>CM040921.1:12825000-14025000 GCA_023029165.1 Gobiocypris rarus
GAGCTTTTTCAGATCTTTTAATCTAATGGCTGAAATAAGCTCAAGCGACTGGAGACAATAGAAAAACGTGTTAAGCAGCTGCAAACCAAACTTGAGTCTTCAGGCAACAAAGTTTAAATGTTGTCCGGCTAGCACGCTTCCCATGTTGGGTAGGTTTACACATTAAGTCAGTAGGCGGAGAGTATATGGTTTTTTATGGTAGTTTCGAACACATTCGACCACATGAGCGTTTACACTACAAAAAGCAATCGTAGTGTTGAATGCATTTTCGACTACCTCTGGAAGTGGTCAAAAGTGTACAAGCTCAAAACGTTTTGGACTTTACTACTGTATGATAATGCAATTCTCAATTCTCCATATGAGTAAAAATTCCATTTGGGTACATTTGACCACCTTTATGCATTCTCTCCCCCCCCCATCCTATTACCAAGAAATATGAAAAAAGACATTGATGAGTGTAACGCAGTTCAATGATAAGGGAAGAAGGATGCAGGAACGGAATTATAAAATGAACAAACAACAAAACTAAGGACGACTGCTGCACACACATAAACAAAACATAACATAACATAAAGTCCAGGCCTTGTGAGGCACATTAGCAATCACGCTACTGGGCTCATTCCATTCTCTTACGGTTCTCGGCCCGCACTGCTTGCCATATAGGCTCATTGCCCCTCGCTGGCCAGGGGGTACTCCCGAGACTGTGCTCTACTCCCCCTCTGGGAGCCAGTCTTGGCGACTGCAGCACCTGGGGTAAGGACATACTATGCGAGAGAAAAGGAGATGGAAGCAAGAGGAGAGGGCAGACGACAGAGGGGAAAGAGAGCAAAAAAATCTTGGTCCGGTTCCCAGACACACTGCTGCTCAGTCTTCAGCCAGTCTAGATGCTCTCACTCGCGGAGCCATGCGATGGTACTGGATGCTCCTTGGTGGGCGGCTCGGTCCTCCTCCGCCTCCTGGTGGCCGGCGATGGCTCCTCCGGTTGAGGGCAGCCAGCAGCTCTTCCCCCCATTCCCTGCTCCTCCCCATCGTGACGGATGGCAGCAGGCTCCGGCCTCAGTAAACGGGAGTGACTCCTTCGCTCCCTCTCTAATGGCAGCCACCCCACCTCGATCCCAGGGGCACAGCAGTGAGCGCTCCGCCACACCTGTCCTTCCATTGCACCAGTACCACAGCTTGGGCATCCTCTCTGACCACAACTGACTTTTAGGTTGAAATAAAATGCTGGGTGAACTCAACCAATCAGCATTTTCAGTGCCCAAGTCCCACCGAAAGTTCCTGAACTTTGAAAAAGTTCTACATTGCGAGGCCATTTTGAGAGGGAAATTTTTACCCGGAGCTTAATTTAGACCCCGGTTCCTGGGGTCACTCCTGCAGTGGAAACGCGGCTTTTGAGTGCTCTATGTACATTCACTGATCATTGTTTATATGTGAATAAAAGCCAAATTAAATCTGTTCATCATATAAAGTGATTATCTCTTCAGAAAACTCGGATTAAACCAATCAATTAATATGGATTTCTTTTACAATCTCTTTGTGGACGTTTTGAAGCATGAGTTTTGGGTGAATAGACTTTCAATGGAGTAACAGAAATCTCTCCAATTTCATTAAAAATATCTTAATTTGTGTCCTGAAGATGAATTAAAGTCTTTTGAGTTTGGAGCAACATGTGAGCAAGTAATCAATTACATAATAATACATGAGTTTTAAAATGCATGCTTTTAATTGATTTTTATTTCTTGTTTATTTGGTGTCATTTTATATTTTGTGTTTAAGTTTATATTGTAGTTCTTGCTTGTCTTGTAAAGCGCTTTGAGGAAGAAACTTTTAAAGGCGCTATACAAAATAAATGTGTTATTATTATTATTATAATTTTCATTTTTGATTGAAGCAACAGAAATCTCTCCAATTTCATTAAAAATATCATCATTTGTCTCCTGAAGATGAATGAAAGTCTGTGAGTTTGGAACGATATGAGAAAGTAATCAATTGCATAGTTTTCATTTTCGATTGAACTAAGCATTTAAACTCTCCTGGTCTGTTTGAATAGTAAAATTAGTCTTGAATCAGGTGGGAAGCATTTGTAATCTCCAGCTCGCAGAACCTGATTTCATGTTACTGGATCAACATTTTTGTTGATCCTGGAACAAAATTCCAATCAACCAATCAGATCCAAGGGACAAGTTTAAAGTTTATGTAAGTTTAGGCTTGCAACCAGGGTTGGGTGCTGATTTTAGGGATAACTTATGGGTAGAGTTGAGTTTAGGGGTAGGGATATGGTTATGATTTTGGACAGGAATATTGTTCCAGGATCAACAAAATATGCTGACCCAGGAACGAGTTTAACTAGACGAAACTCAGGTAACTCAGGACGTTCCTCTGAATGTGACCTTGAATGTTTCCTTTTCTGTTTACACAGCAAAGGCGCCGGAAGCCAGGCCTAAAGCACAGATCGCAGTGTTGCAGTCCAAGGCTAAAGAGTTTCTGTCAGCTCTTCACAGGACTAAGAGAAACGTGTGGGACCGAAGCCGCCCCGACGTCCAGCAATGGATCCAGCAATTCATGTATATGGGCTATGATGAGGCAGTGAGTAAAACCGTAATCATGCAAATTATGTCAAATAGCCTATGACAGTTGTCATAATGCAATCATATGCAGTCTGCCTCATTGTTTTATTTCGCAGTAAAAAAAATTCTGAGGAGCTATTTACAAGACACCATTATCAACAAAAAATGTAAAAAAAAAAAAAAAGTTATGTTTTAGTTGTTCATTTACAAAACAACAACGTTTTCACGGATCTGTGTGGACGGAGATCATTTGCGTCTGTATGTGTTGTTGTGTAAACCCTACAATTGTTACTCACCAAAGACTATTAGATTAATTCAGAAGACCTGGAATTAAAGTGTCTCAAAACAATACCATTATCATCTCAGTGTAAACTACGAAAATGCGTATTACATGTTCAGTCTAGACACGTAGTGTTTCTTTACAAAAACACATCGCCAACTACTGGTCTGGCATGCATAATACAGCGTTTAGTTGTTTTCACGGATCTGTGTGGACGGAGATCATTGCCGTCGATTAATTCAAAAGACCTGGAATTAAAGTGTCTCAAAACAATATCGTTATCACCTCAGTGTAAACTAAGAAAATACATATTACATGTTCAGGCTATAGGCATGTAGTGTTGCTTTACAAAGGGACATCACCAACTACTGGTCTGGCATGCATAATACAGCGTTTTTAGTTGTTTTCACGGATCTGTGTGGACAGATATAATTTGCATCTGTATGCGTTGTCGTGTAAACCCTACAATTGTTCCTCACCAAAGACTATTAGATTAATTTCAAAAGACCTGGAATTACAGTGTCTATTATGCTGTTTTTAATTTTCCTAATTTTGTTTTAGTGATCTCCAACAATAGGTTTACATGCGTCCAAGGTTTTCTCAAAATATACATTGCAGCGTCACCTCTTTTTCTCACAGTGTCTGAAATGGTTCGATAAAGGATTCAGTTTCTCTTTCCAAGAGCCTACTCTGCTCTGATTGGTCAGAGGGCCCAGTCTGTTGGTCTATCGCTTACAGCACGTGTCAGAAACTAAATGTCCATTACCAAGCTCCATGCTTCCTCATCACTTGTATAGGCTACACAGAGATATGAACAGTAAAGATTGTGCCAGTTTTACGGTATCAATTCAAGCCTGAGTCCTCATCCTTTGGAAGTGCTTGCAAAGTGGACTTGCATTCGTAGCACAAAAAACTGAATCTTCTCGACATGTAAACAAAACAAAACAAACTATTCCAGGCCTCAGCTCCTGAACTAACTTTTGAGGGCAAACTATATATTTTTCATGGGAAGCCAATGAAGACCACTTAGTCACTATGAAAATTTGTTACAAACCCCTACATAGCTTCATGCAGGAAGTAAAACTGGAATTACTGATGTCGGATTTACAATTCAGAATCGGCTCTTTCTTTTGGGAGACTATAACTCCATTTAGTTTGATCTTTGAAACTTTGCAGACCTCTTACATACACAAACAGCTTTATACGAAAGGTAATATAAAAAAAAAAGTGTAATGGCTTGTGGACTATTTTATGATACATTTATTGTGTTTTTGTGTCCTTTTTAAAGCTCTAGTCCTCATTCATTGTACTTTATTAATTTCATAAAAACAGTAGTCTTTTTTTATTACAAACAACAACACAAAAAAAGATATATGTATTATATATAAGTCTGAATCTGAGCTGTGGTGTCATGTCACTGTAAGTGCATGTGCTTCTGCTGCAGTGTTAATTTTGACAGCCATTTCCGATTTAGTCTTAGTCTTCGTCTTCAGACAAAAATGCTTATTAGTCTTAGTCACATTTTAGTCATTTTGTCTTTCATAGTTTTAGTCTAGTTTTAGTCGATGAAAAGTAACTGCATTTTTTTCAGTTTTAGTCATTATTTTTAGTCAAACTGCCATTACCAACATTATTTTTGGTAGCTTTTTTATATCTAGTCTTTAGACAAAAATGGTCATTATAATTTTCTCTATTTTAGACCAATTCAATTAAACTTATGCAAAATTTTAATCAGGTTGTATTGACATTGCACTCTTAGTTAGTAGCACTTATGCAATGCTACATATCCCTTTACCACTTAAGGGTGAGTAAATGATAATAGATGTTTCATTTTGGGGTGAACTATACCTTTAAGACCTCATTAATAGTCTACCAGGATCCCAGTACTACTACTACACATGTTTTATTGTAGACTGTTAACGTTTATTTAAAGACACAAATGACTAAGTGTGAGGACACTTGCAAAGACAGAGATGTTGACACGTATTTGAACGCGTTCAAGCACAAGGCACGAAATGAACTCATGCGCTGAGTTGCGCGCGTATCAGGCTTAATTTAACACGCGCATTTACCTAAATTAATTCTCCCTCGCTGCTTAATGTGTCTGAATGTTTTAAACACAATGATTAAAAAGCGTAAAATGATAAGCTTACATGATGATGGCGCAACACGATTGAAATATTTCAACCGCGCCTTAAGCTTTATATAGGCTATAGTTTGTTCAAACATAAAAAGCAATATACATCCATCAGGTTTATAATCAAACTAACCTAAAATCGGTGGAGACGATGGCGCTGTGTTTTTACCTGCTTCATGTGCCCATCAACTTGCTGTTCCACAACTTCCACTCCATCAACAGCTTTAGTAAAATTACCTGTTGGCTGGGGATTTTACTGACTAACTCGATCTCTGCTCTGTCTTTTAAGTTTTTACTTTTTTGACATTTATTCCTATCGAAGATCGTTCTTTGCGTGACCATTTTCAAATTAGTCTACACGAGAACGCTGCGTTGCATAGAGCTCGCTAGTTCGAGATTTGGTTGCCTAAACCACCCGTACTTGTGACGTCGGCTGCAGCTGTCAGATTCAGAGAGATCAGATAATGGAGCGACTTCTTGAGAAGCGGAAGGTGCCAAGATGGCGTCCTGCTGAGTTTGCCTTTGTCGTGCTCCGCTGACAAATCTACTTTTAGCAGCCAAACAAGACTACTTATAATCCTGTTTTAACTTCTATAATTACTTCACGGTGCCCCTCGATACTTTAAAGATGAAATCTGCCACAGACAAAAGAAAAGAAAAAGAGATGTCGCGTGCAACACGTGTATCTGACAATGTGAGCTGCCATAGTTATGCGTCTCCCAGTGAGATCCTCTTATCTGCACCGCTTCCTGAGAGCCCAGGTAAGCCCCCCTTAAAGAAGGGCAAAGCAGAAGACGACAGCGTGATCTCCACTCTCTCTCAACTTATCAATAATCGATCGGATGCCCTGGAAAAAATGGTGGGGGACAACGCTCTTAAAATTGAAGGGCTTAAAAAAACTGTGGACTTTGTATGTGCCGAGTTGAATGATATCAAGGGGAAAGTCGGCCACGTAGAAGCCAGACTTAATACTGAGGAAAAGAAGATGGAGCATTGCGAAAATAGAATAGCAGACTTGGAAAGATATTCTCGTCGATGGAACCTGCGGTTGCATGGAGTTCCTGAAAAGCGAAAATATTAGAGCTGAATCTATCCGCATCTGTATGGCCATCTTTCCAGAGGAGGGCAAAACTCTAACTGACAAGATTGACACTGTCCACCGCATTGGGAAGAGACTTTCCGAATACTCCAAGGCCGCGCGCGGTCATTATCCAGTTTTCCTCACGGGTTACGAGAGATGGTGTGTGGAGAGCGGCGAAGTCGTCAGAGTTTCTACGTGCGAACGGTCTTCGGTTTACGGAGGATCTCACTGCTTCTGACCGGGATAGAAGGATGCGGCTGTGGCCTGCTGTTGAAAAGGCCCGTAAGGAGGGGAAGAGAGCACATTTTGTGGGCCATCGTGCTTTTATCGATGGGTCCGAAATTAATCCTACGTAAGCTTGTTCAAACTGCTTACTTCATTCCAAGAGAATTTTTTTTTGAGCTCTACCCTTTTGTTATGGAGCAGGACACTACTGATGGCTGTAAACTCATTTGTCTTGGCCTTGTCGTCAGCTGCTGCTGTGTTTTCTACCTCAGTAAACTCTAGTAACGTTAGTTGCTGTTCATCGTTAAGAGTTCATTCTGTATGTCTATTTCTGTTATTTCACTAAATGCCAGGGGTCTAAGAGACATTACTAAACGGAAGGCTTTGTTCCTGTTTGCAAAATCGTTCAAGACTGATTTTTGTTTTTTTCAAGAGTCCCACTCCGTTGCGGTGATGCTGCTTTTGGAGAAATCAGTGGAACAATGATGTCTGGATGTCTCACGGTTCGGAGCGTTCAGCTGGAGTTCTGACTTTGAAAAATCTTTTTGCTGGAGACGTTTTGCACCATTTTAGCGATCCGAGTGGACACTTCCTGCTTTTGGTCATCGATATAAATAATTCTGTGGTAATATTAATTAATATCTATGGTTATAATGGTTCGCATGAGAATGACTTACTGCTTGAAACAATAGAAGAGAAAATTCTGCTGTGGCTTAATGCATACCCAAATGCCTTAATTTTTATTGGTGGGGACTTTAATATTGTGCCTAATAATAATCTAGATAGACTGCCTTCTAAACAATCTGCTTCTACTAATTCGAAATTAAACATATTAATGGATACATTTGTTATTATTGATATATGGAGGAGAAATTTCGAATATTAAATGCTATACTTGGAGTAACAAAAGCTGTTCTAGACAGTCTCGTATTGACTATTGGCTTGTTTCACAATCTGTCAAAGATTTTAAAGTTGATGTCAGGATTCTACCTTCCCCTATGACTGATCATAAAGCAATTCTTATCCAATCCCCTCTATCTTTAGTTTTTCTTCTTTAAGACCTAGAGCCTCATATTGGAAGCTTAACTCTTCTTTATTGAAGCATGACCTATTGAGAAAAAACATTTTATTTCTAATTGAATATTACTGGATAAAAGCACAAAAGGAAAATAAATATGGCCTAAATTGGGAGCTTCTTAAACACAAAATTAGTAAATGTGCTAGGAACTTCGCAGTTGCTTAACTAAATTTAAAAAGGCAAAGAGGAAACTGTCATTTCCAAAATAATGTCACTTTCTGGGAAAATGCAGGATGGGTTGTCAGAAGCTGAGTTAGTAGAATTTACCGATCTACAAAATCAGTTAGACTCTATGTACAAATATAAGGCAGAGGGCTCCTTTATTCGCTCTAGAAGAAGATGGCTAGAGCAAGGAGAACAGAGTACTGCATATTTTTTCAGGATGGAAAAAAAACAATTCTAGAAATTTAACTATTAATTCTTTAAAAATCAATGGTACTCTTATTTCTGAGCCTAAGGAAATCAGCACATTTTGTGCAAACTTCTTTTCTAATCTTTACATGTCTAAATATTGCAAGGACTCTGCTTTGTCTTTTTTCCAGTCTTTGAGAGATGTTAAAACTCTATCTGATGAAGATAAGATCACCTGCGAAAGTGAAATAACTATCGACTAAATAATTGAGGCTATCCAATCTCTCAAAAACAATAAGTCCCCGGGCACAGACGGGCTGACAGCCGAGTTCTACAAAGATTTTGCTCTAGAGTTAGCGCCTTTCTTGTTTAAAACTTATTTGGAGAGTATTGCTTTTGAAACACTTCCACCTACTTTATCACAGGGATTGATTACTTTATTATCCAAACCAAAGAAAGATATTCTTATGATTGACAACTGGCGTCCAATCTGCTTATTGAACTGTGATTATAAGATATTAGCTTTGTTAGTGGCCAAAAGACTTAAATGTGTTTTAAACACAATAATAGATGAAACTCAGTCAGGCTTCATCCCTAAGAGGCATATTGCTAACAATATACGGCTTGTTTTAGACTTGTTAGATTATGACGAACTGATTAGTGATGAAAGTTTTATTCTTTTTTTAGATTTTTATAAAGCTTTTGATTCTCTTGAACATGAATTTATTTTTCAATCCCTGCATAAATTTGGTTTTGGCGATTTCTTCTGCAAAACTGTCCGAACTTTGTACAAGAATGGCAACTACTCAATTAATCTTAAATCTGGCACTTCTCCAAGGTTTAATGTTTTTAGAGGAGTTCGCCAGGGTTGCCAGTGTATCGCCTTATTTGTTCTTGATTGCTTCTCAACTCCTTACTACTTTCTTGCTGAAAAGTCAATTACAAGGAATTAGTATAACGGATAAACATATTCTTATAACCCAATTAGCTGATACCACTCTCTTTTTAAAAACAACTTGCAAATCTCTATCGCTCTTGATCTTATTGGAAGGTTCTCTAAAGCTTCTGGTCTGTCTTTGAATTTAGATAAATGTGAACTCTTACCTTTAAAGTCTTGCTCTGCTCCTTTTCTGCATAATATTCCCGTTAAGTCCCAAGTTACCTATTTAGGTGTCGTCATTTGTAAAGATGTTATTGAGAACTAAATTAAACTTTGATCCAGTAATCACAAAAGCAAAGAAAAAGCTAAATTCCTGGCTCCAGAGAGACCTGTCGTTACGAGGTAGGGCTCTTCTTGCCAAGGCGGAAGGTCTATCTAGATTAACTTATCCTGCACTTTCTTTACATGTGAACAAGTCGATATGTGTAGAAGTGGATAGGATGCTCTTTGACTTTTTATGGAAACACAAGAGACATTACATAAAAAAATCTGTTGTCATAAATCGCTTTGAACACGGTGGCCTTAATTTTCTTGACTTTTCTTCCTTAAATAATACTTTTAAGATCAATTGGCTGAGGCAATTTTTGAACGATTCCGATTCCATATGGAACATAATTCCCAAGTATATTTTCTCCAAAGTTGGCGGTCTCCCATTTCTGTTAGTATGTAATTATGATATCTCTAAATTACCCATCAAACTCTCAAATTTCCATAAGCAGGCTCTTTTAGCTTGGCACTTAATTTACAAACATAATTTTAGTCCCCACAGGTATTTTATTTGGAATAACCATGACATCCGATATAAAAATAAAACCCTTTTTTTTCCTGATTGGTTTAATAATAATATTGTTTTGGTTTCTCAACTTGTAAACTCTAATGGTCATCTATATTCTTATTCTGAATTCCTAACTAAATACTGTATTCCTGTTACCCCTCGAGATTTTGCCATAGTGATGGATGCCATCCCCAGTGGAGCGCTTGCTCTGTTAAAAAATTCTGTTGATTCTTTACCTTCTTCTACATTGTGGGCACATCCCTGTGAGACAGTGATAGGGAAGATTTGCTTTTTGTCTAGTCCCTCTCTCAGGAATAAAAAAATTAGACAACTTTTTCAAAGCGATATTATTACGGTCCCTTCCATAATATCTTATTGGAGCAATTGCTTCAATAATATTCTTTGGAAGAAAGTGTGGTCTTTACCCCATAAATATTTAATCACTAATAAGGTTAAAGAGGTATCCTTTAAGTTGTTACATCGATTTTATCCTGTCAATCTTTATATCAAAAAAATGTTTCCTGAGATGGATCCCTTTGCTCCTTTTGTGGAGTGGAAGATGAGTCTGCACCTCTTTTGGGATTGTATTCATGTAGCTACTTTTGGAAGAAATTTTGTTTGTTTATACGTGTTTCTCTCTTAGACAATTTTTCTTTGGAGTTTAAGGATGTCCTATTTGGTTTTATAACTCTGACATGAGTCTTAAAGACTATTATTTTCTGATTAATCTATTTATTTTCCTAGCCAAGTTTTTATACACAAGTGCAAATTTTTGTCTGTTAAACCTTTATTTACTATTTTTGTAAAGATCTGAAATGTTATTTAGATACTATCTCTTCATCCAGCAATGTCAAAGCTTTGAAGTCCTCTATGCTGTGTGCAAAATATAATATGTATGCCTTCTTATAATAATAATTTAAAAGTTTTTTTCTCTCTTTTCTCTGTCTAGCTCTTTGGATCCAAAATTGTTTTTTTTTTCTTTCTTTGTTTTTTTTTAAATGTATGTTACCCTGGCTCAATGTCTGTTTTGTAGTTTTTATTTTGTTCATTTTACTACCTCTGTCTAATGTTCATAATTTTTGTTATGGTTACATTTCTTTTGAAGTGTGGCTGCATATTTATATTTAGGTTCAATAAAAAAAAAAAAAAAAAAAGAAAAAAAAAAAAAAGATCAGATAATGCAGACACCTTCCTTGACGGACGCACATTTTTGAAAGACAGCATTTGAAGAGATCATGTGTTTTTAATGTCCGACATTCCTCAAATAACATTATAGTCCCGTCTCGTCTTGTTAACAAAGAAAGCGGCATACGTTTAAATCATAGTTTTTATCATCAGATATTAGTTTAGCTTGTCAACGTCTCGTTTTAGTCACAGAAAAAGTGGGGCGTTGACGAATATTTTTCGTCATCGTCTTCGTTAACGAAATTAACACTGTTCTGCTGACATGTTTAGTTGTGACACTTTGAGCGTGAGTCTGGTCTGTGTATTGATTCCATTACCCCTCTTTCCTCATTAATTTGCTGTCCACCTCTGTTGTTTCTGCATTAAAAAAGCCGAAATGTAACCTAAATCCTTTCCCATACAGTGCAATATCCGCTCTTATTCAACCATTATGTATTTGCAGAGACTTGAGACTGATCTCTCCTATTGGATGGACCAGGCCAGATCGAATGACCAGGGCCGGCAGCATCATTACGATGAGAATGCACCTATGAGCCAACAGAACCCTAGTTCCTACAGACACGGGGCCAATGTCAATTATGATTATTATTAAACCACCTTACAAACTATTAAGAATCTAACATTTGCTTTAGGAATTAGAGATTATTGGTAGACTCATAAATCAGTCCATTGCTAGGGCAATGTACAAACACACAACCAACAGTATGTCCCGTATTTTATGTTTTTTTAAAAAAAAATTATCAAGTGAGTAGGATTATGAAATTGCGTCAGAGAAAGCAAATTAGAAAGCAAGATTAGAGAGTGGAAATTAATGAACAGTGAATAAAAAATTACTCTTTTTTTTTTTTTCTTTTCCTATGTTTGCATTAGATGCTGACTGTATTGTATTTGTAAATATAATGGAAGTTTAAAGTGGCTTGAATAAAACTTCAATGAGGTGACAGATATTATGTCTCTGACACACTTGCACAGACATAGACTTGCATAAGCATGTACAAAAAGGATCAGTTAAATATAAACATGACTCATATAACTGCAAAATGAATTGACTCAGATTTGCAGACGTAATGATTTCATAACTCAATTCATACAAAAGCCACAACAAAATCTGAGGCTGAGGGCAAACTACTTTACAAAAGGTTTTCAGAATTCTTATAGCATGTTCTTAATTGATTAAACCAGACAAAAAATGTGTTTCATATGTGAAAGCAGAATCTTTTTCAAATCAGCTAATTGGATGATTCAATGACTCACTCATCGTAGTCATATAGTCTTGACTGGAATGTACAAACATGAAAATTAGAAAGTGATACAAACTGAAAGAAATGACTGTGTATTGGGATTCCAAAATTCATATGCAAACTCACCTGACACACTGGTCAAAAAATACTGTGCGGATGGAAAATGAGGTGGATTAGCTAAGAACAGACCATATTTATTTCGTTTTGTAGGCTGAAAAGCTTATGGGGCTTTGAAAGTTATTGTTGTTCAGATTTGTTGAGGTCTGGTTGGTATGTAACTCAAGGGTCATAGACACAGAAACAAACAGAGTTCCTTCTGGGGGTTGAACCTAAGTCTGAAATTAGACTTTTTTAAAAAAAAATCTATATTTTTACCTTTTTCACAACAAATACTTAGATGTTTCAAGCAAGAGAACGCTTTATTTACAATAACATTTTTCGGTGACTCTGCATTGATGTTCCTCACAGATTCTATTTATTACACCAGAGCAAAGAACATATATGACCATTAATAAATTGCAAATGAAATGTAGCATAATACTGAATGTTCTCGCCTTTTATGTATACATGTCATCTGTGAGCGGCCACATCTGTCATTGCAGTAATTTTCCTGGTAAACGCATATAGCCTACAACATACATGAGAGAGTGATTAGGTCTTACTAGTGTTTTACCACTGTGAACAATAAACAGTGTTTGTGTGGTTGAGCATTTTTTTTGTGCTTGAAAGCACATCTCTGTGTGAGTGTGCAGACTACAGTGGATCAGACCTCTGGTTTAGCCATCATCCTGATGTTATTGCTTTACAATCCCTCGTTTATGTCCAGCTCTGTAAACTAATACAGTATGCTTCTATCTTTAGCACTGAGAGATTTGTTATATAACACTGCAACACATATCGGTACGTTTGAAGATCAAACACACCTGTGGAAATTTTAGTATACTTCTTTTAAACTAAAAAAATATATATAATTTATTTATTATGTAGGCCTGCATCTCAGAAATATACTTTATTATACTTGACATATCTACTAACAGAAAGGTCAACACACAAAGACAGACATAAGTTTAAGTTAGCCGCTGATTTAGTGGTTAATGCTCTTGCATGGACTTTGCTGACAAGCTAGCGGCCAGCGACCTCGATTAGTGAAGTCTGTGTGAAATGGTGAGACCGAAGATGATCAAAGACCCTGACTAGGCCGGATAGCGTTATCGAATGGTGGACTTTGCTGAGATCGTCAACCATGGAACTCTTATCTTCAATCTTCTTCTCTTCAATCGCGAATCTTCTCGTTCTGTCTTCTGCTGCTGTGATCCTGTGAGCGTGAGGGTACATTCACATTGAGTAAAGGTACTGTTGTTTTTGTTTGGCCTATGTGGTGAAGCAGCCATTTGGTTTAAGGCTACAATGCACCCGAGCTACATTCAAGCCTGCATCATTTGAACATTTGAAGGGTATTTCACTTAGGGGTTTTGCCGGCTATTTTCTTTTCTTGGGCCTTTATGTTTTGAATGTGAATTTGAATGCATTTCTGATCTAAAAGTGATTATGACAAGACATTACTAACTTTTCCTAAGTAAATCTGTTTTATTTTTTTTATAAAAACAGTTGTGATTATTGACTCTTTTGATATATTGAGTTAATTAAGGAAAATTGTAAAATTTTAGTTCAAAAGTGAAAGTGTTTATAGGATAAAACTAAGTCCAAGACATATAATTTCCTTTTGAAGTGTAAATATTACTGTTTAAATAGTGATTTAAAGGGGAAAAATAGTTAATATACACTGAAAAAATGACTTTGTGGTATGGTAAAATCTATTACATTAATTCATGTAATTTATACATGGTAAAATCAAGATTAAGTTGGAACTATGTATCTTAAGTAAAATTTAAACGATTTATTCATCTAATAACTTAACTGAGAAGAACAAGTAAATTTTATCATATATTTACAAATACTATTTAATGTTTTATAGTCACAGCACATTCACCTAAAAATACTAAGTAAATTTTAATCTGAAAAGCAAAGTGCGTTTGAATCCGCACGCACGTTTTTTGTTGTGTTTTTACAAGAAGATATCCCGCTTGTTCAGTGGTGGCAGAAACGGTCGGTTTGGAATGTCTTCTACATGGCTGACTTATTTTCGGTAAGTTTTGACTTTTCTATTTTAGATTTGTGATAACAACTATGTGTTCATTTTGATGGTTTGTTTATTGCATAGGCGTTACAGTTCAAAACTGAACGTGAGTTTTAATCACAATAGCGTTAGCTAAAAGCTAAAGTTGAGACTAGTGGTTAGTCAAAAATAGAGGGGATAAAATGTAGTTAGCTGCGTTCTTGTAGAAAAAGTCATCCAGTATGGTTAACTTCAAAATAATTGAATGTTAGCTGGCCGTGATTAAGCTCAAACTGTCATGTTACGTTCTGTAAAGAAATTGATGTAACGTTAACGTGCTGGCTGTCTGTGTGTATCTTGCTAATGTTAGCCTTATTTAAAAGCGTCTAGTCGTTTTTATATCCACTGAAAATTTTGCAGCAATTAATTTATCAAAGCTAGTCTTCACCAAAGAAGGAAAGTTAGGAAAAATGCAGTATCAGATGGCAGGTGAACTTGGATACCAATTAAACATTGTCGTGTAACGTAACTGCAGCAAGTGCATGTATGATGTCAAGTAAGTTAGAAATCTTTGTAACAATAATTTTGCTGCTCTTATTTTTCCATGTTCTATTATTCTGTTCTGTTATGTTATTGTGTAATGTAATATAAATTGTAAATACATTTGGCATTAACTCTTAGAGTATTATTTTAACGTCACAAATTGTGTATGTTCTTTTACAGGGTGACGTTGATCTCAGGAGGAACCAATTCAGTGACCACTACAAAACAAAACGTATTGCTCTGATGATGGCCAAGGGAGGTGTCATCAGGACCAAGCTGAGGTCGTTTATGGACAGACTGAGCCAGGTAGGCTTATTTAAAATAGTCATGCAGGGAGAAAGTCTCTCTCACGCTTTCTCTCTCACACAAACTTTCACACCAGGGAATCTTTAAAAGTATGTCTAAAATCCACAAATAGATAAGTAAATGCATGTGTTTTTGACAGGTCATAAAACTATTGGATTGGAATATATATATATATATATATATATATATATATATATATATATATATATATATATATATATATATATATATATATATATAATGGGCTTTTTAGAAACTGCTTTTAGGACAACTCCTGCTTGTAATGCACACAGTATTGACACATCAATCTGTTCACAGAACCAAAGCATTGATATGAGATGTTAAACGGTCATCCAGCCTTATCCTGTACCTCGGGAGAAAGAAGAGATATTTGAAGATTGCCCGGTAAAGTATGATTTTCTTTTGTGCCATAAATTATTTTTAAGTGCAAGTGAAAAGATGAAAATGAAGATTTTCCACTCAGCAATTGTCCAAATTATGTGCAGTCACAACTTAAAAATAGTCTGGATATTACAAAGGCATAGGGTTTCCTGGCCCAGTAAAGGTGCAGAGGCACACAATGTATGGTTTCGAACAACATTCATTTTATGGGTACAACCTGTGAACTGCAGCTGCCTTCTACATTTTTTTTTACTTATGTTGCCTCACAGTAAAACACATTACACTGAATTTAACATAATGTGAGTTTTGTATATCTCTTTTGTATTTGTTTCTCAATAGAATTGTGTTCTTTCTTTCTTATAAAGTGTATGTTGGAGGACACTCGCAGTGATGCTGCTGAACATATCCTAGCTGGTCATCCATGGTGCGGCTCAAGAGGATCCAGTCAATGTGTCCATCCATTTGGAAGGCAGGGAGATGTTTCCAGGGTGTGGCAGTACTGCTAAAGCTTGCACACTGCTGATGGGGCTTATTTATGCCCTCAACCAGGCATACCCCCCAACACTGCACTACACCTTTGAGGTGTTCCAGAAACTTTTCCTGGACCTGGATGGAGTTAAGATGTCCCCGAAAGTGCAATCTTTAAAGTTGAAGTTGCTCTCCTAAATGCTGTCGACATGGCACGTGCTGTACAATCGAGGCTGTCGGCAGAAGCAAAGGCTACTTTTAACTTTTGAAATGTTTTAATGCGTTACGGTTTTAAGAGCGTGAACACTTAGTCTCGATTTGAATACTGCATTGTTTTAGTGAATTGTAAGATTCTAATTGGGTATTTGAAAAATATAATTCCTGATCTGTGTTGTACCTGAACTACTAATCAGTTGAAGTGAAGATTACTGATTTTATGGTTAATTGTGAATGTTGACATAATAAACTGCTCAACTTTATTGTATTTATTTGTGATTTGTGATCAAAGTATTTAATGCAGAGAAAATTCCTACATTTATTTGGTAACACAAAAGCAACATTTACATAATAGTGAGTAATATAAATTAATTAAACTAAGTAATTCAAAATGTAAAATGGACAGACATTATAAAATCTACTTAATTACTTCATAACAGTAAATATTACAGATTTATAAAATGTACTTGATATTTTCACAACAGTGATATTCCTTTTAAAATTAAATTTACTTAATTACTTTCAATAAATACAACCTGCTAAGTTAAATATAATTAAGTAACACTTACTTAATGTCTTCACAAATGTTACATTTATAGTTAAGTACATTTTACTTGATACTGGCAAGTAAGTTGTACTTGATATCATAGCAGTAAAATTTACTTAGAAAAATTGAGTGCAAATTGTTACAATGATTTTATCAAGTAAATCCTACAAGTTGTTTTTATCAGTGTAATAAGTTATATATAAATATATCAATTATACACACACAAGTTAAACACTGATACATTTATTATTGAAACCTCACTTATTTGAATAGATAGATAGTAAAATAACTCAGAATAGCCACCTCTCAATATAGTAACGCACGCTAATGAGGCGCTACATGTTTAATATTCGATGATTGCATTATTTTATCATCTTCTTTTCTTGTTTCTGCTTCTTCTTCATCTGTGTTTTGATACAGAGATTCTTGACTAGAAGATGCATAATCATGCCTCCCTACCATATAACAGTAAAAAAAACAGTGTGGCGAGGTGGACGAACGAGCAACAAAGGGAGAAGCAAGTGGAGACCTTCTCTCATGAGGGAGCTCAGAGGCATAAAAGGGCTGGCGATACCAGTGAAGGGCGAGAGAGGACCAGGCCTCGACTTTACGTTGAGTTTTGTTCATGGTTTGTTATGTGTGTGCGGGCAGTCGTCCGTGAGGGGCTGCCCGCGATTTACTTTCGTTTTGTTTATTCATTTTATTAAAGTCTTTTGAATGTTTGCCGGTTCCCTCCTCTTTCCTTCCACGAACTGCGTTACATTGGTGCCGAAACCCGGGAGTAACGAGGGACATGCTGTCGAAGAGCCCTTAGCTTGTTGTGTATATTACCTAATTAAACTTTCATATATTTTAGATTCATTGCACACCAACTGAAATATTTCAGGTCTTTTATTGTTTTAATACTGATGATTTTGTCATACACCTCATGAAAACCCAAAATTCCAAAAAACAAAATTTTAAAATGTTTATTTTTTATTTTTTATGAACTTCACATTTAAATGATGTTTCATTAAAAACAAAGTTTTTCACAAAACTCTGAGCTCAGCTTCATCGATTTCCATTTTTGTGGTGTCAAGATTTTATGTTACAAATTATATCTAATGTGTTTTGCATGTGAAATCTGCACCATGATATCATGGTTTTGTGGCTGAAATATTCAACCTTTGTATTCCTCTGGCAGCACCCATTAGTCTAATGAGCTGGAAGAAACCTTGTCTGTGTTCTTGGCTCTTGCGATATCTCCTGTTTCATTAACTTAAAAGCGATAATTCGTTCAATAACTTTATGTAGTCATTACTAGGGTGACAGAATTGCGGTCTTTAGCATGCCATAGGTCTGGCTTTGCTAACCTTCGACAGAGTAACAATGATTGCAGATAATTGATAACAGCTCAAAGACAGTGCTATAGCCAACACGGCTCTTTAGTGTTCTCTGCATTGTGAGGGAATTAATTACAGTCGATTCACACCCACAGCATGCCTGATCTGCTCAAAGATTCCTATAGACATTAATGAAACTGAGAAGCTTGATTGTATTTCTTAATAGTCCCAATTGGGACGTGTCTTCCATCTATCAGCAACAGCATACATTTTTCTTTACCATCATACTATTCCCATTAACCAATCATATAGCCTAATTCTTCCTACAGCTTGCAATCTCCACAACTGCCTGAACTGCATCACAGTACTATCAAACACATTTTTAACCTATAAATTATTAAAACCTTATGAAATGTATAAAAGCAATGTGTGTACAACAGCTTGAATTAACTCTCTTGCAATCTAGCTTTTACCCTCATCCTTCCCTAAAAAAATGTAATTGAGTGTTCATCGGAGTGGTCCAAGATCCAAGGACGTTTGTCGCACTTGAACCACACACACACACACACACACACACACACACACACACACACACACACACACACACACACACACACACACACACACACACACACACACACACACACACACACACACACACACACACACACACACACACACACACACACACACACACACACACACACACACACACACACACACACACACACACACACACACACACACACACACACACACACACACACACACACACACACACACACACTGTACAAACCGTATTTTCTATCCCCCTACACTGCCCCTGCCCCTAAACCTACCCATCACAGGAGACATGCTGCATTTTTACTTTTTCAAAAAACATCACTTAGTGTGATTTATGACCTTTTTTCCTCATGGGGACCAAAAAATGTCCCCACAAGGACAAAGATTTCGAATACTTCAGTACACAAAAACCCTTAAAATGCTAAAAGTTCTAACTAAAAATGCTAAACTTTACAAAATTTTATAATGTATACATGTCTATCTGAAAGGATTCTGAAGAGAAACTGACTTTAGGACCCAGCAGAACAGCTCATCTGCTCCATATAGAGCTATAAGGCCATCTAGTGGCAAGAGTCATGAAATGTCATATTAATTTTTCCACGAGAGGTCGGCAGAGACACTGAGATTAGATTTGGTTGACCCGTGAGGGAAGGATTTGTTACAGGGAGGGATAAGGGGTTTAAATGTCTTAATGTTTTAATGTCACATGACCATCAATGACACAATTTCTTCCTTGAAGTGACCATGGCATGGACCCTTCAATTCTCTAATTCCCAATTTTAATAGTCTAATTAGTTATGGGTTAGTTTTCTTCCATGATCCCAATATGACACATTACACTTAAACAGTGCTGTAGTGTAACAAATGCATTTTAATAGCACAAATGCAGTGTTAACATATAACATATAACAACAAAAATAAATGTGGGAACATGAACACATGAGCCATGTGGCTTAGTAAAAGGTGTTTGTGTGGATAATGCAGAAATTTGACTCTTGGTCAAAGATTTATAGACATTTATATTATGAACTGTTAGGGGTTTAACAGTTTAGACCCAGAGACCATTAGTGAAGAATAAAGATCAAGAGTCAGGAGTGCAATTAATTAAAGACATTTTTTACTGAAGAATAGTTTGCAGTTTCATCGCCAGAAGCCAGCTTCAAGTCTACAAGGAGTTCGTAGGCCGCGCTCCCTCTCTACCTGTCTTGTCAGTTATACTGTTTTCAAGGTCTACGTCATTACTTCAAGGTGGATGATTCTGATTGGCTCAGAGAAAATGCACAGTCATGGTAAATTTCCACACATTGTCAGTTAATCAGATGCACGTGTCCATACACGTCACCTGTTGACGCTTTCACCCGAACAGGCGCCACTTTGTCCAGAACAACAAATCCACCCGTCTCTTCAGAGGCCTGTAATCCACCTCCAATACTGATCTGTAACACAGAATATTGGGCCCATACACACTCTTCTGATTAAGCTCCAATCCATAATGTTCCCAAAACATACTGATAACATGTGCTTTCTCTTAGTGAGAGGTACAGACAATAGTACAGGCAATATTCATCTTGATTCTTTAGTGTTTCAGTAAAAGGAAATATAATGAAATTAATAAAATATACTAAAAATGACAGACAAATCCATATTTCATCGCTGGAAGCCGGGCTAAGTGAGCAAACACTGGTACTGCACTCCCAGCATGTGAGGGGCTGTGTTACCTCCAAAATCCAAACACACATCAACATGTAGCTATCACGTGCTTAGTGACACATCACACATCATAGCCCAGACGCCACTCAAAGACAAAATACAAACTTTAGAAGAACAAACAATCAGTGGTTCTATTAAGTAAATTCAAGTGGAATTAATTATTAGAAATAGGAGGATAAATATTAATTAAGGCTTTGATTATGAATTTAATTAGGCTATTTACAGGTATATGGAAGCGGCAGTAAATTCCAGAATTTACTCTTTCAGAACACATAGAAAATGACCCACACCTGACTTTGATTGCATTTTTTTGCCACTTACTATGACATTTTTGACATTTGGCCTCAAAATAAAGACTAGAGGAAATAAAGTATTATGTCTATTTTAGCAAGGGCTACGTAAAATTTATTTGCACATCACTCAAAAACAGTTTGATGTATAGACTTGAATTCCATTACTTTTGTTGGCATTGTCTGAAGATGATCTGGTTCAGTTTTTGTGCAAATCGGATAAACTAGAAGGAGTTAAAGGGTTACTTTAGCGACGATTAGCATTAAGCTTTGTATCAGTAGAAACCCAGGAGTATATTCGAATGTTCGTACTTTCCCCCCTCATATGACCATGGGCGGCGCTAGGGAGGATGTCTTGATGTGGTGAAGAAAAAGTGGCACAGTATAGGCTAATGGCCTGCAAATAAAACTTCAGCACCCTCAAGAAGGACCAAAGCACCCCCAAGCACCCCCAAATATTTTTTTGCTGAAAGTAATTATATACAGGCTGTGTTCTAATTAATACATAAGTAAATAATTTAAAACAACAAATAAAAAAATTAAAAACATTTTACTCATTAAGCGTGTGTAACATGTGTGACGTGTCACGTGGATTATAGCTACGCTGCCGCGCTTAATAGCATTTCATTCACAAAAAAATGGAGCGGTTCCTTCTGCGGAGTAAGCGGTCTCATGATTTAAATTTAGATCCTAATAAAAACAAGACAAGACCCACCCACTTTTTACGACCAATGATATTGGACCCACTCACTTCGTCTCTAATTCAGCGCATGTCTGATTACCTATACCAATAACAGATAAACATTTAATAGTAAACACATGTTAGACGCTTTATTTCCACTTTTCTAATATTTTCTTCAGTTTTATAGAAAAGAAATGCCTTTCTGATATGTGATGGTAAAATGGAGTAGAACGAGTTCGCCAAAAGCCGATTTCGAACCTCAGATCGATTTGCGTCAGAATAATTTACGAAAATCATTGATCATTTAATTACCGCCATGGTGTAGGGTTAAGACGCATAGCTCCACCTGTCAATGATCTAGCGCCCCCTCAGCACCTGCGTTCAAAATTCTCTAGCGCTGCCCCTGCATATGACCCTGAGACAAGAGAGAATTATGTATTTTATTTCTGGAAAAATTCCTCCCATGACTCAAATATCGTCATTTTGCGCCATCGGAGGAGTTTTTGTACAGAGGCTAAAGACTACAGCATGTGGCGCTGTTTCCGCATGTTTTCAACACACTGTAAAAAATTTCAGGCCTCTCCAATTGAAAATGTTCTAGTGACCGGTCACATCTAAATTTTTCAATTGGCCAAATTGAATTTTTGTGAATCTAATTTTATCAATTGTAGCAACAGTCTGTTAACATTGGTTTTAACGTTGACACAATGGAAAAATGTATTTTACCAACACTGTAAAAAATGTCAGCTCCTCCAATTTAAAATTTTCTAGTGACTGGTCACATCTAAATTTTTCAGTTGGCCAAATTGAATTTCTGTAAATTGATACAATTTAACTCACAGAAATTTGGCCAATTCAATATTTTAAATTGCAGTAGCAATTGCTTATTTCTCACTGTCCCAAAAGACAAAAATGACTAAAAACATAAATATAGTAAGCAAAATGAACACAGACAACAGGTTTGACATTTTATCACATTACTTTATTCAATTCCAACATAGGATATTTTGTGAAAATACATTATTTTCAATAAGTAAAAACTCACAAATAGTCTTCTGCAAAACAGGATGTCTTGATGTGGTGAAGAAAAAGTAGCACAGTATAGGCTAATGGCCTGCAAATAAAACAGAACAAAAGTTACTTCATTATATTATGAGGATGAGACGAATGAATGGACGAATAAGAAAATCACGAGCTTGATGTGTTTGATATTTAAAGGCAATTGAGCCCTGAAAGAGGCCGACGGCAGTCTAACGCCACCGGGTCCAACGGTCGCATGCCGCACATATCACACAAATTTACTTAATTTACTTATTACCTATTATAATAGACATATAAGACATGAGAAAAATAAAATGGGCTACCATTAGATAATTATGTGGTAACCGAGAACACACTCATAAAACCAATGAATGCATGAACCCCTGATTCTACAAAATGTCTTTTAAACTTCATACCGGGTCATAAAGCAAAACTCTGGAGAATAATTTCATTGCTCAATACTCACCAACGCCTTGTGACGACGATGAATATCTCCATTCTCTTGGGAATGTTTGTTTCGTTCTTCTGTAAGGCTGGTTTGGCTCTGCTGGCGCAGTGGCGTTCCTGCGCGCATCCACATTTGAAATCTCCACACAAACGTTTTTTCTCGGGCGCATTTTGCATGCGTATACAGTTTTTCGGACGTAGGACTTGTTCACCCAACATGGATTTTTCACTTCGACTTTATAGATTGACTGAGCACAATTAAATATGTTCGATGAATATAGCCTACTATTTTAATTTTGAGTGAAGACCTTAAGCTATGATTAGTACAATGCATATTTTTGCATGGGGATAATTATTTGGAAGTAACTTATTAGGCCAATATGTAATGATCAATTGTCACAATTGTTCCCCCCAATTTTTTTTTTACAGTGCATCGCACTCACAGCAATTGGCTCGAGGAGCTGCAGAGATTCATGTAAACGGAGTGGTGGAGAGCAAAGTGAGTGTTTCAACTTTTCAAATGAATTCCTATGAAAGTTAAGCTTCCAAAGACATGATCTGAAAATGCACCAGACTGTTCAAGTACTGTGAATGCAGCCGCAGCCGCGAATCCCACTCTTACCTCAGCTCATGTGATGAATGTAATCCGACTCCTGCTGCATTTGTGCCGTGACGGCCGTGACACTCAATCGACTCACTCATAATATATTGAACAGACACATTCAGTTTTTAATTGTAGTGTCTCTAACTGAACTGATTTTATGAAAATGAACGCGGTGGGCAAGTGATCCAGTAAGCCGTGCCTAGAGCAGCCTCAGGCAGCAAAGTGCTTCTGGGAATTGTTTTATTTCATCCCCATGAGACAAAAATACATTTTCTGTGTTTTCTCAGTCTAGAAGGCACCAAATTAAAAAATAATTTCATATTTCTACTACATTAATGACCGAGTTTAAATGCAGATTCACCTTCCCAGCGCTGAAGTATACCCCTTTAAAAAAAAAAAAAAAAAAACCTACTGAAAATTATGTCATAGGGTTCATTTGAACCCTCTTGAGCAATTGAATCAGAAGAACTGGGGAACAGAGGAACCTGTCAAACTTTGGACAGGTGGTGGCGCTAGAGGAATTGAGTTAGAGACTCCAAAATTGGTGTAGTCAATGTTGAGCTTCTATCTGTGTACCAAATTTAATAACTTTTATAACCTGAGATTAACCCCATACATACGTGTAATAAAAAATAATGTAAAAATATTAGATTTTTTTATTTTTTATTATTATTATCAATGAGGAAAAATGGCTAATACAATTTGTATAAATATAGCATAGTATCATATAATACCTTCAAAATTCTAAATGAAAAATGTAAAATCTTATAGTGCTGCATGTGTGTTCCTGTAATGTCTAGTGCGAGCCATAGACTGTAAAAATTATGGACGACGCAACTTCATTGGCTTCTGCAAGGAGCTGACATCTTGCGCAGATTTGGGACCGAGTCTGCGCAGTAGTGATATCGGGACCGGAGTTTCGCAGTAGAGAGCAGGAAGTAGAGGCGCGATTATCAAAAGCCCGCCCAGCGCCCACACTCTCCGTTTTTATGGCATCAAATAACTAACTAACTAAAACTAAACTTATTTAAAAAACAAACACTTGAAATTAAATGATCGTCATAAAAACTGCCTAAAATGACAGTAACCATCTTTAGGAAACAGTTATTTGAAGTGTAATTTAATTGTTAGTTTGTCTGGCGTCCATTGTAATACATGGAGAGGTGGGGTTTATGAGCTATACTGGGACAAACCACCGGGGGGCGATCGAGGCGCGTAGGCTTCAGTTTCTGAGAGGAGTGCTGCAGGCTTGGTGCGAGCCGTCAGCAGACGCTGGCGCTCATGTTTACTATAACTGTCATTGTTGTCATGGCACCCAAGATAAGCACTATTTTGAGAAATCAGGCTCAATAGAAACAAACGCGACTCTCGTTTTTTCTATAAGGTATATGAAGAAATAATACAATACTGATAATACAACCTCCTGAAGTGAATATTGTGTATCGGTTGTCATGACAACATTGTACGAGGGGCTGCTGAGTCAGTGCTGACACTCACACAGAGTAACAGCCGATCTCAGTGTTTTAGCTGAATAATAATTCGGTTTCATTCTCGCAAAACCTTATAGTATGCCTCCTGAACACTTTCCATTTATGTCGCGCGTCTCACTGTGTCATTGCGTGATACCTTTGTATAATTTTTTTGTAATGTTTTAGCCTGGTCACTATTCACTGCCATATGGAAGGAGCGCATGCTTTTGAGGACCGAAAAGGATAGAAGGACATAGGGCATTGAATCAAAAGCAGGGTGAGTAAAATATGGCTTTAATTTCATTTCAGGGTGAACTATCCCTTTAAGTATTGTTTGACAGTAATACAGTACAACAAAACAGACAATTATTTGACATGTTTTTTGTATGATATTCAATGAATGAACAAACTATATAGATTCATTAGCTCATATAAATGCGATTGTAGCACTCTACAAAGAGCTGAGGCATAACATAAACTGGTATTTCATGCAAAGTATAAATTATCTTGTTTTTAATCAGCCTGCACATGCTGCTGTGTAAGCTACTGTAAACGCCTGCGCAGAGGCCACGCCCACAGAGCGAACACACGAGCAGCCGTGACGTCACAGTGTGTGATTAACAATGACGCAACAATATATAAAGTCTCGAATGGCTCATTCTGCATCACTTTGCCTTTGTTCACTTTGCCGCTTCTCCAGCTCGTTCAGCTAACACTTCAAATATGGGACAAATCTGTTGTTGTTACAGTGCAAGTGACTGTGTCAGTGTGGTCAGTTTACAGGATTGTACACTACAGCAATCATCCACTGATACAGTAAAAATACACCCAGGATCAACTGATGGGGAAAATAGATCTTTTAAGTCTTTCCTTCGGAGAGCTGGAAACATATTCAAGAAGACCAGCTCAGGTCAGGGTAAAGAAGAGAAGCAGGACACTGATGATGTAACTGTTGTAGCAACTGCAAGTGCTCATGGTAAATCACATGAACATGTACATACATAGTCAAAGTCTGAGTTATTTTGAGTTTAAGTTGAAAGAATGTGGTTAAATTATATTATTTTATGATAAAATCTAGTTATTTAAAGGTAAAGAAAAAAAACAAACTAAATCTTAAAAAAAAAAAGTTTTTAAAAGTAGAATTTTTTTAAATATATGATATAAGTTTTCTGGACCAATAAAGTATCATTTTAACCCGCGAGGGAAGGATTTGTTACAGGTTGAGAAGGAGGGATGAGGGTTAAAATCACTAAATTATATAAAATAAAGAAAAACGAAAGCACAGGTCAGAGGTCGAACATTCTGCAGGAACACACATTTTCTGGACACAAAATGATGTTGACATGTGTTTTCTCTGTAAGATTAATAAGATATGTTAGAAGTTCACTCACTTGACTTTCAATTCATATTCTCAACTCAAGCGCATATTTTGCCTTGTCTTGTTATTTGGCGTAAAATGTGGGCGTTATACACCTTTGGTCGTACACTTTCATTGAATATTTCCATGCATTGCATTTAGAAAGAAACTGATATTTATGACCTCAAATGTCTGTGAATTATCTCATGAATATTAATGATGTTCTTTCCCCTCTATAGATCAGACTCATCATATCACTAGCATCAGTGACCCTGAAGACGATGAATACTGGCTTGATGAGGGCTTCCAAGATTTAGTCGGCGAATGGAGTCCTGCCGCTCAAGCTCCAGTCTCCAGTAGTGCCAGCGCACAGAAACCGTTCACTGGTCACTCTGAAGACGATGAATACTGGCTTGACAGCGGCTTCCAAGATTTAGTCTGTGATTTGTCTGAATGGTGTGATGTCAACCTCTGGGCTTTTCCTCTGTCCATCAACCCTCTATAACCTCAATGTTTCCCCTGACCTGAGAGCTGATGTCCATCAAGAGGCGGGCGGTGACTGTTCTTGAACTGTGGCTGTTTGCACTGAGTATAATGGAGGCAAGCGAGCCAGAGCTGTGTGTGTCCCGTGTTTGCACACATGCCGGAGACGGCGGTTCGGATCCCTCTCAGAGCACTTACATGAGCAGGGCACTTGTGTGTTATATCCACTTGGGCCGCACTCGGTGAAGAAACAATGAAAGACAACCTCATTCCCTCATGATCTTCACTGGCACTTTAAAGAATTATATGATCAATAAGTTACAACAACATGCTTTTACATTGCTTTAACTCATCAAAATAAGTTAAGCAATTTTCAGCTTTTTTATATGTTATAAAAGCTTTTTTTAATCAGTTAAAATGACTTAAACATCCAAGTTGACTGTACTTAAAAATTAATTACACAATTTTACAATTTTCATGACCACATGACATGACACCAGCACATAAGCTGTTTTATTAATAATTTTTCATTATTGCTAATTTGTGCAAATAAATATATGTTTTATAACTAAGTTTTATTGTGTGTGTGTGTGTGTGTGTGTGTGTGTGTGTGTGTGTGTGTCCTTTCTGCTCTCAACTTAGAAAACCCGTCATATCTTAATTGGACACTTCAAGTAGCCTAGTCACTTTACCCAATGTTTTTTTGGGTAAAGTGACTATAGGTGACTGAAAAAAGACTTTTACTGCTCGTTCATATTGCTTAATTAAAATGAGCTAAATCAACACAATTGTTATACATTTGGTCCTAACACAATTTGATTGTGTTAAATCCACTTATAAATAAGTCAAATTGAAGTTTACTTAATCTGTTGTGTTGAGATTACATTAATGATTTGTGTTGCATTAACTGAAACTGGGTGGGGCATGTTAGTTCCCAGAATGCGTTGCATGGCTAAATCAAAAGAGAGTAAATTTTATTTTACAGGTAAAGGCATGATGAGAAAGGAGACTTGATTTAATAGTGTTTAAAATTCAATTATGTAGGAATTATTAGAACAATTTAAATCACTGTTAAATTGACGGTTACCACTGTAAGAGAGGAGCATTTGCTTATAGGCTGTGGATTGATACAGATGTCATAACTGCTCCTCATAACAGAGGAATGCTGAAGGAGCCTTTAATGCTTATAGCATTTTAGATGTGTGTGCTATTACTAGCTTAAAATTTGTCAACTAAGTGCAGTATTATAATTCAGTTGTGTAACATTAAAATATGTGAAAGTGGATGGTAAATGGAATGCATTTATATAGTGCTTTTAACAGACCCATGGCCATCCAAAGCGCTTTACATGTTGCCTCACATTCACCAATTCACACACTGACTGTGTCATTTTGAATATGAAATTTAGGGCGTCATTTAAATTCACTTTGAGACTTCTTAATTGGGTCACTTAAAATGTGTTCATTCCATGATGTTGAAGTTACATTAACAAATTATGTTTGTTTAACTTACTTGATTCATGTGGGACTGATGTACACATTTAAATCATGTAAATCCAACACACTTTTTTTTGTGTGTGTTCTCTGCACATCCAACAGAGCAAAGGGAGAGATCCTGTGGTCTGGTTCAATTTTAAAGCACTCCTTGCCTCTTCTCACATCCTGAGATCAGAGGAATGTCTGACACCCATGCTGAGAGGTGTCTCTGGAACCAGGTAAAGTCTGTGTATGGCATTGACAATGAAATGCACCACAAAATGAACTCACCCTGTGTTTGTGCTTGCTTTTATGTTGACATTGTTTTAGTACTTGTCTCATGCCGGGTTAACGCGTACGATTTTAACACACGCAATCTGAGAGAATCGCTGATGCGTCGCTAGTCCTTGAGATATTTGATTTGCTAAATATCAGTACCTGCGGAATCGGAAAATCCTGCTGTGTGAAATGTGTTCTGACTGAAAACCAGGGGCGCGTTTACGTATGGCAGTTGCCATGCCCTGGCATTCAGACAAGCAGGGGAAATAAACAGCTCGTTATGCTATACTCTTTAGTTCTGATGCAGCTTTGAAAAGCAAATTTAAACAGCCTAACGACGTGTCCCAACCAGATGTGATGCGAAAATATTTTTCACCGGCAAACCAGACTCGACCCGAGATCAATCAATCAAAAGTCACAGCCAATCAGAAGAGCATGTGGGCAGGGCACAGACTGCATTTCCAAGGAAATTGATAAGTAGACTACAATATCGAATTCCTAAATAGTACACAATTTTAGCATGTTTAAAAATACATACTGAGTGACTGATTTTTTAATTTTTTTATAGAATACACTTGTTTGTTCACCTTCCTTTAATTTATTTTCAAAATCTGAGGTGAATTATCCATTGTTGCTTTCATTAAGGCTGTCTATAAAAGGTCAGGAACTATTATATTCAAACTCACTTTAAATTCTTTTCACATTAAATAATAATTTGCACATGTCATAAAAAACAACAACAAAAAAACAGTAGCCTAAAATTAATATATTTTTTCTCACGTTCCACATTTGGTTAGGACACAGTGAAGGCTTACAAGGCCGTTTTTGTATTGTTGTTAAGTGCTTTAAGTGGATTTTTGTCCACATTTCATTTAGATATAATGTGATTCTTTGGGAATGTCGTTGTTGTATGGCCAGAAGGACCCATGCCATACCATAGTGCTGTGTCTAAATTCGCTTACATATACTACGACCTAAAAGTATGTACTCTTTTTGTGAAGAAAAAGTACATACTTTTGAGTGTGTAACAGAAGAGTATGCAAGCTTTGGGACATACTACTTCGTCATCTATAATGGACTGGCTTATTCATGTGCCTCCCGTCCTGCCCGTAAATCATCTTGTCACAGTTAAAATCCTCCACATTCAGTTTCATTTCCTACCGTATCGGAGAGAAATGTAGTAGCACATTGATTTGCCATGTGTGGGTCGTTAATGCAGAGATTCTCCTCATGCGTTTGCAGTTAAACATAATGATATATTTAAAAGTTAATGGCCAAACGTATCATTTAAAAAATTCACAATGCTGCTGCAGGTGAAATATAAAGAGTATAAAAAAATCAATTGTCAGGTTAAATACTGATAAATGATCACTCAACCCCTTTATCTAAACCTCTCTACTTAACCATCCGACTCACCCGTCATGTTTTTAACACTTTTATACCTGCGTTTGTAGTTCTAATCGAATCCTCGTCCAACTCGCGCAATGGGTTGTGGGCAATATCAGCCGTTAGAGTGTGCGTAGATTTGTACTTCGAATTCTGACCGGAAAGAGTAGACCATCTTTGGAAAACTCTTTTCAACATACTACGATTTGGGACATACTAATTCTATTTTATAATACTATTTAGTATGGATAGTATGCGAATTGGGACTCAGGTTTTTGTGAAACGCTGCCACTGCTGAACACTGCATCGATGATGACCTACAGCCAATGACAGAGCAAGGTAGGCTACAGGTCATTGGGAAGTTCATGGAGGAGTTATAGACCAGACTATCAGTAATTTAATAGATATATTTACAACTATATCAAACAGAAACAAAGCACAAACATTTGTTTGACTAGCCGCAACAGCTGCATATTGAAAAACTATTTATTTACCTCCAACTGTCTTTGCAGAACACACCAGTATCCCCAACCATTTCCTCCTCCTCCATAATCTTTGTTTTTCTTTTTCTCCTTTTCGCTGCAAAGACAATTTGGATTGTAAACTTTTTTAATAGCAATTTCAGTCTTGCACAAAAACTCCGGACTCACGCAAAAACGTGAAATTTCCTTCTCACTTCTCACGTGTTTAGCTGTGAAATGTAGTTTGCAGACCAGAGTTGTTGACGATTCTTCCTATTGTAAAGTCATGCAATGGGAAACCCCTATCACCGATCCATCATCCAATGTGCATACAGCAGTGCACACTGAATCAGATAGTCATGCAGTGTGAAAACAGTGATCAGTGACAACTTTGAAAATCATGTATTGTGAACTCAGCATTAATGGATTTATAAGTCTACACCCCTTTTAAAAACAGCAGGTTTTTGTGATATAAAAAAATGAAACACAGATAAATCACTTTTGCATGTTTAAAGATGAAAATCATTACAAATGACAATCTATGCAATGCCATTGAAAACCAAAGTGTCACATTTCACTCAAAAAAAAAAAAAAAACTTGGAATGATTAACTGCATAAGTGTGCACACCCCTGAACTAATACTTAGTTGAAGCACCCTTCGATTTTATTACAGCACTCTATTTGGATATGAGTATTATCAGCATGGCATATCTTGACTTGGGAATATTTTCCTACTCTTCTTTGCAAAAATGTTCCAGATATGTTGTGAGTGTATCTGCTGTGCATGTACCTCTTCAGGTCCCCTCACAGACTTTCTAGGATTCACATTTGGTGCTAGTTCATGCATACTGAGCTTTTTACACTGTTATTTTGAAAAAATAAGTTGGATGTTTAATGGAGTATTTCTGTGCCAAAACTATTCCTTCCAGTTTCTCACAAGTTTTGGAAAGTTTTTGCAAGTATGGATTTGCGTAACATCAACAAGGGCAGAATTTTCTTGTACGGGCCATACGGCCCTTCTCCCGGAACTCTGGCACACATCAGCCAGAGCGAGAGAGAAAGCAGCATACCCATCAACATGCTTTGTTGGGCTTTAGATAAGTCGTTGGCTTCGCTGCGCTGCACTGCACAGCACAGGTCACAGGACTTCATGAAATCAACAATGTCACCAAAGAAGTGTGTAATTGGTTGTCAAGACAATCCTGTACAGCTTCCCAAAGAACCCAGCGTTAAGGGGAGAGTGGATGGAGTTTCCGGAGCAGCAATGGAGTTGCGCAAAATTTTTTGTTGTTCCCTGCATTTCTGCAACGATTGTTTTATTAACAAGGCCCAGTTCGACACCGGAATTTGTAATGCTGAAAGTTGGAGCGGTCCCAGCGATAAATGTTCATGGTTGTGCATTGGAACCGCAGGCGATGAGTAAAACTGCTTCAAATGTCGGTGTGTTTTTGGGTATCGGTGCGCTAAGCAAATATATACAGTTACACATACCACATAGAGACGTCCTGCTGTAGTCATTGTTGTTGCTGCTCCTGTTCAATTTCAGCCTCCGGATCAGATTCTGGATCATATATGTATAGCTGAATCTGATTGATAGCCATGGTTTATTTAGGATAAAGGTTTTTTTTTTCACGTTTAAAGATGTCATAGCTTTCAGACGCTCTCAATGCAATAGTGCGCACTTGTGATTCTTTAGCTCCGCCCACACAATACGCCTCCATCTGCTCGGTTTTATTCTGAAAGACTCGGTACAGCATATCTTTCTTTTATAAATGTAATAAAACTAAAGACTTTTCAGAGATATGAAGGATGCACTACTCTATAGGTCAGGGTTCCTCAAAATCTTGCCCTGGAGGGCCAATGTGCTGCAGAGTTTAGCAAACCTGTGATTTTCTAATGGACCTGAACACATTGATTAGCATGTTCAGGTGTGTTTGATTAGGGTTAGAGCTAAACTCTGCAGGAAAGTGGATCTCGTGGGGCAGATTTCAGGATCCCTGCTAGGTACTCAAGATTGACATTAGATTGACAGAAACGATGTATGAAAATTTAATGAAAATTAATTGAAAAGTTTTCCTCAGTTTAAACACGTTTATTGAACATTTTTAGAAAGCTAGGAAATACATCACAGGTCCCCCAAATTCTAGTGTGAAGAATAACAGCTCCTCTCAGTAATGCAAAAGCCATGTTCTAGATCCCCCACTGATACTAGACATGACAGCATGCTGTCATTTCTGGCCTTTAGATGGGAGAGACTCATGGAAAGGAAACAGTTGATAGAAAGACACTGGCATTTCCCTCAGGAAGCTTGTCATAGGTGAATATGCAGTAAACTCTGACTGGCTCATCTCTCATGCGCTGATAATGTCAGTGGCAGTGTGAATCAAGCACTCCATGTGTCCTCAAGAAAAGAACTTTGCCTCTTTTGTATGAAAAAACCTTAAATTGGGTAAAGTATATATTTACAAGCATAGATAAAAGATATGACCTGCACCTGCAATGAATTTCTGACATAGAAGTAACAGATACATGTTTCTCTGTACAGTAGTTGTACATCAGCTCTTTAAAAAGACTGTGCCCATAAAGTATGTGCTTGTTGAACATTTTATTTGCAAATGCACAGGCATTCGAAAGGTAATCAATACTTTTGTTGCTCCATGATTTGTTGTGTCAACTTGTGTTTACACTAGATTTTTACATAATTTTAGGGATTGGTGTCTATTTAGACACAAGAGCATCAATGAGGTCAGGCAATGATGTCGGTTGGCATTCCAGTTAATTCCAAAGGTGTTCAATAGGGTTATCCCATAAGAGTATGTTGATGGAGTAAGCAGTGATCTGGTATTTATCATTATGTTTCATATTGACAGTGTTGAAAATGTCAGAATGTCATTATGATAATGAACAAAAATCTTGAAATAGTTGGCATTGACTGGTGCATTTCCTTGTTTTCAGGTTTTTTTTTGAGTAAAGTAGTATTTGACACTTTAAAGAAACATTACAATGGCTTTTTCTTTTGATTTTGTAAAGGGTGAAATTCAATTCTGTATTGAATTTTCAGGTGTTTTATCAGTATTTTGAAATTCACTTTGCATTGTGAAGGACATGTCTGTAAATGTGACAGAAAAGTACTGGTAATTTTCTGGTGGGAAAATATAGGACATTTTTCTACATATTTTTTTTTGTATTACAGTGTTATCACTTTCATGGCCACAGGTGTATAAAATCAAGCACCCATGCAGAATGCTTCTACCAACATTTTTGAAAGAATGGGTCGCTCTCAGGAGCTCAGTTAATTCAAGCGTGGCACTGTGATAGGTTGCCACCTTTGCATTCGTGAAATTTCCTCACTACTAAATATTCCCCGATCAACTTTTAGTGGTATTACAACAAAGTGGAAGCAATTGGGAACAACAGCAACCCAGCCACAAAGTAGTAGGCCTCGTAAAATCACAAGAGGGGTCAGCACATGCTGAGGCACACATTGCGCAGAAGTCGCCAACTTTCTGCAGAGTCAGACTTCGAAACTTTGTGTAGCCTTCAGATTAGCTCAAGAACAGTGCATAGAGACCTTAAAGGAATGAGTTTCCATGGCCGAGCAGCTGCATCCAAGCCTTATATCACCAAGTGTAATGCAAAGCGTTGGATGCAGTGGTGTAAAGCACACTGCCACTGGACTTTAGAGCAGTAGAGATTTGTTCTCTGGAGTGACGAATCACAGTTCTCTGTCTAGCAATCCAATAGAATCTGGGTGTGGTGGTTGCCAAGAGAATGATACTTGCCAGACTGAATTGTGCCAAGTGTAAAGTTTAGTGGAACGGGGATGGGGTTATGGTGTGGGGTTGTTTTTCAGGGGTTGGGGTTGGGCTTGGGCTCTTAGTTCTAATGAAAGGAACTCTTAATGTTTCTGCATACCAATATATTTTGGACAATTTCATGATCCCAACTTTGTGGGAACAGTATTGGGATTGGCCCTTTCCTGTGCACAAAGCAAGGTCTATAAAGACATGGATGAGCGAGTTTGGTGTGGATGAACTTGACTGGCCTACACAGAGTCCTGACCTCAACCCGATAGAACACCTTTGGGATGAATAAGAGCGGAGACTGTGAGCCAGGCCTTCTCGTCCAACATCAGTGCCTGACTTCACAAATGCGCTTCTTGAAAAATGGTCAAAAAATCCCATAAACACACTCCTAGACCTAGTGGAAAGCCTTCCCAGAAGAGTTGAAGCTGTTATAACTCCAAAGGGTGGGCCAACTCTATATTAGACCCTACAAAACAAGAATGGGATGTCATTAAAGTTCATGTGCATGTAAAGGCAGGCGTCCCAAAACATTTGGCAATATAGTGTATATAGGGTACCACGGGGCTAAAGGCGCACCAGGTTAAAAGGCTCCTTTTATTTTATTGTCCTCTAAAGCACTAGATGGCAAAAAAAAAAAAAACTTACAACAGCGTTTTCCAAAACATCCGTTTTTCAAGATGCACCTTGACGCTATCACAGGCAGCAGCGCAAAGTTGATTCTGTGCTAATTTTATCTAATAGTTTATGTTTTTTAAATGGATGATTTAAGTAGCAAATGCTAAAATGATTTAAAATATTTTGAGACAAAGGTCTTATTAATGATTTTGCTGAAGCTAATTTAAACAACAGTTTTCAATTGTGGAATAATATGTACAAACCCAATTCCAAAAAAGTTGGGACACTGTACAAATTGTGAATAAAAAAGGAATGCAATAATTTACAAATATCATAAACTTATTTTATTCATGATAGAATATAGATAACAAGTCAAATGTTGAAAGTGAGACATTTCATGAGAGCTACACATTCCAAAAAAGTTGGTAGCAATAAGAGGCAGGAAAAGTTAAATGTACTAATATAAGGAACAGCCGGAGGACCAATTTGCAACTTATTAGGTCAAATGGCAACATGATTGGATATAAAAAGTGCCTCTCAGAGTGGCAGTGTCTCAGAAGTCAGTATGGGCAGAGGACCACCAATTCCCCCAATGCTGTGGCGAAAAATAGTGGAGCAATATCAGAAAGGAGTTTCTCAGAGAAAAATTGCAAAAAGTTAAAATTTATCATCATCTACAGTGCATAATATCATCCAAAGATTCAGAGAATCTGGAACAATCTCTGTGCGTAAGGGTTAAGGCCGGAAAACCATACTGGATGCCTGCGATCTTCGGGCCCTTACGCCGGCTTCACACCGCACGAGCTAGCAGTGCGTTGGCAGGGCAGAAGCGGAGCGTATGGAGAGCGGGAGCCGCGCGCGTCAGTTGTGCTTTCACACTGGCTGCGTTTGTCTCGCGCAGCTGAACGCGACTCGTATATTGCAAATACAGACGAATATCGTCCATTCTGTCACTTTCCCTGACTTCTCCTCCGACCCCTGTCTGTCTCGTGCTTTGATTAATGATGGGCAGCATATATCTGCTGCAAATGCGACTGTGTTCCCCTCAGTCCCAAACACACATGCATAACATGCTTTATAAAGGTAGTTTACGTGATAAAAGTACTCTTAATGTTAAAATAAGACTTTAGTTTTAATCATTTAAACAGGCATTTGAAGTTTGAGTGATGTGTTTTCGAGTATTTAATTTTTTTTAAATCACAGCGCCGGATGTCATATGGTGTTTGTGAAACACACAGAACACTTCACTACATGATTTCAAGGTGAAATTAGTTATTTTGCATGTTAATCAGGTCAGTTTTGATCAGAACAATGCACTGTGGCTTTAATTCAGCGTGAGCAGTGCGTCAAAAATAGACCCGGTGCCGAAACGATCGCGGCACTGACGCTTCTGCTCTGCTCCTGCTACACGCTGCGGCGCTGCCTCTGCTGCCGGTGTGAATGCACTAATCTGTTAACATGAGCGCCAAAAAAAATACGCCCTGCTTACGCGTGCGGTGTGAAGCCGGCGTTAGACGTCGCTACATCAGATACAGGAATGCTACTGTAATGGAAATCACAACATGTCGGTGAATACAATCCACCGCCGTTGTCGCCGTATTCGCCGTTGCTGGCTAAAACTTTTTAGGTCAAAAAAGAAGCCATATCTAAACATGATCCAGAAGCGCAGGTGTTTTCTCTGGGCCAAGACTCATTTAAAATGGACTGTGGCAAAGTGGAAAATTTGAATCAAAATTTGAAGTTATTTTTGGAAAACTGGGACACCATGTCATCCGGACTAAAGAGGACAAGGATAACCCAAGTTGTTATTAGCGCTCAGTTCAGAAGCCTGCATCTCTGATGGTATGGGGTTGCATGAGTGCATGTGGCATGGGCAGCTTTCACATCTGGAAAGGCACCATCAATGCTGAAAGGTATATCCAAGTTCTAGAACAACATATGCTCCCATCCAGACGTTGTCTCTTTCAGGGAAGACCTTGCATTTTCCAACATGACAATGCCAGACCACACACTGCATCAATTACAACATCATGGCTGAGTAGAAGAAGGATCCGGGTACTGAAATAGCCAGCCTGCAGTCCAGATCTTTCACCCATAGAAAACATTTGGCGCATCATAAAGAGGAAGATGCAACAAAGAGACAGTTGAGACAATAAGACAGTTGAAGCCTGTATTAGACAAGAATGAGATAACATTCCTATTCCTAAACTTGAGCAACTTGTCTCCTCAGTCCCCAGATGTTTGCAGACTGTTATAAAAAGAAGATGGGATGCCACTCAGTAAACACGGCCTTGTCCCAACTTTGAGATGTGTTGATGCCATGAAATTTAAAATCAACTTATTTTTCCCTTAAAATTATACATTTTCTCAGTTTAATCATCTTTGTTGTATTCTGCATAAAATATTGAAATGTGAAACTTCCACATCATTGCATTCTGCTTTATTCACAATTTGTACAGTGTCCCAACTTTTTGGAATCGGGTTTGTAAAAGTATGGTATCTGGGTTAAAGTCGCCTGTTGGGGCTAAAGGCACAATTCTAAGTATGATAATAAATAGCTGGCTGACTTTTCCATTTGTTGACATGACATGGTTATATTCAGATGATAAATATCATATATTATATTACTAAGGTGTCCACCTTAGAGATAATCACCATATTTAACATGAAACCATCATATTTGAAAACATGGTATTAATCATATCATATAATAAAATATAATTTATTGTTACTACTGTAAATCTATATTTAATTATTATTATGGGATCTCTTTCAATGCTTTCAGAATCTTTTCTTTTTAAAATAAATTTGTTTAAGTATTTTGTAGATTTTATTATTTATTTTGCTCCATCAATTTTCAATACAAACATACATATTTTTGCTGCAACCATACACTATGGGAGTAGTGAAAATCAAATTTTTGTTCAGTTGTGGCTGAAGGCATATAGCACACAGCACTACACAAATGATTGGACAGGAAATTAGCAAATTGTAAGCAAATGCACTTCTTAAAAAGCCATTGCTGTCTCAGAAAACAATCAAAGACTGTAATTCTTGGCAGAATATGGGAAGTTGTGTGTGAAGTGATGTATCGCAATGAATCACGAGTTGCATGGTGATGGTCCAGTCCTTCTATAATAAAAATATAATAATGTAATAATAATACAAATGCATCTCTACTACAGTGAAGCATGTAGGAAGAGGTGTCCTTCTGTGGGGAACTTTACTGTGAAAAATGTTCTGAAGTACAGGAGAATATTGCTTGCTTCAAACATTATCTAAATGTTATCTAAAGAGGAATGATCAGATAATATTTTTCAACAAGACAATGCTCCTGCCCAAATTGCAAAGACAACCAAAATTTGGCTTGAGAACAAATCCATAGGCTTATGTTTTGGCCTGGTTAGGGTCCAGATTTGAATCATATAGTGAATATTTGATTGCACATTAATGTCAAACAAACTGGGAGATATATTTTGACTACTCATGCAATCTTTGAAACTATTAACATTGAGTGCAACAAGACTGTCTCTTCTTCCTTTAAATAGCTGTCTGCAAGTTGGAGAAGGCTATTATGTGCTAAGTTACTTTATCTACAGTATTTGTGCATATCTTGCTAATTTCCTGAAGTTATATTCAAAGCATCATACAACAAGTGCTTTAGCTTCACATTCATGTGACTGTTGTGATTCGCTTGTATGCAATTCAGAGATTTATCTGCTGGGCAAAGAAGGCCTTCCTTTACAAATACAAAGAAGTACAACAAAGTAAATAAGCTACCAAAACACATTTCTACATTTGTGTAAAACTTATTTGTGCTTTACATTCAAATTGCAGACACAAAATGATGTGCATTTGTGGGTTTCATTGTAAATCTACAATGGATGGGTCTATTGAATAGCCTATGTGAATTGACATATACATTTGTTATAGACGTTAGTAATTGCACTATATGAACATCTGCAATAGTTGCCATTGAATGGTGCATTTCCTTGTTTTTCCCTAATTTCTTTGCCTCTTTGAGTAGTGTTGGACACTTGGAAGAATTGGAAGAAACACTACAATGGCTTATTTTTTTGAATAATTCTTCTCATTTTCCCAACCAGCCCAGAAATGCAACACAATTTCACCCTTCAGCTATTCAGAGCCTGGTTTAAGAAACCCTACTGTACACTCAACTAGACAGACTTCATCAGGGAGGGTAGATTAGTTGTTGATTATTTGAGGTTTAAAGAGGTTTAAAAGTGTCAGTTTGAAGGTAATGAAGCAGACTATATACCTAAAATATATTTAAGGACACATTCAGATGCAATATATACGGGATAGTTGTTCACAGTGTGACCATTCGCACCATCTCAGCATTGAAATTCACGAGCCAGTAATAATGTTATTGTGATGGAGCCATTAGGCTTACAGAATCAAAAATTGCAGATGCAGAAAATCTGATATTTAACGCAGTGGATTGTTATAGCCTATAGAAAAAGATTACTATATTGAATTGTATAATGCAATCATTCATGTCTACTGCAGGGCACATGCATTATTTATATGCACTTGAATTGTTTGAGTGGGTGTCAGGTTTGATTAATGGTTGGTGCAAATAGTTAAGTGAACCTCTACCCAGATTTTCAATTCAGCTGCACTACAGGGTAACTATTTTTTAATCACAATCATCTATAATGTGCGCTTAAGGGGCAGGGCCAAAAAGGGGCCATAATAATCTTGGGTGGCCTTGAATTCAACCCACTGCACTAGAGAGAGTGCTGAAGAAGGATCACTGATATCAAAATGGCTTAGGCCCAAAGGCTGTAATTGTGAGTGTGTTGCCATGGTGATGTGGATGTGTGCATAAGCGTCTGATTGCTATTTCTTTGGTAAAATGGGGGTGGCTTGTTATGATTGGAGCAGCTGTGATGATGATTGGTGTCCATTGAAACAGATGAGTGGCAGGAAACGAAGGACACGTGTGTCACAGGGTGTTTAGGTGTTGGTTCATGTTTCATGTTTTAAGTTTATCATGTTCACAGTCATGTGTTGTCATGCACTTCCTGGTTTGTCATGTGATCCTGCCATGTGCTCCCTGGTCTTGTATTCTGTTGTGTCATGTTATCATTGGTTCATTGGTTGATCAATGTTCACAGGTGTGTCTTGTCTAGTCCTCAGTCTGTGTGTATTTAAGCCCTCATGTTTTCCATAGTCTTGGTCTGTGAATGAAAGTCAAGTCAAGTCAAGTCAAGTCAAGTCAAGTCAAGTCAAGTCAAGTCAAGTCAAGTCAAGTCAAGTCAAGTCAGTTTATGCCAAGCCAAGTCTTTGTTTTTGTTTATGATTTTGAGTTGGTTCAATAAATGGTGCACTTGGGTTCTTTCAACTTGCCTACCAGTGGATTAATGTTACAACGTGAATAAAAGTCCATGAAAACAGATCTAAGACGGCTTGGTGAGGAGAAGGAGGAGGCTTAGGAGGAGTGCTTGGAGAGGGTGCAGGAATGGCAACAGGATGGCAAAGAGATGGTGACAGGTACCAACAGAGGAATGGCATACACCCCGTAGGGTACAGACAAAAGGTGTAACAGTGTTTGCGTGCAACAATGAAAACATATACATTGACCGACAACTGAGGGTGCACAGGGAGTAATTTAAATACATAATGGTGATGAACAGCTGTGATGATGCTTCATGTCCATAGAAACAGATGAGTGGCAGGAAATGAACACATATGACTGGTGAATACAAGCTAAAAGTCCATGCAAACAGATCTAAGAACAAACAATACTGAATACATGTAACATGTTATTTGTTCCAGAAACTCTTCACAAAGTCTCATCCTGATAATCGCTAAGTTAAGTGGTCTATAAGTGATTCTATAATTGGAGATTTTTTGAGTTTCAAAAAGTAAAAAAAAAAAAACTGTTCAGCAACAGAAATTATTTCCAGTATCTTATTGAAAACATTCAATTTTAATAATTCAGTGCTTGCCAAGCACAAGTTACTTCTTTTTTTACTTTTAATGAAAAGTCATTTCTGTTACATAGTTTCAACATAATCTACCTTGGAAATGGAGTTTGATGGTATAAAGTGACAATTTTAAATTTGATTTTAAACTTTAGAATTTTAAAAAATTCTTAAATGACTTGCTAGCATACATGGCACTAATGAAATCATAATAAAATAATAAAAAAAGACAAAACCACCCACTGTGTGATCAGTGATAAATTCAATTTTCCTTTTAAACTGTAAAAGGTGGCTGCTGTTTCAGCTGCAGTGCTCGTGACTGACATCTGTCTAACTCTGCATAGCATGAAACGTGCTGATGACGTGTGATGTCTGTGTGAGCACGGTGCACAGACGTATGAAAATACATACTTTGACAGGCAGGTAGCACATTGTATCATTGCATTCAGACCAAAGATGAGGATAGCACATACCCTGTATATCTATTGTTACAAAAGATAACATGTATTCACTTTGGACTATTTTGGGATTCATCCTAGACATATTCTGTGCTGCAAAGCAAACATCATCATAAGGGTTCCTGTCCCTACACTGCTGTAAGGTTTTGTTGAAGTAATCTGAAAAGGAATTTGTGTCAAAGCACACAAATTCTATTAAAACATTTAGATTTTGTGATACCATATAATCACCATAGTTGTATCCTAAATTCTATCAATCCACTCTGTCCACTCTACAACATCTGTAAATGTGTAACTGTATCTTCCAAACTCCACAAGCCTGCAAATCGATTTTCTCAGCTAAATGTATATATATATATATCAAAGACTAATAAATATCCATCCACCCTATTTCACCAAGGACAAATGTCCATCCACTTAGAGATTTCTTACCTTGTCAATGCAAGCTACTGAATTAACTAATTTGTAAGGTCTAAAAATGTATTTAGCAGTGGACCTTTTTCCTCAGGTGTCAAAGATCTGGTGAATAATAGAAATGTATTTTTTTGTATGAAAAATGCAAATATGCACAGCGTGTTTATGACCTTTTAAATGAATAGGAAAAGTGAAAATTAAAATTAAAATTTTATTATGAAATAAGTTTCGCCAGAATCAGGAAAAATATTTGTACCTGCACTACAGCAGGAGTCAACCCCTTATCAAACTGTGCCATGTAAATCCAAATAACTATTTTCTAAATGGCATGTTAAACCAGCAATTTTACTCATTTTCATCAACATATATGCCATGTGTTACAATTTATTTCATAATTCACAGGTGTTTGACAACATTACAACAGCCACATTGTACAGTAGGCCTACATGCTTGCAATGAAACAAAATTGCATGCACCACTTCTTCTTTTAGTATAGTAAAAGCAGCTCAAAAACTTATATGAAATAATGTTTAAAATTAAGCAACAAAAAAGGTAATTTGTTTGCTTTCTCAGTTGAGCTTTGATGTATTTTTTCAGATATCGCCACTGGATTCACAGAAGCCTGTAAATTATGCAAATGCACAGTCACTGAAAACTAATTTTTATTAACAAACCAACATTTGCCTGAGGAGATATAGCATTTGTGGGAGAGCTATTCACTTCAGGCCAAGTTACACTATATGATGCACATGTCCGTTACAGCTCTGCTAAAAATTCATCCTCAGCCACAACTCTGTGATGAAATGGGAGAATTTGGCAAAGTGACCCTATTATAATTATCCATGTGGATTCCTATTAGATGATCACGATGAGACTTGTCAAAGTCACCCTGTCAAAACAAGAGTGAGAAACCATAAATATCTTCGCCAGCTGGATGCAGCTTGGCACTGTTTTGAGGAAAATAAGAGGCACAAGATCACGCCAAGCTCAATTAAGGCTCATCCTACTCTCTGCAGTTGGATGGCTCCGACAGTGCTAGCGTGGGGGCAGGAGCAACAGTGGTGGCGGGGGATCAGCTGTATGGATCACAGTGTTGTATAACATCTCTCAGACTCAGCAAGCAGCCACACAGTTGCCTTCCACAATGCCATCACCTCAAACCTCCATCCACTGCTTTGTGCCAGTAGGGACTACTGTATTGTTTTTTTTAACAACAGCTTGATGTTGCACTGCATTTCACTATATACTGATGTTCACTGATTCCTTGTGGAGACAATTCACTTGACCTCTTCTATAACAGCAAACTACTAATACCAAATTTAAAGTGACTTTTAACATAGTTTACAATAGTTTAAACTATGTAAACTGACAGGGAAAGTTATTGCTTCCACTATCTGGAAATCTGCTGGAAAAGCATTCAAACAGTATCTATTTAAGTGCATAGCCTAATACTTTATGTGTATACCAGCGAATCATTTTCCCCACTTGTACATCACAAAGGAGTGTTCAAAACATTTCATTTGGGAAATCATGTTCCCAGAAGTTGCAGAGGGCAGAGTGCACGGGAGCTTAGAGAACTTTTGGCTTATCTGCTGGTTTGAAGCACCAGGAGGGACCATGTGTGATGTCTTCAGTCCAACTTAGTGTAGCATTCTGGGGCAGCACCCAGCTGCAACCCCCAAGCAGTTGAATTAGCCAACATATTTCACTCTTTTTCCGTAGCAGATCATGAACTCAAGCATGAAAAAGCACAAAAAGATGAAGAATATCTGCCAATTCACCCCAAAACTATGCGGTTATAATTATTGCTTAATCAATCAATCCATCCATCCATCCACCGTCCGTCTGTCCGTCCATCCATTCGTCCGTCTGTCTGTCCGTCCATCCATCCATCCATCCATCCATCCATCCATAGGTATAAAATCCTCAAATTTCCTGGGAAAATCTGTTCTCAGAAAAGCATGTTTTCTATTAAAAAAAAAGATGTGTCAAAGACATAAGTTGTGGTTTATCCAAAGGTACCTGTTGCATATTAGTATACAGTTATATAAAAATATGCATAAAGGGTAAATATAAAGTCTCCTCTCATGTTGTTGTATTTTATTTCTATGTTTTGTTAAAAGGTAGGCTTGTTGGTCAATGCATTCTTTCAAAGCTTTTGATAAATTGTAAGTGCAAGTTTGCGTTTCTGAAATAAAATGAATCACACTTCTTTGTCTGGCAATCTGATGAACAAATCTGGGTTTGGCTGTTACCAGGAGAACGTTACTTGCCTAACTGCACTGAGCCAAGTGTAAAGTTTTTTGGAGGGGGATGATGGTGTGGGGTTGTTTTTCAGGGGTTGGGTTTTTAATGCTTCAGCATACCAAGCCATTTTGGACAATTTCATGCTCCCAACTTTGTGGGAACAGTTTGGGGATGGCCCCTTCCTGTTCCAACATGACTGCACAGCAGTGCACAAAGCAAGGTCCATAAAGACATGGATGAGCGAGTTTGGTGTGGATGAACTTGACTAGCCCTGTCCTCAACCTGATAGAACACCTTTGGGATGAATAAGAGCGGAAACTGTGAGCCAGGCCTTCTCGTCCAACATCAGTGCCTGACCTCATGAAAGCTCTTCAAGAAGAATGGTCAAAAATTCCCATAAACACACTCCTAAACCTTGTGGAAAGCCTTCCCAGAAGAGTTGAAGCTGTTATGGCTGCAAAGGGTGTGCCAATTCCATATTACAGTTTTTTTGGATTGCCTAAGCACGATTTTCAAAACAGGGCCGTGTTTTCAAAACAATACACACAATTAGCAAAACACTACAGATCCTTTGCACAATTAAACACTCTTGTAAAAACTATACACTTCTGTTTCAAAACCACACTTTGTTACCATATGAAATACACACGTTTCACATTAACATACTCTGTTTGCACGAGTTTCACTCTGCTGTGATAAACCTAAAACACTTTTAGCACTTCTACTTCCCTATGATTAGAGTAGGCTACCATCAACAAAGTTCAAATATAATGTAAAGTCACCAAACACCACACAAGACCAATGTTGCAGACTGAAGAAACTAATTTATTTGTCAACATGCCCAAAATGTTGACATGGAGATCCAGAATACTGTAACAAAATGTCACTTCACATATTGTACTGTAAGTTCAAGGAACAAAAAAAAACTATACATCGTCTCTTTGCCTAGCAGGATCTGGCCAGAGAATTTCATCAACATCGCAGGCAATGTTGTCATTAGCAAGACACCTTGGAAAGAAACGTCTTGAATGACGAATCCATCCTTGCATTGCTGCAACCTCCATCTGGTCACAGGCCTCCTCCATGGCTTGGATGAGGGGTACCTCAGCCTGGAGACGGAGATCATATACCTTCCACCGCCATGCCGAGAAAAACTCTTCTATAGGGTTGAGGAATGGAGAATATGGTGGAATATATAGGATAGTGAAATGTGGATGTTGCTGAAACCAGTTCTGAACCAGAGCAGAGCGGTGGAAAGACACATTGTCCCAGACAACAATGTATTGCATATGATCAATTTGATTAGCTGCTGTTATGTTGTGCAATTGGTCCAAGAATGTAAGTATGAGTGCTGTGTTGTAAGGGCCCATATGGGCATAACGATGGAGGACCCCATTCTGTGTAATGGCTGCACAGAGTGTTATATTACCCCCACGTTGCCTGGGGACATTGACTAGCCCTTTGGCCAATGATGTTTCTTCCCCCGCCTTCGTGTTCTCGCCAGGTTAAAACCAGCCTCATCTACGTAAATGAACTCATGCAGGATCTCCTCTCCATCCATTCTTAAAACTCTCTGAAGAACAGTGTCAGGCAAAATTGTATAGTTCAGTGTAGATCTAGTATACATAGTACAGTACAGTAAAAAAATATGAGACAGTATGCAAGATCACACTGCTATAGTGAATACATACCTCTGCATAATCATGCCGCAGTCACTTCACCCTTTCGGAATTGCGCTCGAAAGGCACTCGATAAATTTGCTTCATTTGAATATGTTTTTTTTTTTTTAGGATGCGTGCCAGTGTTGATGTTGAGACCTGATGGATATCGTTGAAAGTGGCATGGTTATTGACAATGTTAGCTTGGAGCTGCTTGAGTGTTATAGCATTGTTGGCCAAAACCATTTTTACAATCTCCCTCTCTTGCTGTTCTGTGAACATAGGAGGCCTTCCCCCTTGTCGCTCCTGACCCTCAATCCTATATATAAAAACAAATCCATACAATAGTACAGCAATTTTACAGGAAAAGGTAACAGAAGTGCTGATAGTGCATAGAATACAGTACTGTAAGCAGTTACTGAAACCGTGCAGTGATATGATGATATTTTTACAGTACCTATTTTCCAGTCGAAATGTTCTTATCACACTTGCCACTGTGTATCGGCTTAGATTTGGCTGTACTCGCAGTCCAGCCTCTCTCAGCGTCAGTCCGTGGTTGACAACGTGATCAACCAGTGTTGCACGGATCTCATTTGTGAGATTCGGTCCTCTTTGAGCACCTTCTTGTCTTCCTCTTCCTCTACCTCTGCCTCCAGCATGGCCTCCATCTCTTCCTCTGTTGATTGCTCCTCTGTTGATTCCTCCTCCTCCTCCTCCTCCTCCTCCTCTTCCTCTTCGTCTTACTCTTTCTCTGACTCTTTCCATTGTGCTTGTAGACTGAGGAACTCACCTGCTGCTTTTTAGTGCTCATACACCTGATTGGTGTGTCTACAATTAAGCGAACAAGTGTTTGCACACCTGATGACTGTTTTGAACCAATTGGTTGGACGATGCGGTAATTTGACAGTCAGTGCTTTGGTAGTGCAAAGAAGTGACTTCATGATAGATTTTTGTGTGTAATGTATGTTAAGTGTGTTTAGTGTTTTGCAAATCACTGTGTGTAGAGTTTTGCAACAAGTGTGAGGTTGACAATGTGCTTATAGTTGTGCAAATATGGGCTGATGTTTTGCTTCTTGAGTGTAAGGTTTTGCTAATAGTGTACTACTTTTAATTTTAGTGTGTAAGCAATCCAAAAAAAACTGTAAAGTTCATGTGCATGTACAGGAAGACGTCCCAAAACTTTTGGCAATGTAGTGCATGTAAGCAGATGCATATGAAAAATTATGTGATCATCAACAATAAAAAGCATATAAATCAAGATGGCCTAATGTTACAGAGTAAAAATGTCTTTTGGGGTGTTGATGGACTCAGTCTACTCCATCTTTGATCATCGTACTGAATCTAATCCGATTTTCCTAGCTTTTGGTGGTCAAAATGTTGCTCTTATTATTAAACTTACCGACATTCAAGTGTTGATAAAAAGAATGCATGAAGCAGAATAAAAAAATAATTTTGTTTGTTTAAAAGCAGAGGGTCTGTTATTTTTTTATATATTGCATGCTCAGATATTCAACCAACAAAACATTAAGGAGGCCATGACATTTTTGTGAAAATGACCAAAAAAACGCTGGCAGTGGCTGGCAACTTAAAAAAACCACACACACACAAAAAAACGTTATCTGGGAAAGAGTTTAGCTGTTTACATAGCTTTAGAACAGCACAAGAACAGCTTTAGAGATCTGAAAATCTTAGCAAATCATTTATACATATATTTATAGCAACATTTAACATTATATTTTTAAATGAAATAAATAAATAAGATGACAAATTAAATGATTACTTAATGATTAAATTATGGATTGGATAGTGTCAGATTTCCCACACTTTTTTCCAGAGTGAAGTCACATGCTCTTGTTGTATCATATCTGGTTTCTTTTCTCTTGGTCTCTCCAAGGTTTTCTTTGAGTGATAACTGCACTGACTGACCTTCGAGACCAAGGAAACAGTCTCTGGTTAGTAATGGACAATGCGGGACAATTAAATACGTGTGTATAGACAGTCATGACAGCCACACACAATCTCATATTTTAACTTTCATGACAGACTTCATCAATCAATGGACGTAATGTTTAAATATCCAATTGAAATGTGAGAATCCTATACAGTCTGAGACAGATTTGGTCTTGCGTGTTATGCTATTGTCAGCAGACACAAATCCGTAAGAAATGCAAAAACTGGCAGACCAGGGACGTGTTATGCAGTGGGTCTGGAACTCAGCAGGGTTCTCTGGAGCTGTCGGGAAGGATCTTTGCTCTACTCACATCTAGATGATGTGATGGACAGCCATGCCAGAAAACATCAGTCAAATTATCATACTGCATAATGATAGTGCTCAAGTGATGGAAAAGATCCCCTGGCCAGGGAGCTAAAGATGAATGTGTGAATGACAAGTTTATGAAAAATAATATATTTTTGATTGTAATTAGGGACAGAAAGAGAGAGTTGATGTTTCTGATTATCACACAATGCTTTGCCTTGATTGATTTGTTCTCCCTATTAGAGCTTGAAATAGAAAAACAGAACCAGGACTAAATAGATACAGCAAATACAGTACACAGCAGACTGGATAGTGTTTCTAAACAACTTACACCATGAGAGAATAAACCACAAGCATGGCTACCCAAGCATCTACTGTAGCCTGTATCACGCAAGGTCTGGATAACTTGATTCTGTCCATTTAAATTATTTTGCTTTCACCAACTCATCCAACCAAATATATTTCTGTGTGTATTCTCAAATAAATGTAAGATCAACATAAAGAAAGTATATATTAAATAATATTTGTTAAATATATTATACACAATGGTGTTGTACTGTATGTAATTATTAGGGTAAAACTGTTCTTTGTCAATTCTGTCCTTAAATCATCTTGAACTATTAGACTTGTAAAACAGTAAGGTAACCCTTTCAACCTAGTCTCTATCGCTCTATCACTTTATAACAATATTGCGAAGGCCAAATAAATATTTATGTGTGATTCATCCATGACAAGATGATTTTAATGAGGCTAGTAAAGTCAGAGGAATTTCATTAAACCCTCATGAGTGCAACAACTACAAAATACACTAAACATTTGTTATACGGACAAACAACTTAATAGGAAACAGACAAATTATTCTAAGTGAATACTGGTGTCCTCAGCTGCGTTGCCCTAAGGATTTGAACCCTCTTGATGGCTAATTAAACACTTGCATGATTGATGATTTGTTATCCTTGTCAGCGACTGATATAGTCTGAATACTTTTAACCTGAAGCACACACTTCTCAAAAGTAGGACAGCAAAGGCCTGTCTTGGGATCAATGCATGTAAAGACAATAAAACAGTCAATGAGTATGAAAGTCAGAAACTGATCGTAAGAAACTGTGAGAAAAGTCTTTCTGAAATATCAAAAATACATGCAGCGTTAACAAATTAGGATGACTGTGTTTGCAGTCCAGGTAGTTTTGGATAATACCACCAGGTGTGACCTAGTTTTTCTTTTAGTAACTTTGATAGGCCAAAGAACAAGGATCAAAGAAGAAGAATTTCCTTAAATAACCTTTTGCTATTACCAAGACATTTGGATCTTCCTCTCTGCCCACTGGCGACTTTCTGCTCCCAACATCCTGCCACGGCTACTGCCTCAGGTTCTCAATATGTGGAAAGCTTTATATAGAGTCAACTTATAAGTCTATAAGATCTGGTTGTAGCAGGAATTAAGTTCATTTTTGGATTCCTATAATTCTGACAGGATCAGTATCGTACAAGATGACTGGCGGTTAGCATACAGTTTGGACAATTTTTTCAATACTTTTAACAATTTCTTAAACTCTTAACACACCAACACACCTACAACACACAACTGCAAAAACGGTTAATTTCATGCTCAAAATCAAATATTGTAAACTAAACTCCAACATTAATTTTCAAAATACAATAATACACTAGCACAATACACTACCAAAAACACTTACACATTTTCTCTTTCAACAGAAACATTTAGTCAATCATAGCACAATGTCATAAAAATACTAACATCAGATGAAATGACAGAAACTGCATTATTTTATATGTCAGGTCTGCCCTTATACAACAGACAGTATATTTTATTGATAATAGATTGTGTGTCTTTTGAAACCTCTCCACATTTTTGTTTTGTTGGGTTTAGTAAATGCATGCATTTTGTTTCTTTTGCTGCAGAAATTCAAAACAAAAAAATGAACGACCCATCTCAGAGTAGCTTTATAGAATGAAGTTCAGTTTTATTTCATTATAAGCAATCACCATGATAATAGCAAGTTCCTGTTATTCATTCAGGAGCTTTCCTCTGCCCCCTTAGGGAGGTAGATGTTGAATCCTTAGATAGACAGAATACAGTTACATAGAGACCAGAGGCAACAGTCACTGTATGGTAATAGAATGTGTACTTTGGAGTAGGAGAAGCCCTTATACAAACCTGTTGGTTTCTCAAAAATTCTAGATTACATATGCCTCTGTGTCCCGGTATAATCGCTGTGCTGAGATTTGGCTTTACTCGTTCACCAGTCTCTCTGTATGATAGCCTGTGGTTTATGTGGTCCAAAATGATAGCTCTTATTTCGTCAGTTACCCCAATTTTGGCCCTTCTTTGAGCGCAACCATGCATTCTAACTCCTCAACCTCTTCCTTTCTCTTGTCCATGGCATTCGTCTCACTTGCTCTTGTCCCACTCCTCTCCCTTGTCCTAGTACTCATCTTCCCCATGCAGCCATTTTTCTTACTTTCTTTGTGTTGCTCTATTGTTTTTGTAGTAATGTCAGAAGCAGTTTATATATTTAATTGTTTCTATATTTGCATAACTTCAATCAGCTGTTTCTCAGAAGCAATGGAATAAAATACAGGGGATATATTTGTGTTTCAGTTCACAATATGAACAGCTGACTTTAGCCTAAGTTTAGGTTTAAAAGGTTAGGTGTTATCTGTTCTGACATACAGTGTTAAAGCATTGGTAAATTTGACAGTAAAAATCAATTGTTTTGGTCTTGGTTGAGCTTGTCTGTAAAAGAAGTTCAAGCAAAAAGAAGTTCAAGCATTTTTAATTTGTGTTAACTGTCTGCATTTTGTGTAAAAACAACAAGAAATGTGTTAATTGTATAGCCTACACAGACAGATGTTGTGCTAACTGCGTTAAGAGTTTTGGAAAATTGTTAGAAGTATTGAAAAAAAATAGTCATAGCCATTGTAAAAAACTGTAAATGTACAACATAATTTAATAAATGAGTCTGATTCAAGAGGAATATCAGAAAGACCAGTCCTGACTGGACGAGAGGAGGAGGGTAATTAGCTCCTGAGCCACAGATAAAGCTGCTGATGATACTGAATCAACCATATATGAATGTGACAATCCCAGCATACAGCAGATGACTGACATCTTTCCATCCCATGAGGTGGATATGGTTTCTTGCCAAAAGCAATGTGACATTTAAAGAAACATCAAGCAAATGTTTTTATCTCTTGTAAAGCATGGTGATATATTTTTGATGTTGATGTAATGATTCCCTTACTACCTGAAAAAATATACGGTCTAATATCTATTTGCCTATATTTTACAGTTGAAACAGAAGATGATGATCAGCAGGGATGTTTTATTTATTTATTTATTTTTGACTGTGACGTTACACAAGGATATCTAAAAATAAATAGTCTGAAAATATCCTGAGGGCAAACATCAGGTGTTTATAAAATTTTAGTATAGTATATCGTTCATGAGTTCATGTTCATCTATGACTGCCTGTATACATGACGCACTGTGTATAGTGGTGTAAATGTTTGTTTGTTTTCTGGCCCCTGCATCTCTCATGGGAAACTGATCCCTCCCTGAGCTTTCGTAATCTTTCGAATCTCCCAAAGAGGTTCATTTTAATCAGCCTTCAAACATGGGTCACAGATTCCCTAAAGATGTGGATGCAAACTGTTCATGAATGTCATGATTTACCAAAAAGAGTTCAGCTGGCTTAACAAAGAACTTTAAAATTACACATTGAGATTTTTTCTCTCAGTTGTGTGCAAACTGTATTGACCTGCTCATCAGGGTGATTCTGTGCAACGATGCTTATGTGTAAATGCATAAATCTGCTAAATGCGTAGATGTGTAACCAATGATTACCCATAATGATACAAATGGACCCTACATTAATTCAAAATAAAACATAATTATCTAAAAGAGATGTGCTGAATGTTTGAATAATTTCAAGTCTAATTTTGTGTAGCCTGATTATAATACATCTATTTCATCCCCTTTCAGAAAAACAAATTAGGTGACATTTTAATCAATGCATATATCCCCTTTAGTTCACCCAGAAAGAAGGACAATCATAACAGTCATTAAGAAACACAACAGTGGCATTTCTCTCAATTACCATTTTGCTAAAAGGTTTGCCTTTGTGTAAAGTGAATACAATCTTTTTTCATTCCTATTTTATAACATGCAAGATCTGTATACTCTTCATAAACTGACACTGGAATAATCTCTGTAAAGCAATACATTTGCTTGCTCTTCATATTTCAGTCTCCATCGACTTCAACATAATCCACTACAGGAAATAAATGAATATGTCGATACCCAGTTTACTTAAAAGTCGATGCCCTAATATCTTCTCTCGCTTGAGTCATGAAATGTTTTGCTGCCAGTGTACCCTCAAGGAACAAAGAAATGTATCTGAAGAGCAATGAGCCACCCCCTCTTACACTTTGGTTAAGCAACAATCTGAGAAAATGTTTTTTTGTAACTGGATTGACTGCTTAATATGCTACTCAATAAACCTTAACCCTAGTTCCTGCTTATAAAATGGAATAATTGTACCTGCAGTGAGAATAAGAAAGGGGAAAACAGTTCTCTAACACCTTGATTTATGTCATCTTGCATGTTTCTTATTTGGAAAGGTTTATCTTTTTGTTTATCTACCGACTGGCTCATAAAGTCTGCTCCTTGTTTTTCTGTTTCTGTTCGCAACAAGTCAGACAATGTCCTTTTTACCCTGTTCCAGGTTTTTTTTTAAAGTGACTTTCTTTATTGGTATTACTAACTTTATATCTACTAATTGCAATTTTATCTCTATAAAACAGGACTATATATCTCACAATTGTGACTTTTTGTGGTGCGACTGTATATAAAATATGCAGCACAGAAAGAAAGTACAGATTGTAGGGCTTTTTTTTAAATCTTGTTTTATGAAGGGTTTCTTTCTTCAGCATGGTTATGTGGCCAAAAAACAAGCTGAGAGATTATCAATACAATCGCAATCAGATGGCAATGAAAACATGCTTAAATTCTGTCCTTACATAATTAACATAAGGCTGAGTTGCTTGAAATGAATGATGTGAGAATGAATTAGAAGCTCCTACATCAAGTACTTCAGTAACACTTTGCAATATGGGTGCACTAATATGCATTAATTCATGCTTAACTAATGTACAGATAATAATGAGGTAATGTATTACTAATGGTTAACTAACCCATGTATTAATGGTTACTGCATCAGCAACTAATGAAGATTTGACATGATTAATAGATTAAGTAATAATTAAATTGTTATTAGTTAAATGTGTCATGATGTATTAATTCCTTAATAACATATTATATTAACTAATAGTGTAAATTAACATGTCAATTACCACATCGGGTCAAAGCCATGCATTTCAACTTCCAGTTGTCTGCTTTAATTAATCATTGGCTAATGATTTACAAATGTGTCATTATGTTATGACTTTACTTGTTGGGGCACATGACTATTAACTAATTGATTAAGTAATATATAATTGTGGTTATGGGTTTTGAATTATTTTTTTATTAGTTAACAGTCATGTGCCCCAACAAGTAAAGTCATAACATAATGACATATCTCTAAATCATTAAAGCAGACAACTGGAAGTTGAAATGCATGGCTTTGACCCCTTGTGGTAATTAACACATTAATTTACACTACAGTATTAGTTAATATAATATGTTATGAAGGAATTAATACATTATGACACATTTAACTAATAAAAATTTAATTATTACTTAATCTATTAATCATGTCGAATCTGCATTAGTTGCTGATGCAGTAATCATTAATTAATGGGTTAGTTAACCATTAGTAACACATTAACTCATGATTATCTGTGCATTAGTTAAGCATGAATTAATGCATATTAGTGCACCCTTATTGTAAAGTGTTACCAGTACTTCTTCTTTAATCTGTCATACCCCTTTCCACCAAGGCAGTTTGAGTGCTGGTTTAGAGCCAGAGCCTATAGTTTCAAATTAGTTGTATTGTCTTTCGACACCAATTTTTGAAATAGCAGCTAATCGAGCAAATAGCAGCTCAATTGTAATCTCTGTCTATGCAAATTACAGTGATCTGCACGAGTCTTCCATCAACAATGTTACTACTGATGCACATGGCTTTGTGAACCTACATCGGAACAGTGAATCCAACGTGATCACTGTGCCGATGTAGGTCCACAAAGCCATGTGCATCAGTAACATTGTTGATGTAAGACTTGTGCAAGATGCATCAGCGCTGTGCAGACCAACCGGCGTATGACATCAAAGTACCGCAAGAGCGTTTGTAGAGCATATAACTCCTTATGCTTTTAAATTGTTCTTGTGGGACTTTGATGTCATATGCCGATCGGTCTGCACAGCGTCGATGCATCTCGAACAAGCCTGATTGTGTTTGCTGCTGCCACTCTAGCGTTGCTGGGAAAGATGAGACATATACAGTGACGTAAGACTTGGCTCTGTGGTGGCTCTCTAACCTATGGAAAGGCAAACCAATTCTTAGAAGGCTTGTCAGTCGAACCAACTTCGAACCGGCAATAGCTCTAGTGCTGAACTTGCACTTGGTTCATGCTGGTGGAAAAGGGTTGTCAGTTGATTGACCTGGATCATCTGTATGGCAATTTGTTGCCAGTTAAAATTCAGAGGCCTGTATCTTATAGGAGAACCTGATTTCACCAAGTACAGCATGGAACAACATTCCATTCAACCAATCAGATTCGAGGGACAAGATTATAGGCTTACAACCAGGGTTATGTGCTTCTACTTGTTATCTACTTGAAAAGTGTTATTCACCTATCATTTCTCTCTGATTTTAGGGATAGCTTATGGGTAGGGTTAGGTTAAGGGGTAGGGATATTGTTAACATTAAATTTTCGGACAGGAATGTTGTTCCTGGATCAACAAAATATGATGACCCAGGAACAGGTCTAACTCTGCAAAATCAGGAATGTGCATCTTACCACACAATACTGTCTTCAGTTTCCCATTTAGCATAGCATTTACTATTAAATCATGCTAGACTTTTGAGATTTGTGACCTTTTGGTCTGTTTTGCATTTCTATCAGATATATCATGTCAGTCACCCACACACTAAGCGCTACAGAGAGACTCATTAATGGACCTCTGGATCGGCTCAAAAGTCACTTCTTATAATATGAGATCATTGTCATTTTGTGCTTTTTACAAAGACCGATGAGTCATGGTCTTGAGGAATCTTATTAAGGGCTAGTTTTCATGTGCAAAAACCAGTAGACTATGGGGTGCCGCAAGGATCTGTGTTAGGCCCTCTGCTATTCTCAATATATATGCTTCCACTTGGTAATATTATAAGTAAACATGGAATTAATTTCCACTGTTATGCTGATGACACTCAATTATATATTTCATCACGACCAGATGAAAACGCTAAATTATCTAAACTGACAGCGTGTGTTGAAGATATTAAATACTGGATGACGTGTAATTTTCTGCTATTAAATTCAGATAAAACAGAGGTATTACTTATTGGTCCAAAAAACTGCCCACAAAACCTCTCACAATACAACTTTAACTTGGAAGGACGTCCTGTCACTTTATCCACTACAGTAAAAGACCTGGGTGTTATATTAGACCGCAACTTGTCTTTCGAAAATCATATTTCATATGTTACAAGAACGGCATTTTTCCACCTTAGAAACATTGCTAAGCTACGTAACATGCTATCTATTTCTGATGCAGAAAAGTTAGTTCATGCATTCATGACCTCGAGACTAGATTACTGTAATGCTTTATTAGCTGGTTTTCCTGCATCCTCAATAAACAAGCTACAGTTAGTCCAAAACGCAGCTGCTAGAGTTCTTACTAGGTCAAGAAAGTATGATCATATAACACCAATTTTATCATCTCTACACTGGTTACCTATTAAGTTCCGTATCAATTACAAAGTATTGCTACTGACCTATAAAGCCCTAAATGGTTTAGCTCCAGTGTATTTAACGGATCTTCTATCGCCCTACAATCCATCGCGCTCTTTAAGATCACTAAACTCGAGGCTTCTGGTCGTTCCTAGGATATCTAAGTCCACTAAAGGAGGGAGGGCATTTTCACATTTAGCTCCTAAACTCTGGAATAGTCTTCCTGATATTGTTTGAGGTTCAGACTCGCTATCCCAGTTTAAAACTGGATTAAAGACGCATCTCTTTAGCCAAGCATTCACATTATAATTACCTTTTATACTACAGTTAAATCGGATCAAAAGCATTAATATTCTGAACAGCAGCTATGCTAATTATTTCCCATCTGCTTTTCTGTTGTTATCTCGAGACACTAGTCCCGAGGTAAATAGTTCGTCAGCTCCAGTTTGTATCCAGCCTCTCATGGAGACTTCAGATGCCCCAACACCTGTGAAGAGACGACTCGACGCCTGTGAAGAGACGACTCAACGCCAGCGCTGTTATGGCCTAAATTAATACATGATTGATTAACTTTTTCTAACAATTTTCAATGTACATTTATGAAATGCACTTTCTGTAAAGCTGCTTTGCAACAATGTGATTTGTGAAAAGCGCTATACAAATATATTTGAATTGAATTGAATTGAAAAACCCTGTATTTAATGTGCAGTGTGCATCTGTAAAATTGAAAGAATATTGGATCTTACAGTGAGAGCTTTTTATTATGTTGCAATGATAGAATAGCTGTGATGGATCTTCAAATAAACATATTTTGATTCCGAGGTCCTGTTTTACCTTATACTGCCCAAGTGATGGTGATGTGACTGAGTCACTGAGGTGTGCCCAATTTGATGTGTTTTGTGGTGGTGGTGATGTAGTTATTACATATGTATGTCTGATGACAGGATGTCAGACAGTGGGAAGACATGTAACAAGGTTAAGCAATGCATTATGAATTTACAGGCCTTCAGCAAAACAGTTTAGCCTTAAATATGGAAATAATTGCCAGAGCATGACTAAACAGACAGGGTCATGGTGAGCCTAGGCCTATATCCATGCATTAAAGTATTCAAATAGTTGAACAAGGTCAGAAAACTTGAGTTGGAATACATCTTTCCTTGTCTGCAGAATATCAAGAGGCTTTAAAATTGTGCAGTTTAAGGAAGAAGCAATTTCAATATCTAATATGTGTCTACACTCTGAAAAATGTTGGGTTGTTTTAACCCAGCAAACATTTGACCCAACTGCAGGGCTAAAACAACCCAACTGCTGGGTTAGTCCATATTTGACGCAACTTTGGGTTCAAACAGCCCAGCATTTTTTAGAGTGTACATTCAGGTCCAAAACTATTTCTGAGCACTACTTGTGAAAGGGTTAGGGTTAGGACAGATTAGTGACAGCTTTTGTACAGTTTTTTTTTTCCTAAGATGCATAAAACAAGAATTTTAAACTTTTAAAATTAGCCTGAGCTACTGTCAAAAAGAGGCTATTGTCACACAAGGACATTGTCACAAGGGTCATATCTAGTATAAGGTCCAATTACACTATTTCTTTTTTTTCTAGAGGTGGTTTCTCATGTTTCTAAAACTCACAGATTTTTTTTTTTTTTGTGAATTATGTCCTCCTGACAACAAAACAATACAATATTTTTGCCATAGCTTGGTAAACAGAGTGAACATAATACAACCACACTAGAAACGCTTCAGACATCCATGTGGTGTGTTTCTTGGGAGCATTGCCCAAAACAAAATGTAGAATGAGGAAAAGAGATACATACTGCGGATATTGTTTGCTAAAAAAGATAACAGTGCACTGGAAGGAAGAAGATCCTCCAAGTTTGATTCAATTGCCTCAGAGACTGAAACAGGTTTATGTAATGAAAAAAAATATATATATGAAATTAATATTTTTTTCTGCAAAGATGGAAAAGCAAATGGACAAAATTTTTCTTTATTTAGATATGTAACAAAAACGGGTCATATAGAGACTAGTATGACAAATGAATGTAACATGTTCCTGTTATATGTTGTACTAATGTTTCCTCTGCAAGGAAAATGCATTTTTCCCACCCTTTTTCTTTCCCTCAGTTGTAAGGGGTTTGAATGTCGGGGATGGGGAGATGCATGTTTTCCTATTTGAATAGCAAAAGGTTTCTGTTAGTATTGGAGAATTTACTTCCAATGCGGCTCCTCTTATGTGGTGTCCCCCAAGATTCTATTCTTGCTCCGCTTTTATTCTACTTGTATGCTCCCCCTGGGGTTGATTTTTAGGAAACACAGCATCTCCTTTCACTGTTACACTGACCATACCCAAATCTATCTGCCCCTGGGATCAAATAACATTGGTTTGGATACGCTGTTAGCTTGTCTAGCAGATGTAAAGGCCTGGATGTCATGTCCCTAAATTTTCTTCACCTCAATGAAGGCAAAACTGAGATTATATAGTGAATCTTCAGAAGCTGCTAGCTGCACTTGCTTAAATTTTGTCCTTTTGTCTTTGTGTGAAACCACTAGTGAAGAATTTTTTGATAGGACTAGTGTTTTCATATGTGACAAACAGATTAATATAGTCAAAGTCAGTTTTTTTTCATCTCATTATTTTACTAGCTAAAGTAAAATAATGTATTTATTTTAAGGACTTTGAACAATTTAAATAGCAATAATAAAACAAAAGTTCCAAAAAACAAGTCATGAAGTTGTCACATTTCTGGGGGATTTAAAATGTGCACATGTCATTAATTATAGCCCAATCTGTGTTGTCTTTAGCATTTCAATTTCGCTCTTTCAAAATTGCCTAATCCCAGCGTCTATAACACAGTCAGTATATAACCGGAGTCTTTGTGCAAATAGCCCGCGACATGGAAATGTAATGTACCTTTATGATAATCATGCAGGCTAATATGGAGTATCGACGTCACTCTCAAGGCTTCTTCCACACACAAATGCGCTCCTATACGCTCTCAAGTGCATTGAAGAGGTGGCAAACCCGAGATGTGCGCGCCTCGCCGATTAACAGGGAAAACAATTGGACTTCTCTTGGTAACCGTTACTTTTATGTGCATAATAGTTTATTCAGTATTTTAAGATAAGATAACAAAATGACTTCTGAAGTGAGATTTTGACTGCATATGTAGATCACCTGTCTGCACAACTCTTTCATTTCACTTTTGACTTCTGCTTTAAATTTAGCAGTGGCATTATTGACAGACTTGGATTTATAACGCGTTGAGACAGCGGCATCTTCCGAAATGACCAACAAATGAAGTTTAACCTACACGCTTAACCTACAAATTTTGTGATGGACTGGGAGGCTTTTTATTTGGGCTGCTGAGCCCTGCAACTTTATTCTTGCGCTGTGAGGAAGCTCGTGAGGATTTGACCACAGCATTAAATAAAGCATGAATTGCGATTCTTCAGAGAACTTCTCGTGAATGGCATGGTCCGCGCTCAGGTGTGGGGAAGCTCCGAAAGAATGTCCTCCATGGCATCAAGCATGCAATAAAAAGTAGCTAATATCAGCTGAATAGTGTTAAGCAAAGATGTTTTCTGAAGAAGCTAATTTCAGTTACACTTCAAACGGCACGGATGATGACACGCTGTCCGCGCTAGATCAAGATTGGAGCGACACTCCTGCTGAGAAACTGTCACGGACGGGACACAATGTGGTCGCCGTTATTTTGGGATCTATTCTGGTATTTGGGATCCTAAACAATTTCATCGTCCTCGTTCTGTTTTGCAAATTCAAGACCCTGCGGACTCCTGTGAACATGCTTCTGCTCAACATCAGTGTGAGTGACATGTTAGTGTGTCTGTTCGGCACCACGCTCAGCTTCGCGGCCAGTATCCGCGGCCGGTGGCTGGTGGGGAGACACGGGTGCATGTGGTACGGCTTTGTCAACTCATGCTTTGGTGAGTAAGACCAAGAGTGCAAAACTACGTAGTGTATAGTCACTGGGAACCAACATGAAATAGCCTATGTTTATGTAGTAATTAAAATTAAATGATTAATAAAAAAATAAAAAAACATTAGGCTATAGGTTAGTAAAAAGACAGTAGCCTAGGCACAATTATTTTTTTTAACTTGTTTTACTTAATTGCCTGAGTGAGTTTAGTTCTTTAGCTAAAGATGCTTTAAACGATTAATTCAAAAACAGATAGGCCTTACCACTAATGTTTGTTGAACAGGATTGCTTTGGTTTGTTTGCTTGATTGATTTACGTTCAGCAAAAATCGCGTTACAGACCGTTTTGGATAAAATGATAATCACTTTTCTTTTTTTCTTGTTTGTGTGCTTAATAGAGATCTAGAAAACCTAAATGTAAGGCTGCTAAACAAGCCATGTAATTTACTAAAGATATATATATATATATATATATTGCTTATATCCTATTAAGTAAGTATGTCACAACTAAAGATAAACAGGGAAGAGATGATTAAAACTTCCCTGGTGTGTCAATTTTATTGATGAGGTTTTACATACAAATATTGTTTTTAACAAGTCAGTTAAATCAACGACTTACTCTTAAAGGGATAGTTCACCCAAAAATTTTAATTATCCCATAATTTACTCACCCTCAAGCCATCCTGGGTGTAAATGACATTCTTCTTTCAGATTAATACAGATTTATATTAAAAATTGTCCTGGCTAATCTAAGAAGTATTATAATGGCAGTGGCAGTTATATTATAATATTAAATCCACGGAGCCATGTGGATTACTTTTATAATGGATGGATGCACTTTTTTGGGCTTCAAATTATCGGCTGCCATTTACTGCCATTATAAATCTTGAAAGAGCCAAGACATTTTTTTTTAAATCTCTCCGATTGTATTCGTCTGAAAGAAGAACGTCATATAGACATATGGCTTGAGGGTGAGTAAATAACTGGGTAATTTAAATTTTTGGGTGAACTATCCCTTTATAGACAGCTGTTTTGTTCCTGAATTAATTAGCATTTTTTAACAAATTGGTTGAATAAGTGATTCAATGACACACTCACACAGTGACGGTCGCTACCAGTTTAAATTAAGATTGCGATATTGAAAATTCAGCCATATGCATTTTCGTTCTTTTTTTTTTGTTGCTGTATATAGCTAATGATATTAGCCTAATTATTTATGTTATGTGAAAAAAGATAATACACATTTCAATTGATACGAGGGATTAGATAATGACAGATTTTTTCAATTTAAAGCAAATAATTTTCAGAAAGAAAACGTCTCTATTTGACTGACCAAATTTAGACATATGAATGAGTGAGTTCAGCCAACACATTTTATTGTTCCACTTTATTTTCTATAATCGTTTAAATTTTTAAAGACTGGCTACATGATTTTGTTTTATTTATTTTTTATTTTTATTTTTTACATTACTTGGTACAAAAACGTTCCTACTCAATTTGAATGGGTATGATGCGTCAGTGGTGCAAATTGCACCCATAAATAAGAATATGATTTAGCATGATGCTAGTCAAACAATATGATCATCTCTGCCTTGTTCTATTTCATGTCCTGCTACAATGTAATTTCTTCAATTTTGTTGCTTTATCGTTTCTGATCCCCACAGGGAAATGACATGATTGCATTTAACAAATGTATAACAAATATCAGTGAGGGTGAAAGTAGTAAAGTAATGTTATCAGTTCAGTTGAACACTGCACAAAAGAAATGCAAAAGCAGCCAAGTTCACAGTTTTGCCCATAAGGGTGTTGAGCCTAAACCCTTAGGTCAGGTCAGGTGCTGATATTTTATAACATTGTATTAGTTTTGTCACTGTAGGGTTGAACTGGAATGATCACATGATATGATCTGAAAAGATGCAAACAAATTACAGGCTTAGGAGTTGATAATAGCTTTATCTGTGGGTTTGAATGTAACTCATAACATAACCTGTCTCTCTTTGGTAAACACACGCATGTTTACTTAGCTATGGGGACATTAAGACGTATTGTTTTTATATGCAGCTAGTTAAAAATGCTAACCGTAACTCATTCCCTAACCCTAACAGAAAACAGTAACAAAACATTTGCTGTACTCAATCTACTAAATGCCTTCTGTCATCGGAATGATAGTTTATACTTCTTTAGCAAAAAAAAGGGCCTTTTAAAATAATAATTAAAAAAATATGCAAAATAATATCTTATGTTTTTGGTCAAATAAATACTAGCAACTGAACCAAATTGGATATTTTTGCTCAGTTGGGTCCTCTGAATAAAATTGAGATGTTTTTTCCCCTCCTGGTGTAAACACAATTTCTATGGGTACTTTCCATAGAGATGAGGAATTTACCTAACCCTACCCATCACAGAAAACCTTCTGAATTTTTACATTTTTAAAAAACATAATGTCACAAATAAAGATAAACAGGGAAGAGATGATTAAAACTTCCTGGTGTGTCAATTTTATTGATGAGGTTTTACATACAAATATTGTTTTTAACAAGTCAGTTAAATCAACGACTTACTCTTAAAGGGATAGTTCACCCAAAAATTTTAATTATCCCATAATTTACTCACCCTCAAGCCATCCTGGGTGTAAATGACATTCTTCTTTCAGATTAATACAGATTTATATTAAAAATTGTCCTGGCTAATCTAAGAAGTATTATAATGGCAGTGGCAGTTATATTATAATATTAAATCCACGGAGCCATGTGGATTACTTTTATAATGGATGGATGCACTTTTTGGGCTTCAAATTATCGGCTGAACAGTCAAGGAAAGGCGAGTCATGAAAAATAGTTTCCCAAAAAATACTTGTTTAATAAATCCAGGTTTTACAAAAAGATTCAAAAAGGAAACTAAAGTCCAAATAATCAAATCAAATATCTAGGCCTATAACTGAGGTCAACAGAACAAACTAAACTCAAATAACTGAATACATTTAGAACCAACCTGAACTGACCTACAAATGAAACATTTGGGGCACATTTATACAAACGGACTAGTCCATATTAAACACACAGGGGGAAGACAAAACAAAAATACCTCAAAATATAAATACAATCCACAATACCAGGACAGGTCAATGATTAGAATAAACCTAAACACATATCTTAAATCAATATAGAAGCCAAGGAAAGAAACAAGAAATTAACATAGAAAAATTCAACATCAAACACCCCATTCCCCCCCACAGTCAATCTGCTGATTGGTAGCGGAACCAAAACTGCAGTCGCAGCAGCAGGCCGGTCCTTAATATGTGCGCACCGCAAATCGGATCACCGATCGCCAGTCAACAGCTCCGACCATCTGCAGCATCCCACCGGTAACTTAAACTCAAAGAAATCAATATTAATACCAGTGTGGATCATACAACACAAACTAGATTGTGTGCACTCCAACCAGCCAATGATGTACTACCACTCAAAATAAATATGTAAATGAGAAAAAGTGTCTTGAGTCTTATTACCAAAATCACCATGATAATACAAAAATCCTTAAGTCAGGAAACCAAAATACTAATTATATACCAAAAAAGATCTAGGGTATGCATGTATGTGTTTGTATATGTGAGTGTGCGCATGTGCAGGTGTGTGCGTGCCACATTACCGCTCACTAATGTGTGGCCACATCGCGGGCCATCACAGTCCCTTTGAACATTCTGATGACTATGAGAAACTTTGCAACTACCTGCCAACTAACTCTCATTAGATTATTAGCAGACGTTCTGCTTAATATCTGTTAACTCTTTATTGTGATTGTCCCCCAAGAGGCATTCTACTGATTATAAGTAATGTCTCAGGTTACTGTAACCTATGTTCCCTGAGAACAGGTAACGAGACACTGCGTCCTAGAACGCATCACCTAGGAGCCTTCACTGGCAGATAAGCTGTTTACACCTACATCACCTACAGACCTGGTACCTAACTACATTACAATGGCAGTGTACTCAGCAAAATCGCAATAAACCCTTACAACTGACACCACCTTACCTCAATGGCAGTCCAGGATCAGGGCCCTACCACGCCTGTGGGCAGCAGCTCATTGCAATTCTCTGGCTTCAAGGGAGCGCACTTCAAAACCCAGCATGAAGTGAAGGTTAGAAATTCCCACTCTATCCGAGCCATAGTGGTGTGAAGCAGGACGATACAGAGCTGAGAGATTTAATAGGGTAGTACTCACCACATGACCCTGATATTTTTACAGGGTGGGGGCCTGCCAATGGCTCCAGATTTGACCGAAATGTAATCTGCATCCAGCCTAAAGGAGTGGGGCCTTTTCGTTTAAAAAAACACCCAAATATAACTCATTGTTTGGTCATTAGTTCAGCGGTCTGCAGGACATAAGATCTATCTGAAGCTCCATTGTCAGTCTCTAGTATATATATATATATATATATATATATATATATATATATATATATATATATATATATATATATATATATATATATATATATATATATATATTTACATTTTACATTTACATTTAGTCATTTAGCAGACGCTTTTATCCAAAGCGACTTACAAATGAGAGTAATAGAAGCAACCAAGACCAGTCAAGGGCAACAATATGCAAGCCCTGTAAAAAATCTCACGAAACACAAAACACATAGGACAGTTTTTTATTTATTTATTTATTTATTTATTTAAATTAAATAAACAGAAACAAATAGAGTGATAAGTGCTATTCTTTATTGGTCAAGTGCTGCTGGAAAAGAAGTGTCTTGAGATGTTTTTTGAAAATGGCTATAGACTCGGCTGCTCGAACTGAGACAGGCAGGTCATTCCACCAGGTGGGAACGGTCCAAGAAAAGGTCCTAGTGAGGGATTTCATGCCTCTTTGAGATGGCACCACTAGGCGTCGTTCACTTGCAGAGCATAAGCTTCTGGAGGGTGTGTAAGTCTGAGCAAGCGAGTTTAGGTATACTGGTGCAGAGCCTGCGGTTGCTTTGTAGGCGAGCACCAGAGCCTTGAATTTGATTTGCGCGGCTATCGGCAGCCAGTGAAGACTGATGAAGAGAGGCGTGACGTGTGCTCTCTTCGGCTCGTTGAAGACCACTCTCGCCGCTGCATTCTGGATCAGCTGCAAGGGTTTAACAGTGGAAGCTGGAAGAGAAACATATATATATTGTCCAATGCTTTTTAAAGAGAGGAGATGAATTGCTCTACCCTGAGGTTGCTAACAGTTCCTAAAAAGCTGTTTAGAAACTAAACCAAGTGACAGCATCAGACCTACTCCTAATCTGGAAGGACGCTTCACCACTTACCCTAATCACTGCAAACAGTGAGAATGAGCGGTGACCCAACCAGTGAATTCACAAAAGGAAAACCAACCCATACACAAAGCCCATATAACTGGTGCTTCTATTCTATCATTCTATCCACATAGCAGGGGAACTTCAGGGCCCTAATAATCCTTCCTTTTGTTAAAAACGCATGACTCCCCAAACTCTATACAGGGAATGGAGGTCTGCAGAAAAATGCATTATGTGTTTTTCTTTTTTTGTTTGTTTTTAATGAAAAAGGAGACCTACTCAGCTGTGGCATGCATAATGAAGATTCACCAACTGTATGAACATTAAAAAAGTAAACAATTATAAACATGAGGTCTATCAACCCTACAGGCCTGAAAGGGGCACTCTCTCTAATCAAGCCAGGAATCTTTCCACCTCAGGTCTGATGTAAGAAACGCCTGGGGAATAAAGTGAGGAAGAGAGGAGAGGGTTAGTTTTTAGTTCAACCTCGGGGGAGGAGATTCATCATCAACACTGATTAGGTTTGTGATAGATCACCTCCCTTAAATACTTCTTCTTCCGGGAGTCCCGTCTCTTTTGCGACCTACTCCGCCACGGAGGGGGGCGCACGAGAGGCGACGCTGGCCCTTCTGCCTGCCTGAGCGGACCCGGATCTCAGCGGTATGCATGTTTTGAATGCTGCCGAATGCGCCTTCGCTTCCTTGAACTTTCCCACCACCGCCTCAATAGAGGTACTGAAAAGTTCAGAGGGCGAAACTGGAGAATTAAGGAAAAAAATTAACTTTTCGTTCTCCCTGATATCAGCCAAGTTCAGCCACAGATGTCAGCCACATACCCATATTTCCCTATCCCCTCGACATCAGCAAGGCTGAATATGAGCTATTCAATGCCCTCTCAATCTCAGTATGTAGATCGGGGAGGAATGGCAGGCTCACCGGAGCTGGGGGATTATGGCCGGAAAGAAATTGATTGTCAAGCCTACCGCGGACGGTCTCTCAACTAAAGTGCTGCCATGGCAGCAGCAAACTGCCCGCAGCGCGTTTTCTATAACCTCCAGCAGCTCTGCACATGGGACAAGGTGGCTGAGAGGATTTAGGACAGGGGTGGGGAACGTTGATCCAGAAGGGCCACTCTCTTGCAGAGTTTAGCTCCAACCCTAATAAAACATACCTGAAGCTAATCAAGGTCTTCAGGATTACTGATGTTACAGGCAGGTGAGTGGATTTTTTTCAGGGTTGGAGCTTAACTCTGCAAAACAGTGACCCTCCTGGATCAACGTTCCCCACCCCTGATTTAGGATTTAACCAACTTTCACCACCCTCATCAGCTGTCTCCTGCTTGTCCGGAAGAGCACTCGCTGCTTGGCTGGAGGAAAGATCTGTCTCTGCCTCCCGTAGCTCACTCTTGCCAGCTGCTGGATCATCTGAGAGCACTAAACCCCTCTCAAGACGATCGGCAAGCTCCATCTGGGAGTCCCATGATGCTTGTCGCTGCTATGCCTTGGCACGAGCGGGACCCGAACCACCAGTCCCAGATGCTGAACCCTTCTCTCTCGAGAAGAGAGCCAGACAAGAGCGGAGCATTCTCAAACGAAAATGGTCACAATGCTCTTCCCCTAGGCAGTAAACCCACAGCTTGTGTGTTTCCTTCAGTGTCAAATATATTGGACACTTGTCGGTACACTTCTGAAAGCGCTTGGCCTTCTCTGTGCACTTCATACTGTTAACTCACTCTTCGAGTAGTGATTCAAACAGAACAATCCCTGAAGACAAAAAGGTGAATGTCATGTTTGCAAGGCGCCCTTGTATACTTCTGTACATGTAAAGAAGTTCATAAAGTCATGACTTCTGTGCTGTTTACAAACATCAGAAGTTGAAGCCTTATTTTTGGTTAATTTATACCTAGGGTTGTGTTTATTTTCTTCTAAGAGAGTCGAGAAATAAGCAGATCTAGCAGTTTTTACAGCCTTTCTGTATGCGATCATGTGCTCTTGCCATGAATTACGAAAGACCTCTAGTTTTGTTTTCTTCCAGCTGCGCTCCATTTTTCTGGCTGCTGTTTTAAGGGCCCGGGTGTGCTCGTTGTACCACGGCATTGGACAATTTTCTTTAATCTTCTTTAAGCGCAGGGGAGCGACTGTGTCTAAAGCTGGAAAAGAGAGAGTCAATAGTTATCTGGGATGTTGAGGAGATTATTTAAAAAAGCAATCTATAGCGGCAATGATTGTCCTGCCATTTTTTAAACGGGCGGCCGGCTTTGCTGCCTTAGCTAAGTATACATGATACTAGGTAATGATCTGAGATGTCATTGCTCTGCTGCATTATTGCATCTGTATCAACATTTATTCCATGTGACAATCTTAGGTCTAAAGTATAATTATGGCGATCTTTGCGTCTTTTTCGTTGTCTACATGGATATTAAAATCACTGACAATTAGTAATTTATCTACGGCCAGAACTAACTCTAATAGAAAATCAGCAAATTCATTAATAAAGTCTCTATTGTGCCCTGGTGGCCTATTTACAGCTAACACAAATGTTAAACGAGATTTATCATTTCCACTAAATAACTTTACATAAAGCACCAAAACTTAAAAGGAATTATATTTGAAACTAGACTTCAGAATAATACTGAAGATATTATTATAAATTACAACAACACCTCTACCTTTACCTTTCAGACGCGGCTTGTGTTTATAACAATAATCTTGTGGGGTGGACTCATTTAAAGTAATGTAGTTGTCAGGTTTTAGCCAGGTTTCTGTCAAATACAGCACATCTAGATTATTATCTGTAATGATATAATTAACAATAAGCACTTTTGGGGAAAGGGATTGAATATTCAGCAACCCAAGCTTTATCATTTGATCATCTGTATTATATCTGTTGTTTATTTGTTGGACATCAATTAAATTATTACCGTTGAATGATTTTGATGTTTTTTTATATTTACTAATTCGGGGAACAGACACAGTCTCAATGTGATAATATCTAGGTGAAATAGTCTCTATGTGTTGGGATTTACCTGACTTCTGTAACGGGAGGCAGCTAGCAGGCGGTCGGGTAAGCCAGTCCGTCTGCTTCCTGACCTGGGCCCCAGTGAGTCAAGAATTATCTTTAAAGGTCCCGTTTTTAATGTGTTTTTGAAGCTTTGATTGTGTTTACAATGTGCAATATAACATGTGTTCATGTTTTGCTTGTAAAAAAACAGTATTTTTCACACAAAATATCACACAGTATTTTTTACTTATCTGTATACCGCTGTTTTCTCTGTCCTTAAAACGGCCTGATGATTTCCTTGTTCTATGAAGTCCCTCCTTCAGAAAAACGTAACGAGTTCTGAATGCCAGCGGTTCCGTGTTGTGATTCGACAGCAGGTTAGCGCACGTTGCTCGGAAAGGTCACGCCTCTTACCATAACGGGGAGATGCATGCGCTCAATGTTATTGTAGACATGGCGACAAACACACTTCTCAAACACAACACTTCCTCTTCTCCACGTAGGAGAGCAACAAGACCACGCCCCCTTTTTTTGCTTATTCTTGTGGGCGGAGGTTAGTCAACAAACTGTTCTATAGATGTCATTAAAGCAGGAAGTGCAGGGATGTTGTAAAAAACAGGCCGTTCGCTGTAGGCTTTGAAAGGGAACTTCTGTTAAATAAAATATCTCGCTTGGCATTGAACTTTGAGCGTTATAATTTTACAGGTATTATTTATGCTCTAAGAGCAACATTACACACCAACTAAAGTTTGAAAAATGGGATCACGAAGAACAGGACCTTTAAGACTATATTCCAAATTACTAGAGAGAAGAGCGGCACCACTCCAAGAAGGATTGATGCCGTCGTTCTTCAACAGGCCAGGTCTGCCACAAAAGCTTTTCCAATTGTCTATGAACCCTACGTTATTTTGCAGACACCACTTAGACAACCAGCCATTGAGTGATGATAATCTGCTAACTATCTCATCACTCCTTTTAACAGGGAGCGGACCAGAACAAAAAACTGCATTTGACATCGTACTAGCGAGTTCACACACCTATTTAATGTTAATTTTGGTGATCTCCGACTGGCGAAGTCGAACATCTTTAGTGCCAACGTGAATAATAGTTTTAGAGAATTTATTTAGCAATAAATTAGCATTAGCCAGCACTTTTTTGCTTCGATGTCAGGCGCTCTGGCTCCCGGTAAACATGTGATTATGGTGTCTCTATTTTCACGTTCCGTGTAATAGAATCGCCAATAACTAGGGCACTTTCAACAAGATTCTCAGTGGGTGCGTCACTGAGTGGGGATAACCTGTTCGATGTATTAATCGGAACGGAAGAGTGTTTTTTTTTTTTTTGGTGACTATGCCGCCTCACCGTAAGCCCTGCAGCTCGAACCGGAGAATATACGGAGTTCACTAAGCAACTCGCATCCAAATCAGTGTATAAAGCTGTTACATCCTCACTACTCTGAGATAAAGGCTGAATGCGTGTCTCTAATTCTGAAATCTTCTCTGTCAGCCTAACTAATTCCTTACATTTATCACATGTGAAGCCCTGTTCGCCAATGGAGAAGCCTATACTAAACATGCAGCAAGCAGTGCAAGTGACAATGACAGGAGAAGATGACATAGCTTACAGTATTTGTTGATTAATCCAATTTACCACAGTGGTTTGATGGACACTATTTACTAATCCAACTCACCACAGTATTTAATGAACTCAGAAAACAGGAGACCCGGTTGCAGAGATGAAAAGCTCACAGGCTAGCGAAATGCTAACGTGTGATGGTGATTTAGATTAAAAGCTAGTGATGTCAAATGTAACGTGATAGGCAATATTTAAACAATATATGGTGATGAGTAAGTTATATTTAGCAGTAGAACAAAGAAAATATATCAAATAGAGATTAAAAAGCAAGACTGTACAGAGCTACAAACACTAGCTGAACAAGAGGCAGGCAGTAGACAAGAGACAGGAGCAATCGATGAATAAAAAAGGAATGCCTGTAAAGGAATGTTGTAAACATATAATGGCGGCGTGGTAGCCCCCAGCCCATGATAACTTTACTGATCAACTAACACAACCATTTTCTACCCTGTTCCCTCACGTAATGTCACATATATCATGAGAAGTGGATGATCTTGTGTTGTAAATCCAGCAGGCTCCGACTCCCTGTCAGTGTTGAAAACATATAATATAAACAATAATATAATAATAATACAAAATAAAACATCATGTGTCAAGTTTGATGTGTTACCATCAGAACACGTCATTTTATAATAACAGTCACATTAAAAAACTCACCCCAGGCTGTCAGTCTGAACATTTAGAACGTATGTGCATGAGGGTTAATGTCACCATCATGGTGATCAGTGTTTTCTTTAGTTGGTCAGTTTGACGACTTTTTAATGTTCGTGTTTTTCAGTCTATGGGAAAAAAAGCAAGAGAAAACATAATCAGCTACTGTCGGCTGCTCAATGATAATAATATAATCTTTGTGTAGTGACTTAATTCACTGAATCTATGACCGAGTTTAATATGAATGATATACTATTAACTTTGTTTTATTGTGATTCTAGAAAAGATGCACCACGGTTTTAATCAGAATAGCTGAATAAGGTTAAAAACAGATTGTACATTAAGCACTTTGACCGATTTACTCCCACACACATCAAGAATCAGCCCATGAATCTCAACAATGGTGATGTGCTTCATGCCGCAATGCATTCTGGGAGCCATGGATGAGGTTTGCATGATGCACCAAGAATGCATCGTTAACTTGTTGCAATTTGTATACTTGTTAACTTGCATTTACAAAAATTGAATTTACAATTAATACAAGGTTGGTCCAACGATTGTTGAACCAACTTCTTTTCACTGGTTAAGCCAACTTTTGTGCATTTAATTGTCCAGTTAACTAAAACAATCAATAGTCAATATTTTTGTGAGTAGGATTTTTTACAGTGGCAAGACCACTGTGAGTGTGTGTTAGAAATCAGGAATGGTGAGAGAATTTTTTTTTCGTCTTCAAAACCAAATTTACTTTTACAGGTCTTCAGCTGCCAAAGTTTAAATCTCATATGGCTAGCACATTTCCCACTGTTTATGCATTAGGTCAGTAGGCGAAGAGTAGGCACTAGGCAGTCTTTTGTGGTAGTTTTGAACACATTCAGTGGCCGTATTCGACAACATAAGCATCTACACTACGAAAGCAATTTGTTTGAATTGTTGAATTTCGACTACCTCTGGAAGTTGTCAAAAGTGGACAAATGTTTACACCCCATTTACACCTGTACATCCTCATTAAAAACATTAATTAGGAAATATGGTCGTTGTCATGTCTGGTTGTTGTCATTCTTATATTGTGATAGCATACTCATTTGTATGTGTGAGAGACCCGGTTAGAGAGCTTCAGTGTATCCATGTTAATCTCAAATTGAGCTTATTTCATGTCTTCACTCAAGCATGTTGGGACCAAATCCTTATGAGCAGAGTATCCTCTTAAGCACAGATAAACATGATTAAACAGCTTTGAAGATTAGAACATGCTGTCCTGTTAGAAGAGAGGCCTGAGGAGTGATTTGGGAACATTAGGGAATTGATTGCATAACTCACCTCTTCCCACGTAAAGCGGAGACTAAGGAACTTCAGATCTAAGGCCAAGAAGAAGCTCAGGATTGGCCTTTGTGACAAAAGCACTTTAGGAGAATATGTGAACACACCTTTCTTATCTGTATCAGGTGATTGATGCTGTTAGAAAATTTCCTCTTCAGAATTACAATAATGACAATTACAGTCTCTCATCCTTAATAGATGACATTGTGTATTATCATGACACCCACCTGGTTTCTGTTTCTGGTCAGGCTTATAACTATAACGGAGAGGGTATCAGTTTTTATTTTTTTCAGGCCTTTGTAATTACTTAAATGAAAGAATGTTTCCCTGTCACAATGAGAAATGGCAAATCAAATCCTCTGTCCAGTCCTAGCAATCACCGTATTTTTCAATGTGGAAGCAATTTCCTGTGAATGTGATTCATTAGCCACTATAGGTAAATAACAAAAAGTGCAGTAAACATAAAACTATTTGCGCTAAAGAGTGCGATTGTGAATATACATTTAAATATTATGATAGCAAATACCAGTTTGCAACTTCAAGCAGCATAACAGACTGTTATAATTTTATACTACTAAGACTAACAGCATGGTGCTTGGTGTGTGTAAGAGGAAAATGAAACTGACACGATTTCCCCTGTGTTTTGTGTTCTTATTTTGGACTCTTATTTTGATATTCTGGATTTCCCGTGGTTTATTTCGTGTTTGCCTTTGTTTCCTTAGTTACCCTTATAGTCTCCATAGTAATTAATCAACATCACCTGTGCCTTCATTCATATTCAGTCTTTAATATTAAGCATTTTATGTACTGATTCCATTTATATTAAGTCTTTTTCCTCCAAAAAGTTTGTTTTGCAAATCCCGCATTGAACTCTGAGTAGTAACCTAGAATACTGTCTAACCCTCGATGGCTACTCTGTCAAGTCCTCGTCGTCAGTGAGGAACCTGGGTGTGCTCTTTGATACCAATCTTTTGTTTGAAAGCCATGTTTCTAGCATTTGTAAAACTGCATTCTACCATCTTAAAAATATATCTAAATTACGGCATATTCTCTCAATGCAAAATGCTGAAAAGTTAATACATGCGTTCATGACCTCAAGGCTAGATTATTGTAATGCTCTACTGGGTGGTTGCCCTGCTCGCTTAATAAACAAACTCCAGCTGGTCCAAAATGCAGCAGCTCGAGTTCTTACTAGAACCAGGAAGTACGAACACATTAGGCCGGTTCTGTCAACACTGCACTGGCTCCCTATTAAACATTGCATACATTTTAAAATCTTGCTTATTACTTATAAACCAATAAATGGTTTAGCTCCCCAGTACTTGAGTGAGCTCTTAACACATTATACTCCATCACGTCTACTGCGGTCTCTAAACTCTGACCAGCTGATAATACCTAGAATAGCAAAATCAACTGCAGGTGGTGATCCTTTTCCTATTTAGCACCTAAACTCTGGAACAGTCTTCCTAGCATTGTTTCGGGAAGCAGACACAATCTGTCAGTTTAAATCTAGACTAAAAACACATCTCTTTTCTATGGCATAGACAAAAAACACTTTTTCAATTAAATGATTATTAGGCTGCATTATCTAGGTCAGTCGGAACCGGGAACACTTCCCATAACACCTGATGTACTCGTTACATCATCAGAAGAATGGCATCTACGCTAATGTTAGTCTGTCTGTTTTATCCCGAGGTCTACTGCAGTCAGCCGGATCCAGGCTGTATCCAGATCAGACGGTGGACCTGCACCCAGATGTGACCAACACATGACCCTGAAGTGTCTGCAGAGACCTTGTCATTTAGACTCCCCCTTAAGCTGCCTCATCGACACCATCAATAAACCTGTCTCCGGCGTGATGACTCCGATTGTTTGAATAGTCCTAGTTAATAATTCTTTAAATCGATATGTCATCCTCAAAACAACCCGTGTTGCCAGCGTGTTGCCGCCGATCTTTCGAATATTAAAAGACCAAGATCACGTCTATACACATTAATAAAAGCAGAAACGAGCAAAGAGCAAGTTTCACGTTAACAACATTTAATCATTTAGCAGATGCTGTTTTCCAAAGCGACTTAAATGAGAACAATAAAAACAATCAAACCAACAAGAGGGGCATGGCATTGGAATTTTATCTTCATAAAAATTATATATATAATTTTGTCTTCATGGCCTATATGTTGGGGTAATTTCAATTTGAACAGCCGGCTACATCTAGCATAGCCTAGTCTGAATAGAGTGACTCCTAAACCTTTACAATTTCTCTATATAAAACAACAGCTAGACAATAAAGTCATTAATTTAAAGTCGTTTTGGCCTGTATTTATATAAAACAGAGTGAAAAGCAGTTGGAGCTAAAGAGGCTAAGGTTTAGAAATTGCCGTGTTTAAGTTGAAATATAAATGTAAATGTCATATTTTTAAGGCATTCTGATGCACATCATTCTATTGACACTAGAAGAAAAGACAGCTGGTGCTTATAGCGTCTGTGTATTGTGTATTGAATTTATAAGTTGTAAGTTGTATATATATATATATATATATATATATATATATAAAGGCAAAGTGCTGTTACTGCCCAGCAAAAAAAGTCACTTTTTGGATTTAAATAGGCAAATGCTTAAAGTCTATGATTGGACCATTATTGCAGTGATTACTATGTTTCCAGCAAGTGATATGTTTGGCAACAGTTCTTCTAACACTAATCGATGGCATATGTAGCTTTTCATTTCTTAAACAACAAAGTAAACAACAAAGAATATGCCCAAGACACAGCATGGCCATATTCATGATATCAATATTCATCAGGCTCAAATTGTGAAAGAATGGTTGGAAGGGAGCATGCAGAATCATTTTCACACATGAATTGGCACCTTACCTTAAATTCACTTAGAATAAATTCATTAAGTCCCAAGTCTTTGGGATGTGCTGGAGTAGACTTTACAGAGTGCTGGACTCTTGCATTGTCAGTACAAGATCTTGAACAAAAATTGACAATATCACCTTGACCATCACCTCTTGATGGAAATGTTACACACACTGTGTGTATAGACAGGGTCACATTTCACACTGTCGATTCTGTACTACGCCACTGGTAACAGGCATGTAAAGTTTATTGTATTGACTTTTACAATGGGGGTTGGACAATGAAACTGAAACACCTTGTTTTAGACCACAGTAATTTATTATTATAGTGTAGGGCCTCCTTTTGTGGCCAAACAGCATCAATTTGTCTTGGGAATGACAAGATACAAATCCTGCACAGTGGCCAGAAAGATTTTGAGATTTCTGAGTGGCCAGGTCAGTATGATGCTGATGTAGCGAAATGTTTTCTGACTTACTCCTCCAAAACGCCCAAAGTGACTCAAAAATATTTACATCTGGTGAGAGTGCATGCCATGGGAGATGTTCAACTTCACTTGCATGTTCATCAAACCATTCTATCACGTCTTGCTGTGTGTATTGGTGCATTATCATGTCGATACACGGCACCCCCTTCAGGGTACGGGGTGCCATGATATTGCAGCAAAAGCCATCACTGATCCACCCCTGTGCTTCACTCTGAGTACATAACAGTCCTGGTGTTTGGGCCGTGACTCCCACAGATGTGAGAAAGACAGTGAAGGTGGACTCATCAGAGAATAATAGACCTACATGTTTCACAGTATCCACAGCCCAATATTTGCATTGTTGGCACCAACCAAAATTTGGCATTGGCATGAGTGTCCAAATGTGTGGCTACAGCAGCCCAATCATGAATATTGACTCTGTGGAGCTGAATAGTTTTAGTGGAAACAGGAGAGTTGAGGTGCACATTTAATTCTGCAGTGAGTTGGGCAGCTGTGGTTTTATGTTTTTTTTTAGATACATCCAGGTTAGTACCTGGTCATTCCTTTCAGACAGCTTTCTCGTGTTGACAGTTACTCCTGTTAGATGTGGTTCCTATAGGGGTATGCCGAAATTACGCTGGATACTATGGCTCTCAATACACCACAAAGACTTGCTGTAATGGTCACAGATGAGACACAGACACGCACCAACAATTTGTCCTTTTTTGAACTCTGATGTCTCCCATTATGTTGTTTGGATTGCAATATTGCAGCTGTGCTATTGCTCTGTTAATTCAAATTTCACACACAGCTCTTACTGATGGAAAGTAAAATCAGTGAAAATTAGCCACCAGGCCACACATATATAGGTGTGATACCCCCAACTCTAAATTGGCCATTGTGTCAGTTTCCTTTTTACAACCCCTGTTGTTTGATTGTATTAGCCTACACGTGTTGTATTTAGAATTCCACAAAATGTTAAAATGTGCATATAAACAATTAAGCACCTTAAGTGCTTTTCTGTGTGTGTGTGTGTGTGTGTGTGTGTGTGTGTGTGTGTGTGTGTGTGTGTGTGTGTGTGTGTGTGTGTGTGTGTGTGTGGACTGGTAATCTACGGTATGGGGACAAAATGTCCCCCACAAAGATGGCAATATCCCAATTTTTGTCCTTGTGGGGACATTTTTTTGGTCCCCATGAGGAAAACATCTTATAAATCACACTAAGTGATGTTTTTTGAAGAAGTAAAATGCAGCATGTCTCCTGTGATGGGTAGGTTTAGGGGCAGGGGCAGTGTAGGGGGATAGAAAATACGGTTTGTACAGTATAAAATGCATTACGCCTATGGAATGTCCACATAAAACATGGAAACACAACATGTGTGTGTGTGTGTGTGTGTGTGTGTGTGTGTGTGTGTGTGTGTGTGTGTGTGTGTGTGTGTGTGTGTGTGTGTGTGTGTGTGTGTGTGTGTGTGTGTGTGTGTGTGTGTGTGTGTGTGTGTGTGTGTGTGTGTGTGTGTGTGCATCTTCCCTTTTCTGACTGAATAAATCTTGATAATTTCCCATCTTTGCTCCTCTTCTTCCCTTTCTACATTGTGCATGGTTGATATTAAGTGCTAATCTAATTTAGTCTTTGTTTTAAACATAATTTTATATTTTTTCGTAATTTCGTGTTTGTAATTTTCTCAATATATTTGATATATTGGCACTTTTTAAAAAAATATTTTTTGTTTTCTGTCTAATCAGTGAACTTGATGCACGTTAATGTCATTGCAAATAACATTTATTTCACAGAAATGCAAAGGGCCAAATTCACATTATAAAAGACTGCTCTATCTTTTATCAGTTATGTTGCTTGTCATTTACGTTGTAATTGAATTGATCAAATGTGTTCCTGCCCTTTCGGCATTGTGTCTGTATGGGAGAGAAATGTAAATGGCGAATTCACAATCTAATAGAATGTTTTATCTTTTATCAGTAGGCTAAATGAAGTCGATCCATCAATGTCCATTTATTTATTATACCAAAAACAGAAAACATATATATATATATATATATATATATATATATATATATATATATATATATATATATATATATATATATATATATATATATATATATATATATATATATTGCATAAGTTGCACATTTGTAAAAGTGTCCAAATAATTTTGGGTGCCATTGTATTTGTAAAATTTGCACTCTTAAAAAATAAAGGTTCTGAAAGGGGGCCCCCCAATTTTGGACAAACAGTATAGCACGATGAATTGCCCAGTGGCCGGTTTATTAATTACACATCTGCACCTGTGTGTTAATGACAATATCTAATCAGCCAATTATATGGATACAACTCAATACATAAAAACATTCAGACATTGACGTGTCCCAATTGTTCCACTTGTAGCCTACTCTACAATTAAACTATATCCTTTTTTTGTGTGATTTGGAACTACATACTTTTGAGGATGTATTAAAAGAGTTGTCCTTCATTGGTTATTCCCCCTTTTTTTACATGCTACTTCCTGGGACAAGAATCAGCAGCACATCACTGAAACATCTTGGGCCTTTCATGCAGAGAGCTCTGCTGATGTTTTTGCATAATAATGTATGAAATAATCTGTATACTTAATGCTTGTAAAACCTGTCTGTTCACAAAAAAGTTACATTTAATTTTATATAAAGGATAGCAGTAAAAAATCAATTCTGATGATTTAATTTAATTTCAGGCTAAGGTTATATATAGACATTTTCCATTCAACATCTGCAGAAAAGGTGTGCTATATATACTATACTACACTACACTACACTACACAATACTAAACTATACTATACTATACTATACTATACTATACTATACTATACTATACTATATTATACTATACTACACTACACTACACTACACTACACTACACTAAACTATACTATACTATACTATACTATACTACACTACACTACACTACACTACACTACACTAAACTACACTACACTACACTACACTAAACTATACTATACTATACTATACTATACTATATTATACTATATTATACTATACTACACTACACTATACTATACTATACTATACTATACTATACTATACTATACTATACTACACTACACTATACTATACTATACTATACTATACTACACTACACTAAACTAAACTACACTATACTATACTATACTATACTATACTATACTATACTACACTACACTACACTACACTACACTACACTACACTATACTATACCATACTACACTACACTACACTACACCACACTACACTTTACTATACTATACTACACTACACTACACTATGCTATACTATACTATACTATACTACACTACACTACACTTAACTATACTACACTACACTACACTACACTACACTATACTATACTATACTACACTACACTATACTATACCATACTATACTATACTATATACTACTACTGATACTATACTATACTACACTACACTATACTACACTACACTACACTACACTATACTATATACTACTACTGTATACTATACTATACTACACTACACTATACTACACTACACTACACTAAACTATACTATACTATACTATACTACACTATACTACACTACACTATACTACACTACACTACACTACACCACACTACACTACACTATACTACACTACACTACACTACACCACACTACACTACACTACACTATACTATACTACACTACACTATACTATACTATACTATACTATACTATACTATACTATACTATACTACACTACACTATACCACACTACAATACACTATACTATACTATACTATACTATGCCACACTACAATACACTATATACTATACTATACTATACTATACTATACTATACTACACTATACTATACTATACTGTACTATACTGTATACTGTATACTGTACTACACTATACTATACTACACTATACTATACTATACTATACTATACTATACTATACTATACTATACTATACTATACTATACTATACATAACATCCCTGCTGGCGTCAAGGATGTCGCCTGGTAACGTTCCTAGAACATTTTGAGGCGGTCATGATGTGGAGTTCTTTAAAGGGTTCGGGGACATTATTTGGTGGACCTTCACTGAACATAAAGGAACATTCAGGGACCATCACTATTTTAATCCATGGTACCTGCACTGTTCCTTGTGTGTTTTATCTCACATACATTGTGAATGTGAAAAGATTGGCCTAAAATAAGTGACCGAATCGGAAAATAGGTTGCAAGAACTGCAAAAATGCTACTTTGAATGGAATAATGCAGAAGCGCAATTTTATGAGTTTGTGGACTGGCCTAAACTTGTGCTATCGTTTCTAAACTAAATGAGCCAATGGACATTGCCCCACAAAGTGGGTATGAATGGCCATTCAGCGGTGACACAGCTATTGTGGAGACAGGACGGGACGCAACGTCTCTGTTCCCTCCTTCAGGGAACGGGGTTACATTAGTAACCTAGACATTGCCTATCAGTCAGTAAATGCTTGCTTAAGAACATACAGGCTTGGGTATCTGCTTCTAATAAAGAAGAAATGGGAGGATATTGACTTAGAGAATGCCGCCACTATACTTTGATTCATTTTTATTGTGCCCTGTATGTTGACACTACATGGCTCTCTACATGAATAATCGATTGAGTCAATTTATACCATGCCCGTTGTGCATATTCAGAGTTAAGTGAGGCAGGCAATCCCTCAGCATGGCGTAGTGGGAATTGATTTCCCTGTAGCATCAACAACATGACACAGCGTCAAATTTCCACTTTGAAAGGGAACACCTAGGTTACATATGTAACCTCGGTTCCATGAGAAGGGGAACAAGACTCTGGGTCTAGTTCCCATGCATAGGGCTTGCCTGGACAGTATCACAGGTGCCTGTTTATACTCACAAACGCTCTGCTTGTGAATATAATAAAATTAGCGTGTTTACACATGCTTCAGACACTGGTCATGCTGATAGCATTCCTCATAGCATCAACTCCATGACGCAGCGTCTCGTTCCCAGTGTAGTGTCTCAGGGAACTAGGGTAGTCGTTTTCAAGAGGGGTGTGAAAAACAAACAAACAAAAAAGCTCTGTGGTGAAAATGACTTATTAATAAGAGGGATTAGAGTAGAAGTCTGACTGGTTCAAGCATATCTGAATGCAACATGTCAAAACATCAAGTGGATAGCTTACAGCATATGTCTCATGTCTCATAGATGTTTCTGCAAATTTAGTTAATATGAGGAACTGTTGGTGAACAACTAGGCCTTGTTGAGGGCAGTATAAACCAAAGAGACTCATGGCTTGCAAAGATGAGAAAACATTTAATTTCATATCCATCTCAGTTTTGTAAAATCAGAGTTATGGAAGGGTGAAGTTTATAAGATTTCAGCTAGACATTGCTCTCTAAGGCAACAACAAAACTAATTGGATAGCAAACTAATATGTTTGAGCATTTGTAGCTATTTTTTTTTGTAGAGATCTGTTATATTTTGCAATGTTTTATCAATCTAAATCAGACCAACATCAACAACATTTGTGTGTGTGTAAAAATCCCCTAGGTGCTGCTAGATGTAATGAGCATGTCCTAATCAAGTAGGCATTTTAGAGCCTCTTTCCAGCTGACTGAATCTTGTCCCTTCAGAAGACTATACTATTTAAAATTGCCCAAGCAGATATATCATTGTGGAATATGAAGATAAGCTAAACTTTTATCTACTATTAAGCATCTTTTTTTGAGAGATCATATTGGTGATCAGATAGAGTGGGTCATCCTGTCTTCTCACTTATTTTATAAATCTTCAAGTGAGTTACTTAAACTGATATGCAAATGCTGATGTAGCCGTACTGACACACACAAGTCATTGTGTTTCTGTTTAAAATGGTGCTATTATCCCCTTGTAGCTGGCTTTGTGTATGCTGTATGCAGGTATTTAGAAAATCCCAAAGGTGTACAGAAAGATCAATAATAGTACTGAAAAAGCAAACATTAAGAAAACAAACACAGTATTATAAATGGTTTCTCTGGGGAGCTTTACCCTTGAGTTTACAAAAATATAAGTTACTCATGAAGCTTAAAGAAATATTTTGGGTTGAAAACAAGTTCAGCTCTGTTGATAACATTTGTGATATAATTTAGTTTTGTTCATTTAATTTGATTGGCTGAGTATAGTGTTTCAAGAGTCCTGATATTTATTCTTCTTGTGCTATCGGAATTATCGTAAAATTCAAGATTCCTAGTTAAAATTGGACATGAATGCCCTCTCAAGTCATATTAACACTGGGAACCTCCATAATTTTGATACTCAAGTTCCCGAGATGGGCGGGCCACAAACTTTAAACATGATTCCTGTTCTTTCCAACAACAAAGCACTTGAACACAAATCATTTATTTATTTATAAATAAATAAATAAACTAAACACAACTGTGTTTTGTTGTTGTTTTGAGACCCAGAATGGTTGATTCTGCTTTGACGGCTTTGGTTTGGACATTTTTTTTGTTGCTGTGGAAAGCAAACACATTTGTGAAATTTTGGTTAATGAACTGCAGTAAAAAAAATAAAAAATAGCACACTGAAATGTGTGCTATATGTTAGTAACACATAAATTCATATCCCTGGAATAGTATCTCACATAGTACAGCTCACATAGTACTTTTTAAAGTACCGTATAAAAAAGGATTCATGTAAAAGACAAGTATTTAAAGGTGGCCTAGAATGGAAAATGTCTTGGTTACGTATGTAACCCTCGTTCCCTGAGGAGGGAACGGAGACGTAACGTCAGTGACTGACGAATGGGGGTTTCGCTTAGAAGCCAATCATCTTCGAGATCTTAGAAAACGCCCAATGGCAGTGCCAATGCCATGGGCATGCGGAATTTGCATGCGTAACTCTGCCCCACCATGTGGGTATAAAAGGCTGTATACTGGCAACATCGCATTATGTTTACCTGCTGAGGAGCCAAGACTGAACTCCCGGCCGTTTCAGCGGTACAGCGGATGTGTCAGAGGGACGTTACGTCTCCGTTCCCTCCTCAGGGAACGAGGGTTACATATGTAACCGAGACGTTCCCTTTCGTTCAGTCACTCCGAGTAACGTCAGTGACTGACGAATGGGGGTCCCAATATAATAACGCAAGTTGTAAGTGCGAGTTCCCTGTCGTAAGACTAGTACGGACGAAGGACTCCATTTAACACAGGAATACCAAGGTACACTGGGAAGCATATTCCAGGTGGAAGTATGCATCAAGCTGCCTACCCGTAGGGAGGACTTAAGAATACACATATGACCGAAGGGGCTACATTTGGAAGGACTCTGGGGTACCAGCCGAAGGTGGACTTTTAACCCCAGGTGTGGCCAGGCTTGCAAAGCCTGCCAAGGGAAAGACACCCGCTCAGGGAGGCTTACGGTGGAAATACACTTGTGGGCGTCGCCCGGAGGGGGAACCATGCACACGGAGGCACCTGGCCTGACACGAGGGTCTGGGCTTAAGGTTAGACTTACTGGTGTCGGCATCGACAGTGCTGGAGGAGCTAAGGGCTTCCGGGAAGCTCACCAGAGAATATATCGCAAATATCCAGTCCGTGGAGTGGAATGGCGAGCAAGCGAAGACACCTGAGCCTAGTCCATTACCAGCCACTTGTAGAGGCGAGTAAATAGTCGGACACAGGCTCCACTCTGAGATTTAGAATCTGGCGAATGTGTTCGGTGTCGCCCAGCCTGCAGCTCTGCAGATGTCTGTTAGCGGACCTCCATGCGCTAGGGCCCAAGAGGAGGCCACACTCCGGGTGGAGTGTGCCCTGACCCCAATGGGGCATGGGCGCCCCTGCTGCTGGCACGCCAAAACAATGGTGTCCACTATCCAGTGAGACAGCCTTTGTTTTGAGAGAGCCTTTCCCTTCAGCTTCCCACCATAACAGACAAAGAGCTGGTCTGAGGTCCTGAACACTGCGTTCTGTCTACGCAAGCACGGAGGGCGCGTCCTGGACAGAGCAGTACCAAGGCTGGGTCTGCCTCCTCCAAGGGCAGCGCTTGCAGGTTCACCAGCTGGTCTCTGAACGGAGTGCTGGGAACCTTGGGCACATAACCAGGCCGGGATCTCAGGATCACCTGAGAGTCAGCCGGCCCGAATTCCAGGCACGCTTCGTCAACCGAAAATGCCTGCAGGTCCCCTACCCTCTTGATGGGAGGGTAGGGGAAGAGGTTCCCCTACCCTCCCATCTGAAGAGGTTCCACTTCAGCGCATAGGCGTGTCATGTAGACTCTGCCCAAGCAGAAGTGATGGTAGCCACCACCAGAGGTGATAGGGTACTCAACCTGCCACGTCCCATCCAGAAGCCACACGTGGCGGCTCCAAGACCGGGACGCGGGTGCCATAGGGTGCCCCATCTCTGAGGAGGTCCCTCAGAGGAATAGGTCAGGGAGGGGCTGTCGCAAGGAGTAAGAGTTTGGGAAACCAGGTCCGGCCATGCCAATACGGGGCGACCAGAAGGACCTGCTCCTTGTCCTCCCTGATCCTGCACAATAGCTGTGCGAGAAGGCTCACTGGGGCCCCGCGGCCAGCTGTGCGCCAGTGCCTCCGAGCCGAGTGTGCCCTCGGTCAGGGAAAAAAACAGGCTGCAGTGGGAAGAGACATGGGAGTCAACAGATCTCCTGTGCGTCACCGAACTGTTCCCAAATCAGCTGGACCGACTGGGGATGGAGTCTCCATTCTCCAGGAAGTGGCTGAACCGTGAGAGCTCGTAGGCTGCACGGTCCAGTTCTCCCGGGATATGGACAGCACAAAGGACCTCAGATACTTCTGACTCCATAGAACGAGATGGCGGGCTAGTTGAGACATACGGTGGGAGCATGGACCAACCTGGTGGTTGATGTATGCTACTGACCGTGCAGTCTGACCGGACTAGTACCTCTTGACCCTTCAGCAATGCTCGGAAGCGGTGCAGGGCTAACCGCACTGCCAGCCACTCAAGGCAATTGACATGCAGGAGGTGCATGGGTCCTGTCCAGGAGCCCGCGACTGCACGGATATTGCACATGGCGCCCCAGCCCATGGTGGAGGTATCTGTTGATACAACAACGTACCTGGAAACTCGTTCTAAGGGTCACCGGCCCGTAGAATTAAGGTTTGACCATGGGGCGCGGGACTTTAGGCAGGTCCCGAGTCACTGGGACCCGGAGCGTGCCCGAATGCCATGCCCATCTCGGGACTCGATCGTGAAGCCAATGCTGAAGCGGTCTCATATGAGCAATCTGAGCGGCGTTACCGTGGCTACAGATGCCATATGCCCCAGGAGCCTCTGAAACAACTTCAGTGGAACCGCACTCTTGCTGTCGATTTAAAGCCAGCAGCTGCGTCCTGACAGAGGAGACCAGGGAAGGACGCACGTTCCACTGGGGTCTGCTCTGAGAGGCTGGCGAGAGAGAGGGACGAGAGCGGCGAGGCCTGAGGGCGGTCCACATACTGCCATCACCAGTCTCTGTGTTCTCAGAGATGGGGACACCAGTTCTCTCCAAGAAAGAAGGATTTTCCCCCGGCCCTCTACCGGGGGAAGGAGAGGCCCTGCTACCATCCCCTGGAAAGAACTGGAACCCATCTCTGAGTTGTCCACCTTCAGCCTGGCATTAAGTCAGGCTGTGGAGCGGACTGGGCGTCATCCTGCAACCTCCTCCACGACACGGACCAGGTGAAGGCTGCTGCTGGGGTCGGGTGGGAGGGGCCGACCCCCTCGGCGGCGAGCGGAGGTTCGGCTGAGACCAACACCCTGGAGAACCGCTCGACTCGAAGACTGAAGAGAGGACTTCAGAAGTCAGGCTTGCAGGAGTGAAGAGATGCTCTTGGCTCCGAAGCAGAAACATAATGCGATGTTGCCAGCGTACTGCCTTTTATACCCACATGGTGGGGCGGAGTTCCGCATGCAAATTCCGCATGCCCATGGCATTGGCACTGCCATTGGGCGTTTTCTAAAATCTTGAAGATGATTGGCTTCTAAGCGAAACCCCCATTCGTCAGTCACTGATGTTACTCGGAGTGACTGAACGAAAGGGAACTGTATTTACCTATGCATAGTTGAATAATAAGAGTTCTACAGGAAAGACTCGGGAGAATTATTTAGACAAAAGCGTATTTATTAATAACTCAGCAAGCTGATAATGTACAGAGTCATTTGGCGTGGGCCCCGTCCGTAGTGAATAATCCGATGGTATCGGATCTGCCATTCCTGCCAAGACAAGGGCAGGGTCGTAGCCGACCCCCCGGGAGGTATGGTCAGGGCCATCCTGGTGGTGGTGGGGAGGATGGGGGTAATCGTCGCTTCAGTTTCTGCGAACTCAAACATGTGTAAGTACCGAGCTTTTATACAGTGAGTATGCGAATATAATTGAATTGGAGTGAAGGCGATAAGTGACATAGTAATTGAGTCTTCCCAGCAGAACTTATGCTAAAGCTTTTATTTCAATACATGGAACTAACATACTATGAGCCTCAAACTCTATTGTTTCCTCCTTCATATGTACATTTTGTGCTTGAAAAAAAAACATTGAAAAATGGGAGAATCTCAAGATAACACCGACTGTGATTTAACTGTCATGATCATTAATATTTATGCCTCCCCAAATTTGCATATAACCAGCCCATGTTCAAGGCCAGGCAGTACTTACGTGGACCGAATCAACAGAAGTTCTGTAGGTATTGTGAAGATGAAGACAATAGTTAAAATGGCAGATCATGGATTTAAATGTTATGTTCCAGGCTGTGCAGGAGATGTGAGCACTTTTCATAGCCTTCCCACAGAACAGAACTGTCAACAGGCATGGCTGATGTTTATCTATAACTGGATACCACGACAAAGAGGAGCGTTCATGCTTGCGGTTGCCAGATTTCAGTGATTTAAATCCCCAATAGATATTCTGTTAAAAGAACGCATATACTATCCGGTGTTTTACTTAAACATGTGCAATCTGGAAACCATGTGCACAAGAGCTCTCTCTCTCGCGCAAACAAATAAGCTGCATTTCAGCTCCATTTGAGATGTACTGCCTAAAGTGTCTTTTAGTCGGTCTGTGTTCTGTGTGTCATGACTCATGAGCCGCTTGTGCTGTTTGCGATTGTGTTAGCTGAACAACTGCACTTGTCTGAGCTGCTGAAATGAGCCAATCAGAGCAGAGCTCAACATTAATATTCATGACCCTTCCAAATAAGGCAAAAACAGATAATTTCATTCTAGGGACAATTTCTTGGGTTGTAAATGGACCTGTAAAACCGTATCTGGACTTTTTTCCCCCTTTAATAAGCCACATACCCTCCATGTAGATATCAGAGAACAATTTAAAATATTGTTTCAACTCATTCTAGGGCAACTTTAATGAATACAAAAGTTTCACATTTATGGTTCTACACCAGTGGTTCTCAACTTTTTTTTAATGCCAAGGCCTAAACTAAAGCCATCTATGATGCACATTAAGATTCTCCAACCCAGTTGTCCTTATATTAACAACTCAAAAACTCTGAAACAGTCACATAAATATAGGCTTAGGTGGTATAGCAAGTTGATACCAGAAGGGTGCAGTCGTGCAAAACTTTAACTCAAAATTAAATAATAATTAAAAGAATGTATGGCCAGCTCCTGGCAACAGCTAACAACAACTGTTTTCTAAGCCAGGCACAAATCATCATTACTGTCTCAAAGAAACAAATCATAGCCACCTATCTGGTGTTGAAGTACCTGGCAACAGCTTACAACAATTGTTTTCCAAACAAGGCACAAACCATCTTTACTGTCTCAGAGAAAGAAAGAAAATCGCAGCCATCTATCTGCCGTTGTCCATTCAGCGTGCAAACCTCCATTACTCCTCAGAAACATACTACTGATATAGAGAATAACTCCCTTTGGAGTGGACTTTGTGCTTTGTAATTTTACTGATGTTTTTAATGCTCAAACAGAAACATTACACAATGAAGAAAGTTGAAAATGTAAAAAAGCGAAATAGATCCTCTTTAATGTTCTTTAGAATGAAAGCTGCAGTGTCTGACAGTGTTCAACAACACACTCAGAATAGAAAAATGACCCTATAATCCTCTTCTGTGCATTTCTGGAGTGCAAATATGTTCAGCTTTACTGTTGTGTGCCGTTTCTTGCATACACAGTGACAAATGCGACAGCCTAAGATTCCATCAACAAGACTCAAAGATCTTTATTAACACAGGTTTTTACATAATTAGAGGAAGACAACAAATGAACAGTGACTGTGCCATTCATATTCTGGTGAATATCTGGGGAATTAATGTCCATAATGAAGTTTCATATCTGAATGTTGGAGAATAATCTGTGTTGGCATGATATGAATTAATTTATTTGCATACAGGCATTTGGAAAAGATGTCTCATCACCCAGTCTGAAAAATCCCACACTTACTCTTTGAAGAACATCAGTGAATGAGTGTAGCTTAAAGGCATTTTCATCAATATGTAAAAGCAACAAAAGGGGATGCAATATTCTTCCCATTTTATGCTCCTGAAATACCCCACTTTGTTTCTTGAAATATCAAGATATGGGATTCATTTCTAATTTTTGTAGCTTAAATCATAACATCACTGACATTCTGCTTTTCTTGGAATCCAGCGTGAATAGAAAGGCAGATTGTTCCCTGTAATTATTTGCCATTTCTTAACATGTCACTCCCAAATTGACAAGTTATGTTTCCTTTTTCAGGCAATGAATTTATGTGCTTTGTCCGATATATTCTTTATCTTACTAATTTTTATGATGTACATAAATGCAGATAAACAGATATTCAAACTAAATTACTCGTATTATCAGACTGATGCTGTTTTTATTATACTGATCATTTATTATCCTTTGAAAGTTCAAGAATTCAAATAGTGTTTTTACTTTAGTGTGTTCAGGGGCTAGGGTTCATTATTTTAGGAGATTTTAAATAAATAAATAAATAAAAAAAGATAAAGAAAGGGGGAAAAAATTGTATCTACAGATGTTTTCGTTTCATTTTGCTTTATAGTTTTTAACATTAAAACATAGACAATATAAAAATAGTGCATAATGATTTGTAAAAAAAACAACAACAAAAAAAACAACAACTTTGAACTGTAAAAACAGTGAAAAATAGACTTTTGTTTTAAGTTTCTCCTCATTGAAGGTAACACATTAACAGCCCAGGTGAAAAATACGTACTATTAAATGCACTAAAAATACTTGAGTATGTTTTTAGTACAATACAAATATATAATGCATTTTTAATACACTTTAATAGTGCGTCTTTTTCACCTGGGAGGAGTTACGTAATCAGATACTTTTTTAAATAAGTAATGCAAGTTACTTTGTTTTCACATTTAATGACTGACACCTCTCCTGTCCCTATGTTGAGAGAAATCGGGAGTGTTGATGTGGCGCTGTGTGTGCTTGACGCTTATTGTAGTCATGACCAAGCATTTACTTTTGTCTCATTTACTTGCACAAAAACTGTTGCAGTATTCCTCAAAATGAATAAAATCAGTGAAATGCAAACCCAGAATATTACACAAACCTGCAATTAATTGTTAAATTACACAAATATAATAAGCTCACATTTAAAGGCGCTATAAAGATTTATTACTTTGTTTAATATAATTTTTTAATCAGTGTCTTGCTGATGATACAATTCATCCATACTAATAAGCAAAAATGACTTTAGATAAACATCACATTTGTGTTTTGTTTTTTTCTGAATTGGGTGCTTCTCAATACTCAAATTGATGCTTCCTTATTTCCTCGCCCCTCCATCCTCCAGCCAGTGACCCAGAAACCGATTTAAGCCATCTTGAAGGACATATCAATTCTCTAATTGCACAGCAAGGAGGCGAGGAATGAGGAGTTTCCTGGAAGCTTCCTGGGGAGTCATGAGCGAGGTTACACAGGTGTATCCTTCCTCGCATCCTTAGGGGTGGGGTCTAAGACGTGAGGAAAGGAATCGAGGATGCACAAATAAGAAATGAGAAGCACCCAGAGTGTTGAACTTTTCTTCTCCAACCCTATTCTTCTGCCATCCAGAATGGCAGCACAGCTGTAATGTTTGTTTGGGCTGTGCCCTCTGAATTTGCATTTATCAAAGGGCTTTTACATTTGTTGTTATTAAAAAATAAAAAATACTGCAAGCCCATCCCAGGTGAGAAAATACAATACAAAAATAATGTTATACATTACTTTCCATAAAAAGTAACTAAGTAATGCAATTAGTCACTTTTAAGGAAGTAGTGCAATATTTTAATGCATTCCTTTTAAAAGTAACTTTCCCCAACATTGCTCATCACTGTAATTTCTGAGAAAAATCAATGGCACTGACATTTTAAGATATGTCAGTGCAAGTTGCTTTCAGTTAAAACAGCTCATACATTTTAGTCTGGAATATGATTAAGCCTTGTCTGTGAAACCAGGGTTAAATGTTTGAAAATCCCTGAATCAATAAATGTCATTATAATACTTAATAATGCAAGAACTTAGTCATAAATCACATGATAGTTTTAAAACACAATGAAGTCAATGATAAATAATAACAACAGTACACTTTGTCTGAAAAACCATCTATTTAACTGTGGCTCTGTAATTTAACTGTGGGCATAAAGCCTAATTTCTCTTTTCCTCTTAACAGGGATTGTATCATTGATCTCTCTGGCAGTCCTTTCGTATGATCGTTACAGCACTTTAACTGTTTACAACAAGAGAGCCCCAGACTACAGTAAACCCTTATTGGCTGTTGGGGGCTCCTGGCTCTACTCACTGTTCTGGACGGTTCCCCCCCTGCTGGGCTGGAGTAGCTATGGACTGGAAGGGGCAGGAACAAGCTGTTCGGTCACATGGACCACCAACACCCCCCAGTCACATTCCTATATCATCTGCCTGTTCATTTTCTGTTTGGGAATCCCTGTGCTGGTCATGGTGTACTGTTACAGCCGGCTCATATGTGCTGTCAAACAGGTACATTTTGTCACTACATCTTAATTAAAAGTTAAAAATAGTTCACCCAAAAATGAAAATTCTCCTATAATTTACTCACCCTCAACCCATTCTAGGTGTTTATGACATTCTTCTTTCAGACGAATACAATTTGGAGTTAAACTATAAAAACAATTTGTGGCTCTTTTAAGCTTTATAATGGCAGTAAATGGCACCCAAAATTTGAAGAAGAAAAAAGTGCATCCATCCATTATAAATGTACTCCACACGGCTCCGGGGGTTAATAAAGGCCTTCTGAAGTGAATCGATGGGTTTTTGTAAGAAAAATATCCACATTTAACACATTATAAAGTAAAATATTGTTGAATATTGTAAAAAAAAAAAAAAAAAGTTGAATACGGTCCAGAAGCTAGATATTTTACTTTATAACTTGTTAAATATGGATATTTTTCTAACAACCCCCCAATCGATTCGCTTCAGAAGGCCTTTATTAACCCCTGGAGCCATGTGGATTACTTTTATAATACTTGGAAGAGCCAGGACATATTTTAATATAACTCTGAATGTATTCGTCTGAAAGAAGAATGTCATATACACCTAGGATGGTGTAAGGGTGAGTAAATCATGGGTTAATTTTCCTTATTGGGTGAAGTAACCCTTTAATATTACACTAATTATGTGTGTACAAATTTCTACAAGTCAGATTTCACAACTCAAAACTGTTGTCTGCAATGCATTTTCCAATCCTTTCTGGAACTCAAAGTATATATATATATATAGTTTTTTTTTTTGAGTTCCAGAAAGGATTGGAAACTGCACTGCAGACAACAGTTTTGAGTTGTGAAATCTGACTTGTACATACACATACACTCATAAATATGAAAACTTGTTATTTTGGGACATCTTTATACAAAAAACTATATATATATATATATATATATATATACATATATATATATATATATATATATATATATATATATATATACATATATATATATATATATATATATATATATATATATATATATATATATATATATATATATATATATATATATTTTTTTTTTTTTTTTTGTATAAAGATGTCCCAAATAACAAGTTTTCATATTTATGAGGTGTATGTGGAACACATATAGTGAAATGTATTCCAAATATAATGAACCACATTTAACAAATTGAAATTTTCTTGATTATGTTCATCATTCACATGATGAGTCAGTGGTTCCTCATGTAGGTTCATTCTATTTTGAATCAAAAATCCTTTCATGGGGGATTTGCATATACCGAAGACTAGTCCTGAATCATCTGCTGGTGCAAACAAAAAATGTACAAACATCTAATTTACATGTTTTTCAGGTAGGGCGAATAAGGAAGACAGCAGCAAGGCGGCGAGAGTACCACATTTTATTTATGGTCATCACTACAGTGGTGTGCTACCTTTTGTGCTGGATGCCATATGGGGTTGTTGCAATGATGGCCACGTTTGGACGTCCGGGGATCATCACACCCATTGCGAGCGTGGTGCCGTCCCTCCTTGCCAAAAGCAGCACAGTCATCAACCCTCTTATTTACATCCTTATGAACAAACAGGTTAGACATTTCCAACTTTTTAATTAGCACTGAATCATGAGATATGATTTCTTATGTTATACACTAAACCACATGGCTGCATATATTAACATTTCTTAAGCCTACAGTACATTGTCAAGTATTGAAGTGATTGTAAGAAATTATAAATAACACTAAACCCCATTCAAAATGTGCGTTATTTAGACAATAAGTATTGGTGCAGCTTGAAACAACACTTTCTGTCCAAACATATGACAAGTTTTTGAAATAAATGTATCAACTTTTTACTAAAGAGCAACAAGTAGAACAAAAAGATAATAAGCCCCGTTTCCACTGAAAGTACCCGGGACAATTTGTCCCAGCAACTTTTTTCACTAAGACCCATTGCTGTCTGGGTTTCCATCACGGTCTAAAATACAGTGCAGCTTTCCCTGGATTTTGTCCTCCGCATTTAAGCTTAATCAAGCCTGAACCTCATCGTCTGTCCATCGGTTGTATATTTAAAATCCATTGTTGATTCGAATAGCAAAATCCCACCCCTGAAAGTTCCTGAACTTTGAAAAAGTTTTTGCAAGCAAGGACTTTTTGAGGAGAACATTTTTACCCAGAACAGGTCGAAACACACAAACCAGCCCAAAGTCCCTAGTTCCTGGGGAAAGTTGTTGTAGAAACGTGACTATAGAAATTATATGCACAAAGGTCAGTTTCCAACTTCTCAGAGAGGACTGTCAGTAGTATTTCACATTCAAACAAAATGTAGATTATGAAAATCATAATTTCAAAAATTTAACTTAAATCATTTAAAAATTACATCATTCTCTACAGTTAAAATCCCATTATATCAGCTCTAATGTGTCATCTAACTGATGAAAAGTGCAAAAGATTTAACCACAAAAACATTATGAGAACAGCACAGACAGAAATGAGAACTCTTGACTCATTTCATACTGTAGCTTACCACATTAAACATTCAAATAAAAAAGTAATCGCTCTTTACAAAATGTGAGCAGCCTTTAAATGACAGTGATTAAAAAAAGCCCAACGTTTGGGAAATTTAAAACTTGTTATTTAATCCTCTCTTCACACTTTTTTCTTTGTTATAATTAGAATCCAAACTAGAATTTGATTCCACTCTGTAAATAGTGTTCATTTCAGTAGCTCTTCCAAGTAAATTAATCATTTACTTTGAAACTCTCGCCTTGTCCAGCATCACAAATATGTTTTGTATTTACAGCATCGGCAATCTCTGAATTGAGGTCAGTTCTGACATTGTTGCCAGTGTTAGCTTTAATGTCTCTTAGCATAAGTACCATATGAGATGAAGCCTCCTTTCTAGACTTCTGTGAAAGTGCTGTTAATTTTAATTATAATGTCTCGTCTCAGATTGTTCTAAGAACTATAGGTAAAACCCCTATAAGATGACAAAAGTCTGTTAAAGTCAGTTGGGTTTGTACTGTCTTGAAGACCTGTACACCTATGATACATTAGAGTCTTTACATCACAGCGGACAGTTGATCTTACTGAATCCTGGCAGTGTGACCTTTCCCTTTTTCTTGAGGTCCTCCTCAGAAGCTGTGCTCATGCGCTTGACAAGCAGTTTCTCAAAAAGCAGAGGGTGGTATGCCCCAAATGTGCAGGCTGTGTCGTAATACTTCTCATGGTAATGGCACAGATCAGTTTGCCTCATAGAAGGGATGTACTCGTATACATGGACCTCTTCACAAAGGTTCATCATCAGGACTGTACCTGTCACGTACACACACAGATACACACAAAGTTGATTAAAAATAATTGTATTGAGTACATGAGTCCAACCAACACAATCTCATTGCAATCTGTAACTATATGAATTTGAACATTCTTATTTGTACAGTTTCATACTTATGAAATCTTATTTTTGTACAATCTGTTTATGCCCCTGTTATATTTAGGGAACATTCATGCTTCCTTTTTATTTTATTTTTAGAAATTAAGTTAAGTTAATTTCGAGATAAACACTTTTGAAATACCATTGGTCCATGGTGAATACATAATAGGAAGGTTTAATCTTCACCGGTTCATTTATTCTGTTCAGTTCGTGAACACAGAGAGCTGCTTTATAGTAGAAATTGAAGTTGTAATTCTAATTAAAAGCGACACTAACACTGTTTAATACTGTAAAGCTGCATGCTTTAAAGCAATCTGTTGTATAAAATGCTAAATAAAAATGACAAAACTTGACTGGAGTGCTGAATTGCACAGCTGATGCAAAAGTATTCATATCGCGGTGATCAGATACTTTCTTAACTGCTGTTTTCTCTGCGGTCTTTTTTGTTGTGTGCTTATTTTGTTAATGAGAGGAAGGTGTGCAGCATATATTTACATATTCACCTAAACGCCGCTCCTATAGCCGCGTGGACAGCGTTCAATGTTTGCTAACAGAATAATGCTGAAAAGGTATTTTGAACTTTTGGACCCACTTAAAGGGATAGTTCACCCTGAATTGAACTATTCATCTTTTACTCACCCTGCTGTTGATTCAATGCCCTATGCCCTTCTATCCCTTTCAGACCTCAAAAGCAGAAATTTAAAAAATAGTCCTGCATGCGTTCCTTCCTATAATGGCAGTGGATAGCGACCAGGCTAAAACATTACAAAAATCATACAAAAGTATGACGCAATGATACAGTGAGATGCGCGCCATATACTGTATGGAAAGTGTCCAGGAGGCATACTATAAGATTTTGCTAGAAATAAACTATTATACAGTCAAAACACTGAGCTCGACCATTACTCTGTGTTCCTGTAATGACTAGTACGAGTACTAGTACTGTCAGCACTGACTCAGCAGCCCCTCACGTCATGACAACCGGAACACAATATTCACATCAGGAGGTTTTATTATTAGTATTGTATTATTTCTTATCATATACCTTATAGAAATGATTAGAGTCACGTTTGTTTCTATCGAGCCTGATTTCTCAAAATGTTGCGTGTGTGTGCTTATCCTGGGTGCCATGACAACAGTGCGAGTTATAGTAGGCATGAGCACCGCGCCTGCTGACGGCTCATACTAGTCATTACGGGAACGCACAGAGTAATGGCCGAGCTCAGTGTTTTGACTGAATAATAGTTTATTTCTCGCAAAACCTTAATAGTATACCTCCTGAACATTTTCCATTTATGGTGTGCGTCTCACTGTATCATTGCGTGATACTTTTGTATAATTTTTGTAATGTTTTTGCCTGGTCACTATCCACTGCTATCATAGGAAGGAGTGTGTGCAGGACTATTTTTAAAATTTCTTCTTTTGAGGTCCGAAAGGGATAGAAGGGCATAGGGCATTGAATCAACATCAGGGTGAGTAAAATATGGCTTTAATTTCATTCCAGGGTGAACTATCCCTTTAACATTAGGTGGCCTTCTGTACTAACATTCAAATAAATAATTTGATACAATGCACTTATTGTGTAAATGTTTTTATATTGTACTTATATTCTAAAAATACATGCATGTAATTACATTTGTAATTAATTTCTGTAGTTACATTTATAATTCCACTGTTGACACTTCCCTTACACCTAACCCTACCCTTAAACTTACCAGTACCACACCTGTCGCTAACTTTACCCGTATCCCACCTCAATATCAGCAAAAGTGTTTTGCAATACAATATGAACCCAATAAGTACACTGTACTTATTTTTTGAAGTACATAGTAGTTAAGGCCACCAAATATAAAGTGGGACTGAACTTTATGGGAAAAAGAAGTTTGCCATGTGTATATCGGGGCTTTTAGCATCTCACCAAAGAGGAAGATTGTCAGTAAATAATGACATTTAAGTTTGTTCCTCACACAGTCTTTTCTACTGTTAACATACATCAATCCATAAGACTTCATAAGATTTTTGAAACTTGACAGCTTTATATCCGAGTCTTTGTAATAATGTGAAAAGGGGGGCTGCGGAATCACATTGTCTGATTTTTTCACATTGTCAAGTATTTATTTGCAAATTATGGTGGAAAAGTATTTGATCAATAACCAAAGTTAATCTCAATACTTTGACAAGTATTGAGATGTATTGAGTATTGATGTATTGAGTATTGAAATACTCAATACTACGACAAGTTGAGTTTTAACCAAAAAGTTCTATTTTAGTTTCATCTGACCATATGACATTTTCCTAGCCTAGAAATCTAGACGCACCCTAGTGGCATAATTTATTTTGCCGCGTGTGTAGTCTAGCAACTCTCAGTAGATCTGAGAGCTGGAAAAAACAAACTCTGGTCAGTCCAATCACAGCGTGTGTAGAGTCGGTGGGCGGGCTTAACATAATGACAGTACGTCACGGCAGAGTTGCGGAGGCTCTGCGTGCTACTTGTAAACAAAGAATATGATGAATAGCAGTCTTTTGAATCGTCTTTGGCCGCGACTCTGGAACACTTGGAGTTAAGCTTTTCTTTGAGAAAAGAACAGCACTGAAGTCATTCTTAAGAAAAGAAGATGTGTTCAGAGTTTTGCCGACCAGATATGGCGAAAGTCTGTAAACTAACGTTAGCTTGGCTTCACCTTCTTCTTTGCTCTGGTTGGTTGTGGTGCTCATGGCTATCCAATTGCATGTGGAGGGAATTTGAAAGACAACTGTTTATCCCGCCCCTCGGATTGAGCCCTGTCAATGGTGAGTTTCCAGACCCAACATATTGATGTGGGTCTGGCTTGTCAGGCTAACATTCTCCCAATCCTCTTCTGGATCATCCAAATGCTCTCTAGCAAACTTCAGACGGGCCCGGACATGTACTGGCTTAGACAGGGGGACACATCTGGCACTGCAGGATTTGAGTCCCTGGTGGCGTAGTGTGTTACTGATGGTAGCCTTTGTTACTTTGGTCCCAGCTCTCTGCAGGTCATTCACTAGGTCCCCCCGTGTGGTGATAATTTTGACCCCACGGGGTGAGATCTTGCGTGGAGCCCCAGATCGAGGGAGATTATCAGTGTTCTTGTATGTCTTGCATTTTCTAATAATTGCTCCCACAATTGATTTCTTCACACCAAGCTGCTTACCTATTGCAGATTCAGTCTGTCCAGCCTGGTGTAGGTCTACAATTTTGTTCCTAGTGTCCTTTGACAGGTCTTTGGTTTTGGCCATAGTGGAGTTTGGGGTCTGACTATTTGAGGTTTGTGGACAGGTGTCTTTTATACTGATAACGAGTTCAAACAGGTGCCAAACAGGTAACGAGTGGAGGACAGAGGAGCCTCTTAAAGAAGAAGTTACAAGTCTGTGAGAGCTAGAAATCTTGCTTTTTTGTAGGTGACCAAATACTTATTTTCCACCATAATTTGCAAATAAATTCTTTAAAAATCAGACAGTGATTTTCTGGATTTTTTTTTCTCTCGCATAGTTGAAGTGTAACTATGATGAAAATTACAGGTCTCTCTCATCTTTTTAAGAGGGAGAACTTGCACAATTGATGACTGACTATATACTTTATGTCCCACTGTACTTGGAATGACATGATGGTGAGTAAATGAAAGAATCTCCTCTAGGATATTGTGGTTAAATCTATGTTAGTACACAGTACACATCAGCTGAATGTTAATGTTGGCCAACTCTGTGAACTGTTGTATTTTTGTTTTACATCAAGACTCTGTCATTTGCCTGCAGACTGTTAACATACACAGCTTGACAGCACCCTGCCAAGATCAGGCACTGAGTTGTCTCACTGCATACACGCAAACATGCAGGGGGCACACACAGCGAATACTTGGCAGTGTAGCCACACGCAATATGAAGGCCAATCAGGGCCCTGGATGGGCCGAGACCACTCAGGCATGCCATCCACCCTTTAGCCAATCAACTTAGACAGTTTGTTTGTTCTGTGCACACATCTATAGGTTGTCAAGGCAACAAAGTGTTCCAAGTGTATTGACTAACATCAACCCTGCAGCTATCATTTGAGAACCAGCAGGGTGTGTGACTTATGTTGTTCACTGTAGTTCCGGTCATGCCACCGAGTCTTTTGTGTGCACTGGATTAAATTTATTTGCATCCCTAGGCATACTACAGAAGCTGTGAAGAGATGATCACATGACACACACATAGGTTTGAATGTAAACAGCTATTTCACACCTCTGGTCTTGAGAAGGTACCTAACATCCGACATTTCATCAGAATGAAGAAACAAGTGCTTCAAAACATTCCAGTAAATAATTATTGGGACAATGACTCAAATTTTTGTCCTCAATATTAATTATTAAAAAATACATAAAAAATGCAATTCATGCATATTAGAAATAGAATACAAAAACAGAAATGCATGCATATTTTTATACAAAAGTTCTTGTACTTGCTCTTCATAAATGGGCATGTTTTTCTCAGTTCTGAATTAAAATTAATTTTGAAATTCTTTCAAAAGACATCAGGTAGATTGGCTCTAACCATTATTATTGTTTTTTAGAATATAAACATTTTATGTGCAGAAAAAAACAACTCATACAACAGGAAATTAAATCACCCCTGCAGACCCTCGTGAACTGTGGTCATGACTGAGTATGAGGTAGCATCTTAAAATATATCAGATACTTTTGACCTTTTTATGATGTGAGTTTAGTTCAGGTTGTAAAATGTCATGTGGTATGACCCCCTAAAGAATGTAATAATATTCATGAATTAATAACCCATGATATTAATTAATAATCCATGCAAAATTATATTTAAATTATTAAAATGTGCACACTTACATATATTACTTGTAAGATATAAAGATTTAAACTTTATTAAACTGAAACTTTTCTATAATGGTATAAAGTTTTTTAAGCCATATGAAACCAACATGAAAATTAAAGAGTACATTTCTAAAAACTTGGCACATGTGTTTTAAACTAGATTTTTAAGTTGTTTTATCCTTTCCTTTATTGTGAACACTTAATATTAAAGATGCACTATAACTTTTCCGTCCGCAAGAGGTTGCCTATTCAAAACAAAGGCGTAGTTTGATGATGCCAAGTTTTTAGCGCATTTTCTTGGGACATGTGGTCTTCACCTCACAGTCGGTGGAAAACAATTGGGATAGGACTCGGGCAGAAATCAAGTTTATTAACGTTACTGTAGTATGAAGCACAGCAGGACCTACTGTTGTGAGAGCTTAGCAAGTCCGTTGGAGCGATTGTTAATAAGATGAATGCAACACATGCCCCGCGATCAGCGGGACTTTTATTATGCCAGTCGCCAGTGCCATTTCTGCTTTTCCGGTCATGAGTATGAGGTAACACAGCTCTGTTTATCATATTAGATACATTTGACTGTGTTAAAAATGGTTATGATGTTACTCTGTGTGTTCGCTCGGTGGCGGCTATGACACTGCAGTAAGAGTAAGGAGTTTCTGCAAAATAAAACCGGAAACCGAGGGTAAAGCAGATATGACACAATTGACAGGCAACACGATTTACAAATAGTTGAAAACATTTGGGATATTGTAAGTACTCAATTGAACAAAATATATAACACTGGTCTAGTGGTTTTTGGATATTTTACTGAAAATGTTTTACAAAAAGCACCTTCGAGAAACTCCCACTATATAAAAAGAATGTAATAAAAAAACTCCAAAATAAGCATTTAAAATGCACTGAGATGCTGCAGTTCAAAGGAACTTGGGCAACCTTTCATACAAATGTACACAACTATTAATGGTTCTGCATCTTTTGTTTATCAGAAAATATGAGTGGTAATTTACTGTGTTTTGTGCAGTTTTACAGGTGTTTCCTCATCCTGTTTCATTGCAAACACAGTTCTCTAGAGAATGGACAGTCCTCTATGCCTTCAAGAACTACTGTCATCCAGCTCAACCGAAGGGCTTACAGCAACACAGTGGCCGGCAACGAACCTCCTTCCACTGGTCTCCAAAATGAGTGCAGCACCCCTGTCTCGGGCTGAACCATTACACTAAAATAACACCTCACACCTCTGTCCCAGCTTCACCCTGCAGTCTAAACACGATATGCATAGTTTCCTAAATGATGACAAAATCATCTGTGTAGTGTTGTTGAGTGCCTACCGATCAAAAGCTAAAAAATCAGAACTGTAGCAAAGTGATCACTATAGCCGTCTTTGTGATGACAAACTGTTGTCTGACCTATCACACCAATCAGTATTTGTATGTGACTTGTCAATATAAATGTTACAAAGAGCAAGAAAAGTGCATCCAGCTACTGGTGACTTGTTAAATTGGATGTTTAGATAATGTGCTGGTGCATTACTTATAAATGTGCTTGCCCCCATGTTGTCTGTATGTTCCCAACCCATTTAAGGCTAGGTCTGAATAAGATGTTGAATAAAGCAGTGAATTTCAAAGAAACACCCTCAAAACTGGTAAAAATCCTCTACCCATGACTTCTTTGTATTCTATTTGTGCCCTGATCCTAATCTCACCATTAGCTGGTGGAGATCAAGGATGGTGACATGTGGATCATTAGTCACATCATTGCTTCAAAGTAGTCCAGCGATCCAAGACAGTATATCCAAACTTGGTCACTAGTGGTGATGTTGAAGTTATAGTTAATAGAAGGAAAATCCTTTATTCCAAACTTGTATGATTCTTTTTTTCTTCTGCCGAACACGGTTGGGTGAATTCAGTACAATGACGGTATAAGCAAAGAAAAAGCTCATGTGGCTTACTGATCATTTACTAAGTGGTCCAGCTAATATTTAAGCAGATGTACAGTAAAAAACAACATGGCAGACACCTCCGTTATTCTCTGCACCATCCAGCACATCACACTCCAGTCCAGAGGGTGGCAATATTGTCATGGTAATGAATTCACCCAAACAGATATCAAAGGATGTCTAAGGCCCAGTTCCAAATGGACTTTCGGTCTTGTGGCCTTACACTGGCCGCTGCATGCGTGTCCGTTAAGTCCACAAGACCGTAGTGTCCCATTCATAAATTAAGCTTAAACAAGGGTGCTCGTGAGCGGCCCCTTTGCGGCTTCTATGTGCCCTCGATGCGCACTTCAGCTGAGCCCGCAAGTTCGCGAGCTACGAAGAGGACTTTTACCCGGCAGTCAAAGCGGCATTACGTTATGAAAGTGCGGACTCGGAGGAAGACTGCTAGGGTTTAGGGTGCCATTTGGGACAGGGCCTTCATTTGAATACCTTTTGAAGGTAGTTTTCATTTTGCATCCTTCATTCAGCTTTTTTTTAAGGGTTACTTCAGCGATTAGCATTAAGCTTTGTATCAGTGGAAACCCGGGAGTATATTCGAGAATATTACTTTCCCCCCTCATATCCCCCTGAGACAAGAGAATTGTGAGTGTTTCAACTTTTCAAATGAAATTCCTATGAAAGTTAAGCTTCCAAAGACATGAACTGAAAATGTGCCAGACTGAACACGTGCTGTGAATGCAGCCGCAGCCGCGAAACCCGCGATTACCTCAGCTCATGTGATGAATGTAATCTGACTCCTGCTGCGTTTGTGCCATGACACTCAATCGACTCACTCACATTATATTGAACAGACACATTCAGTTTTTAATTGTAGTGTCTCTAACTGAACTGATTTTATGAAAATGAACGTGGGCAAGTTCATCCAGTAATCCAGTAGCCGTGCCTAGAGTGGCATAGCAGGGCAGCGAAGCAAGTGCATTCTGGGAGTTGTTATCCTTTATCCCCATGAGACAAAAATACATTTTCTGTCTTTTCTCAGTCTAGAAGGCACCATATTCAAAAATAATTTCTACTACATAAATGACCCAGTTTAAATACAGATTCATCTTCCCAGCGCTGAAGTACCCCTTTAAGGACACATTAAGTATATCCTGCGTAATCCTACCATCACCTGAAACGAGTTGTTAGCTTGTAAAATAATACTATGTAAGACACAAAAAAAAGAAAAGGATTTTGAAGATAAAAGCATTGTTTTCTTTTGTTTTGTTGAAAATACAATGAAAGAGGACAAAAGAAAGAGGCAATAGTGAGTGTGCCTCTGATAGCAGTAATGATAGGTGTAGGAACAGGGACGTGCACAGGAATTTTTAGGGGCAGTTGCTTTGACCTAAAAAAAAAAGGGCACCATACCCCAAGAAGAATGAATGATGGAAGTAATGCATCCCACATGAAAAAATACTATAGTATATTTTATTATATTATAGTAAAATTACAGTAAATTTACTCTAGTAAATACTATAGTGTTTTTGAACCATACTATACTATAGTATGGTTCAAAAACACTATAGTATTTAATAGAGTAAATTTACTGTAATTTTACTATAATATAATATACTATAGTATTTTTTCATGTGGGATGCATTACTTCCATCATTCATTCTTCTTGCTAAAACGAAATGTGAGAAAATCAGCAGACATGTAGCTTAGTTTGCCTAATACCTACCAAAAAAAAAATAGTAGCCTAGGCTGCTTGTCTGCAAGCTATCTGTCTGATTATTTAGGCTAAACGTGGCCAACTCATCCTGGATTTATGAAGATTTTAATTCATTTCATAAAACTTGATGATGATCGTCCATTTGTTATACCTTTCCGACAACCGCGTCAATCTCCTTCTAGTGCCGCTCATGCAGGCTCAGCTGCCGGTCGCGTGAACCGCTGCAGCCATGTAAACAGAGTTTGCCCTCCCCCCCTACTGACGTTCCCTTTCGGACGGGTGCCCGAATATGGAAGTGAATGAGGCTTTGCGAATTTTTTTTTTTTATCTAGGCCTACGTGAAATTCTGCATCTATTTAACTATTTTTTTTATTTCTTTTTTTCCACCTCGGAAGGGCAACGTGAGTCGAGAAGGGCATATGGGCAGTTGCCCGGGCAACCTGAGCAACCACCCTGTGTAGGAATGTTGATCGTCTGTTTATTAACAGTACAGTATTTACACAGATCTTGATTGTCAGTTATACAAGAAAATAAACAAATTACCCACATTTACACTCATTGTCATAACACTTGTGTGCCTCTCCTAGATCTTGAGTTTTAAGCCAAACCTCCATTGAATCAATAAAGGGATAGATTACCCAAAAAATTAAATGACCCCATGATTTACTCACCCTCAGGTGTATATGACATTCTTCTTTCAGATTAATACAATCAGAGTTATATTAAAATATGTCCTGGCTCTTCCAAATGTTAAATTGCAGCCCAAAATTTGAAGCCCAAAAGTGTATCCATCTATTATACAAGTAATCAGCACGGCTCCGGGGGGTTAATAAAGTCCTTATGAAGTAAATTGATTGGCTTTTGTAAGAAAAATATCCATAGTTAACTTCTGGCAGACTGCCTTCCGTATTCATCTTACGGAAAAAGCGTAACTGGCACGACGATGGCGTCGGAAGTACCGTAAGCGTTTTGAACTGCGAGAGGCGCTACACTTTCTTTGCAAGTTGAATATGGAAGGCGGTCTAGATATTTTTTTTTTTATTTGATTTGATTTATTCACAATACCACTTCAAACTTTACATTGATAATAATACAGTCAGGGGTAAAGATCAATTTACTTGGGTATAGTGAATGGGTCCCCCAAGGAAGCTATAAAAGCTTATAAGATGGGGCCCAAGGTATATGAAAGAAGTTTACATTATAAAGTTTTAAATATGGATAATTTTCTTACACAAACCCATCGGTTTGCTTCAGAAGGCCTTTATTAACCCCTCAGAGCCGTGTGGATTACTTTTATAATGGATGAATGCCCTTTTTTGGTCTTTAAATTTTGGACTTCCATTATAATGCTTGGATCAGCCAGGACATTTTTTTATATAATTCAGATTGTATAATTGTAATTTTTACAGTTACAATTACTATCCCTTTAAGATGCAGCTATGAACTTGCAAAGAAAAATGACACAAGAAAGTGTGCGTATGTGTGTTTCCACGAACATTAATGGGCTTTTTGCTACCAAAGGCACTGTTTCTGCCAGTACAGCCTGCAGAAAGGTATCCTCTAGAAATGTTATTGAGAGGATACTTTTTTCCACATGAGCTGCCTCTCTGATTGAAATAATCCCTTCAGGCACTCGAACTGGCATCTATCAAAGTGATATTACCTAGTAACACATTTCAGCATTTGCACACACACACACATACACACACACACACACACACACACAGAAACACACACACACACACACACACACACACACACACACACACACACACACACACACACACACACACACACACACACACACACACACACACACACACACACACACACACACACACACACACACAGCACACAGTTGGGTTTTCATGTTTTATGGGGACATTCCATAGGCGTAATGCATTTTATACTGTACAAACCGTATTTTCTATCCCCCTACACTGCCCCTAAACCTACCCTAAACCTAAAAAAACAAAACATCACTTAGTGTGATTTATGACCTGTTTTCCTCATGGGGACCAAAAAAATGTCCCCACAAGGACAAGGATTTTGGATATTGCCATCTTTGTGGGGACACATTACCAGTCCACACACACACACACACACACACACACACACACACACACACACACACACACACACACACACACACACACACACACACACACACACACACACACACAAACACACACACAAACACACACACATTGGGTTTTCATGTTTTATGGGGACATTCAATAGATGTCATGGTGTTTATACTGTACAAACTGTATATTATATCCCCCTATACTAACTCTACCTCCTACCCATCACACAAAACTTTCTGTTATTGTAGATATTCAAAAAAGATAAGTCTGTATTATTTGGTCCCCATAACATAGGGAATACCAGGACACAGACACAAACATCCTGGACTCTTCAGTCATAAATTAATTCAAAAGGAACAGTGAATCAGAGTCGGATGTGTGCGTCAACTGCACAGCATGGCAAATCTCTCAAAAATTACTGTCATAACATGTGGCACAACAATTTCCTTCAGTGCAAGGATCAAAAAGAAGATTGATTGTGTGTATATGTATAAATATGTAAATTATGAAAAGACTCACCTATAAAACCTGAGGAAGGAGGGTTAGGTTGAATGTTCTCCTGTGTGTTGCTTTGCACAATATCCCAAAGTTTCCAGATGAAGGAAGGATGCAGTATATAAAAAGGCTGTTCAGGGAAATTCTTCCTGTGAGTTATGTATGGAGTAAAAAGGTCATAATCTGGATGCTGGTACCACTGTGAACATTGAGAAAACAGTAAAATATTATGTTAAAAATAAAGTCCTGACAATTACATGATAAAAGGTCAATGACATGATGCTCATTTGTCTGGATCAATTGCTTTATTTAAAAATGCAAACCATAAATACAATAGCATTAAAAGCTCCTTCAGCAAACCCCTTATGACATTAGTTGTTGATAGGTTCTTAGTCCTTTATATAATGCCTCATCCCAATCCTGAAATGGCAGTTGAATAAACAAGTCTCAGCGCTGAGGGAGAGTATCTCAAAGAATCTCATTTTATTAAGGCCAGGGATGCAGAATATATACATAGGATGTAAAGGGGGGTAGACAAGTTTTGTGGTAAAGGAATGTGAGATACATAAACAAGGCTAATATGGTTGCCATCTGGTCAGCTATCCATTTGACCTAGAGGCCCTGCAAGACTTCTTCATACATTTAACAGAAAAACCAGGGACCTTTTCTCCATCCAATCCCAGCAGAACATGTTGCTATAGGTGGGAGTGCTTCCATAATGAAAACCATATGTTGGACTGCAGGGACTGCAGCCTCACAGAGAACAAAAATACCTATGTCCATTTTTTACTCTATGCTGAGATCAACACAAAATCTATCAGTTGTTTTAGTCCACAGCCTAAGCAAATGCTCCACTGTTCATCACTGTTCATGGTGATGTAATTTAAATTGTTCTAATAATTCCAACATAATTGAATGTTAAACACTATTTCACACTATCAGGTCTCCCCCTTTCTCATCTTGTTTAAAAATACATAACTAGAACCCTGCCTGATCTGCCGGCCTGATTTGATTTCGCCCTGCAACTCAGTCTAGAAACCAGTACATTAATTTCTACTGCTTCTGTTACACTTTTGTGGGAACCAATCACAGACTGGCTTATCCACCTGGCATGCTATTGGTGGGTTTAACACAATGACTGATAGAGAAGTGATGGGTCGTTGCCTATTGACCACGCTTCTTGTGGTCTGACTGGTTGAAGGACTATCCAATTGCATACAGAGTCATTTGGATTATGCTCATTGATCACGCCTCTTGTGCAGTAGAAAATACAGAGCAGACTCCCCAGACCAATGTTCAATCTTAAATTGAGCTTGATCTAGTGTTAGCCAGACAATACAATAACACTTTTACATATAAAATAACAACATTTACTCTCTCTCGATTTAACCATATGCAAAGCATGCTGGGAACTAACAAGTCCTGCCAAGTATCAGTTAATGCAACACACATCATTCATGTAATCTCAACACAAACATAAGTAAGTAAACTTCATTTTGACATATTTAAGTGGACTAAACACAATTCAATTAAGTAAAGACACAATGTATAGAAATTGTGTTGCTTTAGCTCATCTTAATTAAGCAATTTGAACAAGCAGCAAACATATTTTCGAAACTCTGTTTCGTCGTCATCTCTGAATGCCACTCAAATTTGCTACTCTAGCGAAAATATCAGGTATTCTTTTTACATCCTCCGCTTTTTTGATTTCATTCTCAGTCATTGAAGCAAAACCCTGGATCTAATCATTATAAATGATTCCTCTGCCGGCCAGTATGCTGATGTAACCTCTAAACCTTCAAAGTCACCCAGCTCCTGCCTCACCAAATATATATTTCAAGAAAGAAAACTAGCAAGAAAACTGCACAAGCAAATTTAAAAAAGGCTAAATGAAAGGTATGATTTCCATACCTTATGCAGGTCAATGTTATATGGAGCAGGATCCCAGGCTACCAAGGTAATGTTCTTATAGAGCAAACTGCTGTTGAATCTGTGTTGGGGGTTTGCTACAATCTGATGAAAAAAAAAGAAGAACAGATCTCCATTTAGTCCCTGCATCCTAGGAGACAGGGAACGAGTCATATGGTGAAGGTTTGTGTCTGTGTGCATTAATTCAATTGATCCAAACCTGAGAGTTCATGATTCGAATGGTTGTCTTGCTGCCCACGTCTCGTTCATAGCCTTTGGAGGGTGCAGCATTGAAACGCAGCACTGCATCATGAGAATCTAGAATGGCAAAAACAGCAATCAAAAAGGACAGTTAAATTTGAAAGGGAGAACACATGTTGACCTTTTGTAACAATATGGGTTACATGGGGTACATTGTCACAGTGGAACCTGTCATTATACAGAATTGTTTTTTAGCTACAGTAAATGTAAACATTGTAATTATAAATCATACGTAAATGTAATTTTCTTGTTTTGATCAACAAATATAAAAGCTGCTGAAAGTGGTTCGGACCGAGCACCACAACACGCATATATACATTAATAGATTTTTTTTCTTCTTTTCTGTGCGTCCATGAAAAATTGAATTCATTTAAAAGCAAGTGCATGCATGGTTTGGCATGGCAGAATGTGGGCCAAGTGGGCCTAAGTAATTCCTAAAAAGCCGGCATCTCAGTTCAAGGCAATCTCACAAAGCTCCATTATCAATGAAGCTGACAGCACAATTAATCTTTTATAATGTCTAGAAATGTTCCTTGTTATAATCAGAGGATTTGCCAGCATGCAGAATTCAGCACTGAACAAAAACTCACTTTGAACGGTGAAATGGATTCTATCTTAAATGCATCTGATTGGCCACTGCATTCAAGAAATCAACACATATGTCTATAATTGGCTACATTGCACAATGCTAAAAAAACATGTTATAAATAGAAACTCCGCCCATTCTTGCGCCTGTAAATAGTTTTTATTTTGATTTAGTTATTCGTGTTGCTTTTGTGTAATAGATGAATATGTGGAATAAATATATTTAGATGTTTTCTTTTTATACATTTCGGTTTTGCGGGAGTCCCGCAAATCGTTTTATTCTCTTACGCTCTTTACAAAGCTGCTGTCACTTTAAGGCTGAATGCATTGATCATATACACTGACATTCATCCAATGTTCTCCCAACTGTTTGCATTTCTCTTTCTCCCAGATGTTTACATTTTTGAAAATTTTATGAGACATGCATCAAGTGTATGCCAACTAAACTAATCTTTAATCTTTTCATAAAACTGAAACATACTTTCTAAGAATGGCCATGTGTGCACACACTGTGCTGAAGAACCGTCTTCTTCCATTTTGCTATAAACTGATCAGTGTTCAAAAAATGTATATATATATATATATATATATATATATATATATATATACATATACATATATATATATATATATATATATATATATATATATATATATATATATATACATATACATATATATATATATATATATATATATATATATATATATATATATATATATACATATATATATATATATATATATATATATATATATATATATATATATATATATATATATATATATATATATATATATATATATATATATACAAAATGTATTTATTTATTTATCTTAATTGCAGTATTCCAGGTTAAAATAGAGATTAGGCCTTAATATATATATATATATATATATATATATATATATATATATATATATATATATATATATATATATATATATATATATATATATATAATAATAATAACCAGGAAGATAACCAAAGGATATATATATATATATATATAATAATAATAATAACCAGGAAGATAACCAAAGGAACCCCCAAATGAGGAGCAACAGAGGAACTTCATTAATTTAATCAGAGGCACAGACTAACTGTATATAATTCATATAATAAGATATTGCTCCCTCTAGTGTTGTAAGGCAAACTCTACCATTTTAAACTCCAGGAGACATTTTTAAACTTAAACCAGAGCCTGATATACAGGTATATTGTTTATTAGTTTTTTTTTTCTTCTTCTGCTATATCCGTAGTAAACTGAGTAATTCTTTATTCTCTGACCTGGATCAAAACATCTGTCTACTGCACATTAACGTTTTATATCAATATCTTTCACATGCAGGACATTAAATCGCCACTAGACGGCAGCAAAATACAATTCATTAACACTTAGCAACAAACAATTTTATCTAGACTCACTTCACAAACGTTCACTTTATTGGTTAATGTAAGTAACATTTGTAATTCAGAACACACATTCGTGATGGCTTGAATTGATAATGTTAAATATTGTTTACTACACAAACTACTGCTGTAAGTTTCTAGACATGTCTAGGCCTAAGAAATAAGTTCCAATGTCCAGTTTCCGAAAACGATTTAAAAGAAAATCCAAAACAACAACAACAAAAAAACAAACAAGCAAACAAACAAAAAAACATTAAGACACTGTGACAGTAGTGCTCTCGGTCTTTCTGACAATGAAGCAGGGCAAGCTATTCAAGGGCTTTTGGAGAGCAGGGAGCACTGCTCTAATGCTTATCTGCCATTGGCTGTCAGCTACAGTATTCATGTCTCCCAACACTTTCAACAATTAGGCCTTGTGCATCAATGTCGCTATTCAGCAGCAGACCAAATCAAGGACTAACAAGGGAAAGAAAAAAAACAGAGGTAAGTATAAGAAATTGAATGAGGGAGTAAAAGTTAAAGTGTGAGAGAGAGAGAGAGAGAGAGAGAGAGAGAGAGAGAGAGAGAGAGAGAGAGAGAGAGAGAGAGAGAGAGAGAGAGAGAGAGAACTATCAAAACAAGAAAGGCTAATAAAAAGTCTGAGAAAGAAAAAAAACGTTAGCGAACAAGCCTTTGTGTGTAATAATAAGCATTGTACACATATTACTGGAGCTAAGATTTTGAATGAACTTAAAGATTTTGAATGAAAATAAAAATAATTATTCGATAATTAAATTTCACTAATATAGATAGAACATCAATGCTGCAAACAAACACCCATTTCCTGTGAGATGAAGAATACAACCGATGGATCCTTGGCGGAATGCTTACCCTTCATTGCGCACAAGTCTTTTTTTCCGTTTTTTTCCCCAGGAAAACCAGTGTAATACATTTTTGTTATTATTATTATTATTATTATTATTATTATTATTATTTCGTTATTATTATTTAGAATTTTGAGGGAATTTTATGATACTATGCTATAGTTATAAATAATGTATGAGCTACATCCACATTGAAAATAATACACTTATAATATATATATTATAAAAATATTTTTCAATTAAAGTTTTACATTTAAAAACAAGAAAAACTTGTGTAATGCCATGGTGTAAACACTAGATTCCTACATAGCTTTGTATAAAGGCTTATAAATTCTCTAGTTAAAAGCAAAAATGTGCATACTCAAACTTTCCCATTTAAACAAAGATAGAAAGAGTTGCCAAAGCTTAGTGGTGGTGACAATGAAGTCATGCGAGCATGGTGTAGTTATTTAAAAAAAAGTTATAACTAACTTCTGGTTAGGCTTCAAAATTCATAAAAGTTCATGAATCACAAAGAAATAAAAACCTTGAAATAAATGTCTTTACTGTCACTTTTGATCAATTTAATGCATCTTTGCTGAAAAAAAAAAAAAAAGTACTTACCCCAAACTTTTGAATGGTAGTCTATCGCGGTTTCCAGAAAACGATCAAGTTTTAAACAGTAATAATACAAAATGTTTTGAGCACCACATCAGCATATTGATTAATATATTGATTTCTGAAGGATCATGTGACAACTGGAGTATCAGATGTATTTTTACTGTATTTTTCATCAAAGAGAGCATCTTCAAAAACATTTTTAAAATCGAAATTATTTCAAACTTTTAATTGGTAATTGTGTATATATGCAGATTATCCCCGCCAACTCACCAATTTCATGCCCCAGTGATGAGTTCAGAATTGCCCCGGCTGAAGTCACCACAGCACATGTCCTGTACGCCTGCTGCAGTTCAGGAGGAGCCAGCTGTTGAAAACCTAGGTGAGCGAAGGGCTGTTCAGAGCTATCGAGAGTCCTGAGCTGAGCTTGCTCTTTCATCTGACACAGTATGTCCTGCCTTCCCTTGTTTGCTTTACGGTTGCCTTTGTAGAACACTTTGTGCTTATTAGAGTGAACATGGTGCTTCATGGCCTGCTGTAGTCGTTGAACTAGCAATTTGGAGGACACCTGTCCCTTCCACAGACCACGGACCACCGACCAGGTGTTGGAAAAGTCACTTTCATGAGGCTTCATCATATATTTCCTAAACTCTGGCTGATGTTTTCCAAAATTCCTGAAATAAAACTTTTCTCTAGCACGAGGAGGTTGATACACTTGCTTGTGCTGGAAAGGACCCCTCCTTTCCACAAACATACCCCAGCGGGCATTATGGGATGCCATGATGGCCCGAGAACTACGCTGAACATGGTTTGGGTGTTGAGATTCAGAGTTGAAGAGGGAAGTCGTCCTGTGGGGCTGGTTCACCTGGGAGTCAGTGAAGTAGGAAAAGACAACAAGGAAAAGCAGCATCCAGACCAGCAGGGCCAGCAGAAGGAGAAGTTGAGCCGACTTCTTCATTACATGCCTTAGGCCCGGCAAAAGAGAGTCCCGGACTATCATATTTCACAACACTCACCCTGGAAGGAAACAGAAAGGCATGGTGCTTAATATGAGTTTGACGGGAAGTATGCTAAAGCAAAAAATCTTTGAAATCATATAGGGAACATGACACTAAAAAGTCCACAAAAAAACCCCCCGGAAAAGATATTTGTTACAGTCATTTTACTTTTTATTTGGAGATATTCAAATGTCTGATTCCAGAGTTATTTGTAATCAAGTGTCGCTAATGTCTGACAGTCACTATAGAAGTTCTAGTGCCAAAACTTGCACCCATACAGGAATTGAATATGAATCCCAAGCTGATACCCAAAACTTGCACCCATACAGGAATTGATTATGAATCCCAAGCTGATACCCAAAACTTGCACGCAAAAAAAGATTTTACCCAAAGCTTGGATTCAAACCCCACAAGCATTCATAAAGGCTAGAAACTAAATATTTTTCCTCCATTCCTTGGCTCATGTTTCATTAGGTGTCATTGTCACTTCACACTGACCACACTATATTAATTTGGTAACAGCACCACCTATTGGTCAAAAGTGAGAAGCAATTTGATCATATTACAAGTGATTGTATTTGTGATTTTTTTCTTTTTTTTGTGCCATTTTGACAAATATTCTAAAAATGTCTTTAATTACTCATAGTTGCAGTTGATCTGAAGCTCCCAACCATTACAGCAATATTTAACGGGTAAACCTAAGGGATTTTATAGATCTTTCAATCTAATGGATGAAATAAGGTCACACAATTTACATATGTAAAAGTAAATGTAAAAGAAGAAGACAGCTTTTGTTTCTGCTCTGACAGCCACAAGTTTAAATAGTATTTGGCTAGCGCACTTCCCAACGTCTCACAATGGTCTCCTTTAAAGTTTTTAGAAAAGATCTCAATGAAATCACACACTGTGCTCAGACTTACTAAACTAAAGCTCTCACATTTGTCTTCTCTAGAGTTTCGAAGAGATCTCAACAACTTGCAAAGTGTACCCCAAGTCAAATGTCTCAATGTGAACAAACATTTCTAGCATATAACATGTATTAAAAATTGAATTACTCAAGAATTGAGTCATAAACCATTTAATGTGCCTTTAAGCAAAGAAAGCTCCAGGGTTACCTTTTCTGTAGCAATTTTCCTGATAATAGTGTCTGGTACTATTTCCAACATCAAATGATGTGCCCTATATGCACATAAACTGTACATCTCTCTTATTGTATCAACAATTAAGAGTAACTTTAACCTTATTTCTGCATTTATTTTTATTTTTTATACGTTATTTGTGCACACTTGTAAAGTTGTTGAGATCTCTCCTAAACTTTAAGAGGAGACAAATGTGAGAGCTTCAGAATCATTATAGGAGAAAAATCAGAGTTCAGTCTATCATGTTACTGAGGCCTCTTCAAAAACTTCAGAGAAGACAAGTAGTAGATCACTGGAGTCTTTATTTAAGTCTCAAAATTTTAGAAAGAGCAACCTCTGAGCAATAAAATATAATTGAGTCTTGAAAGAGATGGCAGCAAGACAATAAAGAGATGTTCTATGTTTCTTTTCTGTCTCATGTCTCATTTCTGTCTACTCTTATTTCTCCTCAGGAATTTTAGGAGAAACATCTGAAACTCTATTGATACGATAAATGAGTTCTCCACTCACTGGTTTCGTGAGTCACTGAAACCGACTCAAACCGATGTAGTATACATGCCAGACCAGTATGTGGCGCGGTAATTCTGCCACAGAAATTCACTAAAACAATGACAATAATGGATAGAGTTGTGGCAAAATCTCACGATAAAATGACGTGAATAATTTGCTACTTGTTACGTCCTTTGACGTATTTTTTATTGTTGTTCTTGAACTATTGTTTTTATTTATATATATATATATATATATATATATATATATATATATATATATATATATATATATATATATATATATATGTGTATATATGTATTTATGTATATATATATATATATATATATATATATATATATATATATATATATATATATATACCTGATATATACCTGTGTGGCCGTGGTGATACGCCTTGAGTCTGTTATGCTTTGTGTCCGTGTCTCTCTCTCTTCTCTCTGCTCCTCACAGGCCAAATCACATGCACCTGTAGCTTTTTCTTTGACTACTGTTTCATCCCTGTTTTTGGTGCAGTTAAGAAGTTAAAGAGGTACTTCAGCACTGGGAAGATAAATTTGTTTTAAAACTGGGTCATTAATGTAGTAGAAATGTGAAACTATTTTTGAATTTGGTGCCTTCTAGACTGAGAAAACACAGAAAATGTATATTTGTGTCATGGGGATGAAAGACAACAATTCCCAGAATGCACTGCTTCACTGCCCTACTCTAGCCATGGCTAGTCGGCTACAGGATTACTGGATCACTTGCCTACCACATTCATTTTCAGAAAATCAGTTCATTTAGAGACACTACAATTAAAAACTAAACATGTCTGTCACGGCACAAATGCAGCAGGATCGGATTACATTCATCATGAGCTGAGGTAATCGCGGTATTCGTGGCTGCGGCTGCATTCACAGCGCGTGATCAGTCTGGCGCGTGTTCAGTTCATGTCTTTAGAAGCTTAACTTTCATAGGAAGTTCATTTTAAAAGTTAAAACACTCACTTTGGTCTCCACCGCTCCGTTTACATGAATCTCAGCAGCTCCGCGAGCCGAGTGCTGTGAGTGCGATGTTGAAAACATCTGGAAATAGCGCCCTCTGCTGGCTGTAGTCTTTAGCCTCTGGACAAAAACTCCTCCGATGATGCAAAATGACGATATTTGCGTCATCGGAGGAATTTTTCCAGAAATATAATACATAATTCTCTCCTCTCAGGGTCACATGAGGGTGGGAAGTACGATAATTTGAATATACTCCCGGGTTTCTACTGATACAAAGCTTAATGCTAATCGCTGAAGTAACCCTTTAAGGGAAGGTTTATGTTGTTTATTTTCTCCTTTTCTTTTGAGTAATTGAGGTAAGTTAGCTGCTCCAAAATGTAGCAGCTTATTTTAAAGCTTATTTTAGGCCTTGCTCTCCCCTGAGCCATTGCTTCCAGATTACCTTATGTTAAACTTACTGTTCCGTTTTGTAAATAAATCTTTACTTTTTCCTGCAATCAAGCAGAATTGTGTCAATTCCTTCACTGTGGGACCAGGGACTGAAGTGTGTTACCTTTTAATTTATTATCAATATCTTTCATTTCCTTTATTACTTCCCTTGACAAACCCCTAGACAAAAAAGGGGGTTGTAATATACCAGATTGTTTTAATAACGCCTATACCAACTCCATCCCTAAACCTACCCTTATAATAATGCAAATACAGTAATTAAATGACACAATACTGATGTGCGCATGCAGTCTTTACCGTGGGACAAGGTGTAATGACATCACCTTTTCATCAAATATACGGATTGGTTTTACACACGAAAACTCAAGGGTGTCGTTTCAGATTTATCCACTCAGGACCCGTTTTTAAAAAATACCGGTTTCAGGCTCCTAAAACGCCGGATCCGTCTGGACGAAGCTATGCTCGGCCACTACAGCTGGGGACATTTTCCTAAGAGTTAGGTCGGTAGGCGGAGAGTATGAGGTCTTTTGTGGCTGTTCAAACACATTAGACCACATGAGTGTTTACACCACGAAAGCAATCTGGTCGAATGCATTTTCTAATAAAGTGGACAAACTCAAAATGTTTTAGACCCCGTTTACACCTGTATTTAGCATCACAGAGCCTGTAGATGCAGTAGAAAAAATAAAAATAACAATAACAATACCAGAAATAACAATTCTTTGGTTACACTTTATTTTAAGGTTTCAGTGTTACAATGTAATTGTATTAAGTGAGTATTTAATTAACAACATGTACTTACTATTGGGATAAGATTAGGATTTGTTTGACTGTTAGCTGCATGTAATTATGCATCATTTACTGTTATTACTATGGTAAGTACATGTAACATAACAAGGACACTGTAAAATAGTGTTACCCATTTTTTTCTGGATTGGGCTATAAGGAATAGCATAATTTACCCATTTTGTTCTTTATAAACATCATATAAAATAACCATTACTGAATTCATTGGGCTCAGAACACACTATACCCACAATAAAAATATGGACATGCTAAGAAAATGAATTGTACAGACAGGAGTAGGCCCTACTGTCTCATTCTGTACTATTTTTTTTTTTTTTTTGTAGTATGTCCTTATTTTATTGTGGAGACAAATATATAATTTGGTACAGTTTAATACTCATTAGGTTCTAAAAATATGGAAAGTCTTGCTGCATTGACAAAGAAACAAAGAACCAGAGAGAGAGTAACAGATGTTCTCACGTCTGCTCATTCCCTTCTCTCACTGTTCAATTCGGCAGCCTCATGCCTCCCATTTGAACAGTGTGCTTTAATTTGGTTCATGTTGCTTAGTTCTGCTTCAAAGAGACTCTGTTTCTGGCTGCCTTGGTACAGATATCTAAATGTTGAGAATGATGCAGAGCCCATTTTAAATAAAAGATCATTCACTAAGGATATAACAATAACCCCACTTCCTTCGGCTCCTTGTGAGTCTTAATGTCTGCATATTTTAATCTTGTGTGGGATTTTGTCAAAGTACAGTGTGTACAGTCTCTATACTTTACAGTTTACATGGATTTTCTGTCAAATCACACACCCCTTTCATTCTCAGAGAAATCTGCTCCACACAATGAAGAAATCAATTTGATGTACTGAAAATTGCTTTGATGTTGGCAAATTGCTCTTGTTCCCAATCTGTTGCAGTAGAGTTAAAGAAGAACACTGAAATACATAGAACAGAGTAAAATGGTCATCTTTATAACAGTGATACATCCAAGAATATTCAGTATATATTTTCATTTTTTTCTTGTTGCATTCATTTATATTCTAAGCATTTCATTGGTGGATGATTGCAACAGTCTTTAGTGTGTATAGACATCAGCTTTGCTGACCTTGAGACTCGAATGCACCGAGAGATTTAGCAAAAAATAGATAGTTTTATTGTACTGTTTATGCTCAGCCTGGTAATGTCAACTACTTTTACAAGCACAGCTCTCACTAACTCAAAAAAGCATAAATAACAGCGTTTATATCACAGTTAAGTCACGCAGTTTCAATCTCCATCTCCATTTACATACATGTATATATAAATTAAATATTACGACAAAAATGCTCTGGATCACAGTTCTCCATGCCTGCATGCCTGCTGTTCTAGGTCTATGTCCTAATTGCTGGCATTTCTTATAACTAACTGCCAGACACTGCTGTGTTTTCAAACTGCAGGGAGCCTGACCATCATTAAAAAGAGAAAAGGCTTCAGACAACTATCAATGATGCTATCATAAAGAATGTTATCATTTTACTTTCAGAGGCTGGCTTATTTTAGTTTTTTTTAATTCAGAGAAGGTAAATTAAATGTAATTTCCGTAGGGTAAAATAAATGAGGGAATGTTATACAGAAATTTCAATCAGTGTTGAATCATAATTTTAGCCAAGAACTTCAAAGAAGCTTCAAAAGTTTTAGCTCAACTTGGAAGAATACTTCACCTAAAGGACAAGATGGCAAAAAAGTTTTTCATATAATTGCACATTTAAAAGAATAGTTAGGCAGAAATTAAAAATCTGTCGTAATTTACTTTTAATATTATACCGTTCAAAAGCCACTGCTCCACTGTCCAAGCCTGTCGCTGCTCCACAATCCTGGTCCAGTTCCCCTTCACGCTCCTCCACCCTCCAGGACTTTTAATGTGTTTTGACTTGTGTTAGGGCATCAGGAGCCGCCCTTAGAGGGGGGGATATGTCACGGTTGGTTTTGGGATTTAGTTCACGTTTATGTTTTCATGTCTTTTATTTTGTAATTTTGCCTCAGTCATGTTTCCTGTCTGTCATGTGACCTCCTTGCCCTTATGAAATCGTGCCAAGTGCTTCCCTCCATGATCCTTCAGTAATCAATTTGAATATGATGATATACTGCTCAAGAAACATTTATGAGTATTATCAATGTTGAAAACATTCTTACTGACCCAAAACTTTTGAATGGTAGTACAATGTTGCAAAAGCTTTCTATTTCAGATAAACACTGTTCAATTGAACATTCTATTTTTATCAAATTAGGACTGGGCGCTAATGCGTCTAAATCAAAATGAGCCAACAATAGCAGAAATATAATGAAAATAAAGCACCATGTTTAATAAAAATGTTCACAAAACTAATTGAAAATGTTTAGAGAAATTAGAAAATGTTTAAGAGATCATTAATTTAGTTGTAAACATGTTCTCCCATCCATATATTTTGTTCTAATGCCACAAGTAATACTGGGTTTACTGGGTTTTAGACAATTCTTTCGTAGTATGGTTTTGGTAAAGTTTAATAAAGTAAACTTTGTCACGTGTGTACCTTATTACCAGTCTTGATGGTTTTGCATAATCTGCAGAAAACATTGGTCTCAGACTTATACAATTCCCAAAAAACTGGCATACTGGCGAGCTGACTTGTTTCTTCCGCAGAAGAAAAAGAAAATGCTTGAACGTTTTATCGAATGCATTTTTTATTGATATCAATTATGTGTCTATTGCGATACATATTGTTATCTTTTTATCGCCCAGCCTTACATCAAATAATCCTGAAAAAAAAAATGTTTTACTTAACTGTTTTTAACATTGATAATAATCATTGACAATAATCAGCAGCAAATCTTCATATTAGAATGATTTCTGAAGGATCATGTGATACAGAAGACTGGAATATTGATGCTAAAAATTCAGCTTTGCATCACAGAAATAAATTACATTTTAAATTATATTCAAATAGAAATTTTGAATTTTTGAAATTTTGAAATTTTGAATATTTGAATTCTGTTATTTTACATTTAAATAATATTTCACATTTTTACTGTTTTTTATAATCATTGTTTTATTTTATTTTAATAAAATATATGCAGCCTTATAAGAGACTTCTAAAAACATAAAAAATCTTACTGATCAAAAACTTTTGAAAAACTTTTTGAAAAGTATATGTTGTTCGAAACCTTTAGGACTTTCTTTATTCTGTGGAATGCAAATAGTTATTATTACTATTATTTATTATTTTTTATCTCGAATGTCAAGATTTTTAGAGAATAACTTACGTAAATATCAATGCAATGTGAAATAGTTAACAAGTGATAGTACTTAGTAGTACTTAGTAGTACAATAGTACTTTGCAAAAATCGTTTTGTAATTTTTTTGTATAATTTTTATATTTTTTGTATAATGGTCACTAAATGATGTGTTATTAACAAAGTTTGGGAGAAGCACGTTCAGATAATTGACACGAGTGGAGAGCACTCAGCCAATAAAAAATAAGAAATATATATATTCAACAGTCTCGTTTGTTGACAGTTTATCAGCATCCCTTCACCACCCCTTACCCAGACTGATCTCATGAAATGGCATGGTATGGTATGACACGGCAATTCGTGCAATTTTGGCGTGCTATCAAGACGCATAATCGCTTTTTAGCGTGTTTATCAATGCCGTTTCATTCTATCCCCTACACTGCCCCTACCCCTAAACCTACCCATTACACAAACACACACACACACACACACACACACACACACACACACACACACACACATCCCCTAAACCTACCCATCACAAGAAACATTTAGCATTTTTACATTTTCATAAAAAAACATAATTTAGTATTTTTATAAATCCATTTACATTGTGGACACACACACACATAATGGTTAGTTTCGGCGTACACATACACGCGGAATCACACGGCGTAGACATACATGTGGATAGCTAAAAATGCGTACAGATAACACGCCATTTTTAGCTTTAGAAAGTGGCGTGTATGTTTACGCAAAGTCATGATGCCATGTTGCATTTCCAACCAAAAACCGGGAGAGTACTCTGGGTTCGGGCCAAATTCCGAGCTCTGAGCCCTCCCCACGGACAGCACATCAAATACACATTTAACTTTTACTCCCTACAAATTATATGTAAGTTTGAACTCGTGAAAAAACGGTGTAATTGACTGTTATCCAATACAATGGAATTCCACAAAATTTTTTACATTACATGTAGTTGAGCTCACCCATGTACCAACCACAAAACTTCACTAAGATGGAAAGACAGCTATAATCCCCAGACCAGAAAAACAAGTTTGTGTAGGTTTGTGTTCTATTTAATAACGGTGTTAAATGAGATAAGGGTGAAAGGTTACCCATATACATTTGGTATAACTGCCTGGGGTCAGAGTTTCTGTTTACTATTTAAAATACTAATAATAACAGTGGTTTTAAATTACACAGAGGTGTATTACAGATTCTATTATTCTAACGGCTATGAACAAGTGTGTATAGTGTGTTAACTTTGTCTCAAAGGTCTGAAGTTAATAAGGGCTTGCGGCAAAAATGCTACAGATGGCAAACTGCCATTATGGTGACAAGTAAAGTCATTGGTTCTTTTGGATTGGTTAGATCAGAATGATGTGTCCATGGGATACACTTTACTAATTATGTCTTACATCAGTAAAAAATAAACAGTGTCTCACTTTTCATTAAACGTCTTTATGTACTAACATTTAAATTAATAATTTAAAACAATGCATGCATTGTACATGAATGTGTTTACATTGCACACATATAAAAGTTAGGTGAACAGCTATTCATTTTTGCCACCCTCTCGCTCGACGTCGTTAACAAGTAACGGGGTAAACAGCTGCTGCTTTGATGACGCAAACGCACCCCGGGTCGGACCCAAATAATATCATATGAACACGTTCCAGCGGGGGGAGGGAGGAGCAATCGAACTCGGGTTAGGTCCTGGCAATCGAACCAAGTTGTGAAAGCACCAGTCATTATTTGGGAAGCACACACATATTCTGAATGCCTTCGGCAGAATTCAAATGAGCCATTTTAATCTAGATTCATTCCAAAATCACAGTGAGATTAATCTATAGATTAAAAATGTTAATCTATACCCACCACTAATATATATACATACAGGTCCTTCTCAAAAAATTTGCATATTGTTATAAAAGTTGATTATTTTCCATAATGTAATGATAAAATAAAATATAATATATTTTAGATTCATTGCACACCAACTGAAATATTTCAGGTCTTTTATTGTTTTAATACTGATGATTTTGGCATACAGCTCATGAAAACCCAAAATTCCTATCTCAAAAATTAGCATATCATGAAAAGGTTCTCTAAACGAGCTATTAACCTAAACATCTGAATCAACTAATTAACTCTAAACACCTGCAAAAGATTCCTGAGGCTTTTAAAAACTCCCAGCCTGGTTCATTACTCAAAACCGCAATCATGGGTAAGACTGCCGACCTGACTGCTGACCAGAAGGCCATCATTGACACCCTCAAGCGAGAGGGTAAGACACAGAAAGAAATTTCTGAACGAATAGGCTGTTCCAAGAGTGCTGTATCAAGGCACCTCAGTGGGAAGTCCGTGGAAAGGAAAAAGTGTGGCAAAAAACGCTGCACAACGAGAAGAGGTGACCGGACCCTGAGGAAGATTGTGGAGAAGGACCGATTCCAGACCTTGGGGGACCTGCGGAAGCAGTGGACTGAGTCTGGAGTAAAAACATCCAGAGCCACCGTGCACAGGCGTGTGCAGGAAATGGGCTACAGGTGCCGCATTCCCCAGGTCAGGCCTGACCTGGGCTATTGAGAAGCAGCACTGGACTGTTGCTCAGTGGTCCAAAGTACTGTTTTCGGATGAAAGCAAATTTTGCATGTCATTTGGAAATCAAGGTGCCAGAGTCTGGAGGAAGACTGAGGAGAAGGAAATGCCAAAATGCCTGAAGTCCAGTGTCAAGTACCCACAGTCAGTGATGGTCTGGGGTGCCATGTCAGCTGCAGGTGATGGTCCACTGTGTTTTATCAAGGGCAGGGTCAATGCAGCTAGCTATCAGGAGATTTTGGAGCACTTCATGCTTCCATCTGCTGAAAAGCTTTATGAAGATGAAGATTTCGTTTTTCAGTACGACCTGGCACCTGCTCACAGTGCCAAAACCACTGGTAAATGCTTTACTGACCATGGTATTACTGTGCTCAATTGGCCTGCCATCTCTCCTGACCTGAACCCCATAGAGAATCTGTGGGATATTGTGAAGAGAAAGTTGAGAGACGCAAGACCCAACACTCTGGATGAGCTTAAGGCCGCTATCGAAGCATCCTGGGCCTCCGTAACACCTCAGCAGTGCCACAGGCTGATTGCCTCCATGCCACGCCGCATTGAAGCAGTCATTTCTGCAAAAGGATTCCCGACCAAGTATTGAGTGCATAACTGAACATAATTATTTGAAGGCTGACTTTTTTTCTATTAAAAACATTTTTCTTTTATTGGTTGAATGAAATATGCTAATTTATTGAGATTTTTAATAGAGATTTATTGAGGTTTTCATGAGCTGAATGCCAAAATCATCAGTATTAAAACAATAAAAGACCTGAAATATTTCAGTTGGTGGGCAATGAATCTAAAATATATGAAATTTTAATTTTATCATTACATTATGGAAAATAATGAACTTTTATCACAATATGCAAATTTTTTTGAAAAGGACCTGTATATATATATATATATGTGTGTGTGTGTGTGTGTGTGTGTGTGTGTGTGTGTGTGTGTGTGTGTGTGTGTGTGTGTGTGTGTGTGTGTGTGTGTGTGTGTGTGTGTGTGTGATTACGTAATTACATCTACTAAACTTCCTTTACACTTAACCCACTCTTAAACCTAACCATATCACCAAACCTGGGACTAACCTTACCCACCTTACCCTACAATTGCCCACCTTCACAGCAGAAATGTTTTGCAATACAACACGAACACAATAAGTACATTCTATCTAACTATTATTTTTTTAATGTAAGTATACTGTAGTAAAGACAAAATATAAAGTGTGAACAAAAATTGTTTTTTAAAATAAGCAGAGCACACCAGCTTCACCAAGCACAAATCACATATTAAATTTCAAGTATTTGTAAAACAGATAATTGAAAAATAAAAAAAAGAAGAAGAAGAGTGAATACCTCTATTTACTGGAATTTACTGTTATTTTACACAACAAAACCCCACAAGCTTACATAATTCCATGTTTTTATGCCCTTTAAGTTGATTTTTGTTTTTGGTGTATACTAGAATAGGTTTTCATGCTTGACTGTAAAATACTTAACACTATTGCGCCACCTCTCTTCTCAAACACAATGTTTAGGTTCTAATCCAACAATACGAAATAAACTCTGATTGGTTAGCTGGCCCAGTTTGATTGGAGAACCGCCTAGAGCGTTTTCCGGAAATGTCACGCCCCTACCATAACCGCGAGTTCCATCTGCTCAGGTGTAAATATTAACGATGCCATCAATTTAGCCATACCAGTTCAAGCCTGTTTCAGACCCTGAGAATGTTTACGATCAAGACGATTGTGCAGAACCTTTACAAGCACAGATTTTACAAGATGTTTCAGAGTAGTACGTTCCTAAAGACCGGTGAGCAGTCTTACAAAAGCGAGAGCCCTGTAGCTAAACACTTCATCAACACTGTAATGTTAGCTAGCAGGACAGCGGAGCCACAAATAGTAAAACATACTTACATATTGTAATCCATAAACAACTGATTGCCTTGATCATGTGGGAACTGCTCAGTTTTTCAGGAGAAGCTTTTGTGCCACTGTTTTTAAATTTGTCCACTTTAGTTTTGGAACTGGGATGGAAAAAACAGCATCTCCTCGACATTGCAACAACACGCTACTAATTTGTCTTCTGTAGAGCAGCTCAACCAGGCCTATTCCATGGACGGATTATTTAAATGAGTGATACTGTGACTTCACAAGATCCGGAAAAAGGCTTGTTGTAGTCCCAACGAGCAGTTTGTTATAGTTCTTGAAAAGTGTTTTCATGAGTTCACACTTAAATATAATCAGATATAGTATAAAATATGCGTATTTGGCGAGCTGTCCAAATGTGGTTGGGATCTGTTGTTAAATCAGCTAATGGGGAGATTTTATACAAGACAATGTTCCCCCATATATATCCTTTTTCACTTAAAATATACTTCTGTCCATGCAAAGAACCTCCTCTAATCATAGTTTTAGACACCCAAGAGCATTTTATAAGCTGCCTACACATATAATAGAAACAGATACAAACACTTTCATGCTTTGTAAGGCTTAAAGTGTGGGAGTCAGGTGTACAATTCCAGCTTTGTGCTGGCAAAAAAAATCACAAAGAGGAGAGCCAGTACAACGGCAGAACACCAAATTTGCAAACTTTTTTGTCAATTTGTCAGTTATTTTTGTTTAATGCTCTTTTGCATCCAGGATATAAAAAAGGTATCTCTTTGACAACCTGGTGCTGAGTGCCCTAGCTCAAGGGCACAAAGGTGATAAAGAAGAATCAATCTCATGTACCTCTCCCCTCACACCATGGGATTTAATCTGCAAGATTTCTGTTTTGAAGCTGAGATCCTTAACCATTAGGCTACCACCATCACAAATTAGAGGATATAAATAATTTCACCTGCTGTCTCTTAGTCCTTCATAGTTGGCCTGTGTCCAATACCACTGAGAGAAACAGACGCCTACGCCAGCAAAGGCAATCCACTGTGGAGGAGAATTTTAAATCAGCAAAGCTTTTAAACACACTCAAGTAAACCTGGCATGAAACAGAGAAGACAAGCTTTACAATCCAAACAGAGGGTCTGTGTGTGTGACAGATCTTAGCCAAAAGAAAAATTAATGAATGGAGACAGAGTAAGGGCACATTTTGATGGGTAATATGCAGAGGAACAAAATAAGTGCTCATTGAACGAGGAACAAATAAACAATAAACAATTGCTTGTTAAGATTATAGTTATTGTTATAATTGAAGTATGGTCTGTTTCTCTGGTTCTTTTTTCTGCACCCAAACAACTGATCCAATGGTCTAACAAAAACTAGGATAGCATACTAAACATATTCAGCACTCTTGCCAGGCACAATCTGCCAGCATCTGGCCAATCATTCTCAACTCTTGTGTGAGACACCAAATGCAGGCTGTACTCATTGCCAACAATCGAATCTCTGAAAAAATAACTGCATAAAAGATGTTTATGAACAGAGTGATATATTTCCTAATTATAATGATATTTTTCCAAATTATGTATTCTATATTGAATCGATATTCACAGATCTGCTATAGTCAGAGTACTTTTCAGGAGTCTTTGCAGGATGTCATTTTTTTCATATAAAGCTGAGTACGATCAGGAGGCAAACAGAAGCGGATGAATTTATGTCAGTATGTTGGCTAATGTCTAATGGTGGTAATGTATTTTCTAGGACAGATGTGAAGACAGATGCCCTGCTGTAGTGTATACCATAATAAAAGCTGTGTGCAACTGAAAATGTTTATGTCTTTGAACCTTGTTCTTGGATGGTGGTTTTAGATGCAGTTCTTTTCCTTCTCAACTTATATATTTTACAAGGAGCAAAATAATTAAAAAAGACAGCAGATCCTGAACATAATGGAAACACTGCATACATCTTGTTAGATTACTATATAATTAAATGCCACAGTCATTACAATGACAATGTAAAAGTAACAAATCTCCATTCCTGACTAATTAAACATTTAGATTAAAACTGTAAATTAGTCTTTCATTTTAAAAGGTCTAATTGTATGTAGTAAAGAATAATTTTACAAAAAGCAAGTAAACTTCTGAATACAATAATATGACATACATACTGTAGATTGCCAGTCTGTGGAAAGGAGCTGTGCACTTACTGCAGCTGAAGACAGTGCGAGTCGCGCGGCTGCATTCCCCCTCGCGCCGCTCCGTTCAGCACGCGCTCGTATGACAAAACTAAACCGTAATAAATGTCCACGTGTGAGCATTTACTACACTAAGACTTTATATTAGTTGTGCCGTTTCCTCGCCAGAGAACTGGACCAGAGCCGTTCTCTCTGTCATTACTTTCATCTTTGCCAGTTCGCTAGCAACCAGGATGTTATTGTCTCAAGTCACGCTCCACTTGAGCTCGCAAAACTATGGGACCAGATCTAATGAGTGCAGACAACGAAAGAAAAACGACTACCGAATCAGCCCGCCCTCAGTGTGTTTTCCCACGCCATTTCTCTCGCACAAAATGCAGAATATCCAGTGCCACAGCGCGCGATGTCGTTCCCCGAGCACAAGCAGTGTCCGGTCGGATGCTCACTATTGTTCAAGGCATTTACATAATCGGGGACGTGCGCTTTTAATGCATTCACATTCATGGAGGAAACGTCACAGACTTAATGATTTCAAATTACTATATGTCTGCAAATATTATAAAAAATAAATTAAATTAAAAAAGAACAGTCCACAGTATTTTTACTGCACACTGGTTCATTTATTGGGCAAGTTTTATACGCCTATATTTGTTTATTTGAGGGTGTCGAATCTCTAATTTCAGAAAAATATAGTTTTAATTATAAATTATATATAAATGTGACTGAGGAAGGATTAATAAGGTAATTTGAAATGCAGAAATAAGGGACTTTAACATTTCTAAAGTAAACAGCAAAAGTAAACTGTTTAAACAATCAGTCTCCATGGACATCATAATTGGACAGCTTTTTTTTAAGTCACCCATAAATTCTTAATTTGACTCCTTCTTCATTTTTAAGGAAGAACTTAAAGTTCTTAACAAAATGAAGAATGTACGAATGTAGTAAGAATGTTCCTTGATTTTTTAAAGTTCTCAAATATTGACACGTTGTTTTACTGCTTTGGTCTTATCAGATTAGGGCAGGTATTTGAAGACTTGTTGAACTCTATACACACTTTAAACTCAGTTACATCATATTTTCGCACTGTCTAAAAATGACAGTAATTGTTATAATAAGTGCACTGTGCTTGACCAGAGTTCAGCACTCAGTCTGTCTCAAGATGCTGTGGTCTGTCAAGATGCATTTGCTCCCTGTCTTGCTTGCTTGAATTAGTCATCTTAGGACATTAACACTTTTGCTATTCCTGTATAGCTTCAGTGTTTTTGAGTCATTGCTGTGCAGGAAAGCAAAAGGCCCTCAGGGCTTGCGGCAGAGAAAACTTACTCACCAGAAGTTGAACCTCCCTGATAGAGTTGTATTTATTATACAATCAACTGAAACCACTCTATTTGTCTATGTGATTTACAGTGAAAAGCCACTGGTTTTCCCTAGGGATTATTTGGTCCCTAGGGCAAACCAGTGTACTTAGTATTTAGTAAAAACAAATGTGAGACAATACCTGGGTGTCAGAGGGTAGAAAAGGGAGTTTCTGGCTTATTGATAGTTCCAATGGCCTCCTTGGATTACTAGGTTAAATAAAGGTTGAAGGTATGTGTCCCTTAATGACTCAAGTAAATCGGAAATTCATTTATATAAATTCAGTTAATAATTACTCATAACAGAAACCAATGATAAGGATAACTCTCATTGTTTTCTGTTATGAGTAATTATTAACTGCTGTGAATTTAAGTTTATAAAAATATGTATCCTTTTTTTAATGATTTTTTCCAGTTATGATATTACTTAATCAATAGAACCACTGATAGTTTTGTTTCTTCATGTTTTCTAAAGTTTGTAGTTGGTCTCTGAGGAGTGACTGAGGGTCTAGCCTAGGGATGTGTGATGTGTCGCTAAACACTTAATAGCAGAACATGTTGTGTGTTTTTGGATTTTGAAGGTATATATCACACACCCCCAACATGCCAGGAGTGCAGTAACAGTGCTTATTCACTTAGCTCAACCAACTTCAACCTTGGAGAAACTGTGTATCTGTGTATGTACGCAGTATTCTGTGTTACACATCAGTAATGAAGGTGCACAACGGGCATCCTAGGGAGAGTGACAGTATGTTGTTCTGGACAAGTAGTCCAGTTGTGTTAGTAGTTGTGTAAGGCCTGCTCCAGTCCTGGAAGGTCACTAAGTGCCCAATTCCGGGGTGAAAGCATCAACAAGTGATCCATTGACACGTGAATCTGATTATCCATTTTCTCTTAGCCAATCAGAATCATTCAACTTGCAGTAATGACGCTAGACCTTAAAACAGTATAACTGTTGAGAAATTGTATGTACGAAATCTGGTAGAGAGGGAGCGAGGCCAACAAACTCCTTGTGAGACCTGAAGCTGGCTTCTGCTGATTAAACTGCAAACTAGTGAAGTTATTAAACATAATTTTGGGAGAAGTATGCCCATCTAATCTTCCAATTAATACCAAGGTATAAAACCAGCAGCTTACCTCTTCCCGTTGTTCTTGCAGCATCCCTCCTCCTCCCTTGCACCTCCTTTTTGTGCAATTTTGGGGGTACTTGGAGCTCTGGTATATCCTCTCCGAGCTGGGAGCCCCTCTATAGCAGACAAATCTGTTTACCACTTTCAATAAGATTAATATGGGCACACAAACTTGTGAATTCTTTAATTAATTGCACTCCTGACTGGGTCCTAAACTGTTGCCCCCCACATCTACTGCTGTTTACTAAAACTGTGTGCTTCACAGATGAAAAAGTGCATATGTACATTTGTTTATGTACAGCACACTAGTTTTGTGATTTTTCTCCTCATTTAATTGTGGAAGCCTCTGCTGATATCACTTACCCGTTGTCGTGTGTGAGTAATCTGTCACGGTCACACCAGGCTCTCCCTTCACACACACACACACACACACACACACACACACACACACACACACACACACACACACACACACCCCAGAGTACTTATCACCCGCACATGTTCCCGATCACCTTTCCACATTTAGTGCACTACAAAAGCACACACCACCACTCACTCACCATCTCAGTGACTCACATGCAAACCTTACTGAGGATTGTATTATATCTGATCTCCAGCATCTCCTAAGTAATCCTTGTGTGTCTACTTGTCTTGTTTGCTCCCCTGTATCAGGTCTGGGTCCAGAATCAAATAAATAACATTAGTGAAGTGCAAATATAGGCTAAGCAATTGCTCCACCATAGCAGTGTACAGTGAGACATTTAAGATTATTTTAAGTCATCACTTTTACCAATAATTGAAATAGAATTTCAAAAATATTTTGCTACAAATATTTTTCTAATTTATTAGTCTGCCTTACATTGCTTTAATGTGTTACTATTATGTCATATTCTCCTGAGAACCTAAACAATTCATAATCAAAGCCTTAATTAATATTTATACTCCTATTTCTAATGATTAATTCCAGTTGATTTTACTCAATAGAACTACTGATTGTTTGTTCTTCTTTTATGTTTTCTAAAGTTTGTATTTGGTCTTTGATTGGCATCTGGCCTAGGGCTGTGTGATGTGTCACTAAACACTTCATAGTTACATGTTGTGTGTTTGGATTTTGGAGGTATCACACACCTCCTAACATGCTGGGAGTGCAGTAACAGTGTTTGCTCACTTAGCCTGGCTTCCAGAGATTAAATATGGATTTGTCTATCATTTGTATCTTATTTTATTCATTTTATATTTCCTTTTACTGAAACACTAAAGAATCAAGATGAATATTGCCTGTACTACTGTCTGTACCTCTCACTGAGAGAAAGCACATGTTATCAGTATGTTTTGGTTAAGTGCTTTGTTGATATGTGTAGTTAAGACCTTCCAACCTTGGGAGATCTGTGATGCTAGGGAGCTTTTGTGTGTGTGTTGCATGATCTGTGCAGGCCCAATATTGAAGATGGACATTTTCTGCACACAACATCAGACTTGAAGACGCCTTTCTGCAAACCTCCGAGGTCAACAATGATCTAATTCTAGTAATGGGGCGGCAACTAGTCTACCTAGTTTAGTTATATGCTCTGCTATCTATCCTTGTGTAGAAATTTACCATGACTGTGCATTTTCTCTGAGCCAATCAGAATCATCCACCTTGAAGTAATGACGTAGTTAGACCTTGAAAACAGTACAACTGTTGGGACAATTATATGTATGGAACGACGAGACCGGTAGAGCAGGAGCGCGGTCTACGAACTCCTTGTGAAACTTGAAGCTGGCTTCTGCTGATGAAACTGTAAAAACTATTCTTAAGTAAAATTTTCTTTAATTAATTGCACTCCTGACTCTTGTTCTTCATTATTCACTACTGGTCTCTGGGTCTAAGCTGTTAAAGACCTAACAAGGCCTAAATACATTTTTGAAGACTTTATTTTATTCTTATGTTGTGCTATGTCCTCTGTGGTGGACAACAGGACCCATTTTTTAAGAAAATTTAAAAAACAATGGGATTTTATTTCATCCACCAACAAATTTGTATGTTGGTGAGTGGATTCTTACTACTTAAACACCACTGATTGGCCATCGGGTTCAAGAGATCAACAACTATGTCTGTGATTTGCTAGTGCTACTTTGCTCACCGCTACAAAAAAACATTGTAAATAGATACATTTGACATTTTCCAGAGCGCAAACACAAATATTCAATTCTACTTCGCCAATATATTATTACAGTATCAACTGAGGATGCTCTTGCTTGCGTTTCAGGGTGCTTGGCACCCTCTAGCACCCCCGTAAAACTGGGCCTGCCCTGCATGTGTGCTGCCAACCCGATCTTACGGCAATTTGTACGTATTTCACGAGGTGGCTAATTCGTATGAATTTGTATGACCTCACTCGTACATATTCATACTATTTTTGCTAAATTGTATGTATTTGACGAGTTGGTGAATTCGTATGATTTCGTACGAATGACCTACCCCAAACCCCACCCCTAAAACTTACCCATCACTGTATAGACAAATTGCATGAATTCATACGAGTGAGGTCATACAAATTCATACGAATGGTATGAAAATGGACAGAATGGTATATCATCTGGACAACATCCAGCATACTATTTATTAACGTGATTTATGAAGCAATCATTGTATTGAGTCTTATTTTGCCTACTAAATGGAATGGATGGTATGCATCCAGTTTTTCAATATGCTATCAAATAAACATGCTTACTTCTGTTTCATCTTTCAGCAAAAACAGGGACATGAAAGGGATGGGATGGGTTGGGACATAATGTAAGTATTTAACGCACTGTTGACTTGGCAAACAAACTCCGCCAACAGGAATTGCTCTAAAGCAGTTCCACTTCAAGATAATTTAGACAACAGTTGAAATTACAAGCTGGAAAATTCCTCTAGCTCATATGAAAAGCTAAAACCCTCCCAAATGACGTTTAATGCACTGAAATAAATTAGTTTCACTGAAAAAAAGATTATCATATCATTTAATCAAGACAGAAAGGTCAAATTTTGGCAAGACAAAAGTTTTGTCGCCTATACAGAAATTGAGCAAATTTACTGCAAATACAAAAATATGTCAGCAAATTAAGTAGTGGTGCTGTGAGATCCAAATTGTATATCTTGTATGACTTCCATGAGCTTGAAGGACTGCATCCATGCGGTTTGGCAAGGACTCATACAATTTATTGATGAAGTCATCAGGAATAGCAAAGAAAGCAGTCTTGCATGCCTCCCAGAGTTCATCAATATTCTTTGATTTCGTCTTCCATGCATCCTCTTTCATCCTACCCCACATATGCTCAATGATGTTCATGTCTGGTGACTGGGCTGGCCAATCCTGGAGCATCTTGATCTTCTTTGCCTTGAGGAACTTTGATGTGGAGATGGAAGAATGCGATGGAGCATCATCCTGCTGCAGAATTTGGCCTCTTTTATGGTTGGGAATGTAAGAGGTATAAGATTTCTTGGTATTTTAGACTATTGAAGTTGCCTTCCACCCTGCAGATCTCTCGCACACCCCCATACTGCATGTAACACAAGACCATGATTTTTCCGCCACCAAACTTCACTGTTTTCTGGGTGAATCTCGGATCCATGCGACCTCCAGTAGGTCTCCTGCAATATTTGTAATTGACTGTAATTCAACAGGAGATTCATCTGAAAAATCCACCCTCTGCCACTTTTCCAGCGTCCATCCTTTTAGCATGCTGTGGGCTTTGGCAAATGCCACACGGTTTTTCAATTGTCTTTTATTTAGTGCTGGCTTCTGGGTACTGATTCGACCATGGAGGCCATTTCGAGACAGAATCCGACAAACTGTTCTGGTTGACACAGGGACTTCAGGTGACCAGGTCTCGTCGAGCTCTGCTGCAGTGGAAAATGGGCTGGCCTTGGATTTTCGAGCCAACAAACGGTCCTCTCGAGCAATTGTCTTGTAGGGTCTGCCTGACCTGGGTTTGTCATAAACATCTCCAGTCTCTTCAAATCTTTTTTTTATCCTCTGTACTTGACGCTGAGACACTTTGAAGGTGTCTGCCACATCAGCAGTGGATCTGGACTTCAGCCTCTTGATAATCAAAACTTTAGTCTCAGGGTGAATCTTAGGCATGTTTGCAGAGGTCTAGTTGCAGTTGATGTGAAGGTCTAGTGTACTGGGGTTCTTTTTATACACACCTGAGATCTAATTGATTCATTATTAGTCACAGGTGAAGCTCATATGACAAGGCGACAACACTTATGTCTTTGCAAAAATTGACTCAATGGGCTTTACCAAGCTGTGAATATTACAATATTTTTTGAAAGTTTAATTTTGCACTGAAACATTATTACAAAAGCTGTTGGGATTAAAATGAGCCATTTCTTGTAAAAAAATCTTGATAAGAAATATATTTCAGCGGCACTTCAGTTCAATTTGTACACAAGCGACAAGACTTTTGTCAAGGACTGTATTCTGTTTTAAATATAAACCACACCCCATCTCCAAAAAAAATTTCTTGCTTAAAACTAAATGGCCCTGACAGGTTTTATCAAGTCTTAACAGGCTTACTCCCTCCTGTAACACCCCAAAGGTATACCATACTACAAAAATAAGCTCAGGTTCAATACATTACCATTAAACTGCTCTCACTGTGTGTTGAACTGTGCCTCCTAATTTAGTTACATCACTCTTCATTGCCACTTTGTAAGACAGTTTGGTGGCAGATGTTTAAACTGCCCATAGCAAAAATTCAGTTTATTGGTTAATATCATAACCAGCTTGTATATTACCTAGCTTTATTTTGATTTGTCAATCATTTCCGTACTGAATTCCTAAAGAAATGTTCTCATTAAAGGGTTACTTCAGTGATTAACATTAAGCTTTGTTTCAGTAGAAACCCGGGAGTTTATTTGAATTATCGTACTTTCCCCCTTCATATTCCCCTGAGACGAAATAATTATGTATTTTATTTCTGGAAAAAATCCTCCGATGACGCAAATATCGTCATTTTGCGTCATCAGAGGATTTTTTGGCCAGAGGCTAAAGACTACAGCCAGCAGAGGGCATATTTCCACATGTTTTCAACATCGCACTCACAGCACTCGGGTCTGGGAGCTGCGGAGATTCATGTAAACGGAGTGGTGGAGAGAAAAGTGAGTGTTTCAACTTTTCAAATGAATTCCTATGTAAGTTAAGCTTCCAAAGACATGAACTGAAAATGCGCCAGACTGAACACGTGTTGTGAATGCAGCCGCAGCCGCAGCCGCAAATCCCGCTCTTACCTCAGCCAATGTGATGAATGTAATCCGATCCTGCTGCGTTTGTGCCGTGACTCTCAATCGACTCAATCACATTATTTTGAACAGACACGTTCAGTTTTTAATTGTAGTTTCTCTAACTGAACTGATTTTATGAAAATGAACGCGGTGGGCAAGTGATCCAGTAATCCAGTAGCCGAGTGGCCTCGTAAGGCAGCGAAGTAATTAAAAAATAATTTCTCATTTCTACTACATAAATGACCCAGTTTAAATACAGATTCATAGGCAATAGAAATGAATGCATTACAACTATGCAATTTATACTAGTAAGATTTATACTTACACAGAAAAAAAGGTGTTTAAAATCTTGTGATCAAACAATTTGTCAAAAATTTTAATAAGAAAATAACATGCTGTGAAGGGGAGTGATATTACGACCAAGGAACTCAACCATCCATGTGGATGCCGAAATTCCATGTAGATGCCAAAATTAACCAAAAGCTTAATACTGTGTGCTATTCAGTTGCGAAAGGATAATACAATACAAATATTAATGAAGTAGGATGTGTTTGAATGAAAGTGAATACATGTTCTTTAGCTCGCCAACACAGATGTTGATAGAGCCCAATTTCGTAGCGATTTAATTATTACAAATAAACAATTAACATAACCTGGTGTATTGGTTTGAGACAGATTTCTCAGTTTACTTCACAATGAAACATTTACAATCATTATCTGTGATCTGCCATATTTCATGTGATACAGAGTCTGTCAAAGCCTGAGTGCTTTGTTTTGTTTCAAACTGAAAGAGCCAGTGCTCATGTCTCATACGAGTTGGAAATAGGCTGTTGTCATGACAACTTGAAATTATGGACATATCTGTTGTTTTGGACCTCACTGACTTTCAAAATATGTTCTTTTGTGTTCCACTGAAGAAAGACAGGAAGAGTTGGAATAAAATAAGTGTGAATAAATAGAGATAAATAGATAGAATTTTGATTTTAGGGCGAACAGGAGTGATCGATACAAATACTTAAAAAAGTAGCTCTTTGGCTGAACAAGATTCAGTCATGGTTCCACGTGATTGAAACAAATAAAAATCCCAAATAGAGTCAACCATGCTAACTAGAATTAATGGTGTTCATTTAACTTTAATAAATGGTTTTCATTTAAATTGAATTATTCAAATAATCCTACAATGAATGCTTCTTGTTTAGTCCTGAGATCCTAATAACAAAATAAATATAACCTCTCTTTACACATTTGATGTCTGTTGTTGGCAGTTTAGAAGTATTACTGGTTTCATCCAGCACTCTAGTGATTGCTTTAGAAAGAAAGCATTTTGAATTTTTGTCAGCGAGTCCTCAACCCAGCATAACCTTAATATTTCACCACAACGGCAAGCCCCAAAACCACTAACATAACAGCAACTTTTAAATACCAACATAATAGAACATTAAAGATTAAAAAGTCTCTCCATTTTCTCATCTTGCTAAAAATGCTTAAAATAATTAACTTTATTTCAACATTTACTCTCCCAGTTCTGGCCCTTTGCAAAGCATAATGGTGTCACAAAGTGTTCCAGGAAGACACACGATAAGGCAGGTAAGGTATTAACAGTGTTTAATAATAGGAACTTAATAATAGGAATCAAGGAATTTTTTTGCAGTACCATGGGTGCAGCAGGCGCAGTGACATTACGCAGCGCCTGAAAATAGTCCCCAGCACACTCTCTGTGCAAGCAGGTTGTCACGTCTAGTCTTTGTGCTAAGCTAGGCTAGCGGTGGGTACGTCAGACAGAGTTATGACACGCACAGAGATGAGAATGATATGTATGGACTTATTAACTCTGGGGGATATGGTGAATAAGCTAAAGTCCACAAAAGTCGGCGTGTTTAAAGCTGCAGTCTGTAAGTTTTGCCTCTTTGTCACCATCTCTGTTTGAAACATGCAATTGCAGTTATTTGCGGAATTATCATTATGGTTCCTCAGCATGGATGAATCAAATGTTTTGAGGAGTATGTGTGGCTGTCATTCATTCACCACACTGGTGTGGATACTGTACTTCGGAATCGCAGATTCTACGTCTCGGAAATATGACCAAAATATTATTTTTCACCAGAAAATGTAATCTGAACAAGTAGGTAACATTTTTACCACTTGTGTTCTGACCAACTGAAAAAAAAAGCATTACAATAAATTGTGGTACCAACTGTGATTAAACTGTGATTAACGATCACTTAGCTCATATCAAATCAAACCGTGCAAATTATTATTATTGTTTCAGTTTCTGTAAAATCTAATTTTTTGCTTTTGACTACAGATGAATCTCCAGTTGTCACTGATGATTGTCGTTTAGACCTTTCTGGATTACAATCCGCCATCAAAATGATACATTTAATTATTCCAGCTGTTGTGAGAAAAGGCTATAAATGATCTGCAGCATCCTCACATGTGACTATTTGGACTCCTTTATGTTTACAGACATGACAATCGCACAAAGACAAACTGCGCCATGCTCAAATTTCTTGCGGAAAGCTTCCAGTACCACTCAAATTAGTAGTTTTGAACACTGTTATTTATACTTGCTCAAAAATTTATTTTGGATCATTTTTTACCAAAAAAAGTTACAGACTGCAGCTTTAAGTACTAAGGCAAATAAGGGTAATGATACACAGCTGAACTGAAAAAAAACCCGGATTAATACAAACTAAAAGTAAATCACACACATAACTAATAATCCGTTACAGATGGGAAGTGAAAATCCTGTTTGATTGGGTTCCTTGATTGAAACATGCTATTTCAATATGAAAACATCAAGTTAAGCCAAAGAGTAACCGTTTCAAGTCAATTTAACATAAAGCAATCACATTTGAACTAGAAAGCTGATACACTGGTGTTAAATATATATATTTTAAATAAGGAAAAACTGCATAATTGTTTTTTGTGTGTGCATGTGTGTAAATGTTTAGATTGCTTATAGGCTAATTATAAGTTTGTAAACATTCAGGATGCGCGTGTATCATTGCTGCAGAAACGCGATCATCTCGGCTAGAGAATTACACGAATACAAGTTAGATTTAAAAAGATTATTAGAAGTTAGAAGTTATTTTCGAAGTTATTTTCAAAATGTTCTCTGACAACAGCTTGTCACCCAGCGAAAAGTACTGTTATTCAACGAAATTGATGTTAGTGAGTGGGATACGTCTTACAGATCCGTTTGCCATAGTACCTTGTCAATTAAACAATGAAACGAAATGGCCAAGCATCCAGTGGCCAGAGATATATAATTAGCCTACCTGATCGAAACTCCAAGTGTAAAGACTGGGAACGCCCACAAAAACGTCATATCCATTTTTTCCGTGGGGGAAACAAGCCATTCAAATTAATGTGATTAGACCTTTTTAGACACTTTATTTTTACTTGGTGCAATGCCAAAAAGTTGCCATGTAGCGTTCTGCGCCTCTGGTATTTAAAAAAAAACCCTGATCTGAAGTTCTGTAGTGCCAAATAAATAGACGGAGCCGTTTGTCAATTCTGAAAGCCTGTGCACAAACATTTGCACTGCATGATGTTGGTATTATTGTAAAGATTAAAAAAAGAGAATTCCTTAATTGCAATGGCAAAAGTTTGTTGAACAAAAACGCCAATAAAGTCATACTTGTCATGTGACTTGAACTGCGTTAGAAATGCAGTCAATTTATCGTTAAAGCAGTTTTTCACGATGAACGATCATATAACCACATAATGCGTGAACACATAATGTTCTAAAGTCTTCTTTATTTAATTATAGGAAGGGCTAGGCTCATGTTTGTGCTGTTGTGTATAGTCACATTATACAGTATTGTTCAAAATAATAGCAGTACAATGTGACTAACCAGAATAATCAAGGTTTTTAGTATATTTTTTATTGCTACGTGGCAAACAAGTTACCAGTAGGTTCAGTAGATTCTCAGAAAACAAACAAGACCCAGCATTCATGATATGCACGCTCTTAAGTCTGTGTAATTGGGGTATTAGTTGAAAGGGGTGTGTTCAAAAAAATAGCAGTGTCTACCTTTGACTGTACAAACTCAAAACTATTTTGTACAAACATTTAGCAATCCTGTGAATCACTAAACTAATATTTAGTTGTATGACCACAGTTTTTTGAAACTGCTTGACATCTGTGTGGCATGGAGTCAACCAACTTGTGGCACCTCTCAGCTGTTATTCCACTCCATGATTCTTTAACAACATTCCACAATTCATTCACATTTCTTGGTTTTGCTTCAGAAACAGCATTTTTGATATCACCCCACACGTTCTCAATTGGATTAAGGTCTGGAGATTGGGCTGGCCACTCCATAACATTAATTTTGTTGGTTTGGAACCAAGACTTTGCCCGTTTACTAGTGTGTTTTGGGTCATTGTCTTGCTGAAACAACCATTTCAAGGCCATGTCCTCTTCAGCATAGGGCAACATGACCTCTTCAAGTATTTTAACATATGCAAACTGATCCATGATCCCTGGTATGCGATAAATAGGCCCAACACCATAGTAGGAGAAACATGCCCATATCATGATGCTTGCACCTCCATGCTTCACTGTCTTCACTGTGTACTGTGGCTTGAATTCAGAGTTTGGGGGTCGTCTCACAAACTGCCTGTGGCCCTTGGACCCAAAAAGAACAATTTTACTCTCATCAGTCCACAAAATGTTCCTTCATTTCTCTTTAGGTCAGTTGATGTGTTCTTTGGCAAATTGTAACCTCTTCTGCGCATGCCTTTTTTTAACAGAGAGACTTTGCGGGATTCTTGAAAATATATTAGCTTCACACAGACGTCTTCTAACTATCACAGTACTTAGAGGTAACTCCAGACTGTCTTTGATCATCCTGGAGGTGATCATTGCCATTCTGGTTATTCTTCTATCCATTTTGATGGTTGTCTTCCGTTTTCTTCCACGTCTCTCTGGTTTTGCTCTCCATTTTAAGGCATTGGAGATCATTTTAGCTGAACAGCCTATCATTTTTGCACCTCTTTATAGGTTTTCCTCTCCAATCAACTTTTTAATCAAAGTACGCTGTTCTTCTGAACAATGTCTTGAACGACCCATTTTCCTCAGCTTTCAAATGCATGTTCAACAAGTGTTGGCTTCATCCTTAAATAGGGGCCACCTGATTCACACCTGTTTCTTCACAAAATTGATGACCTCAGTGATTGAATGCCACACTGCTATTTTTTTGAACACACCCCTTTCAACTAATTCAACTAATTGCCCAATTGCACAGCCTTAAGAGCGTGCATATCATGAATGCTGGGTCTCATTTGTTTTCTGAGAATCTACTGAACCTACTGGTAACTTGTTTGCCACGTAGCAATAAAAAAATATACTAAAAACCTTGATTATTCTGGTTAGTCACATTGTACTGCTATTATTTTGAACAATACTGTATGTACGACACTTGATTGTAGATTTTCTCGTCAAAATGCATGCTGCTCCCACAAATATTACTCAACATAATAGCTATAAATCGTATTTTGATGAAGATGGTTGCTATACATTTTTTTTTGCTGTTGTCAGTAATTTGAGAATAGTGTGACACTGACATTTCAACTACAAATTTACTTTGTAATATGTAAATGCTGAACTAGGAATTAATTTGTGCATGGCTGTACTAACAAGAAACATAAATAAACAGATAAAGTTACATGCATGTAAGACAACAGAAAACTGACAGATGTCTAAACTTTATCTAAACCCCTTTGATGCCAAACAGCTCATCATATCACTGGATGTTATGCTTTTGACAAATATTTGTTAAACGTGGTGCTGCTTTAAATTAATGTTTGACATATCATGTTTCTATTCAAGCACAAACATACTTAGACATAAACAAACGCCCTTTGCATTGCACACGGCATATTTCATAGCACATTTTATGATACATTTAAAACATTAAATGCAGTAGGCTAAACATACTTTTAATCCATTCAATGGATTATCAAGAGCGATGACGTATTTTTGTGGGCAGAAAATGACAGTTCTTTCATAGCAATCTGTGTAAACCACGTAATAAAAGACAAAAAAAAAGTTAATTTCTAGTTTATGTCTCACTTTTTTTTCAGAATTGGGATATAAACTCACTATCGCGAGTTATAAAGTCTGAACTGGGAGATATAAACACGTAAATGCAAGAGTCAAGAATTGTGAGATAAAAATTGTATAGGCTATGTTATTGGTTTAAATATTATTTCATGCTGTAACTGCTATGTATGTCCCCTATGAACTGCATACCGGTATGTGAATATTATGTAGACTTAATAAATAAACCCCATAAATCACATAAACAAGCACACACACACACACACACACGCACACACACACACACACACACACACACACACACACACACACACACACACACACACACACACACACACACACACACACACACATGTTGTGTTTCCATGTTTTATGGGGACATTCCATAGGCGTAATGCATTTTATACTGTACAAACCGTATTTTATCCCCCTACACTGCCCCTGTCCCTAAACCTACCCATCACAGGAGACATGCTGCATTTTTACATTTTCAAAAAATATCACTTAGTGTGATTTATAAGATGTTTTCCTCATGGGGACCAAAAAATGTCCCCACAAGGACAAGGATTTTGGATATTGCCATCTTTGTGGGGACATTTTGTCTCCATAACGTAGGGATTACCAGTCCACACACACACACAAACACACATGCAATGATTAACCAGCAGTTAATGAAGATGGTTGGTAAAATTGGTTAGATTAGACCTTCATTCGCAACTCTTGATAATTAGTGAGCTTAAACATTGTTTAAACAAAGCCCATTATTTAAGGGCAAATATTTCAAATATTGAAAGTAAATCCAGTGGAATAAGTGTTCAAGGAAAATATGATCTTGTAACTTATTTATGAACTTTTATTAAATAAGAACAAATGGTAATGAATACTGACAAACCAAAAAAAAAAAAAAAAACATCAAAAGAAACACACACACTGATCAAATGTAAAAATACACTTTCTTGAATACTTATTACTTGAATACTTTAAAAACTTTTGCCCCAGTATCTGCTGTCTAGCCTACCCTCTGGTGAAATTTCTGAGAAAGTATGAAGACATCTGATACTGCTTAAAGTATTCACATAATTTCACATTCCATAGCATCAACAACTAATTGATTGTTAAGAATTATTCATTGTTATTGATGTCTGTCACAACATGTTTTCAAATGAAATTAAGCACAAATGTTACTCAGTTCATATGTTTACCATGCAATGGAGAAATTCTAATATTGAAAGCATATGCATTAATAAAATAAATAAATAAAAATTAATATACTTGGAAGGACATAAAGCTGAGTAAATTATTTTATGAGCTATCTCTTTAATTAACCCAGTAATGTTATCCATTTACAACAGGTGTATACGCACTTCTGCTCACAAGACAACTAGAAAAGGATGTTTAGGCAGGAGCTCTGGGGAGAGTGGCACACAACTGTCCTGTGCAGCCAACCATGTACAGCCCATTAACAATGCTCTACCAGAATGGGCTTTGTTTCTGCAAGCTGTCATCCAAATGGGTCAGTACAGCTGGTGCCCACAGTCCCCGTGATGACTTTGATGGCTCTGTGCACTGTTGAATTCTCAATGGACCAATTACAGAATCTGGTTGGTCTTGTCCATGCCTGGAGCCAATGTACTGCTTGGTGTATTTTCAGTGTAAGCATTATGCAAATTCTCTTGGAAGTTGAACAATGCTGTGAAGGAAGAGTGTGTCATCAACACACTGTTTTCCATCAGTTTTAAAATCAGGCAACAGACAGGATGTTCCATTGGCATGAAAGTTTGGTCTTGTGAGCCATTTTTCATTGGATCAGATGGTATGAAGATTCAGGAGAAGCTCCTTTACTTTAAACAAACAGGCTTTCAAATCAGATGAAATTAACTGAAAGTTGCACATACATAACCAAGGCCTGTTCTGAACATGCCACCTGTCTAGACAAGCTGTAATAGTCAGAACAGACTGGGAATCTCGTCTCCCCGCATTAGAGCAATAAACATGTTTTGAGATTTGGTTGACTTCTAAAAAACTATAAATGACTTGCACCTTGCACTGCTGTATAGGTAGGACAATTTAGGTTTATACCTTATTTTTCACATAAGAGTGGGCATGAGTGTTAATTAGTCCCACAGAGGAGCTCTGAAAGGAGAAAAGGAGAAGTGACAACAGTGAAGGACAAAAAGAGAGGTCCAGGCCTGGAAAATCTGTCATTAATTACTTACCCTCATGTCATTCGACCCACGTAAGACCTTTGTTCATCTTTGGAACACAAATTAAGATATTTGTGTTAAAATCTGATGGCTCAGAAAGGCCTCCATTGACAGTAATGTCATTTCCTCTCTCAAGACCCATAAAAGGTACTAAAGACGTCGTTACAAAGTCCATCTAACTACAGTGGTTCTACAATAATTTTATGAAGCGATGAGAATAGTTTTTGCGGAGTGTCTATTCACACTAAGTGCAAATAGCGTGCCTTGTTGGCAAGTGCTATTCGCACTAGCTCCACCTACCAATGCCTTGTTGGGCGAATCAAGAATTAAAAAAGCGCTTCGATTTTAACAGTTTCAGTGGTGCAATCAGTAAAGTGCATGGCTTAAGCATCTTTATTTTGATGCGATCGACTGGGTTCGAATCCGCTTTGTTCAGAGTTTTTTCTTCTCTCTTTTTTTCATCACAAATCACAACAGAAATGCATTTACTTTCAATAAAAAATAAGAAAATGATCTAAATGTGGAAATAAAGTGCCTAACTAAATGTTTAATAATAATACAAGCCTTTATTGGGTTGGTGTAGGGAGGGCTTTTATTGTCCCACAAAGGTGGCATCCATTTAATCATTTTAATGAATATAATCATTTACACTCTATGTTATTATTGCATCTAATGTACAACTGAGGTGCAAATAGTATGCATCTGTAAAATACATTACATGTAATTGCTTTTTACACATATTGCAAAGAACTGCTACTTTAATATGGTGTTGAATATAACAACTTATATCGAATATATCAACTTAATATGGTTTTTAACTTAGTAAATAGCATCTACAGCTATTTGCACTTAGTGTAAATATCATCTATCGCTAAGAAAATATGTTATTTTTCACTTAGTGTAAATAGAATCTATTTGCTATTTTCACTTGGTGCTCTTATAGTGCAAATAGCCGCTGTCTAGTTTTTGTGCGCTAAAAAAACTAAATAACGACTTATATAGAGATTGCCGATTTCAAAACACGGCTTCACGAAGCTTCGGAGCTTTATGAATCAGTGTATCGATTCATGATTCGGACTGTTGAAATCACGTGAGTTTTTACATGATTCAATACACTGATTCATTAAGCTCCCAAGCTTCGTGAAGCCGTGTTTTGAAATCTGCCTAGGGTAAGTAATGACAGAATTTTCATTTTTGGGTGAACTAATCCTTTAACGAAAACCTTTCACATGGTCTTTAAATAAATACTTTTTTTTTTTTGACAGCTTTCTAAGCTTCGTTTTTGCTATTCATGGTTTAAGAATGTGCTGCCAGCGTTTCCTTACATAAAACTGTCATTGATCAAATTCCATACTTTGTTTAGGACAGTAATTGTAAATGATTCGGACTGTATAGTTTTAACCTTTTTATTTTTTTATTTTTATTTTGGCTAATTTCCTCAATCTAATATTAATATTATCCAACATAATTAATATAAATACCATAAAACAATCAATATTAAATCTCCAAAGCTTCTGTTAAATATTTACCTTACAATAACCGTTTTCCATTAGGAGCAGCAAAGCTTAGTTCAAATGTAGGTGTGATGGTCTTCGCCCTGTATCAGGATGTGTGTTTAAACATTCAGACAGCTATAAACTATAAACTGAAGCTAGCAGAAAATGAACTGCAAATTTAATGTTCTTAAGAAACAGGATGCCAAACAGACAGGTTTCTTGGTATGTCAGAGCAAAGGTCAACTGAAAGACAAACATTTTTATTAGCTCAAAGTTTTCTGTAAAAAACAACCTAATTTTAACCAAGTTGTACTAGAGTATACTGTACAGTATTACTATTACATTAAGTACAAATAGCTACAGTAGGCTGCCCCTCTCATAAATGACACTTTATGTCAAATATTATGTAGAAAACTGACACCACTTTTAGTTGAGTTCATAGAGCAGGAGCTGGTGATACAAAATGCCAACAATAAGTTGTACTGGAATATAATGTATAAGCAAGTGTATTGAAGTTTAGAAGAAAAACACATTAATACATTATAACACATTATTAACATATTTTAATATTTTTTTTAATATGTCAATACAATAAATTAAGTGTACTTATTTAAAACATTAAATCATAATTATTTAAAATATGTTTTAGTAAAACTTAATATCTCACATTATTACAAAGTGCATTTTTAAAAAGTACACTTAAGTGTGTTTAGAAATATTGTCAGCAGTAAAAATTTGTTTTAGTTCAATTTAAAGTATTACATTACGACCATGTGTTATTGTTTTATCTTAAAGACCCCCTGTAGTGAAAGGTTTTTAATGTTGTTTATTATGTCTTGGCATTTTAGCATACTTTAGCATATCATCTATGCTGGGAACCAGGGGAGTCTCAAAAGAAGCTATTACAGTATTTTTTTTTCTGTTGAAATGAAAAATCGTGTACAATTAGCAATATAACAGGTGTACATATATGATGTATATTAGGATTTTATGATGAATTATTCCTTTCTCCACTGACGTTCTATGCTGTTCAAAGTGTTTCTAAGGATGCTGATTTTTAGAAGGCAGACTGAGATGGCGAATGCGAATAGGGTTTGTGTAACATTAGCAACTCATTATTAGCTGTTTGATAATGTAGCAAAGCAAATGTATATGCAAGTTATTCACAAGTGTGTATGCATTCATTACTAACATATATGTAGGTTATTTGTATTTTGAACATCCAATAGGCTATGTAGCCTATATGCGAGTAATGTATTGGTGTATATGCACGTGTTATGTAGCCTATGTAAGTTTGATTTAAATCCTATACGCCTCACAAACCATTTCAAGGCATGAAGAAATTTTTTTCACAGGAAAAAAAAAAGTTTCAATATGTAATTTTGGTGGGATAAAATGATTGACTACAGGGGGACTTTAAAATTACTTAAAGGAACACTCCACTTTTTTTGAAAATAGGCACATTTTCCAAGTCCCTTAGAGTTAAACAGTTGAGTTTTACCGTTTTTTAATCCATTCAGCCGATCTTTGTATCTGGCGGTAGCACTTTCAGCATAGTTTAGCATACATCATTGAATCAGATTAGACCAGCATTGATCTCAAAAATTATGACCAAAGACTTTCATTATTTTCCCCATTTAAAACTTGACTCTTCTATAGTTACATTGTGTAGTAAGACCAACGGGAAATGAAAAGTTGAGATTTTTAGACCGATATGAGTAGGAACTATTCTCTCATTCCTCTCTCATCACGGAACTTCTGTTATTCTCTCGCGGGAGTTATTTACTGCGTGAGCAAGCATCAGTTGTGCTATTAATGGCATTACAATGCCGCCATACATCTAGTGGCAATTGATATTCCTGTTTTTTTTAATCAGATTTATACCATTATTGGTCACGAGATGTCACCAAAGTCACTACATTTTTAGGTTTTAGTTGTGAGAACATACCAAAATGTTTTTCCCCCTTTTTTTTAGAATATTAAATATAACATAGCAAAAGGTATATTTTACATTAAAAAATATGGTACTTTTAGAGGTAAATAAATTCCAAAAAAAAAAAAAAAACTGCATAAATGGATAGTTTTTATATTATCGAAGATAGTGATATAACATTTATTTGAAAAAAAAATTTTGGATCACACATTAGACCCTCGTGCCCAAATTTGTCCACGAAGGTCCAATTAAGGGCTGCAAATACAAAGGTCTCTTGAGTTAAGAAAGACAAAACTACACAGCCTAGATTAAATTGATCTGGGGGGTTTTCCAGAAAGCAGGTTATAATAAAATACCCGGGTTTGTATAAGGATAAGTAAGCGGATAACCTCAACATTCGGTTCCAAAAAAACGGAGGTAACTTTCTGGGTATGTAAGTAGCCATAGCAACTTATTCTATAAACATAACCTGCTTCGAAGCAGGTTCTGTTGCAGGTTTAGTTTACATCAGAGGTGTGTAGCGCATGTATAACCTATTGATGAGGCTCCAGGGGGCGTGATAGCCTCCAAGGACTTAATTTATGGTGTATCCCTTCAAGATGTTTATGATGCGGCAGGCTGGTCCTCTCCGCTAACATTTGTACGGTTGTACAAGCTGGACCTGGGCGCGTAGGAGACTGACACAGGCTAGAAGGAAATTGTTTAATAAATTGTTGCATTTTTGTTTGTTTTTGCTCACAGAAAAAATTCTCGTCGCTTCATAAAATTAAGGCTGAACCACTGGAGTCACATGGACTATTTTAACAACAAAAAAAAAATTGTGAAAGTGTTAATTAAATAGACCAGAGAGCTCTCGAATTTTATCAAACATATCTTAATTTGTGTTATGAAGATGAACAAAGGTCTTATGGGTTTGGAATGACATGAGGGTGAGTAATTAATGACAGAATTTAATTTTATGGGTGAACTAACCCTTTAATCCTACCCCATACCTAAACATAACAAGTAGCTGACTCAGCAGTAATTAGGGTTTTAGTGAGGCAAATGGCATAGTTAATAGTTAGTTAACAGTGGGAAAAATGTGACAATTTTTTCTATAGTACCGAACTTGTATGGAACCGTGAGCCTGAAACCGAGGTACGTACCTGTGGCAAACAGGACGAGGCCGAAGCTCCTCTGTGAGAAGCTTGAGACTGGAGTGGCACGCAGGTGGCATTTCGTATTCATCACGCCACTGGCCTCTGCGCTTTCTCACGGCCCTTTGCCTCGTCCTGCTTGCCACAGTACCAAACAGTGTGTACCGTTACACCCGTACTGTACATAGAAGACCAAAGGTTCTCTCATCTACATAAAAAAAAAAAACTAACAAAAAAAAACTAAGTACAAACACTCTGTATGGAAAATTCCAGGAACCTGTTTTCATCTCTAAACTTTCATGAGAAATACAACTGTAAGCCGCTCACATTCAGCAGAAATTGTTAGCCAGCTTCCCTCATGTGCATCCCATTCACAAGAACATGGTTAGCTATTGATCATGGAACAAATGTTCTTCAGCCCCTTCCTCCTCCTCTCTGTCTCCTACCGCTCATTCACCATTGATAGGGTCCATTTTCCAAAGCACAAAATCACCTGTGGCCTTTTTTTATATGATGCTGTGATTCTGAATGATGTCATCAATTTTGCTACTTTGTATAAAAAAATTATATCTGTAAGTAGGTCTATTTTGGTCAATGTACTGGCCTCATTCAGTCAACATTCAATTGTCCAGCAAGTTAAACACAATAATTCCTGGAACTACAAAGTGATGCTGAGAATGTTTTACAATATGAATGGTGTGAAACTTAAAATTCAAATACAAAGACTAATACATTACGGTCTCATACTGATATTAAATGTCACTGATCTGGCACAAACACTGCTCTAAAGCAACCTGTTTTGTATTGAAAGAATAAATTCTGAATTCACTGCCGCTTCAATATACCTGTAAATATCTTCATCAGATTCATAATCAAATCCTTAATTAATATTTATCCTCCTATTTCTAATGATTAATTCCAGTCCTTCCTATATGTTTTCTCAAGTTTGTGTTTGGTCTTTGAGTGGCGACCGAGGGTCTGGCCTAGAGATGTGTGATTTGTCACTAAACACTTGATAGCAACATGTTGTGTGTTTGAATTTTGGGGGTATCACACACCTCCTAACATGCTGGGAGTGCAGTAACAGTGTTTGCTCACTTACCCCGGCTTCCACAGATTAGATATGGATTTGTCTTTCATTTTTATCATATTTTATTCATTTTATAATTCCTTTTACTGAAACACTAAAGAATCAAGATGAATATTGCCTGTACTACAGTCTGTACCTCTCACTGAGAGAAAGCACATGTTATCAGTATGTTTTGGTTAAGTGCTTTGTTGATATGTAGTTATCAACAAAGAACCTTGGGAGAGCTGTGATGCTGGGGAGCTTTTGTGTCTGTGTTGCATGATCTGTGCAGGCCCAATATTGAAGATGGACATTTCTGCAACCTCCGAGGTCAACAATGATCTAAATCTAGTCATGGGGCAACAACTAGTCTACCTAGTTTAGTGATATGCTCTGCTATCTATCCTTGTGTGGAAATTTACCATGACTGTGCATTTTCTCTGAGCCAATCAGAATCATACACCTTGCAATAATGACGTTGCTAGACCTTGAAAACAGTATAACTGTTGGGACAATTATATGTACGGAACGACGAGACCGGTAGAGAGGAAGCGCGGCCTACGAACTCCTCGTGAGACTTGAAGCTGGCTTCTGCTGATGAAACTGCAAACTATTCTTCAGTAAACATTTTCTTTAATTAATTGCACTCCTGACTCTTGGTCTTCATTCTTCACTACTGGTCTCTGGGTCAAAACTGTTAACCCCTGACAGTATTAAACATTGACTATTTACAACACAACGATCCTACCACCAGCAGGCCTGGAATGAACTGACAAGGAATGTCAGTGAGAGACCGGTATAAGTGAAGTGATGAGTGTGGCAGGTGTGGGACATGAGCCCCGTAATCAGTAACCACGCCTCCAACACAACTTCACAAACACAGAAAAGGAGATGGTGAATCTATGAACCGTGACAACATGGTCCATTAGCAATGAGTTGAATCTTTGTAACCCCTTTTTGTCTCGCATGGGTCATTTGATTCTTTCCTGATGATGAGGCTCCTGTTTTTCAATGTTGTTTTTTATTTGTTTTACTTCTTCTTGTGTTGCAAATATTATGCCAAATGAAAATATAAATGGAAATGCATGATTAAATGATGACAACTTGATTCATGTTTTTAATCAATTAATGACAGAAATTCTGGGTGAAATATCCCTTTAAGGTATAACGGTATAACTGATAGATATATTTACAGCATGATGTTGTAATTTTTATTATAACATTACCAAAAATTATTATATTAAAATTATTATAAAACCATTTGTTTTTTTACACAGTGCATTCAAATAGTTTGTGAAAAGGACAGTTTTCATATTATTTGACCATTTGGGTGAACATGATTTAACCAAGTGCAATATGTTCCTGATTAACATCTTTGTTGATCTTGGAACAACATTCCAATCAATCAGTCAGTCAGATTTGAGGGACAAGTTTACCTTTTATGTCAGTTTAGGCTTACAGCCAGGGATAGGTGCTTCTACATCAGTGTTATTTACCTATCATTTTCCTCTGATTTTAGGAAGAAGTTAATGGTAGGATTAGGTTTAGGAATATAGTTAAGACTACATTTTCAGACAGGAATGTTGTTCCAGGATCAACAAAATATGTTGACCGTAACATGTCTTACAAAGCAAAACCACTATGACCTAGTACCCCTATAAAGTGTATTGGTCTTCTTGACCATTCCCAAAATGGCATGCTTTAAAAAATGATCTTGCTATCCTTAAACCTTAATTGTTTTTCTGTTTGTTTTTTGTCATACCAGATATTGATAGCATAATTTTGTCCCATTACTTTTGGTGTTGTGCCACATCTGTCAGGGTTCCTGCCTCCTCCCTGGGATTCCCTGACTGCTGGTTCCTGCTGCCTGGTAGCTTGACTGGCTCTGAGTGTGTGAACAGCAAGTACGGATCTCTGCTTCATTGCGTCCTGCCCTGTCTTCACCACTACCATCTACCATCTACCTGGCCTAGTCAGTCCACTGAGGTTCTTCAACCTGCTGTATCCTGGAGCTGGTTCCAGCAGTCACCCTCATCTGTCCTGTCATTGTTTCCCGTTGGCCCTGCTGTTTGGACTGTCACTCATCCACCCTCTTGTGCCTTGTTGAACTGTTCTGTTAATAAATTGTCTCGTTGTTCACTCTGCATCTGGGTCCTCCGTTTCTGAAGTCCTGACACCATCAAGTTTCCATATTCAAATAGACATGGAAACCAGTTTGGTTTCATTTGAACATGAATTGTGTTCAGCTGTGTTAAACCAGGATTACTTCCTGACTGGTTTGCAGTGACTATTAGTCTTTTGTGAATTAGTATTTAATTCACAAAAGAATATTAGTTCCATTTTAAACAAATTAAGGGTTACATTGTAAATAGTCTTAGCAAGTTCGAAGAATTTTTTTTCAAAACGCTTTAACTAACCAAAACCACATGACTCTGAACTGGCTTATTGATTCAGTTCTCATTTAAATAGTGCAGATTCTCTCAGATGATTTTGCTACATAATAAAAAAGTGGAGAGCAGGGCACAATCTAAAACTTTTTGACTTTCTCAGTTTATGTAAATTCACTGGAGTTCAGAGTATATATTTTTGATTTATGTGGTTTTGTTTTATTAATACAGTGTATACTATTTTCTTGCTTTATCCCGAAAAAAATGGAAGTGAAATGTGACAATATTGCCCAGAGCATAACACTGGCTCTGCCGGCCTGCCTTCTTCCCATAGTGCATCCTGCTGCCATCTCCTCCCAAGATAAACATTGTACACGCACATGGCCTTCTACCAAAGAAAATGTGATTCATCAGACCATGACCCTGAAGCCAGTTCACCGTTTGTCCTTCCTTGCACCACATTTGCTAATGCATACCTGGAACACTTCATATGACCTGCCATTTTGGAGAAGCTCTGACCCAGTCACTTTGCCATCACTATTTGACCCTAGTCAAAATCACTTGCCCTTTTTAGTGTGTGTATATGCAAAAACAAAAAGGTAAGAGGGAGAAGGAAGCCTGATGATTACTGAAACTTGGTAAATAAGAGTACTCTATTTAACGCTATATATATAAATTACCACGTTTCAGTACTCATCAGGCTTGAATTCCAGCCACATTTAGTGCTGTTAATATTGATGGGTTTTCAATGAGCTCTTATGAAGGACTGAATTTTCTTTAGAGGTGCCAGTTAGAGCTAGGCTGGCTGTGTGGAAGAAAAGTGAAATCTCCAGGGGCCAGTGTTCAGCTGTCTGTGTCTAAGGGCCAGCTGCCAGCATGACTATAAGACTTCCATCTGGGCATTTTATTGCCTTTGCTGTATTTCCTCTTCCCTATCTTACCACTTACATTTTATAAATATAATAGTTTGATAGATTCACATTTTATATGAATAGATTTGCTTATGAGGGATAACACACACAAAAAATGTTTTATTAGTTTAATTAAATAAATATACCGATCAGGCATAACATTATGTCCTTATAATGTGTTGGTCCCCCTTTTGTTGCCAAAACAGCCATGACCCATTGAGGCATAGACTCCACTAAACCACTGATGGTGTGCTGTGGTATCTGGCACCAAGATGTTAGCAGCAGATCCTTTAAGTCTTGTAAATTGCGAGGTGGGATCTCCATGGATTGTACTTGTTTGTTCAGCACATCCTACAGATGCTCGTTTGGATTGAGATCTGGGGAATTTGGAGGCCAAGTCAACACCTCAAACTCATTGTGCTCCTCAAACCATTCCTGAACTATTTTTTCTTTGTGGCAGGGTGTATTGTCCTGCTGAAAGAGGCCACAGCCACCAGGGAATACTGTTTCCATGAAAGGGTGTACATGGTCTGCAACAATGCTTAGGCAGGTGGTGCGTGTTAAAGTAACATCCACATGGATGGCAGGACCCAAGGTTTCCCAGCAGAACATTGCCCAAAGCATCACACTGCCTCTTCCCATTGAATCCTGGTGCCATGTGTACCCCAGGTAAGCAACACACATGCACCCAGGCATCCACGTGTTGTAAAAGAAAACGTGATTCATCAGACCAGGGTACCTTCTTCTATTGGTCCAGTTCATGGTGCTTTCGGCGGTGGACAGGGGTCAGCATGGGCATCCTGACTGGTCTGCAGCTTTGCAGTCGCAAACTGTGATGCACTGTGTATTCTGACACCTTTCTATCAGAACCAGCATTAACTTCTTGAGAAATTTGAGCTACAGTGGCTCGTCTGTTTTAATCGCACGACATGGGCCTACCTTCGCTCTCCACATGCATCAATGAGCCTTGGCCGCCCATGACCCTGTCGTCGGTTCACCACTGTTCATTCCTTGGACCACTTTTGATAGACACTGACCACTGCAGACACCCCATAAGAGCTGCAGTTTTGAAGAAATCTTTCTTCAGTTAAACAAAGAAAATCTGAAGTCATTGCATTTGCAAACAAAGATGAAGTTCACAAGGTGAATGCATACCTTGACGCTAGGGGTCTAACAACTAAAAATCAACCCAGGAATCTTGGTGTGATTCTGGAGTCATATCTGAGTATCAGTAGTCATGTAAAAGTAATAACTAATTCAGCTTATCATCTCAAAAATACTGCAAGAATTAGACACTTTGTTTCCAGACAAGACTTCATCACCAGTAGGGTGGACTATTGTAATAGACACTGGCCTTCCCAAAAAGACCATTACACAGCTGCAGCTCATACAGAACGCTGCTGCCAGGATTTTGAGCAGAACCAGAAAATATGAGCATATCACACCAGTCCTCAGGTCTTTACACCGGCTTCCAGTTACATTTAGATTTTAAAATACTATTACTGGTATATAAATCACTCAATGGCCTAGGACCTCATTGCAGAAAAACTCATAGAATATAAACAGATCACTCAGATCATCAGGATCACATCAGCAAGAAATACCAAGGGTTCATTCAAAGCAAGGAGAGTCTGCTTTTAGCTATTATGCCAGCCGCAGCTGAAACTAGCTTCCAGAACAGATCAGATGTTCTCCAACAGTAGCCACTTTCAAATCCAGACTCAAAACACATCTGCTTAGCTATACGCATTTACTGAATGAGCTCTGTGCTTTGTCCCGAACTGCTTGCACTTCAATTTAACCTTGTTTTTAACCATATAGTGGTTGGGCTGGCATTGTGGAAAGAAGTTTCTGAAAGAGAAATTGAGATCATGTGGGCAAATGCAGCGCAGTTAAGAAGTTTCTGGAAGAGAAATTGAAACTGCGTGAGTGATCAATCTGTAGTAGCATGGTTAAGAAGCTTTTGGATGAGAAATTGAGATTGTGCCGCATGATTAAGTTTCTGGAAGAGAAATTGCAATCATGCAGCATTATTAAGAAGTTTATGGAAGAGAAATTCAAACTGTGTGGGTGATTAATCGAAGCGTGGACTGATATAGTCCAGCTCTGCCTGGCCATTTTTAGGTGAAAGATCGGATCTGCTGGAGACATCCAACAAATTATTTAGGCGCGCCGAAAGAAATCCACAGAGAACAAGACGACCAGTATGGGGAAGTCCCAGAGCAAGTTTTACCAAATGAGAAGTTTATCTCATCTTTTACTTTTTTACCTTTTATAACTGTTTTAATTTTTCTTACTTTTATTTTGTGATTAATTTGATTGATTTAATTTCCTTTTCTGTTTAAAGCACTTTGAATTAGTGTATGAAATGTGAAATATAAATAAACTTGGCTTGCATTGCTCTGACTGAGTCGTCTAGCCATCACAGATTGGCCCCTGTCAAACTCGCTCAAATCATTATGCTTTGCCATTTTTATGCTGCTTCTAACATATCAACTCTGAGGACAAAATGTTCACTTGCTGCCTAATATATCCCACCCACTAAAAGGTGCTGTGATGAAGATAAATCGTGTTATTCACTTCAACTGTCATAATGTTATGCCTGATCGGGCAGAACCGATTTATTAGCTGAAAATGTGCTGCCCTCTGCTGTTCAAATGTACACCACTTCCATGTGTAATGAGGGAGCAGTATCCATTTTGTAATTCTTATGCAGTAAAAGAATGAAATAAATAAAAACCTAAAAAGACAGTGTTATTGCATGAGTTTATTTCTTTCTATGCCATGTCAAACAGAAGAGCTGTAATACAGGTAAACAATGTAATTTTTCTGTCTCTGGCTGTTATTTCACAAGTTCAGTCCTTAAGTAACAGCATGTTCATGTTCACTCAGTGTGTAAACAAGGTGGCGCATTGTCTCCAATGGTTGCAGAACCCTGGGGAGGGATACAAGTGAAGCTCACAATCAGCAAAAAGAGTCATCTTCTTGCCACAACCAATCATTCAGCATCATGACATTCATAATTACAGCTGTTTTCATAATGGTGTACATCTGAACTTGTGTAAATGTAATGGTCAGTTACACTGAAAAGCTTTATTGCAATACATTTCCTTTTTCTTTTTCTTAAAAATTTTCATTTATATAAACCCCAAATGCTTTGAGATTAATGATACACACTTTAAATGGCAGACCATTAGTGAAAGTGCTACAACGATCAAAAACAAACAAGAAAACAGCTGCACTTCCATTTACCCTTGACTCAGCATGTTTTCGAAAGCAATACTCAGATTACAGATTGTATCTTTAAAAGCTGGTGACGTTTCAAATATCCATTTAGCCCTCCGATGATATATGCTGTTGCACTATGATCTGAGTTTAAACTGGACATGAAACAGTATTCTGTGCTTATACTGTCTGTCTACTTCTACCAAGACCTCCGTTTTTATACACGGAAAGCGAGTAGGTGATCTAAAACCTGCATATTAAACAAAACAAAAGTGTTTTCGTCGTTTGGCCCACTTTAGTTCAGGAGAAAAGAGTGCTTTAATAAAGCAACAAATAAAAAGATTTGCTGCCACTGAGAACTTTTTTAAAAGGACAATGATACTTCCAAGCTTGGCTTTGACCCAAAAACACTCCATAAAGTTATATTAACATTATTATTGCATCAAAGTTTTTTGTAACCATGTCCTAATATAAGTTCCTCAGGATGTTTACGCGACATTAGCATGTAAACAAAAATGACTAACATCTAGTGCTAGTCCACCTTATTTAAGTACGAACCAACACGTGCACACACAGATTTGGCGTAAAACAAAATGGACATTATAACAATTCCCCATTAAACGTTCAACGTGATATTGCACATATCATGCACATGTCTGTTGTTAAGTTGTTGATAGTATAAACAACACTCCCTGTCTGCACAAAACATTGCAAAATGCACAGCTGTCTCTGTATGAGTGCATACATTCATTCATTTCATATCTGGACTACACAATTTCCATTACCTCATTATGCAAAATGGTTCCACTTAAAGATGTGTTACAGTTTCCGAGTAACACATTTGAATACATTTTAATACTGGTGCAGAGATAAAGTGCATGATCTGCTGAGAAAAGTCAATGTCCCTCTGAACCAACATACTACCATAAAGTAACATGCTGTCATAGATGTGGTCTGCCTGTGCTGCGTTGGTGTGTAGACACAGAGATCCGTAAAAATGTCACAAAGTTTTGAGAGCTCATTGACGGCCTGAATTCTGCTAATCCAAACCAAAGGTCACTTTAATGAGCCACAGTAAGAATTTGTTTTTGATATGTCCTCCGCTTGAAATCCTACTAGCAAACAAATGAAGTTGGATGTTCATGCCGGTTAGCCTTTTTTACCTTTTTGAAGTCTGAATTAGCATGATTATGATTGAGCTAATTTGATTTGATTTTGATAGAAGTTTTAGTTTTATATGGATGGCAGGTCATTGGTGCCAGTGGACGCTAGGAATCATGGCCTGACTGCGGAGTGGGCACAGGCGGACGTCACTGCTGTGCCAGTAGGGCACTCCGATTGGCCTTCATCTTCTCTAGTCTCTTCGCCAGGTGGCTGTTGCTTGCTTCCAGCTCATCGATACGGTCAAGTGCAGACCGGAGCTATAGAATAAACACAGCAGGAACTTGTTACATCACACTCCAAAAAAAAAAATTAAAAATTAAGTGGCTTTATAAATATCACAAATAATAAATAACTATACTACCTTAAAATCTAAATATCACTTGTTTGTTTGGGTTGGACATGACAAAAGAAAATCCTAATAAAGTTAATTTTGACTAAAATGTATATCTCTTATTCAAGTTTTTCTGAAAAGAAATTAGTATTATACTAAAAAAAACCCCCGTCATATTTGTTGTTCAAATTCATTCCAAATATTTGAGAATGGAGAAATTAAATTAATTTAAGAATTATTATTTATTACTCAACATTCTCTCATCTCTACAGGGGATCTAATGATATTTCATGCATTCTGACTTATGTACACTGTTTAAGAGTTGGATTCTCATGCTAAACATGGTCAAATTAAAAAAATTAAAAACGAGTTGGACGTATGACGGATTATTTCTTTGCCAAATAAACTAAAAAAGTAAAAAAAGTTAAAGTTTCGGAACGTTTTTTTCAGAGTATGGCCCTGTATGACTTCATAAAGGGTGGAATTGCTTGTATGGGCACCTCTCCCGGATGAGAAGGTGCGCGCATCAACCAGAGCGAGAGCAAGAGCAAGAGCACGCCGTTAACGTGTTAATTACCACAACGGGTCGAAGCCATGCATTTCAACTTCTAGTTGTCTGCTTTAATTAATCATTAGCTAATTATTTGCAAAGGTATCATTATGTTATGATGACTTTATTTGTTTAGCCACATGACTATTACCATTGCTAAGTAATATGTCATTGTGGTTATGGGTCTTGAATTTATTTTGAATTACAATAGTTAATAGTCATGTGCCTCAACAAGTAAAGTCATAAAATAATTATACCTTTGCAAATCATTATCTAATGATTAATTAAAGCAGACAACTGGAAGTTGAAATGTATGGCTTCGACCCATTGTGGTAATTAACACATTAATTTACATTATTAGTTAATATATTATGACACATTTAACTAATAACAATTTATTGATTACTTAATCTATTAATCATCTAGAATCTTCATTTGTTGCTGATGCAGTTATCATTAATAAATGGTTTAGTTCTTCGTGAGTCATACATTAACTCATGATTATCTGATTAACTCATGATTATCTGCATTAGTTAATGAATAAATGCATATTAGTGCACCCTTATTGTAAAGTGTTACTCCTCTATAGGTACTCAAGATTTACATGTAATTGGCAGAAACTTTAAGTGTCATGTACCCTTTGACTTAAGAAATTGAGAATTAAAGTTGGACACAATTAACAATCATGTGCAAAGAGAGGATATTGAGTATATAAGGAGAGTCATTTTGAAATTAATTATTATTTTGTGTTTTGCACAAAATTAATATGGGAGGAGATCTGTTAGAGTTCAATGTTCTGTTATGTTTGGATGTATGGGAGTTTTTGTGAAAGTTGAACAATAGTAGTGAATAGCAATGAAAGTTGAACAATAGTAATCTGGGGCCGTCTGCGATCTTTGACACTCAAGGCGTTAAATTGCCGTTTTGGGATTACCATTGCGTTGAAGTATAGAGCCTGTATTTAGGTCGAGGATGGGTCAAGAGACATTTAAGTCACCATGAAAGTCCAAAAGTGAAGTTTGATTGAGTAACTTGCAGATCTGTTTCAGATGGTTCAGTCCGATTTGGTGAACTGGTTCAAACCGGACATCACTAAATCGCAGCAATAGCAAATGACAACGATCCAAACGATTTCCAATGGACATTATTATTGAATCCAAATTCAATTTTGAAAGTTCACATTACTCATAAATATTGGTTTTTAAATTGCCTTACTACCAAAAAAATTGCACATCATAGTTTGTTTTTAGAATGCAGTTGTTGCTAAGATGTTAAAATTTTAGTGCTGTTGTTTTTATTTTTGTTTATTTTTTTAAATAATTGATTAATGTACCTCTCTCTGTAACTTGCGTTTCTCCACTTTAAGTTCATCTTCCACTTTCTCTGCAGTCTCAGCGGACATCTTATAGCGGCCCACCTGACCCTCCAGCCGAATTATCTGTTACATGACAGAGATTACAGGTTATGCATGAAATACTGTGGAACTGGTTGTACTAGAATAAGAACAAAATTAATAATGCCTAAAGGGAAGTCAAACTTAAAAGGAGAATATTATTAGAAACGGATGATGAAATTGAATGCAAAAGCAAAGATTCTGAGTTCTGATTCTGATTTTATCCGTGACTTACGTTTTGTTCAAGTGCTATGACTTCCTGCTCAGATTTGACCAACTTGAATTTCAGGTCACTGATCTGCCTGTTAGCATCTCCTGTAGAAAAAAAAAAATGTTTAATCGCATTTTTGAGGTCAGATGAAAACATACGACTCTATATGACAAACCAGCCTAAATCAAGACTGATAGTGATTGAAATTTAAAGGTGTATCTTACTCTGCAGATCTAGGATATGAGGGTCCAGACCGTTCTGTAAGTCATCCTCATCCGTGCTTCCCATTTCTTCAGTCCCATTCTTCTGTTTCTGCTCTGCAGTGGCTTTAAGCTTCCGTACCTGCATATATACACAAACCTAATTTCACCAAATGCAACATGTTCCTGGATCAACATCTTTGATGATCCTGGAAGAACATTCCAATCAACCAATGAGATTTGAGGAACAATTTTACAGTTTATGTAAAGTTTAGGCTTACAACCAGGGTTAGATGCTTCTACATCAGTGTTATTGACCTATCAATTCCCTCTAATTTTAGGTATAACTTACAGGTAGGGTTAGAATAAATTTATTGGACAGGAATGTTGTTCCAGGACCAACAAAATATGTTGATCCAGAAACACGTCTATCTTCAGGCAAAATCAGGACGTCCTATACACAGTGCACAGACATTACTAGGCATGAAAGGTATGTCATAAGATGCTCTCGTATATTATCAATTAAAACAATGAATCACTTGAAAAGCATAAAAGACAAAACTCACCTGGTCAAGCAAACTCTCTCTCTCTTCCACCAGCTTCCTTAATCGGATCTCTGAAAGATGCAAACAAAAACATGCACAGCACATGAACCTCATACAGAATCAGACACACAATGAGTCGATGTAAGCACTAAAATAATTTATTTTGTAGCACAAGTATACAAATTGGGACTGTCATTTTAATATTTAACAATGCATTATAAAAAATAAAAAATAAATGAAATTAACGTCCATTTAGCATGACCAAACATGCATTAGTTAATTGCAAAATAGATTGCTGGGGTGATAAGGAATAAGGAAATAAAACAAACAATATATTTATTTTAGTTTTTTTTTTTTTTGCCAATATTCCTATATAATTCATTTATTATTTAGCATATTATGTAATTAATAATAAAAAAGTTAAATTACAGTTTTTATTTAATATGAATATACTATTGTGTATAATGTTATGGTGTTAATATTGTCATTATTTTTATACACATACACCGATCAGGCATAGCATTATGACCACCTTCCTAATATTGTGTTGGCCCCCCTTTTTCTGCCAAATCAGCCCCGACCTGTCGAGGCATGGACTCCACTAGACCCCGGAAGGTGTGCTGTGGTATCTGGCACCAAGATGTTAGCAGCAGATCCTTTAAGTCCTGTAAGTTGTGAGGTGGGGCCTCCATGGATCGGACTTGTTTGTTCAGCACATCCCACAGATGCTTGATTGGATTGAGATCTGGGGAATTTGGAGGCCAAGTCAACACCTCAAACTCGTTGTGCTCCTCAAACCATTCCTGTACTGAACTCATTTTTGCTTTGTGGCAGGGTGTATTGTCCTGCTGAAAGAGGCCACAGCCACCAGGGAATACTGTTTCCATGAAAGGGAGTAGATGGTCTGCAACAATGCTTATGCGTCAAAGTAACATCCACATGAGACACTTTCTATCAGAACCAGCATTAACTTCTTGAGCAATTTGAGTTACAGTGGTCTTGTCTGATCGGAACACACGGGCCAGCCTTCGCTCCACACGTGTATCAATGAGCCTTGGCCGCCCATTACCCTGTCACCGGTTCACCACTGTTCCTTCCTTGGACCACTTAGATACTGACCACTGCAGACCGAGAACACCCCGCAAGAGCTGCAGTTTTGGAGATGCTCTGACCCAGTTGTCTAGCCATCACAATTTGGTCCATGTAAAACTTCTTTATCCCACCCACTGAGATGTACCGTGATGAAGACATAATCAGTTTTATTCACTTCACCTGTCAGTGGTCATAATGTTATGCCTGATTGGTGTATATGTACACTGATGTGAATATTATTTTGTATAAAGAATTGTTTTATTTGTGGTGACAATTGATTTCAACTATGATGATGACAATGATTATAGTATTGGCAAATGTGCAATTCATCTAATTGTCCATGCACTTGGATCATTATCCATATCACAATGTATTTACGTTTCTCTTGCAGATTTTATTTATTTCCAAAAATCAAGCTTTTTTAATTTCAGAATATTGAGAGAAATGTACAGCTTTTGCATGTCAAAACATCTTGGATCATGGATCTTTTTGCATTAAAGATTACATATGCAACATTACATCATGAGTATAATTTCTCAATTAAAAATAAAATCAAAAGCACATTGTCATAAACATCAGAAAAAAAATAAAAATAAAAAAAATCTGGGGAAAATCATGAGACATCACAGTCGAAGATCTTATTCATTTTAAACTTGGTCTTAAAGAATGTCTGGGTCTCATGTTCTATACTCAATCCTTTCACATCAAACATTATTTCTTTTGGAGGCCCACTGCCATGCATATTTACACCATCCAGCACTAAAGGAGCAGCATACAATTCAACTGCTTCCACACAACTTTCAAGATAAAAAGTTGTGCCTTTGTGCTCTATTGGCATGCTATATGTGTCCTCCACACACTGTAACTCTGGCTCAGCCTCTGTCTCTTGATGGGCCCTGGACTGCACATCATTGTCTCCTGTGGTATTAAATATATCCAATTCGTTAGAGTCTGTGGGTTCAAACATGAGATCTTGAGAGGTTTTCATGGCAGCATTGATTTCTATGCATTTCATTTTCTGTGCTAGTCTGGTGGTCTGTACTGTAATTTCCGATATCTGATTCTCAAGTTTAAATGGTTACAGTGAAACAAGTGTCTGCACTTGAATCGATGTCTCCATCCTCTGACAAGTTTGATGTTAAGAGAAATTTACAGGTTCTTCAACTTTCACTGGAGTGCCCTTTACCTGTGAGGAGTTAAATCAGTAGACTTGGGGCCAGATTTACTTACAGCTTGCGCCAGTGCAAACCCCTTTTTTCAGGATTTACTAAAGACATGCAGTGAATAATTAGCACTGAAAATGCATGGAGAGGGGTATTTTTGCATATACAGTTTCTCTTTCAGACACAAAATTTATGGGAGGAGAGTAAAACCTTAGTAAAATCTGATTTACTAAGGTTTTCGCTCATCATTTTACTGGTATTTGTGCCATTATTTACCACTGAATTTTACATCCAGTTGCACATGTGCGACCATTAAATTTGGGCGTGTTCATTCAATAGATCACTCCAATAACATGCTCTCTAGAATGCTATATTTGCTGATGTGACACACAAGATCTATTTGACCAATACCGTCAAATTTTTTTTTGTTTGTTTTACAGTTTTTATAGAAGTACATGACATGAATCAAACGTAATGAAGTTATTGTATTTAAAAGAAAAGTGTTCAAACATACCAGTGCTTATACAAAACAGGTGCTTACACTCTGTACAGTAATCATTTAACCATCAGCCTGCGTTATTACACTGTTTTCATTACAATGGTAAAGTGTACATTTCTTTCTTTGCTGCAAATATGCCAAACTACACGAGCCAAGCTCTACCTGTTCGCTATCAGTATCGTTCAACAACTGGTTCATTTAGTTAACTTCACGAACGACATGTACCAGCTCATTCAATTCACTCATGAGCTAGATCTCTCGTTCAGACTCAAAAGCATCTCGGTCAGTAAAGGGTGTATTCGTTCACTGAATTCAACAAATCACATGCTCCATCACATCTCATACTCGAAATGCTATTGGCTCAAGGTTTTGTCATTCTTTGGGTATTTATTAGTAATACAGTGGAAATTGGCATGTTGATTTACGGTGTGCGCCCCTAAATTTTCTGGTTGTGCCCCTAAAATTTTCAGTTGGGGGCCATTGTGCTCCTAGTGAAAAACGTTAGTCTGGAGCCCTGCTATATCAATTTGATTACAAGTAAATCTGCTGAAATAGCTGATTTGTTTAGTTAAAAAATACTGGAAACCGTTTGACTTACCTAACATGTTGTCTCCAGTCATGGTGGGCGTGAAAGAGTCTTGATTCATTTGGGAAGCTGTTTCCATATCAGCACGCCCATCAATTGCCCCGTCTGCAATCTTCCCATTGGCCGTCACCTCAGATCCCAGCACAATGCCATGTTTCTGTTCAAGAATACAATCTGATGTCAACATCCCATGTTATTATGGTCCTTTGAATTCAAGATAATGATGCTAAATATAATGACTTTAATATCTCTACTATACATCTCTACTTCTACATCTTTGTGATTGCCAATATTCCTTCCATATCTCTACCTTTAGAGCATCCTTAAGCCGGCAAACCTCATCCCTGAGTGCCTCCCGTTCATCATGGATAATGTCTGAATATTCCTTCTGCCTCTCTAAGGCCTTAATGTGCAAAAGTGAACATTTAGGGAAGGGAAGAAAAAAGAAGTAAAGGAAAGCTGTAAGGTTAGGAAAGACTACAAGGGACATATGACACAGTATAAAGCAGTCTGTACTGTAACAAGTTAATGAGTTACACAAGCTAAAGAGGATTTAGGGAATTCTGAAATTCAAAAGATTATTAAGTGTTAAAATCTAAAAGAAAGAATTTTTGATCTATATGATTGAAGAAACATGGCCATGAAAAGCAATTGTACCCGGATCTTTTTATCTTTCCATTCCAATGTTTCTTGCAGGTCAGAGATCTCTCTAATATAGTCCGCCTGCTTCCCATGAGACTGTTTGGCTTCCTGAGCCCCGGCCATGAGGATAAGCAGAGGAAAACAGATGGACAGATAGAAGAATATTAAGAGGAAAAGACAACAGAATAACAGAATCGATCTATGTTAGGAAGACAAAGAGCAAGAAGAGGTTTGACTGCCCCATCATTAAACAGGTGACACTCACCGTCAACATCTCTTCACTCTGCTTCAGTGTTTCCCTCATCTCCTCAAACTGGATCTTTAGGACATTGTGGGCATGACGTTCTCGCTCACACTCCTAAAAAAATTACAATCAGAAATGACCATCATTAAAGTATGTACTAAAATGTGCAATTGTTATGGTTACTAGCAGCCGTAGTATTTCTACAAATTATTATAATTAAAGGACAAATTAATTATGAGTTTCACAATGACCATCTGTATGACTGTGCATTTTAGTATTTATTATCATTATTTCTTTTATTTTTTTTGCATATTAACAGTCTGTGTACTGTATATTGAGTGTTGATATCTTTGTGTGCCTGATTGATGTTTGCCTCACACTAAATGTTTACCAGAGATTACTTGTCTGCAAACCATTTCCATATTGCATACTTCAATACAATTGATTATACTATAACATGCAACATTGCCACATACAGTAGTTTGGTTATGATCAGATTTAACCCAAAATGGACAAAGGGGGTCAAATTTTTTATTTTTAGAATTTCTTCAATAAAATAACTTAATTCCTTTATTTTACCATTCATTCCTCTTATATGTCAAATTTTGAACTATGTGAGCCTCTGCAATGACTTTTATAAATTTCTTGGTCATAGGTTGACAATTTTTTTTTTTAACTAATAAAAAAATAAAACTAATGCTTTGGAAAGAGGGACAAAATGACCTGTATGTACTTCCTATAGAATTCTGCCTTACCTTAGTAGTTTTGTCAATAATAAAATGTATGCATCACACTTCATCAATTACTCAGAATTTGGGGTTATGACTGAAAATGTCAATTTCATATTTGTATTGGAACAAAAAAAACAAAATTATGTATTTGTAAAAGGGTCAATTATTCCACAGGATTTTTCCTATTTTATATTAAAACCCTCTTTATCAAAATGTGATTTCATCATTCGATAGACCTTACCCTTTTTTTCTCCTCACACTCTCTGCGTGTCTCACACATAAGTTCCTCCAGCTCCATCAGAGTGTCTCTCAGTGTGTCCACCTGATACATCAGGTTTGTCTTCTCATTGTCTAGCTGAGCATTGGACACCATGGCCTTACGGTACTTCTCCTCCACCTCTACCAAGGAATCCTGAGAGCAGACACACAAATGAAGATCTTTACATAAAGATCATTGCCATTATAATATAGTGTTATGAACACACCAAAACTACCTTCATTTCCCGTATGGAGGCCTCGGTGTCAGCTGAAATCGAGGTGTCACAGCTACCTCTTCGTGATAACCCTCCACCCAGAGATGCTAGAGTAGCAGCAGAGAGGGTGGAGGCTGTCCTGGAACCCTGAAGATATAGTTTAAATATTGACTTGGATCACTTTCTTGTGGTATTATTCACTGTGATGGATTAAAAATTGTTTACACATCTATTCAAGATTCTTAAAATGATCCTACTGACCTTTTCCAGGAAGTCTGACCTTTCCTCCACCTGTATGAAAAATTAAATGTGTTCAGCAGAAGCTATATTGTAAATACACATTAAAATACACTTTATACAAATACACATTAAATGAGCAATACTAATTTTTAAAAAATGCATCAGAATGGGGGCGTTTATAGATATGTTCCATGCTTTATTCACTAGAGGGAGCACAACACAAATAAGATTCATGCTAGTTCCACGAAACTGAATATTCCAGAGTGAGGAACAGGATATGCAAAGGAGCAGGAGAATAGGTCAGTTTTTGCCATGGATCTTGGATCATGGATCTTGTGTTACAGAGATGACAGACTTGACCTTGAAACTGCAGTACTAAAGGTTGGTCAGTCATAGAAAAGGGAAGCTCACCACTGGACTGGCACGGGCTGAACTCGCCCTAGAAGAAGCCCTGGAACTGGAGCCCAGAAAGCCATTGTAGTCTGAAGGCTAACCAGAAAAGCAGGTATAGAGAAAAAAAGCAGAAAAGATGGACAAAGGAGATGTTAGCAGGAAGAGAGTTAGTTCTGAGCATTAGAGGGAAATGTGGGAACTGATAAGTATAAAGTGTAAAGAAATGACAGTACCATATACACTACTGTTCAAAAGTTTGGTTCTAGTACGTTTTTGAAGTGCTCAGCAAAAATGCATTTATTTGGCCAAAAATACAGTAAAAACAACAGTATTGTGAAATAACTAGTTCTATTTAATATAATGTAATATAAATGTCTTTCCTGTCATTTTGATCAATTTTGTCCATCCATGCTGAATAAAAGTATTCATTTCTTTCTTTTTTTAAATCTTTTGAACAGTAGTGTAAAACCATAACCATATTGTGAGTCAACACACACACTGACACACAGCATTAGCGGGTATCTGTGCAAAGGAGAGTCAATCAGTCTGACTAGAAAACAACCATACTTTGACCACACAAAAGACAGGAAGAAATTAATTCAATCCAAGATGATTAATCACCAAATGCATGCTTTACATACATACGCCAACAGTCCCACTCTGACTACTGCCATGCAGGCATCCGAACACAATAAGAGTGGGAAAAACAGTAGGATGGAAGGTCCCAAACTTTCCTCAGAGAAGCTCATGACGTAAACAGACACAAACAACAACTAGTCAAGCCTGTGGTCTGAAAACAGAACCATGCAAGACGCTCAACAAGCCCAGACTGGCATTGGGTATTAGGTCATGCCCCTTTCAGAGGGATAGGTAAAAATCGGGCCTTACGCCTCTAGCGCTGGAGCCACTGAAACGCCTAGTGCCAGAGAATGAACTCTCTTCATGCAGTGACCCCTGCAGACAGAACAGAACACCTCACCACACTACATTCACCTCACACACTCAATATCTCTCAGACATAATCACGGAGAACACAACAAACAAGTTAAAATAAAGACCCTTAAATGGCTGCTTAATGTATTCAAAATGGTTCACCACCACAAAATGTGATCAAACAGGGCGGCTAACAACCAGAGGAGATGGACTTTAAACACACAATGATGAGGAAATGCTCATGACATATGGAGGAGTTTAAAGGAAGCTTCTTTGTGTGTTCATAGAAAGTTAACACATTGGCCATCAACTCTAATGCACTTTGATGTAAGCACTCTGAGCACTTATAGAATGACTAAATAAAGAATTGAGTAGATCTCTGAGTTGGAGGCTATGCAGCCATTAATCAGTTTACTACACTGCATGCAGGTATCTGCTCACATGAGGGATTGAACACACAACACGTCCGGAAATGAGTTCACCCAGAAATGACAATTATTTCACCCTTCTGTTCTAATGTTGTTCCAAATATGTACAGTATGATAATACAACCAGGTATAGAGATATCTAGCAGAATGTTCAAGCAGCTCTTTCTTTCCCCAAATTTTGTTTGTCATCAATGGGCGGCAGGTCCTTTTCCGTCATTGCACCTAAACTATGGAGCTCTCTGCACTGGCACTAAGGACTGTAACCTCACTCTCTGTATTTAAATCACAACTCAAAACCTACTTACCCAATACTATCAGTCATAATATACTCCTAACCCTATGCTACCAGCTGTTTTTCTCTGAATATTTATGTTCTGTGTTCCTAAATTAAATCTACTAGATTATGTGAATCGATTGTCTATTCTGTTACTGCTTGTAAAGTGTTCTTGAGCTTGGGAAAGTATAATATAAATTAAACATTATTATTATTTAAAATATATAAATATATTTAAAATATACAATATTATATAATAAATATATCTAGTTAAAATTTGAATCATTTACTTTACATGTGCTTTAGTCAACATATAATATACTTCTCCAACTCAACAAAAGATTATTAAAGAATGATTGTACTTCAAAAGAAAGTGCAACTTTATTTTGACATTATTAGAAAGTGCACTTTCTAAAAGGGTTCTTAAGTGTGTTATCAAAGTGTACTCTTTTAGTACACAAATGAGGCTTTGTATCTCATTAATATTATTTGAAGTACACTACATGGAATAAAATTAGGCACACTTTATCAAACGGGAGAGGATTGGGACAAGGAACAGGCATTGTCATCATTCACTTTCATAACTGTTTGAACATCCTACTAGATTACTCCTTTTGTGTTCCATACAAAGCATATCATATGGGCATTGATGATGTCATTTTTGGACGAACTATGTCTTTATGTTCATTACAATGTGTGCCATGTATTCACCAAGATTAAACAGAGTGAACAAACAATCTGCATGTCAGGTTGCATGCAGATGACAACTGGAAACAAACCCTGTGACTTCTTGAACGAGGGGTTTCACTAAAAAGTGCAGAGGGCTAAAACAGACAGAGAGGGGAGGAAGAAATATATATGCTCATAACATTTCATTTCAATACTACACATTCTTCAAGTAAATTAATAATCTCTCCCCTAAATAAATAAATATCAGATTTCATCAAACAACATCCTACCAGCAATAAAGCACAACATCGTAAAACAAAATTGTACAAATGTTTGCCTTCCCTCAAGAAACTTTGCAGTCATTCGCAAAGAACACAAAAGTTTTGTGAGCGAACGCAAACGTTTTTGAGAGCAAACCCAAAGTTTCTGGGGTTCGGTGGGGGTAAAACATTTGCGAGAGAACACTAAAGCATTGTCAAATACATTTTCCTTCCATCTTATTTTTTTTTTCTGCCCCATGACCCTTTAGGGGCTCCCCATAAGGCAGAAATTAAGGTGCAGACACATTTACAAATGTCTAAAAATTTTTTGCGACTAAAAAAACTCCTTTTGATAGGAATCGGTGCGATCAGGAATTTCGCTCGAGGGTGAAAAATGTCCATTGCACCGGGTTGAAGTTTGTCAAAGTGTGTTCTGGGTAAGCGGTGCTTTATACATCACTAAACTACTGATAATTGACCTTTTTAAGTCACAAAATGTCATGGAGGTTTTGCTTATGTGGCCATCCTTAAAATGCAGTGCTAGTTTCAGTAACAACAACTTGTCTGATTGGTGGATTTCACAGTGCTATTGTGGGTAATGCAGTGCTTTAGAATATACAGCAATATACAGTACAGATAAAAAAGCAAAAAAAAAACATTATTAAGTTACAATAAAAATGTCATACCTTTGGAGTTGCTTATACAACCCCTTAAATGTATTTTTTATCACAAATATAGCCATTTGTCTATCGATTTGGACTATTGTTAAGTTATATAAGTGGTCTACTGACATTTGTTTGAAAATAAGCATTCCTGTGAGATGACCGAGGAAAGAAAAGTGGGCAAAATGAAGAAAGGGTTATAAGATAAAAACAATGAAGAGGAAAACTAACTCTATAGGAAGGAATAAAAGGGATTGTTAAGGATTGTGAAAGGGACAGACCCGTCCATTTTGTAGTCTGGCTGAAGGCAGACTGCTGGTGCTGCTGCAGAGATCTGTGTGGTTACCCTACGGTAAGCAGAGGAGGACAAAAGAACAATGTGAGAATGAGAAATAAAATAAAAAAAACATGAAAATAGCTGAGGTGACAGATTGTTGCACAAGTGTAATGAAGAATGAATGAAAGAGGGAACAAGCAGTGAAAGGGCTCTGTGTGCAAACGGCAGCCGCACAGAATCACACAGACCTATTCTGTTATCAATTCCATTATTAATACCTTTTTATTTAATAAATTAGCTTTACATAACGAGATTAGAATGCAATATTATTTTTACATAACTTCAGTGATTTTACCGAAGTAAAGTAAAGCAAGCGATTGTACTATATAATAACTGATTCTCTTTGCACTTCACTGATGTTTGCTTACATTACCGGTCAAAAGTTTAGAATTTTGTCATGTTTTACATTTAAAATATTAAGGATTTCTATTTTAATATGTTTTAAAATGTGTGTTTATGTGGTGTTTATTCCTATCATAGCAAAGCTGAATTTTTAAGCATCACTACTCACTGTCACATGATCCTTCAGAAATCATTCTAATATGCTGATTTGCAGCTCAAGAAACATTTATTATCATTGTCATTGTTGAAAACACCTTTTGCTGCTTAATATTTTTGTGGAAACTGTGATACAAAATCATTCAAAAGTTTAGGATAAAAGAAATCTGTATTTTTTAACTTTCTGTAAATCAAATAATCCTGAAAGAAAGAGTATATCATGGTTTCAACAAACATATTAGGCAAAAACTCAATGTTTTCAATATTAATAATATAGAACCATTATTAATAACTGAGCACTAATAATAATTGATAAAAAACTGAGCATCGCATCTGCAAATTAGATTAATTTCTGTATGATCATGTAACACTAAAGTCTGACATAATGGATGCTTAAAATTCAGCTTTGCCACCACAGGAATAAATAACATTTATATATAATTCCGGGCAGCAGTGGCTCAGTGGTTCATGTAGGTTGTCCACAAACCGGTTCCACCTGACCAATTGTTGAGGTGTCCATGAGTAACACACCTAACCCCAGCTGCTCCCGACGAGCTGGATGGCGCCTTGCATGGCTGACACCGCCGTCGGTGTATGAATGTGTGTATGAATGGGTGAATGTGAGGCAACATGTAAAGCGATTTGCATGGCCATATAATAATTGAAAGCGATATAATAATGCAGTCCATTTACCATATTTTTTAAATATATTTAAATAAAAACTTTAATTTAGTATTTCACCATATTACTCTTTTTTTCTGTATTTTTGACTAAATAAATGCAGCCTTGGTGAGCTTAAGAGACTTCTTTTTAAAAAACTGAATGTAAAAAATCTTAAAAGGTACACTATGCAGCTTTTCCGTCCGCTTGATGACGGCAAGTCTGAGCGCAGAATCTTGGGACTTGTGGTCTTCACCTCACAGCCGGTGGAAAAGAATCAGGACAGGACTCGGGCAGAAATCATGTTCATGGATGCAATTATTAACTTTACTGTAGTATGAAGCAGAGCAGGGGTGAGTGCTGTGGGAGCTGAGCGAGGCCGCCAGAGCGATTGTTAAGCAAAGCACACCGCTCGCGAGTAGCGGGACTTTTATTATGACGGGACACAGTTGTCGGCGCAATCTCCGCTTTTACGGTCATGAAAATGAGGTACCGCAGCTCTGTTTATTATATTAGATACATTTAAGTGTGTTTAAAATGATGTGATGACGTTACTCTGTGCGTTCGCTCGGTGGCTGCTGTGACACTTGTTGCACACTGCTAAGAGTACATTTTTCTGAAAAACCAGGGTAATGCAGATATGATGCAATTGACAGGCGACTCCCTCAGACGCTATGCTCACACGTCCCGGTTCATTGGTAAAAATAGCGATTTTCTCACAATTTACAAATAGTTGGAAACATTTGGGATATTGTAAGAACTCAACAGAACAAAATATATAACACTGGCCTGGTGGTTTTTGGATATTTGACTGCAAAAATCCTACATAGTGTACCTTTAATGATTCCAAACTTGTGACCAGTAGTGCAAGTTCTGAATATCTGTTCTTGTATTTAAGTGACAGAAGATTAAAATTAAGAGAATGTAAAGTACCACTCTTCAAACTGAATGTTAAACATTCAAAATTTGGTATAAAATCTCCAATGATTTTTAACTGTATCATCCAAACAAAAAGCTTTATAGGAGGAATCACATGTATACTAACCCTCAAACTGCCCCGACTGCCAACAGACATCCGCTCCTCATCATCTGATATCTGAGACAGGAAGAGAAAGAAAACAGGGAGTTTAGAACTTTGCTTTGGGTAAACCATGCCTTTCTGTATGCCTGTGAGTATACTGCTATAGTAAAGAGATAACTTGTACCCTATAGAAAGCAAATGTGGGTCAAAAAAGGATAGAATTAAATGCATATAGAAAATGTTTTGTTAGTGAATTTCTTTCAGTGAATTATAATTAAAATTGTGTGTGTGTACCTTCATAGTTATAGTATTCATAACTACTGTAGCTGTATTTAAAAACTATGGAAGCTTGTTTCGTCCACAAAATAAAAAAAAGTTTATATCTCACAATTTTAACTTGAATTCTGAATTCAGACTGAAACAAGCTTCCATGAAAAATTGTTTGCTATAAGTGCCTATTTAGAAACAATGTCCTCACGCAAAGATGGCAATATCCGAAATCCTTGTCCTTGTGGGGACATTTTTTGGTTCCCATGAGGAAAACAGCTTACAAATGTTTTCTGTGATGGGTAGGTTTAAGGGTTTAAGGTTAAGTGATATATAGAATATGCAGTTGGTACAGTATAAAAGTTATTACACCTATGAAATGTCCTCATAATGTTTGGAATGCCAATGTGTGTGTGGGGTTGGTGGGTCGGTGGTAGATGGGGGGTTTGCCTACAAGGGCTGTAATCAACCAAAGAAAATCTTGGTTGACTAAATTTTTGACAAAAAATCGGCAAAAAATTACGTTAGGAAAAGAAACTTTAAATTAATTAATTACTTGGTAGCCTTGTTGTCTGCCTAAATGAATTATAAATAAACATAAAAAACTAGTAGGCTATTTGCAGTTTATTAAATCGTCAGTATATTAAATTATTTTGCACTGAAATGAGTCTGACATATGAGTCTTTTGGCTCTGGCAGCGTTGAACCCTCGCGTGCACCTGCACTGAGGCCGTGAATGGATGACAGTTCATCCGTAAATGCACGCTCTGTGCGCACATTTTAGTTTCGATTTTCGGGAGCGAGTTGCTTGAATTGTGGGTCCATTAGCCTATTATTCTTAATGAAAAACGCAACAACAACACAGTACAATGATAAACTTAATTAGGCGCCTTTACATTTCGCTTTAAAACCAAATCTTCCTCGATCATCTGGTCTTCTGCTCTTGGCTCTTCTGATGAATTAAATCTGACTCCTGCTACGTTTGTGTAGCGACACTCGTTCTGAACATGCTTGCAGACACATTCAGTTTTTATTTGTACTGTCTGTTCTCTAACTGATCTAAATTATTTTATTACTATATAAAAAAAAATCTAAATCACGGTGTGCAAGTGATGTAGACGGTGTTGAGTAGCCTATATCGTAGCAAGCCTAGTTGTAAACTAATGATATCATCACAAGAACTTTTGAGGAATATGCAACATAATTTAGACATTATTGTTTTTGTCATATGTATTATAATACCTGACAGACACTATAATTTCAGCCGCTCTGCGCAGCTCAAACATAGGAGCTCAGCTTCACGGCTGAGACACCAATAGACTATTAACTTAAAGCTTTTACTCTTAAACACAAAAGGCACGTCCACTTTAATAAAAAAGGAATATTTATTAAACAAGCCAGATCAAGAGCAGAAACTAAATAAAATGCATTACTGAAAAATAAAGCATACATATTAAGCATAAATAATATACAGCAAAGTAGCCGACTTCAATCTTTCTCTCTTCTCCAGTGGATTGGGCTAATCCAAAAGAAGTGAAAACAAGGGGTGTTCTGAAGACAGACTGTTACCTGTGAAACAAGGGTGCTCTGGAAACACCCCCATTAGCAATTAGTGCTTTCCACCTGATGACATGAACGCGGCAAAAAATCGACAAATCAGAATTTTGGTCGAGCCAGAATGTATCGACTAATAATCGACTAATCGTCTGGGAGATTACAGCCCTATTACCTACATTGTCTGTTTCTCACACAAAGTGTTTATATTGGACATATGGACACTTTTATGGAGATTTATGATGACTGAAAGCTTCAGTCCCTGTTCACTGTTATCGCATGGAAATTAGCTTGGAATTTAGTTTTTTAACACCATAAAGTGAGTAAGTGATTTTCATTTTTTGCTGAAGTACATCTGACATCTGTTATGAGCAGCACACTACAAGCCTTTAGCAAAAATGATATATAGGAAGAGAGTGAAGAGGAGGACAGACTGAGGAAGGAGCGGGAAAAATTAGGTGTGTGTGGGGTGTGTTATATAAAAAGGGAATAAAAGTGAGGGACAAAAAGCAGATGAAGAGATACAGACCGAGGTATGTCTCCGAGAGTGGCGGGAATACCGCTCACTGTCCTCCTGAAAAGCAGAGCAGGAAAAGAGGACAGAAAGCAGGAAGTTTTAGGTCAAAAGGTCACATGATTATCAAACACTGCAAAAACTGAACAAAGCATGCACTGAGAGATTATGCTGTCTGTCATATCACGGTTTATTACAGGGCTCAGACAGGGTGTCTGGAGGGTGGGAGGGGAGGGTTGAGTGCTTTAAGATGTGGGTCACGCGACCGCCCTATAATCCTGCTGTATGTTATGACCACCTCTACTAAGCCCTAACATGTCAGATGGGCCTCCTGCCCCCCACTGCTCCAGTAAAGCCTGTGAAATGAGGATCAGACACAGACTGCCTAAGAGACATGCAACACCAACCAATCACATTTCATTCTTTGAAGGATACATTGTGATAGTTTGATTAACTGTATTCGGGACCTGTGCTGTGTGCATTTTCTAATTCGAAATTCTATCTTTGGCGGTCTACTGCATGCAGCAGTGCGGTATAATAACAGGTCATACCATCCACTGTTCAATATGGCCCCATTTGCTGTCCAGCCCATAGTATTTCTGGTGCAGAGAGGAGGAGAGCAAGACGATCAAATGAGGAAGGGTTATAATGAAAGTATAGGAAGATGTTAAAAACAGGTTTGCAAGAGAACTTGGTTTGAGTGTGGGAATGGTCTTGTTTATTTCTTCCTCAAGCTTTAGCTATAATTTTATAACCTGATGTTCATAAAACATTGCAAAATACTACAGCTTGTATTTCTAATGATCAAATATGAGGAAGAAATTGCGGAGGGACAGATCTTACCTTTTGCGCTTGATATATCTAATTAAACAGCAGGGAGACCATGATGAAGAGAAAGGAAAAAAAGTGAGTCAGGAAGAGAAAGATATACAGAGCTTAAAGGAGACTTTAGGGATAATATGTCAATAAATCAGGATTGAGCTGGAACAAAGAATGAAAATACAAGTATTGTCATTTTTATAACATGCACACTATTTAAAGAACCCAAAACATTCTCATAAGTCTTTTAAAAATAATGCTGATTCAAAATGGCAACAAATTAACCCTTAATTGTCTCAATATCTTGGGGGATGTATTGTACATGTTATTAGCATGCGAGATTTAACAAGATATATATTTTGAAGAAAAAGGTGAAACTGCTAATGAGTAACAACATAAGATATTTTATGTTAAAATTGGATTAAAAATGTTGTCTTTTATTGAACTTTTATTGGACCAATACACTACCATATAAACTGCAAAAGTTTGCTAATAGTAATTAAGATATTAATAATTTTATTCAGCAAAGGTGAATTATCTCTTTACCTGCCATTGATGGAATTTTCTGTTATGACACACTGCTTCTCCGCCATTCACAGAATTTTACAATTCAAAACAATTATGTTTTCAAAACAAAAATGTTTTCAGCGTTATACAGTAGGGGGCACTGTTACGCATCTACTGCAAAAGTATAAAATCTCCAGATCAAAACAGAAAAAAAAATAAAAATAAAAAAACAGCTTCTCAGCTTTTTGTTCTAAATGTTGCTTTATACGAAACATACCCAAATTCAAGTGTTGATAAAAAAATGTTTTTTACATTTTTTTTTTAAGCTAAAGGTCTGTTCTTTCTTTTGATATATTTTGCATGTTCAGTTTGATATAATTATACAACTAAATATATTCTAGAGGTCATGAAATGGTTAAAAAATGCTGGTGGTAGCTGGCAACTTAAAAAAAAAAAAAAATTCTAGCGAAAGGGAAATAGTTAAATAGATAAAAAATGACAGTAAAAATTTTAGATCATTACAAAAAAGAGATCTATTTAAAATTATTTTCTTTCTTTCTATTCTTTTGAACTTGCTATTCTATTCAAAGAATCATGAAAAAAATATTAAGCAGGATATTAACTGTTTTTATCATTAAGTAGATGATCATATGACACTGAAGACTGGAGTAAAGGCAGCTGAATATTCAGCTTTCCCATCAAAAGAAATTACATTTTGGATTATATTCATTATAAAATATACTTTTTTATTTATTTAATTTTTTAAAATTGTAATAATATTTTCTGTTTCAGGAAATAGTAATGAATCGGTAAATTGTACTTAAATATTACTTTAACTGAATTATTTTACTGTATTTTTCATTAAATAAATTTTAACTTTTAACTTTGACTTTCTTCAATTCAATATCTTTACGGACCACAACCTTTTGAACTGTAATGTATCATTAGTTCAATATCTATTTAAGCACACACAATAGTGCACACTCTACATGACAATCCCAAATAATTTGCACTATTACGCTAAAAATGATCAAAGAACCTATTCTGAAATATGATCCTCTTAAAACACCAACAAGTCACATGACAATACAATTACTAAATAAAGGTTATGCCTCCAATGTGAATGTGTAATAACATTCGCCCACTCACCTCATAAGCCATAGTCACTACATACAGTATATCACATCTTCAGGTTACTATACAGACTAACAAAGGTTAACACCAGCACAACACACACACACACACACACACACACACACACACACACACACACACACACACACACACACACGCACAAACACTAGGATCCATGATCACACCCCTTTTCTGTCTATATGCTAAGCAAAAACCATACAAGAAAAAGGACAGTTTATACAGTCTTTTCTCTGCGTCACAACTTTAAGACTGGTTTAGAAGGTTTAAATGTTTAAACCATGAATAACTGAGAAACGATTCTGATGGTGGTACTGTACTTTAATGATTAGATGGTTTAGGGGAATTAGAGAATTCACACATCTTTTGTCCAGGGGAACCATTTCACTCCACTTTTAGTTCATTTCAGTTTGTGTATTTAGTGGCAGGGATTTTCTAACCCTTTTTCCCAGTTACATTATTACCTTATTACAAGTGAGGGAATGAATCATATTGAGTATTACTCTGTTATGTGATAAACATATTTACTGAATTAGAATTTCGTAATTGCACTCTTGCTTGTATGATTTTGTTTAAATAAAGCCAGTGTGAAATTCTATGTAGACCCTTACAATACAGGCTATATTTAGTATAGCCTAAGAAGAAACTAGAACTGTAACAGTCTGCCAAACAGATTATCTCCTGACCTCTTTCTGTTGCCTCTCCAATTCCTTCATACGGATTTCTCGAGCTTCTGCGCGGGCTGCCCGTTTAGCTGCCAGTCTTGCCTCCGCCTGGAGGAAAAACAGAGAGGCATGACAAAATAGAAAGCATTTTAAAGCATTTTTATATCCAATACAAATGAAAGTCAAAACTGTTTACCAGTGTGATCGAGAAAGGAAATTTGTATGATAGAGAAAGACCTTTTCTGCTTGAGGACTATGCAAAGTAAGTTGAGGAGAGTTCTTGGAATGTAATCTAATTAAGCTATTCACAGACTTTCAGTGATTAATCCATTATATTTTTAATCTCATCATTGACTTTATTGACTTGAGTGGGTGGAAGTCCCATGAAAATAAGTACCAATCAGCAGCCACATAACAGATTAAGAATGATTAGAAATTCTGTTCTACCTAAGAATGTTAAAATAATAACAACAAATAACATGATGGTCAAGAAAAAATATAATCAACTGTTTAGTTGGGTCATCTATAGCAGTTCCGTGACCGTGGAGAGCGAAGGTTTGTTTCTCACTGGACTTGTCATCTATAAAGGTTTAAGAAAAAAATTAGCTGGGGTGCCCCTCACAAAAATGTGGAAATTTTGTGAGAACCCTATATCCAAAAATGGCTGCCGTCAGCCAAACTGGAAATTTACATTTTAATGGTTTTGCCCACAGTGCTGCATAATACATAGTTTCTGTGACTATTTGGGTCAAGAAATTCATAAATGATGTAGATTTATTGATATTACCTATTTTTGACCTTCAAATTCAAGATGGCCGCCAATTTTTGGTGACACTACAGGTGAATAGGGATTTTTTTTTAATTACAGTATATCACTGTGAAACTTCTCCAGTTTATTACTGGCATAAACATAAGAACACACATTTATTACAAGTTTTGTGTAAATAAATGTTTAAATATGCAAATGAGGCCTTATATACTTAAATATACGCTCTTTGCATATATTTCTAAAAACAAAATCTGGAAATTGGAAAGGACCAGGTTTAAAATTCTTGGCTCTATTTGTTGACATATTAGAAAACAGGGCTTTTACAGAGGGGATTCTGTATATCTTATGTTGTGCTTTAGTAAATTAGAGAATACTGACAATAGCCTTAAAAAAAATCTATTTTCGCCATTTTTTAAAGTAAAATTACCTATACAGTGGGGCAAAAAAGTATTTAGTCAGCCACCAATTGTGCAAGTTCTCCCACTTAAAAAGATGAGAGAGACCTGTAATTTCCATCAAAGTTACACTTCAACTATGAGAGACAGAATGAGAAGAAAAAAAAATCCAGAAAATCACATTGTCTGATTTTTAAAGCATTTATTTGCAGATTATGGTAGAAAATAAGTATTTGGTCAATCACAAAAGTTAATCTCATTACTTAGTTGTATAACCTTTGTTGGCAATGACAGAGGTCAAAAGTTTTCTGTAAGTCTCCACAAGGTTTTTACACACTTTTGCTGGTAGTTTGGCCCATTCCTCTATACAGATCACCTCTAGAGCAGAGATGTTTTGGGGCTGTCGCTGGGCAACACGGATTTTCAACTCACTCCAAAGACTTTCTATGGGGTTGAGATCTGGAGACTGGCTAGGCCACTCCAGGACCTTGAAATGCTTCTTACTAAGCCACTCCTTCGCTGCCCGGGCGGTGTCTTTGGGATCATTATCATGCTGAAAGACCCAGCCATGTTTCATCTTCAATGCCTTTGCTGATGGAAGGAGGTTTTTACTCAAAATCTCACGATACATGGCCCCATTCATTCTTTCCTTTACACGGATCAGTCGTCCTGGTCCCTTTGCAGAAAAACAGCCCCAAAGCATGATGTTTCCACCCCCATGCTTCACAGTAAGCTTTACACGGGCCCGGACATGTACTGGCTTAAGCAGGGGGACACGTCTGGCACTGCAGGATTTGAGTCCCTGATGGCGTAGTGTGTTACTGATGCCTTTGTTACTTTGGTCCCAGCTCTCTGCAGGTCATTCACTAGGTCCCCCCATGTGGTTCTGGGATTTTTGCTCATCGTTCATGTGATAATTTTGACCCAACGGGGAGCCCCAGATCGAAGGAGATTATCAGTGGTCTTGTATGTATTCCATTTTCTATTAATTCCTCCCACAGTTGATTTCTTCACAACAAGTTGCTTATCTAATGCAGATTCAGTCTTCCCAGCCTGTGCAGGTCGACAATTTTGTTTCTGATGTCCTTTGACAGCTCTTTGGTCTTGGCCATAGTGAAGTTTGGAGTCTGACTGTTTGAGGTTTGTGGACAGGTGTCTTTTATACTGATAACGAGTTCAAACAGGTGCCAAACAGGTAACGAGTGGAGGACAGAGGAGCCTCTTAAAGAAGAAGATACAGGTCTGTGAGAGCCAGAAATCTTGCTTTTTTGTAGGTTACCATATACTTATTTTCCACCATAATTTGCTAATAAATTCTTTAAAAATCAGACAATGTGATTTTCTGGAATTTTTTTCTCATTCTGTCTAATAGATGCAAATTACAGGCCTCTCTCATCTTTTTAAGTGGGAGAACTTGCACAATTGGTGGCTGACTGAATACTTTTTTGCCCCACTGTAACTCAGGATAGGAATGATATATCAACAAATCCCTTTGTCGCTTGTCGCCTCTGGCTTGGCTTGCTCAGTTGGGGAAAAAAACTATTTTTCAAATATATTTCAAAATTAATCTAATTATTAAACCAAATTAACCATATAGATCAAATTACTTATCTAATTACTGATCTAAAACCCACATTGTTACTGTATGATAATCAAAATATATTTTGTTGCATTATTTTTCTGTTTAACACTGTGAAGCTGCTTTGAAACAATCTGTGCTATATAAATAAAGTTGACTTGACTGACTTGACTTTGTAAAAGCCTTCAGAATATAGTTAAGTATACGACCTGGAAAAGTTTTTGCTTTTACGTGCTACTGAAGTGGATATGTCTAACTCTGTGTGAGAAAAAACTTTTAAATTGTTTAATTGCATACATTTTTACAAACAATATATATTCAGTTCATTAATATCAGTAGTGTATAATATTTAAAACACATGGAAATTGATAAATGAATAAATTATTAATAACAATAGCCTTAAGCTGAAGAGAACTACCTTAACAAACACACATAACAACTGTCACAAAAACTGTCCCTGTTTGTTTGTATGTCCATCTATAACAAATTGAATCTAATTCTGACAGGGTTTCGTCGTCTTATCTGTTGTTGTTTACTTTCTTTTTATCAGCTCTTGCTACTTGGTCTTTTCTGTGAACATTTATGAGCTTATTTCGGCATTGTCTGCATTTCTCTGAGATATAGATTGTACTGAATGTCAGCCTGCTTATTTTGCTCAAGATAAGGCTTTATCAAGTCCACGTCATGCAATCAAGAAACTATGCTTCTAACCACTGGTCAAGATCTGTCATTGCAACCACACAAGTTTGCGATGCTGTTTACGAATGTTCCTTAGAACTATGGTTTCGGGAAACACAGACTGGTTGAACTGTTGATAATGACGGAACTTGCGACCATAGTTAGCTAACAATGCTTTTGGGAAATGCACCCTAGTGCGTCACACCCTGCCCCCTTTGCCCCAGCAGCTCACACCAGTAGCAGTGATGATGAGAGGAGTCAGTGTGGAGATTCAACAGATTCAGATGGAGAGTTTTTTTTTTGTTAATAGAATGTTAATAAAAACAACTCCAAGCTAAAGAATCTCTTGAAGAGTCTCCCTGCTTTCATTGCTTCCACCCCAGACATCTGATGACCTATGTGTATGTTGTAATTTCACTGTCCATAACTGAACTCAGTATGAGCAGAGCTTTCATTTGAGCCCAATATTAAGGCTCTTTGACGATTTTGAAAAATTGTCATTTAAAGAGCCAAAAATTGGCGGCCATCTTGTATTTGGAGGTCAAAAATAGGTCATATCAATAAATATACATAATTTATGAATATCCTGACCCAAATAGTCTCAGAAACCATGTATTATGCAGCACTGTGGGCAAAACCATTAAAAAAATAATTTCCAGCTTGGCTGACAGCAGCCATTTTTGGATATAGGGTTCTCACAAAATTTCCCCTTATTTTTGTAAGGGGCACCCCAGCTAATTTTTTTCTTAAACCTTTATAGATGAAAAATCCAGTGAGAAACGAACCTTCGCTCTCCACAGTCAAGGGACTGCTATAGAAAGTAATTAAAAGACACCTGTAAAAAGTAATTAATAGATTGTATTATAAGATGTAAACACAAAAATAGATTGTAATATTGTAAACACAAACACAGGTTGTGAACTAAAGTTACCAGTTAAGTGCAAAGTACACACACACACACACACACACACACACACACAAACAAACAGTGCCAGGAAGGAATAGCTCACTCATTGACTCCAAGCTGCCATTTCCGGTCAACATGTGAAACCCAAAGCATAACAGAGGGACAAAATGCTGCTCAACAACTCAACTGATGAACATCATGTGACCACACAAATAGCATTTTATGGTCCTCACACTTCAAATGTCTCTGTGGATTAAACTAGTTTAAAGCAAGATGAATCAGCACTGACAAAAAGGAAACACTGTGCGCAACGGTACAGTCAGAAGGCTTTCCAGTTAACAAATCGCCATTATTTACCATGGATTACTGTAATAACACTAACTGCTCTATGGTACTGTGACAGAAATGTGTTATATTCATATTGAATTTTATTATATTATTAGTGTAGACATGTATTAAAGGAGTAATGGAATACAATTACATTATATATATATATATATATATATATATATATATATATATATATATATATATATATATATATATATATATATACATACATTAAGCTATAGCATTTGTGAATTTATACTATATGTATTTAGGCTACTGCTTTTTATACAAATACCATAGAAACCATAGGTTTTACCATGGTATTGATATACTATATGCCTATTTTACCTGTGGTTAAATGATCAAAATGTTTGCAACTATGGAATACCAATGGTACATTTTGTTAATGAACATACATTTACATTTGCAACTCAAGGTACCGTCCATTGTGCATTTTTTTAAGAGACAAAACATGCAATATTATTAATATTGCAGCCTGAACTGCAAACTGTGCCAAAGATACGTGCCATCACAGTCAAGCAACAAATATTTTTGTTTCAAAAATGTGAATTGTCATGTTCTGACAATAACGAGAAGGCAAAGTTTAAAACCACAATGAATGGCCTGGTTTCTACAACTTAACTGAGGATCAAACATCTGCCTTTAAACTTGAAAGAAATAAAGATTTGACATTTATTGTTGTCACAAACTGCACTGAAACACGGGTTGAGGATCCAAACATAGCTTTTATTGGGGCAATCCAGTAATCCCTGTTGTTTTTCTGTTTTGTTTTTTGGATTAACTGCCCTGTGTTTTGACCTATTGCCTGTTTTATGGATTATGATATATATGTGTATGTGTGTGTGTGTGTTGGACGTATGATGGAGTATTTATGTGCCAAACAAACTCCTTTAGAATTTTAATACGTTTTGTAAAGTTTGGCCCTGTATGACTTCATAAAGGGCGTGTTTGTTTGAATCCCGCTGCTGACATAAGACACTGCTGATGTGTTATCAGGCTTCCATGTAGTCTGAGGGAGAAGCATGTTTTGCGTCTTATGCCAGCAGCGTCACTGTGGACTCGTGAATGCGGATTCAAACAAACACGGAATAGAATACAATGCAGAATAAAGTCGTAGTTTTTGTTATTTTTGGACCAAAATGTATTTTCAATGCTTCAAAAGAGTCTAACTAACCCACTGATGTCACATGGAGTACTTTGATGATGTTTTTCATACCTTTCTTCTTACCTTTATGGACACGGACTATATTGTGTGCATACACTTTCAATGGAAGGACAGAAGGCTCTCGGACTAAATCTAAAATATCTTAAACTGTGTTCCGGAGATGAACGGAGGTCTTACGGGTTTGGAACTACATTAGGGTGAGTCATTAATGACAGAATTTTCATGTTTGGGTGAACTAACCCTTTAACCATGTGCACTATGCAATTTTTTCGTCCACTAGATGGCGCCTATTCAAAACAAAGGCGTAGCTTGATGACGCCAAGTTTGAGAGCAGAATCTTGGGATGTGGTCTTCACCTCACAGCCAGTGGAAAAGAATCGGGACAGGACTTGGGCAGAAATCATGTGCATGGATGCGATTATTAACGTTACTGTAGTATGGAGCAGAGCAGGACCGAGTGTTGTGGGAGCTGAGCAAGGGCGCTGGAGCACAACACACGGCTCGCCATTTACGCTTTTCCAATCATGAGTATGTGGTAACGCAGCTCTGTTTGTCATATAAGATACATCTGAATGTGTTGAGAATTATGTAATGACGTTCACTCGGCGGCTGCTGTGACACTTGTTGCACACTGCAGTAAGAGTAAAGCATTTTTTTCCTGCCAAATAAAACCGGAAACTGAGGGTAATGCAGACACGACGCAATTGACAGGCGACTCCCTCACACGTCCCAGCTCCTTGGTTAAAATAGCCTTTTTTTCAGGATTTACAAATAGTTGGAAACATTTGGGCTATTGCAAGTACTCAACTGAACAAAATATATAACACTGGCCTGGTGGTTTTTACTGCACAAATCCTGCATAGTGCACCTTTAAGGAAACAGTGGATGCAGTTTTTGTTTTCCAGAGCAGCAACTGAGTTCTGCAAGTTTGTTTGTTTGTTCCCGATCATGAGTCAAAACAGCAGGCAGTGAGTGAAACTGCATCAAATGTGGTGACCATCCAGCGGTCCCCACTTTTCAAAAGGCTTATAAATCACACAGGATGAGTTTTTTTTTTTTTTTTTTGAGAAAGTAAAAATGTAGAATGTTTCCTGTGATGGGTAGGTTTAGGGGCAGGGGCAGTGTAGGGGGATAGAATGCACAATTTGTACGGTTTAAAAAAAAACATTATGTCTATGGAGAGTCACCACAAAGATAGTGAACCAGACATCTGTGTGTCTGTGTGTGTGTGTGTGTGTGCTCGTGTTCATGACTCTTTAGCTCCGCCCATTGTACCCCTGCACAAGCTCGGGTGTTTTCAGAAAGAATCGGTAAAGCATATCTGTCTTTTATAAATATAAAACTAAAGACTCTTTGGAGATATGAAGGATGCAGTACTACTCTATAGGTACTCAAGATTAACATGAGATTGGCAGAAACTGTGTGTGTTATGTTTTAATACTTTGTAATTTAATGGGATTTCTCCAAAACATGAAAGTAATTAGAATAAATATTGACTCAGTGACCAGGGGCCCGTACCATGATGGTAGATTAACAAACTCAGGGTTATAGGATTAGTTTTGAGTTGACAAAACCAAACCAATCAGTTCAGGCTTTGTTGGTCCCATGATGCTGATCATCAACTTTCTCTGTCAACTCAGGCTTTGATCCTGAGTTTAAGGAGCGTGTGCACATGAAAGTGTGACATCAGCAGTAAGCAGCCAATCACGTGCCTTTCAACGCAAAGTGTGACTCATTTCTAGCGAGAGAGCCAACATGATTCAAAACTCTTTTGCTGAAAATAAAGACATTGAAGTATGTATTAAGATTTAAAAGCATTTACAAATAAGAAAATAATGTTCCATGCAAGAGGATAAATAAAGAAAATAGTTGTGAAAGTAGTTTATATATATATATATATATATAATTTTTTTTAAGCAGTCTCTTGTGCTTACCAAGTCTGTATTTATGTTTATATATATATATATATATATATATATATATATATATATATATATATATAGATAGATAGATAGATAGATAGATAGATAGATAGATAGATAGATAGATAGATAGATAGATAGATAGATAGATAGATAGATAGATAGCAATCCGTTTCTATGATATATTATAAAAAAACTTTAATATTGTGAAACATTATTAAAATGTAAAATAACTGATTTGTATTTGAACATATTTTACTATGTCATTTATAATTGTACAATTATTATATTAACTAATCATCATTAGACAATATATATATATAAAATATAAAATAATTATACTTTTATATATTTATAAATATATTATTTTTATCATGTAGTGACCTTTAATTTGGAGCAAGAGAACCAGGGGGAGTGGCTTTATTGAATCAGAGATGAGTCACTTTGCTCACAGCTGATTGGTTCAAATTCAGTTTGCGATCTCTTATCCCGAACATAAGCTGCTCCGGAGCAGGTTAGCTGCGGAGCGTAAGTTACTATGGAGATGAACACTGCTAAAAGCCAAACCACTTTGATGGTACTTAAAACCCAGGATTGGTACAAACTAAGCTTAAACATATCTGGCTAGCTAGCTAAACCGGCTTCATGGTATAGGCCCCAGGGCAGTTAGCCTGACAAGCCAGACCCACATCAAGATGCTTGGTCTGGAAACTCACTATTGACAGGGCTCAATCCGAGAGGCGGGATAAAAGGCTGTCTTTCAAACTCCATCTGCACACAATTGGATAGCGCTACAACCAATCAGAGCAAAGAAGAAGCTGACGTAGTTAGAGCTCTCGGTTATTTGCTCTTTTTTCAATGAAAAGCTTAACTTTAAATCTTTCAGAGTCGCGGCCAAAGCAGATTCGAAAGACCGCTGTTCGCCAACATCTCCAGCCGCCGCCATCTCCTTTGTTTTCAAGCAGCAGGAACCGTCGCAACTCTGCCGTCATTACGTTAAGCCCGCCCACCGACTCTATACACGATGTGATTGGCCCGTCCAGAGTTAGGCTTTTCCAGCTCAGAAGGGTATTGAGAGTTGCTAGACGACACTCGTGGGCAGATTAAATTTGCTGCCGCTAGGGTGCGTCTAGATTTCTAGGCTACAGGGCAGTATTATTGAGTGTTTAAATACATGAAACAGTGGTCATGTGGTTGACTCATGCATCATCCCCCTATAGCTTTATTGGCACGGTAAAAAAGGCTTTACATAGTCAAAGCATTGATAGTGCTCTGAACTAATGGTGTTGATCAGGCAGTGATTGACAGCGCTCTGATCCAATGGCCAAAAGTGCTCTGATCCACAAACCACATTCGATAACATATTAAAACAAAATAATCTTTAGAGTAATTTTATGAATAAAGGTGGAACATTTAAGACATGCTGAAAAACAAAACTTTGTTTTAAGTAGTATCATCTTAAATTTCTGCATTGTAACAGCTGTTGGCACCACTAGTTCCCACGGCCATGCCTACATATGTAAAATGAACAGCTTTCACATTAGACCTTTTGGTGTATCCCATTATATAATGTATGAATTACAATGTGAATAGAGACCAGTGGTGGTAAGGGGAAGTTCCAACAAAGCAATCAAACCTTTGTGTGAAAAAAACAGACAAACAAACAAATTAGTAAATTCCATTGTGCTACCTTTTTGGTTTACTCCATTTGTGCTTATTAAAGTAGCATGAAATTCATTTATAATCTCCGGAAGAGCAAATGTTTTGTTGTGAATGCAATATATCTATACAGACAGTATATAGGCTAATGCACTGTATGAAGTCTGTGACAGTGGAGAGAATAACAAGCTTGCCAAGGCGACACAAACAGACTGTTAGAAAGCAGCTCTGTTTCTTTTGTCTGAACAAGTCACAGCTCATTGAATAAGGGGCTTCAGACAAGCCTCTGGCCTAGATCCTGCCAACCACGTCTACTGGCCTGTCAACAGCATGCAGGGAGCTGGAGTTCACACTGCTCAGCAGAGCAACTCTCATAGCTGCTGACTATCAGAGACATAACAATGGAAAACTTGGAAAATGGAAGACATAGAAAATTGTTAAAATATAAACTGTATAATTGTACATACATGTATATCATCTTAAAGCTTCTGCCAAGAAAAAAAGTCCATTATAATATACCAAACAGTCTGCCTAGCAACAAGACACACTGCAACCATATTACAGTAGGCTAATACTAATAACGAAGTCCTCTGAAGTCATGTTTACCACAATCAATAACAGAAACACAAAATGGCACCAGTTGTGTTTTTATGAAAGAAGAAAGAAAGGGTACACAGTGTAGCGTCTGTTGTATTTAAGGCCTGTTCACACCAAGACAAATGTATGATGCAAAAATTAGGTGTGATACACATTTTAATTTGAATGAACGACTGTTAACGTGTCTACTCAGACCAACATAAACATTTGAATGTCGTCAATGTGACAATTTTTTATTGAGATTAATTGTATTTATCTCCTTTCTATCGCACTGTGAAAAAAATTGGCCAACCAATAACATTTGTGTTTTTGGTCACATGTCCAGGGTCGCTGCTGTTACATAAAAACACGGCTTCGCATAATGATTAGTAGGTACCACAGTTGGTTTGAAATGAGCTCCGGACGTCACGTGAACCATTCTGTTTACAATGCCATATTGGCAGGCAGTAACAGCTGGGAAGGAATATGAAATGAATGACACCAGAATGAGTTTCAAGGCAACATAATTCACTGCGCACTTTAATTCAAAAGACATAGACTTGTACATAGCAAAACTTAATAGATTAAACATAACAGATCCATATTTAATGGGAACTTATTTGTATCATTAGTTACATGAGGCAAAAGTATAAAAGTATTTCACTTTTGCTTTCCCCCGCCTGTTCTGGCATCCTGGCGCACAACAGCTGTCTACCATGTTGAAATAGTAAGGTTTAAATAGTCTGGTTGAAAAAATGTTTTCGATCCAATGCTACAGCTGCTCTAGCGCTCCCGATTGCCTGCCAAAATGTCGAAGTTTAGGCTGCGTGACGTCAACCTCCGGAGCACTATATAGTATGAATGTATGTAGAATGGATAAAAAAACTATATTGCGCACTTCAGAATCTCGCCAGAAGTAGGTAATCCGGGTACTTTTCGCATACTGTTTTTTGAATACTATGGATTAGGACATACTGCTCAGAGCAGAGTAGTATATATTGTAATAATTATGTCCACAACTTGTAATAATTACTTCAACAAGCTCATTGTTTCTACCTCAAATTATACAACGTTAGCTAACGTGATATTTATATGTACATTTCTGAAATGCATTACTTAGAAATAGTCACTTCATCTCTGATAACAGATCACTCTCAATTGTAGGCCTAATGTAGACACATGCATTGGCGGCGGTAGTGAAGTATTTTTACTTTCCAAGTAATAAGTATAAGTATAAGTACTGTATCAGTGTTCTTCCTTGAAAAACGTTTACTTCACAACATTCGGAAACAAAATATTGTAGTTTTTACTGCACTACGTTTCATTTTGAATATCATTTAATACTTAATTACATTAAAAATGTAGTACTGTATACTTTTACACAAGTACAAGTAATTCAAAGTTTTACTTGAGTACAAGTAAGAAGGTAACATTTTTATGTACTTAAGTATTAAAGGTATAAAAAAACAGCAAATTTTATTTATTAAATGTAGTGCAGTAAAGAGTATTTATATAAATATTATATAATAATAATCCAGGTGGACACAATGGTTATAATGAGTATATTTTAATGTCTACGGAAATACTGCACATATAAAGAGCAGTTACAGTCTAAACACATGCACATTAAACACATGTGATTAAGGTTAAAACCCTTTGATCAGTGACTCAGCATGAGACACATGTGTATGCGATAAACTGGTGCCTTATCAGTCATACCAGACTGTGTACATTCTCCACTTTAGACCACTGCCTTTTGTTGGTTTTGTGTGTTAGTGCAGAACTAAATTGCTGTGAAATAACATTATTACTGCTAATGCAATATTAAGCTTCTTTAATTATGAAAGGCTCCAGCTTCACTGATTGTCGCGGATGTCATACATGAATGATTTCTAAAGCACTAAATCTTCTTGCAGATACACTCTAGCAAAGAGAAGAAATACAGTCTCTGCAATCTGCGTTTTCTTCTTTGGCTGGATTCCCTCACTGGGGGAGCTATATTTTGAGCTTTAATGTTCAGTTTCTGGTTTCGTTAAATACCACTCTGTAAAAACAGACTACAAGTCACTGCTATTAGAGGGATTTGAGGTTCTGTCAAGAGAAGATAGTTTGCCTGTCCTAGATCAAGCATGAGCGTGGCAGAATCTGACAGATGTTCCTTTCCTCCTCAGCTGTGTGAGGACCCCACAGGCCTCCCTATGGAACCATAAGGAACTAAATTCTTTCAGAGCCAGGAAAGAGATCAACTCTGCGAACTCGCATAAGAGCAAAGAGGCAGTTCAGTGCTGCACTACCATTCAAAATAATTATGTAACTTTATTAAGGATGCATTAAGTTGATTGAAAGTGGCAGTAAAAAATATATATCTGAAAAAGGTAAATATGATGTATTTCTTGGCAGAATTCATGAAAGTTGGGAAAACATTGTGTGCATCCACTTGTAGTTTCATTAATATTTGTCAATTAATCTGATGTGAGCAAACATATTGCAATGGCATTCAAGTGATTATTGAGAACTGCTTTTTTGTTTAATGGGAAACTCAGTGGAATGAATCAAACTTACTCAGTCGGTGAACCATTCAGAGAGATTACTGAGTTTACAGTACAACTGACTCCCTCACTAAACCATGATTCAAAATTAAGACTGTAACACAACTGTTTTCCCCCCCAAATAGACAAAAATGTTCTTACAAAGTATCAATACTTATCTGGCAAAAGTATAATCAGGATCAATAGTGTGTGTAAACATCAAATGTTCTGATTCTTTAAATAAACCCTGATTCTACATCGGACACATTGCTGCTTAATTATTTTTGCTGTGTGAAGCAAAATGTCTATCACAATCCAACCACATAAGTAGTATTCAGAACAGTTTATTCTTCATAGATTAAGGAATAATGATTCAACTACTTGCATTTACAAGTAGAGCCTGTACTTGGCATTAAACTGTTCTTGGGACAGTGTACTTGTCTGTGTGTATATCTGCATGTGCAAATCTCTACTAACCATTCACAGAGATCCAAGGAGCGAGAGAGGTCAAACTAATTTAAATTGCTGCAGTGAAGCTCCTAAATATCTGAGATGAAACTCATGCTTTGGCAGCCCCATGTGAATTAACTTTACCTCACAATCCGCTCCTGGGCAGACCAGCTCAGAATAGACTATCTTTCAATTAGACAATCCAATAACAAAATCACGTAGCCTTAATATATTCTTGATCTACTGTAGAGAACTTCTAGCATCATAACATTTAGTCAGTCTGATATGCAGCCCACAAGGCAGAAATTAAGTAGGCAGTTATGGTTCAGGCCCAGCACATTTTAACTTACACTCTGGGTGTCTTTGGAGACCATGAGCACACATAGTAATAGCCTCCAAAGCAAACAAACCTGCACCTCACAGCCATATTTAACATGTGGCTCAGAGAAATACTGCAAAATGAACTTTGCATAGGGACTGATGGAACAAACAACAAGAGCATTTCTCCTCCTCCACAGTCTTGCGGAGGGGTTAATTTGAATATCAAGTATGCTGACTCACAATTCACCCAGATCACAAATATATGTGTGTGTGTGTGTGTGTGTGTGTGTGTGTGTGTGTGTGTGTGTGTGTGTGTGTGTGGGCATGTTTTTGTGAAATATCAGGACACAAATGTGTATAATGACATGGGTATGACATAGGTATTACAAAAAGAGGGTGAAATATGAGGACGTTCCCCATGTCCTCACTTTTCAAAATGCTTATAAATCACACAGGATGAGGTTTTTTTTTTTTTTTTTTTTTCACAGACGTAAACTGCGCAGTCTCCTGTGATGGGTAGGTTTAGGGGCAGGGGCAGTGTAGGGGGATAGAAAATACGGTTTGTACGGTATAAAAACCATTACGCCTATGGAATGTCCCCACATTTCACTAAAACAAACATGTGTGTGTGTGTGTGTGTGTGTGTGTGTGTGTGTGTGTGTGTGTGTGTGTGTGTGTGTGTGTGTGTGTGTGTGTGTGTGTGTGTGTGTGTGTGTGTGTGTGTGTGTGTGTATGTGTGTGTATGTGTATGTGTATGTGTGTGTGTGTGTGTGTGTGTGTGTGTGGTGTGTGTTTGCATGGACTTGGAATGAGTGAGTCACCAATACAGATTGTTAGGAAAAAACAAACAAAACGTTAAAATAATCATGGAAATTAATAAACAATTTTGTGTGTGGTATTTCAGTGCAAGAAAAAAAAAATCTAACATTTTTATAGAGTGTAAAAATGTCACATTCTAATCATACAAAAATCTAATTCAATTTCAAATGGGAACTTGCACTGCATCCTAGGACGCTTTGGAGATTGTCTCCATAGCGCAACCAGTATCTGAAACACTGCAAACGTGTTAGGGAGGCTTGGCTAATACCTAAATAAAGGCCATTACAGTAGCAAAGGTGGGCTGAAATAAAAACATTTATAACCCTTTCAAAATCATTAAATAACAGAAAAGACTTGACTTTGGATAACTGCCTCAACTGGGAATTTTTTTTTTGATTTAATTACTGAATTATTCTGTTTATCCAGTTTAAAGTCACTGTCCATTACAACACTCATTTTTACAGTGGGCTCCGCTGCCCCGAGCTCCGCTTGGATAGCAGTATCGACTTGTCAGGGTCTTATGAGAGCCTCCTTGGAAAGCATTCCTGGCGTAGTTAGGCCTCCTCTTATTTAGATAGTCGTCTTGCTGAGGCCTTCATTTGTATAGCTCCCCTTGGATACTTTATCAGGTTGTTGGCTCTGTGAACCTCCTGATGTGTCGCTATGTCTCCTCTTGTTTTGAGAGTGGGTTTCCTAAGATCTCCACTCATCAGGGTTTGGTGTCCCCTGAAGTGACAGGCAGGATATTCCTTATCCTTAGCCATATTCCCTTGAAGGTAGAAGAATACTGAGCTCTGCCTGTGGGGTACATAGCCGGTGTTGCTAGTTGGGGAATAGAGTCACGACAGCTGCTTGTGCGTAACATCTAGGATAGGGAATTGTGACTCCGGACTTAGCACTGTGGAGTCACTGACTTTATGTCAGCAGTTACGGCATTCATTCCCTCAGCATAGCAGAGTGGGTATTTGTTCCCCAAAGCATCCTAGGATGCAGTGCAAGTTCTCACTCGAAAGGTAAGTTATGAATTTAACCATGGTTCCCAGAGACACTGTGTCTCATTGCCATGCTTCAGGTATGCCTGCCCACGGCTCCTTCAGACAAAATAAGTTGTTCAAGTGTACTACAGGCACCAGTCACTGACCAATGTTATCAGGGTTGCCAACTCTCACGCATTTGGCGTGAGACTCACGCTTTCAGGATCTGTCTCACGCTGGCCAAGTAAATCTCATGCCAAATTACCAAACCTGCTTTTGATATGAAACAAAGTATAACCTTTTACATTTATTAAAGTTTTAATACGAAATTCTAACAATAAATAGCATTTTGGCCACTTAATGTGGCATGACAGTTCAAGCTAGAGCCTTGACATGCGTTCATCTCGCGGTGGCGCTCGATCACATGCATTGATTATTAAGTCTACCACATTTACAGTATCATTTTATTATGGAGAGTGGTGGAGATGCAACATTGTTAACATTAATGTTATGAGTTTTCTTTGTATTTAGCCCTCAGGTATTCCTTACTAATTGGTCACACTCATACTCATTGACCATACACCTTAACTATTTTTCAATTAAATAAATGTTTTATGTTTTAGTTCAATAATATTTATTGAATATTTTGAGGACATCTTTTGGTAATAAATACTATTGGTGCAATAATTATGGTCCATTAATGACCACTTAAAATATTTGACCTCTAATATTTGTTATTAATTATATTACAATTAGTGTAGTGATTAAGGTTAAAATAGATAATTCCAATGCAAAGAGGCAAATTAGAGTACTTTTGTGGCTGGAATTTTTGGAATTTTTTCAATTGTAATGCCATCACCCACTAGGTGGCTTATTTGTCCTTATACAGTAGGCTATATACATATGAAATGATACTAAATCAGATCGAAATCGATAAACTTGAAAGTTGGTAACCCTGTGTTATTGTCGTGTTTAGACACATGCTGGAGGTGTTCCCCAAAGGATAAAATGTCTCATTCCCATTCCCAGGGAACCACCATTAAATTCGTAACCCAAGCCATTTTCTTTACACCCTGAACACGTTATTGAACACATCTAAATTTCTTTTACATGTTTTTAAATATTAATACATGGCATCAACACATTTCAAAAAAGTTGGGACAAGGCCGTGTTTACCGCTGTGTGGCATCCCCTCTTCCTTTTATAACAGTCTGCAAACATCTGTGTACCGAGGATACAAGTTGCTCACGTTTAGGTATAGGAATGTTGTCTTATTCTTGTCTTGTTCTTGTCTAACTGTCTTAGGTCTTCTTTGTCGCATCTTCCTCTTTATGATGCGCCACATTTTTCCTATGGGTGAAAGATTTGGACTGCAGGCTGGCCATTTCAGTACCAGGATCCTTCTTCTACGCAGCCATGATGTTGTAATTGATGCAGTATGTGGTCTGGCATTGTCATGATAGAAAATGCAAGGTCTTCCCTGAAAGAGACAACGTCTGGATGGGAGCATATGTTGTTCTAGAACTTGGATATACCTTTCAGCATTGATGGTGCCTTTCCAGATGTGAAAGCTGCCCATGCCACACGCACTCATGCAACCCCATACCATCAGAGATGCAGGCTTCTGAACTAAGCGCTAATAACAACTTGGGTTGTCCTTGTCCTCTTTAGTGCGGATTACATGGCGCCCCAGTATTCCAAAAAGAACCTCAAATTTTGATTTGTCTGACCACAGAACAGTTTTCCACTTTGCCACAGTCCTTTTTAAATGAGTCTTGGCCCAGAAAAAACACCTGCGCTTTTGGATCATGTTTAAATATGGCTTCTTTTTTGACCTATAGAGTTTTAGCCAGCAACGGCGAATGGCATGGTGGATTGTGTTCACCGACAATATTAGCTTGAAGTATTCCTGAGCCCATGTTGTGATTTCCAGTGTCGTCTAAGGGCCCGAAGATCATGGGCATCCAGTATGGTTTTCGGCTTTGACCGTAACACACAGATTGTTCCAGATTCTCTGAATCTTTGGATGATATTATGCACTGTAGATGATGATAACTTCAAACTCTTTGCAATTTTCCTCTGAGAAACTCCTTTCTGATATTGCTCCAATATTTTTCACCGCAGCATTGGGGGAATTGGTGATCCTCTGCCCATCTTGACTTCTGAGACACTGCCACTCTGAGAGGCTCTTTTTATACCCAATCATGTTAAAAATATCTCACTTTCAACATTTGATATGTTATCTATATTCTATTGTGAATAAAATATAAGTTTATGAGATTTGTAAATTATTGCATTCATTTTTTATTCACAATTTGTTCAGTGTCCCAACTTTTTTGGAATCAGGTTTGTTATTTATTTTATCAATTCATTAATAAGTTGTACCACATCACATTTTACAAAAGTTTTTCAAATATTAATAAGCAGAAAGTTTTGTTAAATAATTGTATAAAACATTTTAATAAATGTATATGGAATACTTCATAAGGTTTTCTTTTTAAGAATTTTATTCTTTTAATGCAGATTCATTCAAATCAGTTTTTGAATGAACTGCATTTTTTAATCGCATAATTATGTTTAATCAGATAAAAGTTCATCAAATGATGTTGATGAGCATTATGGCTGTACATATATCCAGACATTTTCACTTTCAGCATCAAAGACTATGGTAGTCGGCTGGATCCTACACAACGAAGCACAAATGGAAAATTGCACAGTGCAAATGCATTCAGCGCTAAAGTTGTTGGCTTATTTGTGCCATTACCTTATTTTGCATAATTCTGTTGGTTATTTAGGTACAGAAACAACACAGAGTGGGCAAATAAACAATGATTAACAATTTTGTTGGCCAGGTAAACTGGTTTGACCAGTGATTCTGAGTAAATGTAATACATAATTATAGGGAACGAGTTGTTTTTGTTTTCTAGGTGACGGTGCAGGAGATTAGACAGCCATGGATAGTAGCTCCAGACTAATCTGCTTTTAGAGCGCAATGCAGGCCCATAACACATCACTTCCTGCCTGCTCCTCACCTCAGTCTACCCAGCAACTTAATCGCAGGCTTACTGAAACCCCCCTAACACGCACACACGCAATGGCCTACAACATCAGCTTTGCCTTCCACTGCACCACAGAGAGCAAAATAGGCTGATATATGACCCTGTATGACTAACAGAATAACTGCCTCTGCATTCCTGGCACTTTACACTGGAAACTGTCATCAGTAGCCCTGAAAGGGAATACATTTGAGTTGTCTGAGGAATTTAAATGAAAGCGGCCAAAATGATGCACAGTAGTGAAGCTCCTAGAGGGGCGATTAACACAGGATGTTGTGTAGAAGCTTAAAAGATGCAGGTCAGTGGGTGGTGGCTGGCCAATCTGTTGCTGCAGTGAGGCAGGGGCTAAATACTGTTCTACCACTAGGTCAGCTAAATTGTCTTGCCCTCATGAGCCAAAAACCGCACATCTTCCTCAACGAACCAACCTTCTATGCACACCTTGGCAAAAGAATTGACAATATAATTTTTGTTAATACTTTATTTTGATGGTCCACTTTAGACATTCAACTAATTATAAGCAACTTTGCAACTACACGTCAACTAACTCTCATTAGAGTATTAGTAGACTGTAGTAGACTGTTAGGTTAGGTGTTATGGTTCAGGTTAGTAGAATAAGTTGTAGTTGCAAAGTTACTTATAGTCAGTAGAATGTCTGTTGGGGGAACATCAAAATATAGTTTTAGCAGATATTAAGCAGATAGTCTATTAATAATCTAATGACTGTGTGTTGTGTTATATAATGTAATGAAGTTGCATTATTACTTATGGCTCGTTTCCATCGAGCAGGATGGTTCAGTACGATTCAGAGTGCTAAACCCTGATCCGGCTTGCATTTCCACAGGCAACAGCACCCTTACTTGATAGGCGTGGTGTAGCGATCAATGTCATTCTGGCATGAAGAAGAAAGCAACATAGTAAACAACAGTGGACGACATACAGCAGATCTTGTTCTTGTTTCTCGGCATGTGGTTGTTTATCAGAAGAAGACACGCTTTGTTAAAGCCAAGGGAACAGACAGCCAAAAGGATGTGCAAGTGATGATTCTCTGTCAACCAATTAACGTTTTGCAGTGAGTCTAGCTCCACCCTTGAGTTCCAAACTACTGTGCTACCCCAACGGAAGGGTGCCAAAAAAAGTGATATGGTACGGTTCGGAATTAGGGTACCATTCACAAAAAATGCGTACCGTACTGCTCGTGGAAACGAGACATTATAGTTAGTATAAAGTCTAAAGTGTACCATCGTTACCTAATTTACTTATGAGCTGGTAGCAATGCTTAACATTATTGCTCATTCAGTGTTTCTGTAAAAATATTACCATTAATTCTAGTACAACTACTACGATATAAAAGGTCAGATAGGCTGCTGGGCTCATGAATAATGTTGTCTGCATTCGCTCAAAGTGTTTTGCTGAAATTAAAACGTGATGAGCACTAGCCAATGAGATTGCTGCTTGTGCATTATTCCCCACAACTGAAGGAACCGGCTGGCTTCTGCTTAGTCTTAAGGCTGAATAATTCTGAACGAATTGACAATTCCTGTCTTTCTGAAAAACAAGAAATATTATGTAGTAGTGCATTAGTATGTGGTATAAAACTTTCGTGCTTTCTCTCACTGAGAAACACAGAGTGCCCGCAGCTAAGCCAGGAGTTTATGGTGTGTCAGCCAGGAGTTTACAATGTGTCAAATATGTTGAGAATAGGAATAGTGCACTCAATGTGCTGTAAAGACATAGAAAGAGAAACTCTCCAACGCTCAATCTGTGTTTGAGTGTAGGGATGTGAAAACATATCCATGTTAAACTTCTTAAGGTTGATTTATACTTCTGCGGTTAACCTACGCTCTAGACTGTGGGTTGCGAGTGTAACCTATGACGTACCCTTCGACTTTAGCCTCTAACTGGTTAGTCTCAGCCTCAGATGCCTCAGATGCCTCATGCCCGTGGACCATTGGCTGAAAGTCGAAGTCGTCATCTGATTGGTTGAATTCTACAGAATGTCCGCGAGACTACTGTGTTGCGTTCTTTAATGGTTCACCTAAAAAACAAATGCTGTGATGCCAAACTCCCTCGTGGAAGAAGAATGCAGTTGTGCTTACAACTGTGACAACGAGCGCCAGGATCAACTAAAAACTTTAGATTTTCATAAGTATGTTAAGTTTGCAGCTCCATTGTTGCAGTAAACTTGCACAACATTCTTGAATTAATAATTTATAGATACACTGTTATTGCAGGGACTTTACATTTTCACCCCCCTAAACAGGACACGGAACAAAGCGAACTGTGATTGGTTGCGTTACATGTCAGTCAAATGTCCACTTGGGCAGTCCTTGAACAATTAAAGCTGCGATAAAGTCCAGATTACTAACTGGTGAGTTAAGTGTAACAATTTATAAGCCAGTAGCTAATGATAGATATTATTTAGTCACCTAGTGTGAAATTTAGTCGTATGTGTGTGTTATTTACTTGCAATGTAGAGAGTTGAAAATGTAACCTTTTTGCCTTTCACAAGGTCCCAAATGTCATCCTAAAACGTTGCGGTCTACCTCAAAATCCCCACTTTGATGACGTTATGTCGCATGAACTGTCCAGTAAAGTTTTGATGGAGCCTGAATCAGTGCCTCTGCAAAGTGGGCGGTCGTGAGATCCCTAAAATATCTAATGGGTGTTCTATGGTCTCACAGGCACACGAGCCATGGCAGGTCTGCAAGACCATAAGTACATATCAAGAGCGCCATTTGGAACAAAGCCTAAGACATACAGCCTTAAAGGCTTTCTGCTTCCTGTCTCAGGAGTCAGAAAATACAAGGGCAGTAAGTGGAAAAAGAGTCGAATGTGAATGGAGTCCAAAGTTCCAATGGAGTCCACGTGCTGTGACTGAGGTAGATGTTAAAATTGGAAAATAAGATGTAATTTCTGCTTCTGTGCAACTAAGACACAAAAAAGATATTCCACTTGGAAAGAGATTGGTAATAGATTTCAAATAACATCCACTTGTTTGACATACACAACGACCATCATGCATTTCTCTCAATTTTACTGGATCTATAATATGAGCACCAAAAAGAATCATCGGAATTAATTTATTGGGGCTCAAAATAAAAAAATAATAATAATTTTATGATTTTTGGTGAATGTCAAAAATGATATTGACATTCAGGTGTTTGTAAAGCAAATTTCCAGAAAAAAAAAAGAAAAAAAGAGTAGTGTGTGTCCCATGGAGCTCTTTCGTTTTCCAGAATAGCTGTTTTGGTTTTTATGGCAATGACGGTGTGTTTGGTAGGTATACTCCAAACACAACAACAGCAACATGGAGGGATTTGCAATACAGAGGCCTGTTGCATGAAGCTAGCTGAACAAACTCTGAGTTTCAGATTAGGTTTAGAGTTGACAAATCCAGATAAATCCAACCTGGTTTAGATCAAATTCAACGGTTTCTCAAAGCTTGGTATAAACTTTCTCTGTCAACTCAGGTTTAATCCAGAGTTTGCGATTAACTCTGAAGCGCGTGCACCTGAAAGTGTGACAAGTGCGGCAAACAGCCAATAACAGTGTCCATTTAATTCACTTCTCGCAAGAGAGATGGCACAATTCACTTCTCTTCTGAAGATTGAGAGATCATTTTGAAAATTATCATGAAATTAAATGCTTTTACAAAGCAGGAATAAACTGCTGTTGCAGCGACAGTTTGAGAAGGCAGCTGAAAGAATATCTGACTATCAATGCATGATGTGAATCTTGAACTTACCTGGGTAGCAACTCAAACCAGCTTTGTGCAACAGGCCACAGATGTTGTCTTATTAACAACATGACAGTATGGAGCCACCGCGTGGGAGTACTACCTCTTCTGAGCAGAAACGTAGGAGGCTGGTATGTGTGCCTTTATTCCTGGCTGTCGTCTACGCTACTTTTTACACGTTACACTTTTTTCTGCAGGGACTTTTGGCATATTTCCAATGTCTGACATGTTTACATTTTACGTGGAGTGAAAAAGGGACATAAACCACGAGAATTCTGAAACAGATTTTCAGAAATGCGATTTCAATAGGATTTCAAACCACATATAAATGTAGCATAAAACAGACTTTTAAATGCATTTCATGTGATTTTTTTTTTTTTTTTTGTCGTTCACACTTGTGCGCCCAACCCTAGTTCGTATCATTACTCAGAGACATGCTGAGAAGAAGCCAAAAAACTATTAAGACAATATAACAAAGAAAAGTGATCAAGTTTCAAGAGAGCTTTGCTGTTCCCTAATGCCTGGAGTATAAAAACATCTCAGCTGGCAGAGATGTTGATTATACTTATTACAGATGAACCTTCTAAGTGCTACATAGCTGTCTGATTGGTACAAAGTCTCCATACCACATTGCATACCTATTTCATTCCTAAACAGAGCTGTCTATCACCGCATTTACATTACATGGTTCAAGTGACCCAACTCAGATTTTTTTCCTCCCATGTGGCACAGTTCAAATATGACCTACGAATCTGTAAGCAGGAACAAATTATTTGGATATTTTGAACAGGATCAAATGAATCACTGAAAAGATCAGACTAAGGGCATTAACATTCAATCAATCTAGTTCCAGAAAGCACAACACACAAGTGCATAATGAATTCAATTGGACAGGCTGGGCGGATGTTAAGATTTTCAGTGTGGCAACTTAAATTTCTGCCTGTTCATGGAAAATAGTTCAGTACAGACAACAGTCTGAATAGAAGAAGAAGACGTCTGCAGCGCTGTCATTTTGTTTTTAGGCCACAAATCAACAAAGTCAACAAAGAAGTGTGTTTTTGGTTGTAAGGGAAAGATGACCTTGTTCAGCTTCCCAAATAACCCAGCATTTAGGAAACGGATGCAGTTTGTTTTTCCAGAGCAGCAAGTGTGTTTGTTTGTTCCCGGTCATGAGTCAAAACCGCAGGCAGTGAGTGAAACTGCATCAAATGTCTGTGTTTTGTTGGCAATCGGCACGTAAGTGGCAGAAGTTTTGAGTGTTATGTACCCTTTAATGACACTTATGATACATTTTTGTGGAGGCTGTGAGCAACATTTGTCATTTATTTTCATTATGTTGAAAACAGAGGACAGCTGAAAATTTCACGCTTAGTGTAAAACAGATGAAGGAAAGTCATGGGGGGTTGTAATGGTATGAAGATGTAAAAAAAAATGACAACATTTTAATTGATTTTACTATTCCTTCAACTCAATTGTAACTGGCTTGACGAATGGCTGATTGTGCAGTTTCAATGTGAAAGAAAGAAAAAACTTTTTAGGATGTAGAGTTTAGTCTTCTCTACAGGGACTGATTCATTTTTTAAATATGATCGGATTCCAATCGGAAATGCACAAAGTTCGGATTTGGACTGACAGTCTAAATGAGGCCGTACCCCAACACTAGTTTGTAAAAAAAATTACTGAATGTAATGTGATGAGCAGACCAAACCATTTCTTTACTGGAAAACAAAGAGTAAGCAGTTTAAGCTCAGAGCTGAAACCAAAAATCTATTATGACAATATAAGCATTGTTTAAGCTAAATAAAAACATTAAATCAACTATAAAATGGGTGGGAAAAAAGGCGAGTTAAAAAAAATATTTCACATTTTGTTTTAAACATAAGAAGGAAAGTCATAGGGCTTTGGAATGGCATGAAGATATGTGAAAATAATGACAAAGTTATTTAACTATTCCTTTAAGCGTTGACTCAATTCTCCCAGGCTTGGGCAATGGGTGATTATGGAATTTAAATTAGAAAGAAGAACAAAAAGAAAGGAAAAACATTTGAGGATGTAGAGTCTACAGGGACTGATTCATCCTGTAATAGGGATGGTAAGTTTAATAGAGGGTGGGTACAGAGTTTTACGAGGACCAGGGGGCAAATGATGCAAAGCATCATTACTTTTTCCATCCGTTAGCTGGAGCTAATTTTATAGACAAAATGTCCCCAATACATTTCAATACTACTTCCAAAGATTTTGCTAATTAAGGGCACCAGCTAAACATCAAGGTAAGGTCAAGGTCAATTAGAAGAAAGAAGGGTGATGGGGAAATTTGTGAGGATTCTTCAGTCAGGAAATGCTTTCCAGATGTGGTCAGTGGATCCAAAACTAAAAGGTCAAAGAGGTATTTAGGTGAATATTTTTGTAAAGAACTATAGTGGCACTAAACAGAAACCTCTAACTTGTTGAAACTTAGGGATAAGATTATTTAAAGGGTTAGTTCCTCCAAAAATTCTGTCATTAATTACTCACCCTCATGTCGTTCCAAACTCGTGAGATCTTTGTTCATCTTCGGAACACAAATTAAGATATTTTTGATGAAATCTGAGAGCTCTCGGACCTCTCCATAGACAGTAATGTAATTAACACTTTCAAGGTCCAGAAAGGTAAAACATCGTTAAAATCATCCATGTGACTCCAGTGGTTCAACCTTAATTTTATGAAGTGACGAGAATTAATTTTTTGTGCAAAAAAACTAACAAAATAATGACTTTATTCAAAAATTTCTTCTAGCCTGTGTCAGACTCTTACGCTGTTGACGTAGTGTAAACAGTGCAGTGTTTCCTAGTGCTCACGTTCTGCAAGCGCTGCACTGTTTACACTATGTAAACGGCATAAAAGTCTTTTAGATTGTTCAATAAAGTTGTTATTTTGTTTGGTTTTTGCTCACACAAAATGTATTCTTGTTGCTTCATAAAATTAAGGTTGAACCAATGGAGTCAAATTGACTATTTTACTACCTTTCTGGGCATTGAAAGTGTTCATTAAATTGCTGCCTATTGAGGGGTCAGAGAGCTCTCCAATTTCATCAAAAATATCTTCCATTTGTGTTCGGAAAATGAACGAAAGTCTTACGGGTTTAGAACAACATGAGGGTGAGTAATTAAATGACAGAATTTCCATTTATGGGTGAACTAACCCTTTAATTACAACAGCATCCATTATGATAGATATTAGATGAGTAGAAGTAAATAGCAAGCATTACTAAATCCCTGCACCATTTATTTTCTGCATTTATCACCCACACATTCCTTTCAGAAAGAAAGAAACCTAGCTGTGTCTGCTTTTCATTAAGAACTGAACACCAAATTCGATGCTGGATCACGTATGGCAGAGTATTTAAGTGATCAGCACGATTTGAGCTCTGTGTAATTTAAAATATATCCCTAAGGCTATTTGGGCCATTTACTGGGTGTGATGTGCCGCATCAGAGCAGCTTCTGACGTCAGCAGTCTGGGACCTTCTCTCAGCATTTTCGTTTGATATTCACTTCATGACGTCACGCAGCCGTGCAGGTATCCAAACATGAAGATGCTGTTGCTCAACTGCACTAAAGATATTTGTATAGGGACCAATGCTTGACTCGACTTACCACAGTAATAAACTATTAAATTAAGTCTTGCGAACATGTAGGTCATGCTAGCGACAATGCCTCTATTCAGACTGCGACGATGTGTTTTTGTCATTCACAAGCGCCTAATAATTGGGAGGGGAGGGGTGCGTGCAATGTTTCCCATTCACATTATTAAAGGACACGCGTCATCGTATCCGTGCTCATTTTTCCTTACTGAATGCGGAAAATGGGGAGTGAGGACAAAAACCCTTTCATAATTCAGCGAAATGGTTGGGAATTCCCATTAAGACTCAATACATGTAAAAGGACGACATTTTGCGCAGCGTGATAGAGCTGCGGCTAGTATACCACGTGAAATGCTTTTCATCCGTCTTACCTCTCGGGCTATTTGACTGAGCGCATCATCCTCCGCTGATAGTTTCTCCCGGTTGGGAATTCTTTTCCTCCCAGTAACTTGAGTTGCCATTTTAAATTCCCTTATACTGGCACAAACCTCGACAAAAATGACCTCGCCAAACTGAAGTGCTGTTCAGTTGTGTACAGATCAAAGATCACTATTCAAAGAGTCATGGTCGTAAGTGAGCAACATTAATAAATGGTTATATTGTAACCACAAGCAAAAAAAAAAATGTAGAGCACTAGGACACATCCCTTTGATGACCCATCGTCTCCATAAACCGCATGAATATCTGGCGGGAGCCTGTTGCACATTCAAACGACACATCGATATGTCAAAACATCACGGATAGGACGGAAGATGACAGTTTGCTGCTGACACGCCATAAACACGATAAAACCATATCTACACTCCTTGTGAATATAACCGGTCATCCCTAATAGTCCTTCCTACGTTAGTTCGGTGTAACGTCAAACCAAGCGAATGAAGAATAAAGTTGTCGGTCCAAAGATGCATTTGTTTCTAGGGCAAAGCGAACCCGGATGATGAGCGGCCCTAGGATGAGAATTTACAGCAGCCCAATGGCACACGGTCTGATTTCAGTCTGTGCTGCTGGACGCAGCGGGGAACGTGGGCGGGGCATATGGGCGGGACTTGACCTTTGCATTTTAATTGTTTCCGTCTTCTTTCATTTAAATTAGCAAAATATTTTCATAATATTATTGTTGAATATGATTCAACAATAATATTATGACCCTATACCTATCTCTCTCTATCAACAAACTGACTGTATATATATATATATATATATATATATATATATATATATATATATATATATATATATATATATATATATATATATATATATATATATATATATATATATATATATATATATATATATACAGTCAGTTTGTTGATATATATATATATATATATATATATATATATATATATATATATATATATATATATATATATATATATATATATATATATATAATCAGTTATATGTCCTGTCTCTGTCAAGCATTATAATGACAGTGACCGTTGCTCTGTTTTTGAAGTCCATAAAAGAGCTCATCCATCTTTAAACTGCTTCACACATAGGCCTAATAAATAAGTGTTAATAGCAAACTTAAAAGTTTACAGTACATATCCTAATGACAAGGATGAATTAATGATATTAAGAAGAGGATCTATGACCTGTGGAAGCATCTCTGCTTAGTCGGTTGTTGATTTTGATGATTTAACAAGTTTAGCCAGTTCTTCTTCTCCTATAGCAGTGAATGAGTGTATTTTTTTTCCTCAGTGACATTACGATGCTCTGACTGTGATACTGTAGTAGACAGCTGCATGGTTATAATTTTTTTTCCTAATATTATCAATCTTGCACGTAAAGAAGTTCATAAAGTCATTACTGCTGTGCTGTTTGCAAACATCAGAAGTTGAAGCTTTATTTTTGTTTAATTTAGCCACTGTATCAAATAAATACGTAGGGGTGTTTGTTTTCTTCTAAGAGAGTCAAGAAATTAGATATAACAGTTTTTTACGGCCTTTCTGTATGCAATTATGCTCTCATTCCACAAAATGCGAAAAAACGTTTTGTTCTCTTCCAGTTGCGCTCCATTTTTCTGGCTGCTGTTTTAAGGGCCTGAGTGTGCTCTTTGTACTACTGCGTTTGACTATTTTCTTTAATATTCTTTAAGCGCAAGGGAGCAACTGTGTCCTACTCTTAAGTGCTGGAAAAGAGAAAGTCAATAGTTTCTGTTGCAACATCAAGTTCCTCTAGGCTATCTGGGATGCTGAGGAGATGACACTGATGAGGAAGATTATTTACAAAGCAATCTTTAATGGAAGCGGTGATAGTCCTGCCATATGTGAAGTGATGGAACGGCTTTGCAGCCTTAGTTAAATTAAGTACACATGATAATGATCTGAGATGTCCTTGCTGCAGAATTTCAACGGTACAAACATTTATTCCATGTGACAATATTAGGTCTAAAATATCATTACGGGGATGAGTGGGTCCTGACACATGTTGCCTAACTCCAATGGAGTTTAGAATGTATCTAAATGCTGATCCCAATGCGTCTTTTTCATTGTCATGGATATTAAAATCACCAACAATTAGTACTTTATCTGCAGCCAGTCCTAACTCTGATAGAAAATCTGCAAATTCTTTGATAAAGTATGTACGGCGTATGTATGTATCAATTACACTACATAATGTTACATAAAGCACCACACCTTCAAAGGAATTATATTTTGAAACTAGACTTCTGAGTAATACTGAAAAAAGCTCTTCAGAAACCTACGTGTGATGTCACGGACACTACATCCATTTTTTATTTTTATTTCAACGCACTGTTGATCATATTAGATACATTTGAGCATGTTGAAAAGTTAGTATGTAGGCCTACTAACGTAAGCTAGATAGATAGTCATGGTAAAACATGGTACTCGCTGTAAATCAAGAGATCGAATGAGATTCAAACAATAAGACTAAACGTGTTGCGCTATAACAATTATTAGTTTTCTGTCTATAAATGTATCCAAACAGTTGTTCCCTTGTCTAATAAAACATAATGTATTAAAGCGTCCCTGGTGTTTCCATGGTTTCTATAAAATAAAACCGTAACTCGATTGTAACTTAGGTATGTCATTAATAGGCGATGCACAGACATGGTCCATGTCCTGGTAAAAAAAAAGCTTATTTCTCTGGATTTAAACATTCTTGGAAACATTTGGGAAAATGTAGGCTAAGTACACAAGTCAACAAAATATATTACACTGTTCTAGTGGTTTTTGGATATTTTAATCCAAAAATCTTACATATTGTGCCTCGAACTTTATTAAATAAATAAAGAAATCTGTTAACTCTGCCTATATATATAAGTCTGGTAAATCCAATCACAGGAAAAACATAATATTCCCAAATACAATTAGGCCTACAAGGTTCTTTGCCGTTTAGGATTAAAAGTGTTAGCTTTCTACATGTCCACTAGAGAGCAGCACACTCTTCATCAATGGACACCAAACGGATGCGATTGCAAAAATGGGGTCAAGCTTTGACTCGGTAGCATCTATCAATTATCACCAGGTCATAATAAAGCCTGTCAGCATTAAATTAGCTTTTCCTTGTCTGTCGCCTTTCACTGCATCGCTCAGGATAGTGAACGGACTTGAATAGGAGATTATAATGAGAATGCTAATGTATTTATTTATGCTTAGCAGTTATCCTCTCTCATCATTCAAAAGACAGCTAAAAACTAATCTCTTCCGTGAGCACTTAACCTTATCATAAAAAAAACTCTTCCTCTATTTCTCTTTTATTCCTTCCTTATTCTAGCTTAAGCTTATTCTATGTAATGTCCAAAACTTGGTAATTAAGGCACTTTTTGCGTTTTTCGCCTATTCATGACCGATCGCTTTCCTGTACTTCTATGTTGTAAGTCGCTTTGGATAAAAGCGTCTGCTAAATGCCTAAATGTAAATCCTTGATTTGCATTCTAATGTTCAGCAAAAATAAGAGGATGGTTTAATACCCATTATCAGATTTACAGTGCATTTTCCAAGGGCACAAGTGTTACAGTACATTGCTAAGAAATCAACATTTTTAACTTAAGATAAAGTGACACATTTAATGTAGGCCTATCTCTAAAAAGACCAATAAGGCAATAAAGGAAAAACATTTATTTTGAATACCTTCCTTTATTATTAAAATCTCTAAGTTGTAAAGGGAACAAAGCAAGCAAGAAAAATCAATAGAAATTACCCTTATTTTTATGGGCATGAATACCTGTTGATTTTATTACCTTATCTGAAATAATAATGATTTTAGTTAAAGTTGGATTTTGTTCAAGTCACCTGATAATTTACACAAGTCAAGATCAGATATATTAGATCACAAGTCAGGATATTACAGAGTAAAATGGATACCTTCGCACATTAGCAATATGTGATAACCACGTTGGCAGTGATATAAATAACATTTGTGTATAAGAGAAATGTTATTACTGGTAAGTGATCCAATTTGTACCAGTGGGGGAAAAAACATAATAATTCTCATGCATTCTGAAACAACATAATTCACACAATTAAAGGTTGAATATATATGGGAAAATACTGTTTAATCCATTGGGGCTCATCATATATATTCGTGTTATGTTTTGTCTTCTGATGATTTTTAAAACATCCTCTGAACTGATTGCATGTATAGATACAAGAAGCACATAGATAGATGGATTAAGGGCTGATTAATGCATAGCAACAGAGAAGTTTAAGTGTTGTCTTGTTTCACTCAAAAGTGTACTCTGTTTGAGGGAATGTCTTGGGAAAACTTCCTTTTTTGTTGAATACTCAGTGCCTGAAATAAAACATGAACAAAACATTGAATTAGTTACAAATCTACAAGAAATGTATATATGTAATTTTACCATGGTTCTCCGGTTTACCTTTTTCTTGGCTTTATCAATTGATAATCCTTTAGTACTTAGAGCAGCTATCTTGTTCTCAATGTCTGAGACCTGATTAGATAAATAAATAATTAAAATCTACAGACAGACAGACAGACAGACAGACAGACAGATAGATAGATAGATAGATAGATAGATAGATAGATAGATAGATAGATAGATAGATAGTCAAAATATATTTTTGGATGGTAGCTCACCTCACTTTCTGTGCTCTGAACTTTAGCGGCGGCCAAAGCAACCTGGTCCTCCAGTTCAGAAAGTTCTGAATCAGTCAGCGGGCCGCTGTAGTGATTCTTGGCATGCTGTTCAATCATTTGCAATTTTTTCGCAACATCGAAAGACTTCCCTGCAGACATGTACACCTGCGGTAAATAGAAAGAGAGAAAATACAGCAAAATTCAGTTCTGAACCAATCTTATAAACTTCAGTGAAATAAAACCGATTGGTCATGCCATTGGTATTCCAAGTGTCTAATCTCTCTCCTTCAAACAAACATAAAAGCATCTATAAGAGGGATAAGCTTACATTTTCCTCAAGTTCCCTGTACGCATCATCAGTCTGTTTAACATCTGTGCCCGCTAACTGAAGTCTGTCATTAGGATTTGAGTGGGCCAACTCGTTCATAGCGCTTTCAGTGGCATTAATTGTTCTTAGAATCTCGGTTGTGATGTCGCATAGGGCCGCCGCGGTGGATCTCTGAAAGCCATGTAGAGGGAACAGCAATTAACCGAGAGGAGAGAAGCCTCATCAGCATTAAAACCCTAAAAAAATGACTGTAGCATTGCTAAGATTATAGGTAAACGAGACATAAGTTTCTTTAATGCTTAATGGTCTTTAGATTAGTTATTAAAATAACTCGGGAATTACGAACGTCTTTCAGATGTTTCATTTGGCTATACTAATGAAAATGCTAGTGCTAAAACTCAGTATTTTAAGATTATTAGGGGATAGTTCATACAAAGAATTTAATTCTGTCATAATTTACTCATTCTCATGTTGTTTCTGTTCCTCCGTTGAAATTACAGGTAACCAAAACTTCATCATGCTGCTCAATATGGATTCTTTTTTCTGTGCTTATGAGCTTTTCGGATCCCCTAAGTTTTGGTTACCTGGAATTTCAATAGAGAGACAGAAACATCTCAGGATTCATTAAAAATAAATTAATTCGTTTTTTCAAAGATTAACCAAAGTTTTATGGTTTTAGAACGAAATAAGAGTGATGATAGAATTTTTATTTTTGAGTGAACAATCTCTTTAATAGGCGTTAGATAATAGCCTATGCTGGGAAGCCTGCAGAAAGTTGTATGACGTTTAATACCTCGGTATTCCACTAATAGTCTGATGATGAGACATCTGAATCTGCTTAGCTGTTCTATAAAAAATATAATTATTTATCAGAGATGCTTCTCAGGAAAATCTTACCTTGAACAAAGACAGCATCTCCCTTAGATTTTTGGATATGTGTGTTATCTGTTCACTCACCTTTTGTGCTTCAGTGGGCATTTCATCACTGGAGGAGCTAAAGTGTTCTTGGGACACAGGAGCCATTGGTGTCTTGGCCCCCCTCACAGACACAGTGGGCCCTTTATACTGAGGAGGTCTCGTTGGCTCATCTTCATCAGAGGAAAGTGCCTTGTCGCTCATCAGCTCATCTAGTTTTCTCCTAAGCTTCTCCTCATCCATCTGCCCAGCTGTCGGCTGAACAGGCTTCAAACATGCAACATAAGTAGTTTTTATTAAATGATTGAGATGGACCTACATGAAACCTTTAGACTGATAAGAAGTACTGGAATAAATGAGCTACATTTCTTTTTGAGGCTTTATTCATACCTGATCAGAAGGCACAGTCATTTTCTCTTCCAGCCGATTCAAAAGACTCTCAATAGCAGACATTCTCTTGCTCAGTTCATTTATCTACCTCACAGAAACATGTGGAAAAAAAAAGGTTTTTTTTTTAGGTTAAGTTTAATATGCAGATTGATCAAATGATTATTTTGACAAGGTAGTCAATCCTATCCAGACTTTTGCCTAACCTATCTTAAATAGGAAGAAAGGCGCAATAAAAACAGTACTTTTAAAAGATATGTTACTGTTCAAAAGTTTAGTTTCTGTAAGATGTTTTTAATGTTTCTAAATTCAAAAATACAGTAAAAACAAATAAAAATGTGTAATATTATTGCAATTTAAAATACATGTTTTCCCTTTTAATATATTACAAAATGTATTTTTTTCCTGCAATGGCAAATTTTCAGCATCATTACTCCAGTCTTCAGTGTCACATGATCCTTCAGAAATCATTTTATTCATGCTAATTTTGTGCTCAAGTAATAATTTTTTGTCACAGTTGTGAACGGCTGTGCTGCTTTATATATATATATATATATATATATATATATATATATATATATATATATATATATATATATATATATATATATATATATATATATATATATATATTTATATATATATTTTTCTCGGTGAAACCATGATGCATTGCTTTCAGGATTCTTTGATGAATAGAAAGTTCAAAAGAACAGCATTTATTTGAAATAAATATTATTAACAATGTAAGTATTTACTGTTCCTTTTGATCAATTAATTTGCCCTTGCTGAATAAAAGTATTAATTAAAAAAAATAAAAATAAACACCTTGACTGACCCCAACCTTTTGAATGATAGTGTATGAGGAGAAGAACAAAGTTGTATCAGTAGCCTGATGGGAGTCACCTTGTTGGAATCACATGCCCATCTGAAAACAACTCATTTTGTCTCAGTAATTTCTCTATCCTCTTTATTCCTCTAACTGTGAATAGTGCATTTTTTTACAATGGCATCTGTAACCAAAAAGTTCCCTTTTTTATGAAGATGCATGTTCACTAAGTGTCAGCCCAACAAGCTAAAATTGGCTTCTTTCTTAACAATAAAATAAAACAAAAACTACCCACGAGGGGGAAAACTTGACAAGACACAAGGAGCAAGGAAACATGAAGCACGCCAGATAACAACAACAATCCAGCAGGGGACGTCAAACACAAGGAGAATAAATAGGGAGCAAACAAGGCAGGTAACGAGGGAAGACAGGTGGGGCATATGAAGCAATAATCAGGTAACAAGAGGGGCGGGGTCAAGACAATAGACATGAGGGCACATGGCACAAAGAAACACATGACAAGCCATGTGCTCACACCAAACCTGACAATATAGCAGTGTCAGAACTCTGACAAAAAGTCTCATAATCATACCGGTGCTGCTCCCTGCTGAATGTTTTCCTGAGAGGATGCTCGACTGCGGCGTCGTGGGGGGAGCTGGTAAACAGGGTACCGGAACACATCTTCCTCCTCTGAAGTGTCCAGGTAGATCTGGCGCGGAGCCACAGAGGAGTTGATTTTAGAGAGCGAGCGAGCGCGTATCATTCTGTTTTCAGAATACAAGCCATCATCTACAACAAAAATGAAAGGAACAAATTAGTTAGCATAGTTTAATGCTGAAAATCCTGGTGACTGTCCACACAGTGCATCCTCTGTTATACAACATGTATACTAATTGAACAGATTTTAGAACACAATATTGTAATATGAGCTGTAATACTCAACCTTTTAACCCATGTAACCTTGACCCTAACGTTACTTTTCAACAAAAAATAAATAAATAAATAAATAAATAATTAGGGAGTAATGTAGGGAATAGTGAATGAGGGTGTGGTGATTTCGAACACAGCACTAGTGTTTATTGTGTGCTTTGACGAGTCTTGTCCTACATGGCTGTAAATTTTGATGTGCTCGTTCTGATCCATGTTGGATTATAATGGATTATTGGATTTATTCTGTCATTAAACTCACTGCATAAATATGCAAAATATTTATTAAAATACATTCTTTGACGCTTTTAATATATTATGCCATAAAGCTGCTTACTAAAATGTATTTTCGTTAAAGGATGTTTACTAAATATAAAGACAATTATTTAAGAAAATTATTTTGGAGAGGAAGCATTGTCTTTATGTGTAATCTGAAAAATGTCCATAGTCAAATACTTTAAGGATGAAATCTACATCAAATTTTATTATACCCCTAATATGTGATTTTTTTTTACTCCGTCCAGCAACAGTTTGTATATATGTATCTAGTTGTTGAAAGAAGTGTGGAAGAGAAAGAAAAGTAAAGAAAGAATTTGAGACCAAAATGTACAAACAGAACGTGCTTGCGTCACCTGGTCGCGAGAATCTGTCAAGACTTTTCCTGCGGTTCATGCGATGATGATGGTGATGGTACATGTCAGAGTTGAATTCTATATCATTCCGCTGACCTCTATCTTCATGGATGTGCTGGAGAAGAGAGAAAAGTGCATAATGCCTGAGTCCTCTTAAAATGTGGATGTTGATAACAATAATATGACCCATATCAATAGGCCTACCTGGACAGACTGTCTGCGAGAGTGAGTGGCATAGTCGTCCATGTCAAGATCCATGGGGTGGACAGAGAGTAGACGTTTGGTCTTTCGCATCTGAGAGAAAGTCACAACAATTTTATTTAATAGAAGATAATATGAGTGTCAGAAAACTGATTTAAGACACTTTGGGTATATCATAACTGCACACTTTATATTCCCAATGCTTTTACCTAAGATTATTTATGATTTATGATGGATTTCTGATATACTGCAATGTAGAGCATTCAACTCCAGCAGAAACATCATGCCCATTTAAATGTGCCACCTCAGATTTATGAGCAAAATGGATTTTGAATGCAAAAATTTTAAAAATAATTTTTAATAATTAAGTTGTAGATTTAAAAAAAAGAAAAGTGTTTGTCTAAAACTGTGGCAGAAATCCCTTGTAGGCCAATGTATTTAAAGCAGCAGTCCGTAACTTTTTTGGGTTAAATTTTTGAGCAAGTAGCCTACATAACCAGCCAGTGTTCAAAACTATCTGCTTACCTCAGCTCGATTTACAACGGTAAGCTTGTTATAATGTTTTTAATTCCAGTGGTACTGGTGGATTTCCGCGGGAGATTCGAGCATATTTTTGCGTCATTGCGTCACATCTGTACACATCAATAAGAAGTCCCGGCTAGTAGGCTATCGCGTGTGAGGATGATGGAGGTGGAGATTTAGTCTTTTCTCACAGTGCTTGATATAATTAAACTTATCAATTTGATAGCGGATCCAGAAAGGTTGAAATCAGTGACAGTGACATTTGGAGATTCACCCGTTGTAAAATGCAAAAAGACTTCGGACTTTCGGAATGGCTACAGAAAAAAGAGACTTCAACCGAGCCAAAACAAGGGTAAAAAGGACTTTTGAAAGGTGGCGTTAACTCTGTATTTTGAAGGGGTTCAAAACGGATGGAGATACAGTTTTTTTCTGCTGGACAGGTCAGACATTTCAATGGTTATCAATATCATGTAACGTTAACAGTAGCACACTTCGCTTAATTCATACAGTAAAAGTTACGGAGTTTCCTTTGTTGTGCCTTTCTCTTTTTGCTCCGTGCATTATGGTAAATAGACATTATTTTGTGACGTAATATGATAAGCGATCGTTAGATTTAATCATCATGATTATTGCATGATTATTGCAATGCTTTTCCCACGTAGGCCTAGTTGGTCAACACAATGTTAGCTGCTTACTTGTTCAGATGACATTCTTAAGTTGGTCATACGTTCAAACAATACAATCTGTGATCCTTCTCCGGACAGATGCGCATTGACATTCTCCTCAAAACATTGTATTCACACGCGCTGTTCTGAGCCGAGGCACGACTCACGTAGAGTTGATCATTCCGCGAATAACTGCAGTTGCAGATTTCAAACAGAGATGGCGACAAAGAGGAAAAACTACGGACTGCAGCTTTAAGTATAAAATACTTAAAATATAAATTACATAAAATATGTAGGCCTACTACATTATGGCATAAGTATACTATATATTTTAAGTCAGTATAGTAAGGGAGGCCATTTCTGCCACAAAAACTTTGGTAGGCCTACATCATAGTTATGGTGTAAAAATGTCATATTTTTGCGAGTCACAATTCAAACTTTTTATCTCATAATTTCATCGTTGGTAACACTTTATTTCAATAGTCCACTTAGATATTCTACTAACTATAAGTAACTGAAACATGTCAACTAGAGGTGGGGCAAAATATTGATAAGGCAATATATCGTTGTCCTCTGTGCGATTACTGCGATACAAGAATCATTACGCTGGCGCCAAATATCGATATTTTAATTAATAAAATAAGGCGGTATAAATAAGTTTCCCTGCTCCCAGCATCGCTTCTTCATGGCTCTGTGAGGTGACGCTCAACACTGAGGGAAACGTGAACATAAGTTAACTAGCCTAAGAAAAATAGTTTTTTAATACAGCAGTAAAATAATGCCCCAGCCACTTAACATTTTCATGGGCATTTTGTTTTCATAGTTAGACAGATATTGTTATTTATCATTATAGGATTGTCTAGCAATATTTTGATTATCCCAGAATCGTCGTGTCATGATATTATCTGTATTGTGAGCCATGTATTGTGTATTGAATTGTATTGTGAGATACCCTGTGATTTCGACCTCTAATGTCATTTTAAAATATATGTCAATGCAAGTTCATTTTAGTTTAAACAGCTCAAACATGAATTTTAGTCTGGGATTAGTTTAAGCCTTGCCTGTGAAATCGGGTGTGAATCTCATAATTATGACTTTTTATGTTATCTCATAGTTATGATTTTTTTTCTTTTCTTATGTGGCAGAAATGGCCTTTCATTGGTTCCAGTACACACTACACAAAAACTGTGCCAATGGTCTAACACATTTTACTGTAAAACAATAAATTACTATGTTTTTTTTTTTTTAAATAATGATTTATTCCGCCAAAGGAGAGACTAAAAAAACGCCCCTGAAATGCATACGGAAATGTAAATTCAAATACCTAAAACAATTTAATCTACCTGCTTAAAACGTTGAGCTTCAGCAGCATCCATATGTTCATCATCATGACCATTATATACATCTAAAAATAAAATACATTATATATTACAGTGGTGCACTATCAAAAGGGATTCCATGGTTTCAATACCGATACGTCAACAATGCTTGGCCAAATGCCCTCAGCTCAGCTCAGTTTTCCTCTTGTTTTCTTCAAAACACCATGAATGTGTTTTGTACTCACGGCGCACGTCAGGCATGCTCTGTGTGTCATCATCACGTTGCCCTTAAGAAATAAATGACAATGTAAATGCTGGATATGTGTAACAAAATCTGACATTCATTAAGCAATATTTAACTCAAGTACTTAGACAGATCACAATATGTGGAATTATTGCCACATTTTTCAGGTATTTTTCAGTATTATTATGAGTAATCTCTTCTGCATTGAAGTTGTTGAACATACCAAAAACAAAATAGGTACTACTTTACAATAAGGTTTAATTTGTTAACATTATACGTTAGTTAACATGAACTAACAATTAAATATTTCTAAAGCATTTATTAATCCCAGTTTATGTTAATCTCAACCTTTACTAATACTTGATTAAAATCAAAAGTTGTATCTATTAACATTAAGTAATGAACCTGAACTAACATACAATTAACAGTTGTATTTTTATTCATTAATGTTAACAAAGATTAATAAATACTGTAACAAATATAATGCTCATTGTTAATATTAGTTAATGCATTAATTAACCTTAACTAATGGAACCTTATTTTAAAGTGTTACCAAAAAATATAATGAAGCTTCATAACTGTAAACAAAGAACATAATCAGTTTTACAGCCGTAAACCAAAGACAGATGTCACTTCAGTCCACTTTAACCTTGGGATAAATAACTGACGCCTCCATTTATGCATTCAGCCAAGGTTTCTCATTTTTCTGTTTAACATGTCCTGTCGTGCAAGGCTATAAACAACATTAACAAGTTCTTCAGTGCCTCAGAAACAGCATGTGACCCAGTTGTGGCCTCAGCACTGGGGCACAGACAGAGTTCTTTGAATTCAGAAGACTGATAAACAAATCATTTTGGTAACTAAAAATACACATAGACATAACAACGGTTACACATGGTCTAACCGTTGCTGGCTCTTGCTGTTGTTCATCTGAAAATTAGTATACAAGCGTTACATATTTACTATATGTTACACTAATTATTGATCATTCTAGTTGAGCTGATGAGAGTAATGTTTGATTCTTCTGAAACATTTGATCATATGAAATGCCTGTGCAAAAATTAACAGTGCACTGCAAAATTACTGTCTACAATGACCTAAATTAATCAATCTAAAGAGTGGTGCATGTATGACATAATTTATTTTTGTATAAGCATCAAGTTTTTGTATAAGCGGACATTTTAGCACTTCCTGTTCCCTCGTCCCAAAGTCAATGTTTTTTTGTTTGTTTGGTTTTTTTTTAGAGCTGGGGAAAGATTAATCATGATTAATCGCATCCGAAATAAAAGTTTTTGTTTACATAATATATGCATATGTACTGTGTTATGTATTTTTAAATACACATGTATATATTTAAGAAGAATATGTTTTTTTTATTATTTATATACAGGTGCTGGTCAATTAGAAAATCATCAAAAAGTTGATTTATTTCACTAATTCCATTCAAAAAGTGAAACTTGCATATTTTATTCATTCATTACACACAGACTGATATATTTCAAATGTTTTTTTCTTTTAATTTTGATGACAATAACTGACAACTAAGGAAAATCCCAAATTTAGTATCTCAGAACATTTGAATATTACTTAAGACCAATACAAAGAAAGGATTTTTAGAAATCTTGGCCAACTGAAAAGTATTAGCATGTACAGCACTCAATACTTAGTTGGGGCTCCTTTTGCCTGAATTACTGCAGCAGTGTGGTGTGAAATGGAGTCGATCAGTCTGTGGCACTGCTCAGGTGTTATGAGAGCCCAGGTTGCTCTGATAGAGGCCTTCAGATCTTCTGCATTGTTGGATCTTCCTCTTCACAATACCTCATAGATTTTCTGTGGGGTTAAGGTCAGGCAAGTTGCTGGCCAATTAAGAACAGGGATACCATGGTCCTTAAACCAGGTACTGGTTGCTTTGGCACTGTGTGCAGGTGCCAAGTTCTGTTGGAAAATGAAATCTGCTTCTCCATAAAGTTGGTCAGCAGCAGGAAGTGCTCTAAAACGTCCTGGTATACAGCTGCGTTGACCTTGGACCTCAGAAAACACAGTGGACCAACACCAGAAGATGACCATCACTGACTGTGGAAACTTTACACTGGACCTCAAGCAATGTGGATTGTATTCCTTTCCTCTCTTCCTCCAGACTCTGGGACCCTGATTTCCAAGAGAAATGCTAAATGTACCTTCATCAGAGAACATAACTTTGGACCACTCAGCAGAAGTCCAGTCCTTTTTGTCTTTAGCCCAGACGAGACGCTTCTGATGCTGTCTGTTGTTCAAGAGTGGCTTTACACAAGGAATGCGACAGCTGAAACCCATGTCTTGCATACGTCTGTGCGTAGAGGTTCTTGAAGCACTGACTCCAGCTGCAGTCCACTCTGTGAATCTCACCCACATTTTTTAATGGGTTTTGTTTCACAATCTTCTGCAGGGTGCAGTTATCCCTATTGCTTGTACACTTTTTTCTACCACATCTTCCTTCCCTTCACCTCTCTATTAATGTGCTTGGACACAGAGCTCTGTGACCATCCAGCCTCTTTTGCACTGATCTTTTGTGTCTTCCCCATGATTGTGTAGCCTATAAATTTAGACTGAAATACCAGTTAAAAGGCCTTTGCAGGTGTTTTGAGTTAATTAGCTGATTAGAGTGTGGCACCAGGTGTCTTCAATATTGAACCTTTTCACAATATTCTAGTTTTCTGAGATACTATTTGGGATTTTCCTTAGTTGTCAGTTATAATCATCAAAATTAAAATAAATAAATATTTGAAATATATCAGTCCGTGTGTAATGAATGAATATAATATACAAGTTTCCCTTTTTAAATGGAATTAGTGAAATAAATCAACTTTTTGATGATATTCTAATTATGACCTACATAAGATAAATTATACAGTATATACTGTACAAGCAAATATTTCTTAAATATATACATGCATGTGTGTATTTTTATATATACATAATAATTATACACAGTACACACACACATATATTATGTAAACACAAACTTTTATTTTGGATGCGATTAATCACAATTAATCTTTCCCCAGCACTAGTTTTTTTTGGATGGGGTTTTGGTCGAATGGCTGAAATAAGGTCTGTGGTGAACACAAGCTCAAGACACTTTCACGGTTTATTATACGATAAAATACATCAGTATTACCCCACTCATGATTTTTTTTGAAGCTGTTATGTGTCTTGAAAAAGGCGGTTGTTAACAAGGGGCTAAATGGGATTACAGAGGCTGTTGAGGAAATTAGGTACGGAAAGTATTCAGACCGCCGTAAATTATTCACTGTTATTTTGCAGCCATTTGCTATTTTGCAGCTATTCTGTTTCTTCTGATCATCCTTGAGATGGTTCTACACCTTCATTTGAGTCCAGCTGTGTTTGATTATACTGATTGGACTTGATTAAAGGGTTACTTCAGCGATTAGCATTAAGCTTTGTATCAGTAGAAACCCGGGAGTATATTCAAATTAACAGATTTTTCCCCCCTCATATGACCCTGAGACGAGAGAATTATGTATTTTATTTCTGGAAAAATTCCTCTGATGACGCAAATATCGTCATTTTGCGTCATCGGAGGAGTTTTTGGCCAGAGGCTAAAGACTACAGCCAGCAGAGGGCGCTATTTCCATATGTTTTCAACATCGCACTCACAGCACTCGGCTCGGGGAGCTGCGGAGATTCATGTAAACGGAGCGGTGGAGACCAAAGTGAGTGTTTCAACTTTTAAAATGAACTTCCTATGAAAGTTAAGCTTCCAAAGACATTAACTGAACACGCGCCATGCTGATCACGCTGTGAATGCAGTCCCGCAATCCCGTGATTACCTCAGCTCATGTGATGAATGTAATCCGATCCTGCTGCGTTTGTGCCGTGACGCTCAATCGGCTCACTCACAATATATTGAACAGACACGTTCAGTTTTTAATTGTAGTGTCTCTAACTAAACAGATTTTCTGAAAATGAATGTGGTAGGCAAGTGATCCAGTAATCCTGTAGCCGACTAGCCGTACCTAGAGTAGGGCAGTGAAGCAGTGCGTTCTGGGAATTGTTGTCTTTCTTCCCCATGAGACAGAAATACATTTTCTGTGTTTTCTCAGTCTATAAGGCACCAAATTCAAAAATAATTTCACATTTCTACTACATTAATGACCCAGTTTTAATACAGATTCATCTTCCCAGCGCTGAAGTTCCCCTTTAAGAAAGCCACACACCTGTGTATATAAGACCTTACAGCTCACAGTGCATGTCAGACCAAATGAGAATCATGAGGTCAAAGGAACTGCCTGCATAGCTCAGAGACAGAATTGTAGCAAGGCACCGATCTGGCCATGGTTATAAAAAAAATTCTGCTGCACTTAATGTTCCTAAGAGCACACTGGCCTCCATAATCCTTAAATGGAAGACGTTTGGGACGACCAGAACCCTTCCTAGAGCTGTCCGTCTGTCCAGACTGAGCTATCGGGGGAAAAGAGCCTTGGTGAGAGAGGTAAAGAAGAACCCACAGATCACTGTGGTTGAGCTCCAGAGCTGCAGTTGGGAGATGGAAGAAAGTTGTAGAAAGTCAACCATCACTGCATCCCCTCCACCAGTCGGGGCTTTATGGCAGAGTGGCCCGACTGAAGCCTCTCCTCAGTGCAAAACACATTTAAGCCTTCGTGGAGTTTGCTAAAAAAAACACCTGAAGGACTCCAAGATAGTAAATAATAGATATAACTTTTTGGCCTTAATTCTAAGCGGTATGTGTGGCAAAAACCAGGCACTGCTCATCACTTGTCCAATACAGTCCCTAAAGTGAAGCATGGTGGTGGCAGCATCATGCTGTGGGGGGTGTTTTTCAGCTGCAGGGACAGGACGACTGGTTGCAATCGAGGGAATGATGAATGCTGCCAAGTACAGGGATATCTTGGACAAAAACCTTCTCCAGAGTGCTTAACACCTCAGACTGGGCCGAAGGTCCACCTTCCAACAAGACAATGACCCTAAGCACACAGCTAAAATAACGAAGGAGTGGCTTCACAACAACTCCGTGACTGTTCTTGAATGGCCCAGCCAGAGCCCTGACTTAAACCCAATTGAGCATCTCTGGAGAGAACTGAAAATGGCAGTCCACCAACGTTTACCATCCAACCTGACAGAACTGGAGAGGATCTGCAAGGAGGAATGGCAGAGGATCCCCAAATCCAGGAATGAAAAACTTGTTGCATCTTTCCCAAAAAGACTCATGGCTTTATAAGATCAAAAGGGTGCTTCTACTAAATACTGAGCAAAGGGTCTGAATACTTAGGACCATGTGATATTTCAGTTTTTCTTTTTTAATAAATCTGCAAAAATGTCAACAATTCTGTGTTTTTCTGTCAATATGGGGTGCTGTGTGTACATTTAATGAGAAAAAATAATAAATTAACTTAAAATGATTTTAGCAAATGACAGTGAAAAATGTAACTTAAACTTAAAATGAAAAAATGTAACTTAAACTTAAAATGATTAACTTAAAATGATTTTAGCAAATGACAGTGAAAAATGTAAGGGGGTCTGAATACTTTCCGTACCCACTGTATCAGCCGTCGAAGAGGTAAACTCAGTCCGCTTTAATGCTTATATTTGTGCTCTTATAAACTATTCTAACTTAAACTTTCTGGGAAAATGTTTTCAGATAAAAACTGAAAGAGTTGTCGGAAGCTTAGTGATGGTGACGTTGAATTAATGGGACTGTGGTGTAGAATCTTGATGGACAAAACGTGTCATTGTGTCATAAACTTTTGTTGTTCACAGAGCTTGTTTTTTTGTGATAATCCAAAAGCCTATATGGAAAAATCCTATTGGGTTTTTCTCAAGGGAACCAGTGTGATACTAACTGCCTTGTTGGCCTACAAAGTGATGTCCTACCTGCACCAGTCTACTCCGAATTAAGGTGCTTTTTATCCAAAGTGACTATACGGTAACGCTTTAGTTTAGGGTCCAATTCTGACTATTAACTAGTTGTTTATTAGGATGCATATTACTAGGATATTGGCTGTTTATTAGTACTTATAAAGTTCGTAATAATTACTTATTCTGCATGAACATTCTACATCCCTTATACCTACATCCTACCCATTATCTAAACTGAACAACTACCTTACTAACCTTACTAAAACTAAAGTTTATTGAGGCGAAAATTGTAGTCAATAGTTAGTTAATAGTGAGAATTGTTAACTTTTTCCCCGCCAGCATTTAAAAAAAAAAGGTTGCTAGCCACATCCAACATTTTTTATAATTTTCATGAAAATGTTATGGCCCCCAGAATAGTTTGTTGTATGAATATCTGAACATGAAATATATCAAAAGAAAGAATACTCTCTGCTTTTAATCAAATAAAAACATTTTTTATCAAAGACTACTCTGGATTGCATTCAGAATGACGATCAAAACACATATGGAGTAAATCGAGTTCATCAACACCCCTAATGCTTGCACAGTCCTATACCTCTTCCTGAGTCAACATTTAATGTGATAATATGCGGTAGTATTGATTTATATGCAATTAAATGTTGATGATTGCATTATTTTACATATGGTTACACATGATATCACTTGTTTCTGCATATTGCACATGTGGTTTGATCAGGAGATACAGTACTCTTTCAGAAGATGTGTAATAGCGTCCCCTACCGTATAACAGTGAAAAAAGGAAAGCCGGGAAATTCCATGAATGGTGGGGAAGCATTGTCCCACAAATGAAAGAGTTAAAATTACTTTACAAAATGTCAATATTTTCTATAACATTAGTTTATTTGGTGAGTAGCTGTGTACCAAGCGGGATAATATACAGTACAGTCAGACAGCTATTATGGCAAAATAAGCCCCTTCAGGGTTTGATTACGAGGCCCAATCACCATTCCAGGGTTTATTTTGCGATAATGACTAGCTGACTGTACATTATCTCTCACTTAACACTCACTTGCTTGCATAAGCACTTAAAATGACTGGTGATACTGAACCAGTACGATGATGTGACAGCTTATGTGTACACAATAAAGGTTATCAGGAGGCTTTTAATAGCACTCACCATCTTCATTTAATCTCTTGTAAAGTGACCTCATTACTTTTGCACTGCCAAAACGCTTGAAGCGAGAGCGTATATTGTCATGGTACCACCCCAAGGTTCCAATTTTTAGGACCCTGCATAAAAAAACAGGTGTTATGTATAGATCTATTTTTAGTGGTCAAATATTCACATTGCTTTATTTAGTATATAAGCTTTAAACTCTGGGGGCGGGGGTTTATCTGATCTTTTCTAACCTGGACATGCGGCAGGGGTCGCATACCCAGCCACGCTCTTTCTTGTTGTAGCGGCTGCAGGTCTTGCAGGTGTAGAGTTTGCAGTCTATACACTGACGTTTGCTGTTCACCAGGAACTTAAAGGGCTGCAGGCAGCGGATACAGTGAGAGTCACTCAGATTTGACTGAGATCCCAGGAGTTCCCTCTTTGTTTCCTCCTTCTCAATCTTGGATTTAAGCTCCCTGCAATGTAATACAAACAGACAGAGCCTTTCAGAATGTCTCGACAAAATCACATACATGACTAAAGAATAAGCTTTTCAGTTGAAATAAGCTTTGTGGCTTTGACAGTTGGCCTACTTTTCTGTAGAACAGTTTTGGCTTATAGTAGCACTCAACTAAAAGCATTTAAATTAAATATAAAAATATAACTGACAAACAAACTCTGATCCTTGTGCAGGACAGATAATGTTCATTTGGGATTCACAATACACTGTGTTCCAAATTATTATGCAAGTGACGGAGTAGGATTTTGGTACAATGAACATTTAGATTTTAGTTTTTCAAAGAAAGTGTTTGTTTGTTTGATTGTTTTGTTTTTTCTTCTTCAGATAACTGGTATCAGTCTCAGTCAGATTCGTAAATAGTTTGCCAGGTTGTTTTTCCACATTATTAAAGCTACACTGTGTAACTTTTTTAGTTTATTCTTAGCTAAAAACACTTAGTTTGTTCAAAAATATATGTGCTCATTAATGTATATTTACTGCTTTCAAGTAATAAAGTATTCTCGTAAGTTTATAATATGCCATTGAAAATCCATACGGGTGAGGGGTTTGAATGCCGGTCGCCATGTTGCCCCTCCATCTTGAAAGTACAGTAGCCAATGAGGGACATTCTCATACATTCAAGCTTTGCCTTTCGCGTTTTAACACTCGATGGCACCGTGTCGAATATGAAGAGGGGGATTGCTTGAGACTGATATAGCCTACAATGTGAACTTTGCCTTAAGCTAGTGATGTCATACAATATACAGAATAACGATAGCACTGATAAAAGTTACTTTACTAAGATTAGCTTGCATTCGTCTGGGAACCTGATATCAATCAATCAATCAATCAATTTTTATTTATATAGCGCCTTACAGCAGCCAAAAGGTGCACAAGGCGCTTTCCAAAACAAGCAACAAACGACAACATAAAAACAAGTCCAACCAATCAAGACCAGCACTAAGAGTCAAAAGCTTGATTAAAAAGTGTGTTTTCAGATGTGTTTTGAAAACACTCAGCACCGTGATGTTACGGAGGTGCACAGGAGTGCATTCCACAACTTTGGTCCTTGAACACTAAATGACCGGCCTCCAAACTTTTTATACCTGTATAGCTGATGTTAGCAATGAAATGGTAAAAAAATAATGAAAACGTACAACTATTATTCATTTTACATAGATGTCATAACCTACATGTTAACTGACAAATTAAATTATAATAATTATAATAGTTTTCTAAAGTAACCTCATCACTTGAAGGAACACTCATGGACGCGGTCGAACTGGAAGCCATGTTAATCTTGGACTAAATCGGCCACCGTAGGAGTAAAAACGAAATCAGAATTGAGAGGAACAGAAACTAATATTCACTGGATGGTCATATACCTTTTCACCGCTAGATGGGGGAAAATATCACACAGTGTAGCTTTAAGCAAGTCACATTTCTGGGAGAAAGAAATATCTTTTATGAAAATAATTAAAAAGTGCAATGTCTTGCAAAAGGCATGAAAGCAAATAATATTTAGCAAAAACTAAATAGAGTTTATCGAACTGTCAAAATATTTGTGAGTGATTTCGATCACAGAAGAACTCGTTTAGATAAAAAGCTTATTAAAGGGATAGTTCACCCAAAAATTTGTCATCATTTACTCACCCTCAAGATGTTTCAAACCTGTATGAGTTTCTTTGTTCTGTTGAACACAAAATAATATATTTTGAAGAATGTTGGTAATCAAACAGCTGATGGTAGCCATTGACTTTTCTATAGCAATAAAGTCAATGGCTACTGTCAACTGTCTTGTTACCAACATAACACAAAGCCTGTATTCACAGCCTTTGCTCAATATTTTGTTGAAGCACCTTTGGCACCAATTACAGCCTTGAGTCTTTTAAGTATGAAGCTACAAGCTTGGCACACCTATTTTTGGGCAGTTTCTCACATTCGTCTTTGCTGGAACTCTCAAGCTCCATCGGGTTGGATGGGGAGCGTCGCTGCACAGTGATTTTCAGATCTCTCCAGAGATGTTCAATTAGGTTAAAGTCTGGGCTCTGGCTGGGCCACTCAAACACATTCACAGAGTTGTTCCATAGCCACACCTTTGTTATCTTGGCTGTGTGCTTAGGGTTGTTGTCCTGTTGGATAATGAACCTTCCCAGTCTTGCCCCAGTCTGAGGTCCAGAGCGCTCTGGAGCAGGCTTTCATCAAGGATGTCTCGGATGTCAAGGATGAACTGGGAGACTTGATCCTGACAAGTCTCCCAGTTCCTGCCGCTGAAAAACATCCCCACAGCATGATGCTGCCACCACCATGCTTAACTGTAGGGATGGTATTGGCCAGGTGATGAGCGGTGCCTGGTTTCCTCCAGACATGACACTTTCCATTCAGGCCAAAGAGTTCAATCTTTGTTTCATCAGACTAGAGAATTTTGTTTCTCATGGTCTGAGAGTTCTTCCTTTTGGCAAACTTCAGGCGGGCTGTCATGTGCCTTTAACTGAGGAGTGGCTTCAGTCTGGCCACTCTAACATACAGGCCTGATTGGTGGAGTGCTGCAGAGATAGTTGTTCTTCTGGAAGGTCCTCTCTCCACAGAGAAACGCTAGAGCTCTGTCAGAGTGGCCATCGGGTTCTTGGTCACCTTCCTGACTAAGGCCCTTCTCCCCCCGATCGCTTAGTTTGGCCGGGCGGCCAGCTCTAGGAAGAGTCCTGGTGGTTCCAAACTTCTTCCATTTACAGATGATGGAGGCCACTGTGCTCATTGGGACCTTCAATGCTGCAGACATTTTTCTGTACCCTTCCCCAGATCTGTGCCTCGATACAATCCTGTCTCGGAGGTCTACAGACAATTCCTTGGGCTTCATGACTTGGTTTGGACGTGGTTCTGACATGCACTGCTAACTGTGGGACCTTATATAGACAGGTGTGTGCCTTTCCAAATCATGTCCAATCAACTGAATTTACCACAGGTGGACTCCAATCAAGTTGTAGAAACATCTCAAGGATGATCAGTAGAAACAGGATGCACCTGAGCTCAATTTTGAGTGTCATGGCAAAGGCTGTGAATACTCATGTACATGTGATTGTTTTTTTATACACTTGGAAAGATTTCAAACAAACTTCTTTCATGTTGTCATTATGAGGTGTTTTTTGTAGAATTTTAAGGAAAATAATGAATTTAATTCATTTTGGAATAAGGCTGTTAAAAGTGAAGCACTGTTAATACTTTCCGGATGCACTGTACGAGAGCAGTAACAGTAAATGCACTATTGATGGAATAGCCCATTAATGTATTATGTAATATAATTACTTTGTTCATACCAGTGAATGTGTGTGTTCTTCATGCCTCATACAAGTTAAAGTCTCTGTGAACATGAATATGACACCACAAGACTAATAATGTGCATTAACAAAGTAAATATAGGATTCATTTTGATTTCATAACATTTTGTGCTTTTGTTTTTTATCCATTGTTTGTATCCATAACATTCCATTGTTTGTATCCATAACATTAAAATAATTATCAGATTATCAACACTGCCCTAATTTTAATATCAGTGCATCTCTAATTTTTATATCAAGACTCATAGAATCCGTTAGTGTCAGTGAACATTTGAAATGGAATCCTTTCCCAACAATAGTTAGTCATGCAAACGTTCCACAAAATGTTCTACTCTCATGATAATACTTAAAATCAGCAGTCAAACGCATAGTGATTTCATAAGAGTCTGGTCAAGAATTCGATTCGATTTCAAGCCATACACTATATAACTGTCCTTGCTAAACAAATAGAAAAGAACATAATCTCCCAACTTGAGCAAATGAGAATTCAATAGGCAAACAGAGACCTACTTGTACAGAAAGAATAGAGCTCTGGGGCATCATGTTTTCCCAGCCAGTGGAATGGTGTGATCAGGCCTTGTGACTATATCATGATGATCATGATGTCTTTACAACAGTGTCCTTTCACACTTGATGCCCTTTCTCATAACCTTTTTTTTTTCTGGCATGTACTATAGTAAGATATAGAGAGAAATATGGGGGAAAAAATGTATACGTTGTGGATAGACCTCACTGTACACTATGCTGGTTGGAACCACTGTCAGATCCCTAACAAATTAACCAATGTAAATTATGTAAGATTTGTCTACAGAGCTAACAAAAACATGTTTTAAGAACATTTTGCTAACATTCCCATTAAGTTATTTTTTTATGTTCTCTGAATGTTCAGTTTTTAAATTCTTTTAAAAATGTTTTTTTTTTTGTTGTTGTGTGTTTGTTATGCAAGCTTAAAAGGACCTTTCGGTAACATTTTAGATTAATGGTCATTAGTTAACATTAGTTAACTACATTAGTTAACATGAACTAATAATGAACTGCACTTATAAAGCATTTATTATTCTTTGTTAATGTTAATTTCAACATTTACTAATACATTATTCAAATTTAGTTAACATTAGTTAATGCACTGTCTAACTTAACAAACACATACTGTTCATGGTCAGTTCATGTTACTTAATACATAATGGTAACTAATGACCATTTTTCTAAAGTGTTACCCAAATGTCCAATGTAAACGTTTCAGAAACATTCCATGAACGATGTATAAATATTGTTTTTATGTTAATCTTTTGAAAACAATATTAAAGACCAGATAACTGAATGAATGTTCTATTAATGATATTGGAATACATTTTGTTTGACTTTTGGGAGAACCCTTCCTGAACTTTAGCCAAAGTTCAGTGACCATTCCCTGTTAGCTGGGTATGTGATATCTTAAAGTTTAACTATTTTATTTAAAGTCCTCACCCAAGCCTCTCCTCTTCCTTCTTCCTGAGTTCGAAGTCTCTCTGAATGACCTCCCACACATGTTTGGCTTCCTCTTCTGTTAGTCTGGACAGGTCCAACTTCTTATCCATAATCAGAGCTTTGTTGATGTTGTTTTTAACAAAATAACAAGACAAATTACTTAAGTAGGCTACAAGAAGTCTTGGGATAATGCAACTCTTTCATCATTCTACCTCTTTATCCTCTAGAGAAATAATAGGTTTCCAATATGGGCTCTCTGGACATTCAATATGTTCATATGAAGCACCACAGTCATTATAATCAAGAATCCATCCACTGGGTGTGACCCTTTTCATATCCCAGTCTAGGCAGCTACTTTGAATAAAGATACATTTAAAAACTCTCTTAACACGTATTGAAAATAATTCAGGATCGATTATTCTGTAAACATCTGTAACATCAGTAATTCAAATCAAGTTTGTGAATTCCATTATACCGGTAAATAAGATGAGTGCTAGCACAAAAAATACATTCCCTTTAAAAAAATAATAATTGATGGATGCATTTAATTATATATCAATGATAACTCCTCTGCTGTGTGTAAATGTGGTACTGGTGTCATTCTAATTCATAGAGCATTGATTGGCATGGCTCCTACAGCATTCATGATGTTATCATAAGGATTTTAGTCAGAGTGTTATAAGTAATTGAACCCAGGAAATTAATCAAGTCTGACAGATACCTGCTGCAGTAGATAGAAAGAAAGTAATGTATAATCACAGTGGCAACATGCATGAACTCTTCACATTCATAGCCTTAATAGCAGCAAGAGGAATTGACTTCATATTAAACATATTAACATTATTTATTTATTAAACAGACTTTACACTTGATTTCATAAGTTATAATGAACATTTTGTTTACCTTGCTTGCAGACACGTAGCTGCTCTTGCCAAGTCTCTCAGGATGAGGCAGATAATGTGAGGATAGTCAGAGGTATGGCAATCTTAATCACATGTCTGGTTTTCAAATGAAATGCAGAGAAAGCTCCACCCTTTCCTTGCTTGAAATGTAAATTAATGTTTTTTTGTTTTTTATCGAAATGACATTGACAACGCTACTTAAGTTGTGAAAGAAAGAAAGAAAGAAAGAAAGAAAGAAAGAAAGAAAGAAAGAAAGAGAAAGAAAGAAAGAAAAACTTTTATACAAGACAGTCCAGCAGAACTGGGACTTTTTTTGCTGTTGGTATCACTAGCATTATCTGTGTTCTAGACTTGCTGTCTGCATAAGTTTTTTGTTTCTTTCTGCAGGTTACATTGTAGGTTATGAAAAGTTCTGTTTAAATGTATGCAGCATCATCACGCAGACACGCACAGACGAAACCTGAGGCAGGCATATTAGAGGAGTATGAGGTATGACAATATTCTTCTCAGAGATTACACCTTGCAAAAAAATAAAATAAAATAAAAGGAGGTAGCATCCCCCAGAAAGTCTGTATTTATGTATAATGTGTATTGTCTTTTCAAATACGTCAAATTCGATATATGTTTCCATATCTTATGTAAACTGTAGACTAGCGCCTAGCCTACTCATGATTAGGCTTGTATTAAATTTAATTTTGCTGAATTGAAAAAGCTTCATACTGAATTTAATGATGCACTTATTGTGTACATATTTTTTTACATTGTACTTTTTTACAATTATTGTAAACATTTTACAATACAATATGAACACAATACATTGTACTTGTTTTTTGATGTAGTTAAGAGCACCTAATATAACGTGGGACTGGAAAAATGGTTGATGCGCCCGGCACTTGGTCTTAAAGGGTTGTCCCTATTCTCTTAATGAGTCATTTGTGTGTTTTGGGCGTAAAGTGCAACAAACCAACCACAGTCTCATCTCCCATTCCATTTAAAAGCCAGTTGCGCTCGCGCCATGGCGAATTCGCTATTTACATGCTTCTCATTTTATTTGTCTTATCTTAATATTCTAGTAGGGATAACGAGTAAAGCTTTTTGTTGTTACATAAAAGTAACATTTTTAGGCTGCTCTACCTCAGCAGCAGTCTAACAGTGCTCATCAATGGCAAAATAAACAAGATGGACAATTAAATAAAATCAAAGAAGGCTGTTGTTCACAGCGAAATAACAGCAACATACAGCGACAAAGCAACACTATATCCCATTAGTTTCAATGGAGAGTGGACGATTTTCTGTGACTGGAGCGGATGGGGCGTGTTCAGTGACATGAAAAGTTGAGATCTTTTCAACTTTATACAAATGAAGATCTACTTTTGGGAGCGCTAAACAAATCTTTCATTTGAAAGCCACTTTTCTAGCATTTGTAAAACCGCATTCTTCCATCTTAAAAATATATGTAAATTACAACATATGCTCTCAATGTAAAATGCTGACCAGTTCATACGTTTGAGCTCAAGGCTAAATTATTGTAATGACCTACTGGGTGGTTGTCCTGCACGCTTAATAGCTGGTCCAAAACGCAGCAGCTCCAGTTCTTACTAGAACCAGGAAGTATGACCATATTATCCCTGTTCTGTCAACACTGCATTGGCTCCCTATTGAAATCGTGTACATTTTAAAATCTTGCTTACTACTTACAAATCACTAAATGGTTAGCTCACCAGTACTTGAGCAAGCTCTTAACGCATTATAATCCTTCACGTCTATTGTGGTCTCTGTTCTGGCCAGTTGATAATTAACATAAAATAACTTTGGAACAGTCTTTCTAGTATTGTTCGGGAAGCAGACACGAACACGAACCGAATGTCCAAAACCAAACAGACATAGACCTGTCACTTGTTCTATATAATGTGAATGTGTTTCTTTGTCCTTAAATTTATTATTTACTTATAATTATTATCATCATAAACCAACAGTTTTTGCTATGGTTCTTAAACTGGTGCCAATAACTGGAATTTTGGTACCATGACAACCCTAAACTAAACTAACTAGCCAGTTCCCTTTCGTTCAGTCACTCCGAGTAACGTCAGTGACTGACGAATGGGGGTTTCGCTTAGAAGCCTATCAACTTCGAGATCTAGAAAGCGCCCAATGGCAGTGCCAATGCCATGGGCATGCAGATTTTGCATAGCGGACTATCAGGAAGAACGCTGGCACGATTGCATTATGTTTCTGCTTCGGAGCCAAGAGCACAAACACTCTTCACTCCACAAGCCTACTGAGTATATCGTCAGCTTATTCGAGACGAGCAGCCTTCTAGTCGGTGTTGGTGTTACGGCGCGTTCCAGCGATCGCATACTTCCTGCCTGCTGATCTGTGCAGTGGTCTGCATCCAGCTGGTGTGTTTTTCCCTGGGCGCTTCGGCATCGACTGCGAGGTTTCCTCTAATTAAAAGAGCTCACACGTGGCACGTCCTTTTCAGGATGTCTCGCCCGTGTGCTTATGGGTGCGGTCGGTCTCTGTAGCCTTCTGATGGGCACGAGCACTGTCCGACGTGTTTGGGCAGCGCTCGTGGATGAGTCATGTTCCCACTGCGGGAACATGCCCATCTCGGTGCTACGATCAAGACTCCGTGATCTCCGTGCAGCCGCTGGAGTGAGAGTCCCCTCTGCCACACCCCAATCTGCGGTCTCCACGAGAGGCGGCACTTTGGCTGGTGGCCAGGGTGATCTGAGGGTGACGGTGTGGAATGCAGCTCTGACGCTCGCACCTCGGCCCACACCCCCCTCTATTACACCGAACCCGCCGTCTGCTCAACCGAGTACATCGGGGCCGGCTCCTGCTGTCCCGACTGTCTCGGTTAGCGACGGGGAAGATGAGGAGATGTCGATCGCCGTATCTCAAGGCGGGCTAGAGTCGTCTGAGGATGATGATTCGGCTGTGCGGCCGCCTCTGGGTGGTGCAGCATTGCCCGAGTCAGACCCAGAGTTGACGGCCATGCTTTCCTGGGCAGCCATGAGTCTCGGGTTGGAGTGGAACCGGCTGGACGATTGATTTTTGGGGGCGGCACGTCCAGACACCCGTCCGGCCGTCCCCCTAATTCCTTTCTTCCCGTTGCATGAGGGGATTGCAAGGTTCTGGAAGTCCCCGTTGTCTTCCTGCAACCGTTTCGCTACCTCCGCCACCTTCATTACCCTCGATGGGGCCGCGGCCAAAGGGTACACCGGGATTCCCCCAGTCGAACGCTCTGTTGTGATGCAACTGTGTGCAGAGTGCTTTGACCTTGCGCGCGATCCTAGGCACCCTTCCAAAGCCTGTAGGTTCACATCAACCTTGGTGGCGAAATCCTAAAGAGCTGCGGGGCAGGCCGCCGCCTCTTTGCATGCCATGGTAACCTCCAGGCTTACCAGGCCAAGTTGCTATGCGACATGCACGAGGGTGGTGCTGACCCAGGGCTCAGAGATGACCTCCGTTCCGCCACTGACCTCGCCCTCCGGGTGACAAAGGTGACCGCGCGCTCCCTGGGTCAGGTGATGTCCACAGCTGTGGTCCAGGAGAGACAGACACCTGTGGCTCAACCTGGCCGATATGCATGACGGCAAATGGACCCGGTTCCTCAACGCACCCATATCCCTGGCTGGGCTATTCGGCGGCACGGTTGAGAACTTCGCCCAACAGTTCTCAGCCCCTCAAAAGCAGACTGAGGCTATTAAGCACATACTGCCCCGGTGGTCACCTGCTGCCTCCACCCAGCCGCCCGCCACTCATGCGCCACCCCAGCAGCAGCCTCCACAGGAGCCGCGCCGAGGAAGCCGCAGGAAGGCGCCCCAGTCCGCTCCAGCCCCGCATCCCGCAAAGAAACGCCAGGCTAAGCAGCGCTCCTGACGCGGACAGCTCAGGGATGGGCAGTTCTTTCAGGGAGATGGCGGCAGGGCCACTCCTTCCCCCGGTGGAGGGCCGGGGTAGAATCTTTTGTTCACCCCAATGTGGTTAAAAAAAGAACTGATAAACCCATCCCTGAGCAGCCAGAGACCAGCTATGACAGTGTGTGCCACCCCGGGTCCCGCCACTCGCAACTCTCTCTGTCGCCAGCCCCCTGGCAGAGCAGACCCTTGGAACGCACGTCCTTTCCTGGTCTCCTCTGTCTGGGCGCAGTTGTTAACCGTGCCCCCACATCCGGGCCGGTAATGCTGCCACGCTGCCCCACCCGGGGTACGCCTGTCATCTGAATGACCCCGCTGGTGCAGTACCTGGGAGCTTGGCTTCAGCTTCCGGGTCTGTCCCGCTGGGTCACGAGGACCATCAGATTCGGCTACGCGATTCAGTTTGCGCAGGCTCCTCCCCGCTTCCGGGGAGTCCGCTATACCATGCTAGGGTCCAATGCCCCAGTCATGCGTGCGGAGGTTGCCACCCTGCTGGCGAAGGGTGCGATCGAGCCTGTCCCTCCAGCCGAGATGGAGTCCGGCTTCTACAGCCCCTACTTCATTGTGCCCAAGAAAACGAGCGGGTTACAGCCAATCCTGGACCTGCGCGTCCTGAACCGTTCCCTTCACAGGCTTCCGTTCAGGATGTTGACAGTGAAACGCCTTTTCAAATGTGTTTGTCCAGCCGATTGGTTTGCAGCGATCGACCTGAAGGACGCCTACTTCCATGTGTCCATCCTACCTCGACACAGACCGTTCCTACGGTTTGCCTTCATGGGGCGGGCAAATCAGTACACAGTTCTCCCATTCGGGCTATCTCTGTCCCCTCGCGTCTTCACGAAGGTTGTCGAGGTAACCCTTGCGCCACACAGCCCTGGCAGCACAGGGTTTGCATCCTGAACTACCTCGACAACTGGCTCATACTGGGCCACTCTCGAGGGCAGGCGTGCGAACACAGAGATCTTGTTCTCCAGCATCTAGCCTGTCTGGGCCTTCAGGTCAACTGGGAGAAGAGCAAACTCTGCCCCGTGCAGAGGATCTCTTTTCTCGGTATGGAGATCGACTCGGTCGCCATGTACGCGCAGCTGACGAGCGAGCGTGCGCAGTCACTGCTGACTTGCCTCTGTCAAATCGAGAGCAAGTGCGCGGTTCCACTGAAACTATTTCAGAGGCTCCTGGGGCATATGGCATCTGCAGCCGCTGTAACGCCGCTCGGATTGCTTCATATGAGACCGCTTCAGCATTGGCTTCGCGATCGAGTCCCGAGATGGGCATGGCAGACAGGCTGGGGGGCCATGTGCAATGGACATGCGGCTGCGGGCTCCTGGACAGGGGCCTACGCAAATATGCGGCTGCGGGCTCCTGGACCGGGGCCTACGCAAATATGCGTTCCCCCCAGTGAGCCCTCTCGCACAGCTACTGTGCAAGATCAGGGAGGACAAGGAGCAGCTCCTTCTGGTCGCCCCATATTGGCACGGCCGGACCTGGTTCCCGGAACTCTTACTCCTTGCGACAGCCCCTCCCTGGCCGATTCCTCTGAGGAAGGACCTCCTATCTCAGAGAGGGGGCACCCTTTGGCACCCGCGTCTCGATCTGTGGAACCTCCACGTGTGGCTCCTGGATGGGACGAGGCAGGTTTGAGTATGCTGCCACCTGCGGTGGTGGCTACCATCATTTCCGCTAGGGCAGAATCTACCAGACATGCCTATACGTTGAAGTGGAACCTCTTCGTCACCTGGTGCTCTTCTCGCTAAGAAGACCCCTGGAAATGCCCGATCGGGTCCGTGCTCTCTTTTCTCCAAGAAGGGTTGGATTGAAGGCTGTCTCCTTCCACCCTTAAAGTATACGTGGCCGCTATATCTGCCCACCACGACCTCCTGGACAACAAAAAGGTAGGTCAGCACGACCTTCATCACCCTCGTGCCCTCTTGGGTCCTCACAGTAGTGTTAGATGCTCTGCAGAGGGCTCCCTTCGAGCCATTGCGGTCAGTGGACCTTAAGTTCCTGTCTATGAAGACGGCGCTCCTGATCGCTTTGGCCTCCATCAAGAGGGTAGGGGATGAAGCGTGCCTGGAATTCGGGCCGGCTTACTCTCACGTGATCCTGAGACCCCGGCCTGGATATGTGCCCAAGGTTCCCACCACTCCATTCAGGGACCAGGTGGTGAACCTGCAAGCGCTGCCCTTGGAGGAGGCAGACCCAGCCTTGGCACTGCTCTGTCCAGTACGCGCCATCCGTGCTTACGTAGACAGAAAGCAGTGTTTCAGGACCTCAGACCAGCTCTTTGTCTGTTATGGTGGGAAGCTGAAGGGAAAGGCTCTCTCAAAACAAAGGCTGTCTCACTGGATAGTGGACACCATTGTTTCGGCGTAGCAGCAGCAGGGGCGCTCATGCCCACTTGGGGTCAGGGCACACTCCACCCGGAGTGTGGCCTCCTCTTGGGCTCTAGCACATGGCGCTCCGCTAACAGACATCTGCAGAGCTGCAGGCTGGGCGACACCGAACACATTTGCCAGATTCTACAATCTCTGAGTGGAGCCTGTGTCCGATTATGTACTCGCCTCTACAAGTGGCCGGTAATGGACTAGGCTCAGGTGTCTTCGCTTGCTCGCCATTCCACTCCACGGACTGGATACGTGTAATATATTCTCAGGCCTGAGCTCCTCCAGCCCTGTCGACGCCAACACCAGTAAGTCTGCCCTTAAGCCCAGACCCTCGTGTCAGGCCAGGTGCCTCCGTGTGCATGGTTCCCCCTCTGGGCGACTCCCACATGTGTATTTCCACCGTAAGCCTCCCTGAGCAGGTGTCTTTCCCTTGGCGGGCTTGGCAAGCCTTGCAACACCTGGGGTTAAAAGTCCACCTTCGGCTGGTACCCCAGAGTTCTTCCATATGCAGCCCTTAGCTGGTCATATGTGTATTCCTAAGTCCTCCCTACGGGTAGGCAGCTTGGCGCATACTTCCACCTGGAATATGCTTCCCAGTGTAGTCTTGGTATTCCTGTGTTAAGTGGGAGTCCTTCGTCCGTACTAGTCTTACGACAGGGAACTCGTACTTACGCAGGGCACTGGAAGATAGCCGAGTGGCGTGATTATATTGGGACCCCCATTCGTCAGTCACTGACCTTACTCGGAGTAACTGAATGAAAGGGAATGTCTCAGTTACGTATGTAACCCTCGTTCCCTGAGGAGGGAACGGAGACGTTACGTCCCTCTGCCAAATACGCTGTACCGCTGAAACAGCCGGGAGTTCAGTCTTGGCTCCTCAGCAGGTAACATAATACGATCATGCCATGTTCTTCCTGATAGACCGACACGGTGGGGCGGAGTCCGCTATGCAAAATCCGCATGCCCATGGCATTGGCACTACCATTGGGGGCTTTCTAGATCTCGAAGTTGATAGGCTTCTAAGCGAAACCCCCATTCGTCAGTCACTGACGTTACGTCTCGTTACATACGTAACCGAGACGTTTTTGTCTGTAATATAAATAATTGTATATGAATTGCTATAATGAACTTTTGTACAGTATAAAAGCCAAATTATTTACATACTGATATTCAGCACAACTTCCTTGTGTTTAAATGCATTGTTTACATTTGGGAAACTGCAAGGATAAAATTTGCCACCTGCCATGTTCAACCTTTTGACTTCCAAATTACAGTAGAGCTTATGAGGCATATGGCAAGATGACAGAGCGAAAGATTCTATTTACTGTACGCCCATCTACAGGCAATATCTGTGGTGGCTAAAAATGAATCTGGGATAGTTTTACACATCACAGTGCAGTTGATGTGCAATCTGCAATCATGTCTTGTGCAAAATGACACAGCAGATTTTCTCCTGGAATTTATAGTTAAACAATACATTCCCTGGTCCAGAATGGTCTCTACCTTAGTGATAAACAGAAAAGCCTCTCTCTAGGGATGTTGTTCTGGTAAAAGATATGTCCTAATTAATGCTGTAGGGTAGGAGGTTGAATTAGAGGGTGCCCTTTAGTGCATTGGGTCTAGACTATGGGCAGGCTGAGTCAATACTCTAAAATTAGCTCCCATGCATCGCCCTGGTTTTCAGTGCTGGCTTTAGGGAAGCATTGCTGAGCTTTCAGTGACTTTTCTAAAGTACCAAAATGGATCTTTGCACACACTGGTTGAGTGTTTCATTAATGAGCTGTAAAGTGGGAACTAAAAGAGTTTCTCAATAAATGTGGTTAAATGGAAAAGTATGAGACTGACACTGTAAAAGAAACGCTGTAAACAGAGCCAAAAATAAAAACACTTTAATGTAGGCAAAATCATTCCATGCAGTAGTAAAAGTGGCCCCACTTTATATTAGGTGGCCTTAACTACTATGTACTTACATAAAAAAAATAAGTACAATGTACTTACTGAGTTCATATTGTGTTGCAAAACACCTTTGCTGATATTGAGGTGTGATACGGGTAGGGTTAGGGGCAGGTGTGGTGGGATGGGTAAGTTTAAGGGTAGGGTTAGGTGTAAGGGAAGTGTCAACTGTGTAATTACAAATGTAACTACAGAAATTAATTACAGATGTAATTACATGCAGGTATTTTTTAAAATGTAAGTACAATGTAAAAACATGTATGTACACAATAAGTGCAATGTATCAAATTAATAATTAAAATGTTAGTACATAGTAGTTAAGGACACCTAATATAAAGTGGGTCCGTAAAAGTATTGTCTGTGGCTCATTCCCTAATGGAAAATAAGGTATCTTTATATTACTTATAATATAATTCTAAATATAAATAGAATACAATTATAAATAGAATATAATTATTGTAATTAAAAAGGATAGCTGTTAATGCATAAATTGTATGAACTAATCATTTGTTTATGGCAAATCTTGGAAGAAAATTTTTTAACTGGTCTTGACACGCACATGCACACACTTCATCCCGTGCCATGTTAGAAACATGAAAGCTGAGCCTCAAACTGAACAGATAAATATACATGACAGACATGCACAATACTATTCACAGCAGCTCGGGCCAACATTCTTTGAGAGTTTTAAATCAACAGGTCAACCCTGTAAACAGCTGTTATATTCTTTTGTTTAATACCACATTTTCTCTTTAAACAGGCTAGGAATTGGTATTGTCATTTAAGTTTTGGTTTCCGGTATGTCTCTACAAAAAAGTATGCTGCTCAGATTTGAGTCTGAATTTGTTAATGGACATATTAAGTCTATGCTGAGTAAGCCAATGGAGATGCCATGAAGATCATATTGTAGTGCATGCTGGATCTTGACCAAAGGGCTATCTTGACTATTCAGATTAGTTTGAATGGTTATACAAAGCATTTTTTGAAAAAATAGTTTTAATATATTTTGACATATTGTGAATTACATTTTGAATATTTAAATGTAGAGTACAACTACATTTTAATAATTATTAATACATTTTAAAGAACAAAACTCACAGCAGTATTGCCTTTGTCATTTAAATGACATTTGACAATAAAATGGTTGAGTTTAACATCTAAATGCTTGGTAGATATGCTGATTGGTTTATCTCGCAGTTTCTGTCCTTTCATTTTTAAGGAAAATTAATTTATAGTTTATTTTTCAAGGACCAGTGTTGATGGTGTTGCTATAAAATCATTATAAATCCTGATGAAATAAGGTATTGTTCACTCTCTTAAAAAAGCAATAACATAGTTTGTTTTTTGTAATAGGCTACTTTATGACTATACACTTATAATGTCATTTGTTTTAATGGCTGTTTGCTGGTTACTTGACATGTACAGCATTATTATTGAAATCCAATGTTATGGTTTGTTTTAGGGCCATAGCAACCGTTTCTAGTTGATAGAAGAGTCAGTGTTAACCTCTGGCTCATAACTTTGTCAAACATGCCTACCAGCAGCTGTAATTGTCAGGGTTGGAAACATGAGGCCTACATCCCACTGAGAGTCTATTCCTGGAGTTCTGTGGCTTCTCTCATTCTCACCCAGCTAAAATAGCCACCCACTTGAACTGTAGATCAATGCCTCACAAGGATAGGTTGGAGAGAATGCAGATATAGCCACACAGTTAAAAGAGGGGAAAATGTTTAGAATTTAAAGGTCATCTGAAGGTGTGTGCACCTCAACAAATAAATTTAAATAAGTGACACTTTTTTTTTCTTTAAGTCCTTTATGTCCACTGAATTTTTCAATGAAAACAAACACTTCATTAAAGTTCATCAGTCAAGTGCATTTATTATTTCAAGTATTCAAACATTTGGATCTCACATGACACTCTAAAGTAAGTTAGCAGAGCTGTATTCTACAGCGTATAATCTAGCTTTAATTTAGCAAACAAAACATAAACTTCTACATTCTAATAAAATATAAAAAAACATAATTCAATATTAACATCCATATTGATTAAAAAAGTACAAAAGTCAAGTGGAAAAGACATTACAAATGGTGCAATTTGTACAATTTGTACTAAAACTGCTTTAATATTGCACTTCCCTTGTCTCACAGTTATCAAAAGCAGCTTGATTATTGTCCTTATCATTGAGGTTTTTATCTACTGTCGTCTCTTTTTCCCCACAAAGTCTTTTTTCAAGAGTATGTCATTGCTTATTCCTCCTCCTCTTCTTCTTCTTCTTCTTCCTCTTCATTTTCCTCTTCATCATCACCACTGGCTCCAAAGTCCAGTTTTGCAAGCATGGCCTCTACGTCTTCAGTGAAGAGCGTGAAGTGGTCCATACTCTCAAAGCCGGGCTCTGGCCTCTCTAGATTTGAGTTCTTGGATGTATCCTTGGCTTCGGTGATGAGCTGCTTAGCAGTGATGAGGAACTCTGCTGTATTGCAGTTGTCTATCGTCTGGGAGGCTGTGTCCATCAGCTTGATGCTGGCCTGCAGGTACTCATTGTACTGCTGGACTAGAGATCGCACCACAGCCACCTTCTCATCCTGTTCTTGAGCGATCTGCTCTAGGAGTTGGGCCTTGCGCTCTTCTAGGATGGCATAGAGTAGGTCAAACTTCTCCCCTAGTTTCTGTTTCTGCACTTGACTGTTTTCTTCTACCGTTTTGCAGGTTTCCTCCATCTGCGTTAGCATCGCCTTCACGCAGCTGTTGCTGGCACCTAGCAGGTCGATTGAATTTTTAAGCTCTGACTTCTGTGCTTCATAAACAACTTTTAAAGTGGAAACCTCACAGTCCTTGTGCTGACCGAATACTTTGCACATGGAGCAGGTGGGCGTCTGGCAGGTCATGCAGTAGATGTTAATTTTTTCCTCTTTGTGTACCTCGCACATAGGCTCTTTTGTTTCTTTGGATTTCAAAGGAGGTTCAAGGGCATTACCTCCTTTCTCCAACTGCTGCTTGTAGATGTCAATTATGTTCTCCACCAGAAGGTTCCTCTGTAGACCGTAGACACCGTGGCGGTCCAGAACCACCTCAAAGCGGCAGGTAGGGCAACGGAAGATACCTCCAGAGTAATGGTATGGGTTTTTGGAGTCGTAGAGGTCACTAGCGCAGCTGCGGCACAGATTGTGCTGGCATGGTAGAATGACAACCGGCTTTGTGAACATGTCAAGGCAGATGGGGCAGCTCAGCTGCTTCTCCAGGCTCTCCATGGGACTCGGAGCCCGGACTATTTGACCCGTTCGGATGTCCATTGCTGTTGTTTGAGGTAGAGTCCTTATAACCTTCACTGCTTTGCCTTTTAGTTGAGCTTGAGCTTTTCAGGTTACTTCTTCCTTTACTGAGGTTTTTTTTTATCTGTCGAAGCAGAATGCACTCAGGGCTTATATACTGGCCAGCTGCCTGTGACACTTGATCTGTGAGGCGGCTGTGAAAGGATTGCTCACACCACTTGTTTGTGTGGCTTGATTTGAAAAAAAACATGCTGCCCTCCAACACAACCCACTAAGGAACATGTCACATGCCAAACTTAGCAACACAACCCCCTCCCTTTCCAAGCTCTCCATCTGCAGTAGAAATGTGTAGGAATGTCAGGTCAAACAAGACCCATGTGATAGCTGTTGGCATGTAGACATGACATCCAGAACTTCCCAGACTGCACAACAACATGGCAGGCCAGGGGGATTTTTAGGACAATTGAGCAAGGGGTGAGTTGTGTACCACATAATCTGTTTTAGGCGTCAATATCCTTCAACTTTTTGTCATGATGGCTGCTTACCACCAACATCTGTCTGTATAGTTCTGGAAGAGAGATAAGATGGTTGGTGTGCATGGGCAGTGCATGACAGACGTCAGATTTTCCGCCGCATGGAAGCTCCTCGTCCCTCCATGGATGGGTGTTTCACAACTTCTGCACAGTGAATTTGTAAACAAACAGTCATATGATCGACCCCCATTCCACCCCTCGACATCATCGTAAGCAATATCACACTAAAAGTGTCATTGTCCCCTCCTGGAAATGTGTTACAAAACAGCAGGTGACACTGCGGTACATAGTAAAGCATGTTGATGTATGTCATGTTGGTTGCAGAATCATCTCACGCTGAAACAACATGTTCAGACCAGCATGTGCCCATGCATCAAAGGTTATTTGGAACAAAATTTGTCAATAAAAATGTGGCAAAAAAACATGTACAGTATACAGTACGTTAAAGTGGTCAACATATTTTCAACTGTATATTCATGTATAATATATGCTGCGTCACTGCTTGGTATTTGAAATACCTTTGTCCACAAAGTCAACAAAATCCCCATGGTGCAACCAACATGTGAAAAAGCAAATCAGTGTTGTTGTTCACTAAAACTAATTGATAACATAAAATAAAATAATAAAAAAAAAACTTTGGAATGCTGTCTTGGCAACCTGAACTAAAAAAGTAGTAGTAGTTATATTATTATAAACTTAAATAAACATTAAAAGCTAAAAATAAATATGTTTTAAAAGGCTAATAAAAATCACATAAATTAGTAAACTGAAAGTAAATAAATGTAATAAAAGATCATTAAAAATATGAACATTTAATAATTTGGTATATACATGTATTTGGTATATGGACACAAGTGTACAACACTGTTTTGATTTTTTACCAGATTCAAGAAAAGTCTGCAATGCCATTTTTAGTATTATTTATATATTATTAGAGTGTAAATGTATATATAGATCAAGACATAAAGCTAAGCAGTTTCTGTGTGCGTGAACACAATGGTCGTTGGTGGAATTGGCTGAGATACAAGGGGCACCAGGTTAAATCTTGTCTAGGGCAGCAAATTGGTCAGCAGCTGAGTTTGACACCCCACATCGAGCTTCATGTAACCTTTATGAAAAGACATCGAGGACAGTTTGTTGGCCCTGCCAGCATGTATATCAACCATGGAAATATAAACAAGTGTGGCGGCCAGCTGCAAACTGACACTTACAGAGACACATTTGCAACTCATAGACACATATCTTTAAAGTGAATTTTAAAAGATGTGCTTATACTGTTCAAAAGACTTCAAATTAATGTTTGTGGGTTGTTTTAATATTTTGCGTGTGGCAGTGAAGCATGTTCCTGGAACACACTGTCTCGGTTTCAACCTGAGGTTTAAATGTCAGAGACTGGATCAAATCACCATTCATTTTCTTGTCATGGGTAATTCTAGAAAAAAATCTTCAAAGAGATATCTGTCTTATCAAAATCCATCCAGTTACCACAATGTGATGAAAAAGATCAAATATAAAGCTTTTCCGGTCTAATTAAACTAAATTAAATGAACACTCTCAAACAAGACAAATGTGACCCTGGACCACAAAACTAGTCATAAGGGTAATTTTTTTTTTCTTGAGATTTATACATCATCTGAAAGCTGACCAAATAAGCTTTTCATTGATGTTTGTTAGGATAGGACAATATTTGGCCGAGATACAACTATTTGAGAATCTGAGGGTTATTGAGAATATTGAGAAAATCGCCTTTAAAGTTGTCCAAATTAAGTCCTTAGCGATGCATGTTACTAATAATAAATATATTTACAGTAGGAAATTTACAAAATATCTTCATGGAACATGATCTTTACTTAATATCCTAATGATTTTTGGCATAAAAATCAAAAAAAGATTTTGGACCCATACAATGTATTGTTGGCTATTGCCAGACATATACCTGTTTGACTTATGACTAGTTTTGTGGTCCAGGGTAACAAATTACTCAACAAACAAATGTTGTTTTTACTACTGTCATCTCTAAAAAAACACAACACATTTGCACATGTGGTGAAAATGATAGAGCAGTGGACTTTAAGAAAATAAAGACAGAAAAATAATTATTTTGACATATATGTAAGTATGCTGTTTTAATTTACATTAATATCCATTTGTTACTATTATTAACATATTTATGAAAATTTAATGTGAAAATGGTTTAAGTTTTATTTGTATTGTAGTGTATAACTGAAAAGTGTCCACTAGGTGGCAGAATATACCAACTTTTTTCAACACCTCATTTACAAACTGTCTAACTCTTTTTGTTTTGCTGTAGTTCAAATTACTGGTTAAGACTATGCTATGTGAGGGAGCAGACTGAAAGTTGGCAGTAATGCACGCAGTTCTTATGTCTGTGAGAGAGTGTCGCCTCTCCAACGAAAGCGTTTCCTACAGTGCATGTGATCACTGGAGACCGATTATTTGTTTTGGGGCCACAATCAAAGATAACTGATGAATGTACATTTCCTGACTGGAGCCAGTTTGACCCCTATCAACAGAACCATCTTTGCAGCCACAAGTCTACAATACGAGTTCATTGTGGCTGTGTGTATGAGAGACACAATGATTTGAATGACTTGTAGCAAGCCAATGCTGATGTGATTCACACTGTAAGGTTGTGCAGAATTCTGTGCCATGTCAAATGTGCCAGATACGACATGGCGTGCAGACGAGATTCCTGTTCTTGACAGTGTGTTTAACTTCCGCCACTCAGAGGATGTCAGATGGCCATAAATACAGCAGTGTGTTTGGTACAATGGCACACTCAACAACAACGCTGATAGCAATTTTCCCACGCTTTAAGAAATGTAAATGCCAGCAAAAACATTACTAATAACTATTGTACTTATAAAACGTAATCGTAAGGATCCTTCTCATTACTGGCAAGACATGAAACATAAAAAATTCCAAAACAAGAACCCATTCTAATGGTTTCCTTGAATGAGCTGTGATATGAGTGAAATGATATAAGCTGCTTGATGGGATGCTATAGAAAAATACTAATAGAAAATGAGTCTCAAGGTTCTCAAAGCTGGTGATCTACTCATTTTGGCAAGGAGAGGGTTAAATGTTATCTCGCTAAGTTCAGACCAGGTCAGCAAAGGTCAGCTTCCTATTGCTGCTAAGATTTTCTCCCACCTCCTGACAGCTGTTGATTGGTGAACTTTTAGCCAAAGAAATCTGTTACAGTTTAATCTTAAATACTTAAAGAAAAAATGAGATACATATTGACATTGTACATCAAATTCTCTGAAGTCAAAATCTTCATAATTGTTCTGAGAAAACTCACTGCTGACCACTACACATGCTTCAAATCATACTATTCTGGTGCCATGCGACTACGTCTCTGTCCGCCTCCACTCTGAACGGCCACAAATTTGTCAGAGATAAAAAATAATTAAAGCTATACTTTTTCGTGCTCCAGAGAAAAGACACATGTGTCGGGAGTCACAGAATGGAGGAATGTGTGAGGGAAGATGTCCAGACAGGGACCTTGGTTTTACACTCGATAAATCTCTGTCTAGATTAATCATTGTTCTTGTGGTTTCCACAGGCAGATGGAACACATGCAGGCTTCTCTCATCACCTATATACTTACATCTTCCCGATGGAATATAGACTAATGAGAACCTTCTGGGACTATTAGAACTGGTAGGTTTCTTCCAGATAAAGTTGAAAGCAAAAGACCCCGACAAGACATGCCAGTGGGCCACATAAAATCTGCAGGTGTGCAAGTCTATACTTGTTTTTCAGTGAATAAAACTGGGTTTGGAAGAAAAACATTTGCAGTTACAATCAGCAATACTTTTTAAAAATGTATTACAACTGGAAATCTAGTGCTGTCAAATCGATTCATCGTGATTAATCGCTTCCAAAATAAAAGTTTGTTGTTACATAATATATGTGCGTAATTATTATGTATACAAAAATGCACACATTCATATTTTTAAGAATATTAGCATGTATATACTATATAATTGATAGGCCTATTATATATATAAATATTGTATAAATATAATACATTTTTCTTAAATATATACATGTATGTGTGCATATTTATATATACATAATAATTTTACACAGTACGTACATATGCACCCTTTAGGCATAACATTATGACCTAATATTGTGTCAGTCCCCATTTTGCTGCCAAACCAGCCCTGACCCTTTGAGGCATGGACTCCACTAGACCCCTGAAGGTATGCTGTGGTATCTGGCTCTAAGATGTTAGCATCAGATCCTTTATGTCCTGTAAGTTGCGAAGTGGGGCCTCCATGGATCGGACTTGTTTGTCCAGCACATCCTACAGATACTCGATTGGCTTGAGATCTAGGGAATTTGGAGGCCAAGTCAAACTCGTTCTTGTGCTCCTCAAACCATTCCTGAACCATTTTTGCTTTGTAGCGGGGTGCATTATCCTGCTGAATTATCCACAGCCACCTGGGAATACCGTTTCCATGAAAGGGTGTACATGGTCTGCAACAATGCTTAGGTACAGTAGGTGGTGTGTGTCAAAGTAACATTCACATGGATGGCAGGACCCAAGGTTTCCCAGCAGAACATTGCCCAAAGCATCACACTGCCTCTGCCGGCTTGCTTTCTTCCCATAGTGCATCCTGATGCCATGTGTTCCCCGGGTAAGCGACAAACATGCACGCGGCCATCCACGTGATGTAAAAGAAAACATGATTCATCAGACCAGGCCACCTTCTTCCATTTCTCCGTGGTCCAGTTCCAATGCTCACGTGCTCACATTTTTTTTTGGGGGGGGGGGTTATCTCATTCCTTTAAATATACATACAAATAATTTGTTAAGAATAATTTGTACTTGTGTTGTATCTATATTTTCTTCTCTACTTTCACTTTTAGCTTTCACTGAGGGCAATAATATCTCTAAAGCTACTTAAATTGGAACAATAATTATTGCGAAAAGTGTAATACAAATAAATTGAACTGAACTGAAAGCGTTTCTGTTTGAGTTTACATGCCTAAAAGTACTATATAATAATAGGCATACAAAATGATACACCATTAACTTACTATAAAGTAAATGTTTTCCAGATATCATTTTAATAATTACTTTTGGCATTAGTTCAATGACAATATAAAAGTCACTGAATGCATTTTGCAAATAAATTATATCAGACGCTTGCGCAGTATAACAGGATTTAATGCATGTAAATATATAGCAACTTTTATATCTTGAGAAAGAGGTCCCTCCTAAGGGCATCCTCATATTTGGGTGTCTCAAGTTTGAAAACCGCTACATTGGGGCAAATGCTTTCCTTCAAATTACACAGTACCTGGTAGTCAAGTCATCATATCAGAACCTTTGATCTCTGAGACGTTTTTTCATGTTTATTTGTTCAACTAAAGGGTTTCTGTACTGAAAAGATTACCAAGGACAATGAGGCAGGAATTCCCAGTTGAGCTGTGTCTCTGTTTAGCTGCAGTGCACCCAGTTGGAGTGCGTGAGAAAATGAAGGAGCTGGGTGGTATTGTTCGTTGCCATAATTTCCCTGTTTGATCCCTCACCTCTGTTTTAGAAGCCCGCTGCCCATTTTAACACCAGCATTAGGAGGGCCCATAGACTGCACTCATGGCTTTGTTTGGATCCTGGCATCTACACAGATGTGGTAAGTTTCAACATATTCGCCCAGCATGACCCTAAAATAGTTTTTTTTTGTGGCCATGGCATGGGTGGAGTGTAGTTCCAATGAAGGGCCAGTCATTTCTTCAGTTGTGACTTTTACATTCCAAATTAGTTTCCAGAAGGTTTACATTAACAGTAAAAACAAAAGGACACAATGAGTATGAATCTTACTGTATTCATTCAAATGGTTAAGTTATTAATAAACATACAGGTTAAAGTAATTTAGTCTAGCCCTAAGTAGCACTGCCACAATAACACGGCAGGTTATGATATTTCAGTCTGGGAATAGTTTCTTTCCCACAGTCCAGGAGTGGTGCTTGACCTTTTAATTGAGTATACGATAACAGAAGAATATAATCGTTCAGAATTGGCCAATAGAAGTAAAGGAATTTGTATATGTGGAAGAGGAAATGGGTCGAACGAAGAGGACAGTGAGGGAGGATAAGAAAGAGAAAGATCATATCCATCAACATCATTCACCACAGAGTGGAAGAGTGGAAGACTGTCACTCCAAACAGGAAGATGTGGTCAGATTGAATGCAGATTACTGGAGTTTCTGCGCACCCTCAGCAAAAGAGAGAAAGGCAGACCATTGTAAACAAAAGATTAGTCTCGCATGCAGTATATTGGGCTAAAGGCATTATTCACTAAACACCACTGGATTGTAAATAAAAGGGCTGTTTACCTACCTAATGCAAACTCTCAGGGTCTTTTACCATATTCAGTGTCCAGGATGGAGGTATACATTGATGTAAAAGTGTACACAACACTGTGACGGTACACTCTAACAGTATCTGGCTTTGGGCTTACTATTGTTCTTAGAAGTATTTGCTAGATGGATTAAGGGCTCCTAGTGGGCTTCCTTTCTTTTTCTTGGTTTCATTTGCAGCCTTAATACATTCTCTGTGACATTTATGGTGGTGAAGTGACTTTACTTTTAACAGGTTTTTGGGCTTTTACTGAGGCGCTGTAGTGTGACAGACATTATTGGTTTAAGATGTCACTGGAAACCAGAGTTATCCATGTGACACACAGCCTTGTGAGATCTGTGGTCTTCATCAGATCAAGAACATTTGGAGCTCAGCCATGCTTTTGCACAACACATTTTCACAACCTACCAGACACATTAAAACTCAATTCATTCACAAGATTGATCAGTGTAATTTGGCCTGTTCTCAAAAAAATAAAGCATAACATTTACAACTGAATGTAAATAAGCAATATTACATGAGCACAAAATCTGTTGTTATCAGTTGTTAATTACAACTGTTGTAATATTCAGAACACTAAGGCTATATTGCAAGTATTATATTGCTTTTGCAATCATTTATGTCAATAAACAAAAACTTAATGAATATCATACATTTTAGACAGAATATTGCCAGTTATGCTGTCTAATTTTGCTCTGCCAATGAAAACAGTTCCAAATAAAACTTACAGTGTGTTCATTTCACGTCATTTTACTGTAATTTCTAGGTTGATTCTATGATAATGGCCATACTCAGAGTTTTAGAAACACTGTCAAACTGCCATTGATCTACGACTATTACATAATAGATGGGTATGCTCTGGGGCACCATGTTCTTTGACGTGGAAATCAGGTTAATTTCTTCACTCAGTCCATTTAGGTCAAACACTAGCCGAAATGCAGAGCTAGTGCAAACATTTAAATCTCCAGGAGCAGAGTTTGACACGTGCCATAGGGTGTACCATTTCTGATTTTAGACTTAAGAATGTGCATACTTGTGTTCACCCCATTTGTGACAGTTAAGCACCCTCAAAGTGTGCACTTTATACGCAGTATCTATACAACATTGACTCACTAAATAAAGACATTCGCCCTTTTCACACATCAATTACCATAAAATTACCTGAACAACCTTTTTAATAAATGCTCAAATATGCTGTTCACACAAGCAACAGCATACCATCTTTTTCCAGTAAGATACCAATCACATATCAGTACCAAAATACCGGTAAGCTCTGTGATGTCAATAATCGGCTATGACCTTTTCTTCATCCACCTGGATGAAAAGGAAGGGCTTTAGTTTCATTTTAGTTTACTTTTGAGTAACAGGCAGGTGGTGATCACACAGTACATGTTTTTGCGTTTTTTACATGTCAGTAATCTTCATTCTTTGTTCACACACAACATTATACCAGTAATTTATTGGTAACTTATCATACCAGGAAATTGCCAGAACTGATTTAATGGTATTTTTGAAAAGGTCATGTTCACACATAATCTCTTTATAGGTAATTTACCTGTAAAGACTGTATGTGTCAAAGGGGCAGTCATTTGTGTCAATGTAAATTCCCACCACTAATGAACAGATGGTCTAAAACAGACCAGGACAAATGTAGTTATACAAAAAGGGAAGTGCGGTTGGACTATGGTCTCTACAAACGCCAAATTCAGGGACCGGAATTGCTACATAAATAGTATTTTGCTATGCTTCTTCAACAGTGAAATATTTTAGATGAAGAAAAGAGATAAGTATCTGTTTTGATTTTGATGCTTTAAATTTAATGTTTTTAGTTTATAACAATCTTATGGTTTGTCAAAGTGTGGTTCAGATTATTCACCAGTGTACTTTTCCCATGGCAGTCTAAAAGAACATAAGCTCCTCTCTAAGGGACAGCTTTAGAGTTTGGTTTTCCTTGAATAGCCATAAAATTACCCAGAGTGTAGATTGACCTCTTTGTTGCTTTACCCTGGTCAGCTCCCTAAGATGGATTCAGAGACCCCAGGCAGAGGCTTAGGGACCCAGTTAGTCTCTAATTGAATCTGGAGCAGGTCCAGCCAGCCACAATACAGGTCAAAACAGGTATGAGACAACTATGCTTCACGTTTATTTGCTTTTCTTTTGTCTTTAAGCTTGCTTCTTATCCCAGAGCTCCCATCTCAGATTGAGTGTCGGTGCGATGTTGTTTTAAAAAGAGCCAATGCCAAAGATAACCTCTTTCAGGTGGTGAAATTATCTCTCTTTACCAAGTATTCACAAATCTCTTTCATTTGTTAAGTCACAAGATCAAAATGAGGGCGTTGGGCCTACCCATTCCCTGTAAACATGCAGCTTAACTAAATATAGCTTCAGAATTTCCTCAGCTTGTCTCCTTGTATTTATTAATGGTGTCTCGTAACTGAATTGGAAAAGATCCTTATGAGTAAAAAAAAAGAATCCACTGCATGATCTTGAAATTATTCTTACACTACTTCATTACTAGGCTGGGAACCTTTTGAGGGAAATCCATTAGATAAAAGTATCAAGCTTTCAACCAAAACATAATTAATGGTGAGCCAATCTAAATCATCTTTTCATTGAAAACATCTGAACCACTGCACTATGCTTGAGGTTTAATTATTCACCAAATATCCTCCCCTGATAATTCCAAGGTTATAGCCCTTCTAATTGGGATGTTTTGTATCTGAGGAGGAAGTGGGTCAGTGCAGGGTCAACAGTGCTGCAATTAAACCATTTTCTGTAGGTCAGCGCACAGACGGTGGACCAAAGCCATAGTTCAAGGGTGTTTTGCTGGTATGCACCTCAAGCAAATGCTCCTCAAGATGTGCTTATTTGTGAAGTGTCTTTTCTCCATCCAAGTGTCTTTGAACTGTTTCGGGGGAGGACACAGCCAGACTCTAGATATAATAGTGAGGAAGTGCTTTATGATCTCTCTGATTGAGTCTCAACCCATATGTTTGCTGATTCTTATCTGCTCAAAGACGTGGCAATGGAAGTCTGGTCAGTGGGGGAGAAGGACAGGGGAGTATTTATGCCTCCACGTCCCTTCCTCAAGTTTGAGACATGCCGCTTTTTCCAGCACATGGCGCCACAGAGTGAAGCACAGCATTTTCACCTTGTTTATCTCCCTCACATTAGTCTGAAAGGTAGGAGTTCTGAGCCTTCATTATGTCCATGTTTTATTGAGAGGCCTGGACTTGTTTGCTATTATCTGTCTGTGGTATTCTAAACAAAGGGGAATCAAGGCCATCTGCATTACAGCGCATAATGGCTTTTTCCCCAAGAGGTAATTATCCCTGGCTGTAATCATGAAGTATCACTATCCCAAATACAAAAGCAGCATATCTGTTTCCTTTTGATTACATGAGGTTCATATAATAATAGGATTAAGAATTCACGTTTATGGAAGGCTGTCAACCACAAAGCGAGCCAAACTTGGAGTGGAACAAATCTTCCTTTGACTTTATTTATTTGTTTGCTCTTAAACCAAATCGTTTTCTAGCCAAAGCCCTGAAAGAAGAGATTTGCACAGCAACTATTGGCACTATCACTGGGATGTTGAAATAATGACCTACATAGACCTGTCCATCTCCTTTCTTTTATTTCAAAAGGAATATCTCATGAAAAAAATTAAATTCTGTTATTATTTACTCACTCTCATGTTTTTTTACTCTCCACATAATGAAAGGCAATGGGGTCCAATGTTACAGCTGAAGGATTCTTAAAAAAATTCTGTATACATAAAAAAAAATTAAAAGTTACCTGAAAACTGGCCTCGGCTCTCTTGTGAGCAATGATTACACAAACGTGTACAGTACGTAATGGTGTTCATGCAATCAGCAGACAGGAACCTCTGTATGGCTCTGTTAAACAAAGCCAGGTCCATTAATGCATGCACATACACTGAAAGCATGCACCTAGCACATAATCAGACTATTAATGAATAGGGGGAAATGAGACCTTTGACCCTTCCTTCTCACTAATGGGGCCCCTATAACAGATGTAGCTATTTGCCAAAAAACATTCAAAAGGATTTGGACTCTCTTGTGAGACTATATACTGATATATACTGAAGGGTAGTAGAAGAAGTGATACACAATTGCTCTGAAACCAACATTCCAAATTGAATCCGCAGAAGATTTAGTGCTTAAAAGCAGGTGTGCATATCAGTATATCTTCACTATGGATTTCTGTGTTATTTTGTTCCATGTACCGTAAAATTCTTCCTTGACCTGAAATGAGTAATGCTCCAGAGGAAAGCATAAAGTCAGAGTAACATCTTCCAAACTGTATCCACTTGGCTGATGTTTCAATAAAATTACATTTTATTAGAATATTATCCCTCCCTTGCTTTACAGATGAATTGGCTGTCATGGTAAAACTCAACTTAGACAAACTGATTGGCCAACAGTATGATGTAAGATTCCCAAAACTCTTGTGACTCTTCTCAGTGATTTACAATGCTGTAAATTCTCTCATGGTTAATAACACAGTTGACAAATTAATTGTGCAGACTTTCTGATAGGCCTGAGGTGGTACATCCGTTACACAAGAAATGTTAATATTTTGTAATGTTGCATTATTTGTCTGGGTTACTATCAGTAACCTATTGCCAGTTGTATTGAGCTACTCAAATCAGAACAAAGCAAAGTCTCAGGTTTTAACATCCATTATGCACTGTAAAACAATATGAACACAATAAGTACATTGCACTTATTTTTTATGTAAGTACATAGTAGTTAAGGCCACCAAATATAAAGTGGGACCAACTAATATATCATTATACTGTATTATGTATATTTAGAAAAACAGAAAAGAAGGAAATGGACTCAGTCTTTCTTAAGTTTTGTTTTGCTCATCTTTTTGTTTCGGGAAGCAGATAAAGCATCCATGATTGACAGTTTTCTCTGTCTCTGTCTATCAAAAGTAGTAAAGCACCCTCAGGATTTATCTGAAATGGACTCCACCAGATCCTTGGTGCTTGAAGTCTGTAGTAGATGTCAGCAGAGAGAATTGAGGTCAGGATTCTTTACAGTAGACTGACAGCTAAGCTGCCTTTATCCCAGCGCCTGGCCCCATTTTGTGTGTTCCTAGTGGCCTCGGGTCTTTTTCATCTCCTTGGCCTAACATTTACCTAGTTTTGGAACCTTACCAGAGAAAGGAACCTCGAGTAAAACTTCAAACATCGTAGCTGTTGAGAGACATCCACAGGCTGTAAACCCATATTCTACCTGACACAAATGCACACATAGAGCTAAATGTGTTTGGTTGAAACTGACAGGTTAGTGTGACTGAAATCAACAAAGAATGTGTGTATTCTGCTGTGTGATTAGGAAAAGTGATTTTGGTTACATGAATGGCTGTCGTTCAGCATCATCTTTGGCAAATGCAGAAATTTGACCCAGAGACGCAGGGAGGGATGTTGTTTGAGTAAATGCAATGCTGTATCAGGTTCCTTTCCGATGAGAGGTGGACAGGTTATGCCATAGAATACGCAAGTCTGTGTGGGTGTGAAGATGAATGGGCTTTGCATGGCCTGGAGTCAAGGGCTTTTTATAGATGCACAGCGCTGCAAGGGCTGGTGGGTAAAGCAGACAGTTATGAATGGGTCTGACTAAGACCCCATTAGCAAAGAGTTATTAATTACAGCCCATGATAACAGATGAATGAGAGCAATTTATTGAGTATTGCACTGGGAAAAATAACCTTGTTTAATCTTCATCATTTGTATAATCTGGTTTCTTTGATTTACAGTTTATGAAATAAGAAAAGAAAAATCTAATTGGAATCAAACTTCAAATATCCCATATGGTAAAAAAGTACCCAGTTTAGAAATATACAACAGAAATACATACAGATTGAATGAAGAAAAAACTACATTAATTGAAATGTAAGATATTATACAATTCTTTCTCTCTCAAATTCAGAGCTGACGGAAGCACTTTCCTGGTATAGACTTGAACTTTGGACCAAACTTATGAACTTGAGAAATTCATTGAATTTGTCATTGAGGGATGTAGTTGTTAGGGTAGCATCAATCTCTGCTTCAACTGTAATTTGATCCACCATCTTTCTGCTCCCAGACCAGTACACAAAACAGTCTTTTGCTGATAAGATTAGATATAAAATAAAGATTCCAAAATGTGTAAACACTGATTACATCAGCAGCACCAATTTCCCACAGAAGTTATAACGTGCATGTTAGATATCATATATAAGGGACATAATGCAAAAATCAATAAAAATAAACATATTTTACAAGTTATGCAAGTTGTCCACACAAATTGTTTTGTCACTGGAGGAAGTGTAATGTCTTAAATAAAATATTACAACATATTCTTATTTATTTAAGTACAGCATGTGCTTAGTCCTGTTTTTTATACTGTTGTCTGAGTTCAACTTATGACTATTTTCTACCCTGGTTTTTAGCCTCTCTCATGGAACGCTCGTTTTTATAGGAGTACCGCACTGAAGACTTAGAAGTAAATGCCCATTGCTGTGATTGGATAAGCTTTGCATATTATAATTCGGCTCCCCCGTGAATACACGTGAGGAATTGTTTTGAAAGTGTGTGGGAAAATGGCAACCGGAATGACTCTCCCACAGGGCTCGCAAAATGTCTTTATCAAACGAACATAATGATTTATCTCTCATCCACCCGTAATTAATTGGAATGTTATTTTTTATTACTTGGCCCGCACGATTGGTGGATATAACCGCGAACCGTGCATCACTAACACACACGCACACACAAGTCTCACTGTAGAGTCAGCCACAAAACTTCTGTGATTGTATTTTTCCTATAAATATCAAGTTAAGAGAGTGAACAACACACATCAAGAAAGTAATGTTATTTCACTATTTAAGATAGCCTGTCGGCAGGCCGGTGATACGTTGGTAGCCTGTCTGGAAAACACATAGCCCTGGGACAATGGGCTTTGCAAGCCCTGGCCCATACATATCCGAGTCTGATCCCGAATCGCAGCACAATGAACCAACAGCAACTCAAATAAAGGATTCTCCAGAATGTGACAGCGTGCTAAGTTATGTTCAGTTAGACACATGCACATAATCAATAGATAGCAAACGATCTTTACCAATGCAATACTATCACATTTAAAAAACAATTTTTACTCACATAAGTGTGTTTTTGCTTCATTCATTCATTTATGTAATCTCATCCTGTCTGTAAATCCAAATCCAGACCTTATTTACAAATGAATCCGTGGTGAAATGAAGGAACAAACGCGCAGTGTCTTATCCATGTGAGCTGGATATTAATTAAAATTAAAGTTCATTCATGCAGTCATTGGAATCCGAAGCTTATACAGCATGTTTATTGCTTGGAAGTTTGATCCGGTTTTGCTCCACGTAGGCCTTTATCTATAACATGACATGCACAAATCAGTGTGCAGGGCTACAGAATCAGTCCTTCGTCTTCTTCGGTTAAGGGCGGCGGTGTTTTACCACACTCTGATGTCACAGGGAGGCACATTCCCAGATCAAGCGTTTGCTGAGCCTGGTGTCATTAAAAGCTTTTCTTTAACTAACAAGGAAGTTTTCAGCTCTGAAACTTACCAGATATTCTTATATTACCATTATTAAAAGCTCAAGGGAAAGATGATTTCTCAATTCATAACCCATTTAAATATCCAAATAAAAAATAAATGATTTGCTTAAATGACACCTGGCAGTTTAATTTAGTTCAATATAGAATTAGTTTAATTATTGGTTATACTTTACATAAGGTGTCTAACTACTATGTATTTACATTAAAAAAATAAGTACATTGTGCTTATTGTGTTCATATTTATTGCATAACACTTTTGCTGCTATTGAGGTGGATACGGGTAAGGTTAGGGATGGGTTTGGGTAGGTTTAAGGGTGGGTTAGAGAAGGGTCAACAGTGTAATTATAGATAATTACAGACATTAATTACAGCTATACATATACAAGTACAATGTAAAAGCATGCATGTATACAATGCACAATGCTGGGTGCCTCATTGTATCAAATTATTAATTTAAATGTTAATACATAGTAGATAAAGACACCTAATATATAGTGGAACTTATTTAAAGAAACATCTTGTTCAAGAAATTATCAACATCCATTTAACATGGACATTTTAATGTTGTTATATAATGTATAGCCATAAGAAGATAAAACCACCATTTGCCAGAATGGCAAATAATACTGTATTACAAGACATATGTTAAGGAATTATGGTTTCTGGGTTGGTTTCTAATTTAAAGTTCTAAGTGAATGAATCAGTTGAATGGATTTGTAATGGCATACTAATTGCCCTTATTGGCTCCATTCATAAACAGACTGAATGAATGTATGGTTTCACTGCGTAAGACCCAAATAACATGTCAAGATTGTTTTGCATCTGGATAGGTGCTTGCCTGATAATTTCATTTGTACTTTGCATTTACATGTATCTTAAGTATAGGTGTTGTTACACCCACCCAGAACCTTTTGTTCACTTGATTTTTCCCAGTCCAGATAGAAAGATGATTATATCCAGCCTGGAGTCTGCTGTGCAATAGATACTGTGGGAGGTTTTTTTTGTTGTTGTTATGAAATCATTTAGACCAATAAACTGTCCGTGCATTTTAATGTTAAAGAGCAATTTACTCTAGAGAGACGGCCAAGGTCAATATATGTTGTGGTCTGCAGTTCCATTGCAATCAAAGCATAGTCTTAAATTTCTTTAAATGTTTCATACATCCCTGTTCGCCTAATGCACATGTCTTTTGGCCGACTGTATGTTAAATTGCTTTAGGTTGCCCTGGGTCAGGATTCTTTGGAGAGTTGCATGTTTCACTTAATTGTATAACTGTAACACAATTCAAGGAAGTCGTTCCTGCAGTGGAAAATATTTCATTCATATCATCGTCAGAATCACAGCCTTTTGATCCAGAAGCATTTGTGCTTTAATGATTTCCCCTTATGTTAACATGTCATGTCTCAGTTCATCACATTTGAGCCTGTTCCAATGAGTCATAGTGTTTTCATGGTTTAAGTCATATGTCATGGAATGACCACTTCGCCCACATGTTCGAGAGCCTCTTGAGAGTGTCTGTCCTTCAAAGAATTGTGTGGTAAAGAGACAGCTGTAAATTCATTGTGGTTACAGCAGTGGGAATGACCGAGGATCAGCCGTTTGATCTTGTTCAAGTCTCTCTCACAACATTCGAGTGGAAGCGGAGGCCGGGTGCCTCACAGTTCATTTTCCAACATTTAAGAAGACATGAGAGAAAGTCAGAGTGGATTGCGATGACTTGCAGAAGAGTGGTGAAGGAGCTCTCTGTTTCTCAGCAGTCAGAACACAATGCCCAGCAATCTCCCTGTAGCAAACCCCAGAGGAACATGTATGGAAGGTTCAGAGGAAAACCGAATGCAGGTCACTTTCCCTCAGTGTATGAGATTAAGCGTGGGGCCTCCCTCTTTACTATCTGGCACTTTTTTGGCTCTGGCTACCAGGCACCTTTGATCTCCCTCTCAATGGACCGCAGACTGCTGCCAACGGAGGGGCATGGTAGGCTATTATAATCAAATCTAATCTAGCTCCATCTAACAGCAGAGATGGAGTGATATATTTAGACTGTGAACATAAGTAATGAATTTGTGCTGTTGGGTATGAGGGAGAAGTAAGGAAAAGAGCTAATCAAGCATTAGATGTTTTGGCAGGGCTTCAGAACTGAAGAGATTCAGTGAAGTATTGCTCACTCGTTTGAAAATGATTAAGTGGATTCTTACAGTTGGTGTGGAGATGAAAAAAGATGGGATACATCCTGCACGTCTGTATTTGCTTCCGCCTTGAAAAAAGTGCAGTCCAAAAATAATATATGCACAACTTTTCCCAAATTTGGGGCCAGTCAATTTTTTTAGTTAATGTTAGTTAAGAAAAAGTTAATAATTTTCAGATCAAAAGGGACAGTAAAGATGTTTAGTATATAAACGTTTTCCTGATAAAATGTAAAAAAAAATCACATTTTCCAAAAAAAAATAATAATAATTAAATAGCACGACTGTTTTCAACTGTGATAATGATAAGAAACATTCCCTGAGCATAAAATCAACATATTAGAATACATGATTCTGAAGGATCATGTGACACTGAAGACTGGAGTAATGGCTGCTGAAAATTCAGCTTTGCCATCACAGAAATATACTATATTTGTAATTTGTAGAAATTGTAAAAATGTAAAAAAAATATTTCACAGTATTAGGCTGTTTTACTGTATTTTTTGGTGAATGAATTGCATGTTTGAAGCGTGTAAGAGGCTATTATTTATATATATATATTACAGACAGACAGACATAGATGATAGATAGATAGATAGATAGATAGATAGATAGACAGACAGACAGACAGACAGACAGACAGACAGACAGACAGACAGACAGACAGATAGATAGATAGATAGATAGATAGACAGACAGACAGACAGATGATAGATAGATAGACAGATAGATAGATAGATAGATAGATAGATAGATAGATAGATAGATAGATAGATAGATAGATGATAGATAGATAGATAGATAGATAGATAGATAGATAGATAGATAGATAGATAGATAGATAGATAGATAGATAGATAGATAGATAGATAGATAGATAGATAGATAGATAGATAGACAAATGGATAATAGTTCGATAGATAGATAGACAGATAGATAGATAGATAGATAGACAGATAGACAGACAGACAGACAGACAGACAGACAGATGATAGATAGATAGATAGATAGATAGATAGATAGATAGACAGACAGACAGACAGACAGACAGACGATAGATATTGAGTGTGTAAAGAAGACTATAGAAGGAATAAATAAATAAAATGCCATGAGATGTCTTAATCATGCTTTCAGATTATGCTGTATTATTTTTTCCCCCCAGATAATTATTGTCTTGGCACTGTACAGATGGCACAAAGGATCCTTGATTAAAAGACTTTTGTCGTATCCCCAGACGCCTGTATTATTGTGAACATCTCAGCGGTGCTCTGTCAACATGCAGCCGGGCTGGTGAAAGACTTATTTGTTAGGCGGTGACAGTATCAGTGGGCTCATATCATGTTTGCATATTTGTCTCTGTTTGACAGCAGCCCACAAAAGGGGGAGGCCTGGGGTTAAATCCTGATGTATTGAGCTTCCCCGAACAAGAAGAGTGTGGAGTGACATGTTTCAGACCCCCATACATCACTCTTTCTGTCACACATTTTGTTGTCCCCTGCTCTCTCTCTCTTTCTCCTGATTTCTTTATCTCAATGTTCCTGTCTATCTGCCTCTCCCCTTTTCTCAATTTACAAGCTGTTTTGATCGACACATTTCTTTGTTTTTCTTAGTTTCGCTCTTCATTTCAGTTCTCATTTGCATCCTTTTCTTGTCTCCTGCACACATCTTTCATTTATTTTGTCTTATTATTTTCTCTCAGCTTGTCTGTCAGCTTGTGTCATGTTTAGTAGCCATCAATAACTGTATATATTCAGAGTAGAACAGCTCTCTCTCCTCCTCTCTCTGTCTGTCTTTCTTTCTCTCTCCTTTACACGCTCACACAAAATAACACTCCAGCAGGTGATGAGAGCACTTCTCTCTTCTTTTTTGCTTTATGGCCATCTGTGGCCTTCTGAAAAGACGCCACTGAATAAACAAGTCTCATTGCCTTCTCCTCAAAAGGCTCCATTTGCTCTTATATTACAGGCCACCTATAAAATGCCCTGTAGGGTGTAGGCCGTTCTGTCTATTTAACCAGTTTCCCTTAGTAACAGTGTCAAGCATACCACACATCTGACTGCAGGGTGAAATATGATAATTGTATAGAGAAGGATTTTCAGATAATAGCATTTGTGGAGTGTCTGGGGCTCAATTCAGACCTTTTCAATGCAACTCTATTCTAGGATTGCATATGTTGACATTCTTACTGATACATTCTTATCTACAGACACTCTTCAAATATGTTGCTTTCCGACAGATTCAACAAAAGAGAGTGAACAGTTTAGAATGTATTTTTTTAGATGTTTGAAAGATGTTATGCTCACCAAGCCTGTATTTATTTGATGTATTTATCAAAATACAGTAAATACAGTCATTTTAAAGGTGCAATGTGTGATTTTTAGCGGCATGTAGTGGTGAGGTTGTGAATTGCAATAACCCACCGTTCACCTCTACCTTTCGAAGCACATACGTAGAGAAGCTACGGTGGCTGACACAGGACAAAAATGTCGTCGGAGAGAGAGCGAGCAGAGAGTGACTAGTGCTCTATATAGAAGTTTGTCTGTTTAGGGCTACTGTAGAAACATGATGGTGCAAAATGGCGATTTTACTGTAAGGGTGTGTGAAGATTGTATGAAGATTAAAATGGCTCATTCTAAGCTAATATAAACATAATGGGACATTATGTAAGGTCTTTATACACTACTGAAAACATAGTTATGTATTTTTTTGCATTTCTGTCTATAGATCCGCATAAATACTACACACTGAACCTTTAAAGAACCGTTTTCTGTTTGAATATATTTTGTATACATTACATTTCATCAATGTTCAAAACCATTTATTTGCTGCTTAATTTTTTAATGAAACCGTGATACTATTCAAAAGTTTAAGTAAAAAGGTTTTTTTTCTTTTGTTTAGCAAAAATGCATTAATTGATCAAAATGTACAGTAAAGACATTTATGATGTTACAAAAGATTTCTATTTCAAATAAATGCTGTTCACTGAACTTTCTATTCATCAGAAAATCCTGAAATAGTTCAGGGTTTCTTCAAAAGTATTACTTACTTTAGAATTAGTTCCTCCCATACTCAAGAGCACATCCGCCGAAAAGTTTTCTCCATTGACATCTAACCAACGCAGTGACTGCGATTTTTTTCCTCCCATGATGTATCAATGAGTTTAAGATCGGCTACGAAAGTTCAGTGCCAGGTGATACGGGGGCAACCACGTCTGCGTTTGCCGCCTAGTGGAACCAAAGCCACTTGAGGGAAGAACTGCTGTGGTATGCACATCCTGCCAAACGGAGCCAGTGTTCCACAACTGTGATGTTCAGCCTGTCGAATCCATTCCATCGCATCACCACTTAATTTCAGATTTGGTCAGTGCTGTGTATCTTGAGGATACATCGGAGGCATCGATGATGAAAGGCGTTTACCTTGTTCCAAACACGAGCGGACATGGTCCAGGTTTAGCTGGCGTAGAGGACAGTTGACAGGAAGATAGAGTCATATAGCCGAAGTTTGACATTGATGGAAAGGGTTGTCATGAACATATCGGCTGCAGTCGGCAAAAGGCCGCAGAGGCTTTTCCAGTTCTTCTGCAAGTGTCTGCTTCGGTGTCTCCATTCCTGCAGACAACGCTCCCAAGGTACGTGAAGCTGTTCACGACCTTAAAGGGCATGTCGCGACAGTCACGCATGGACTTAAATTTGTCTGTGTTAATTTGCAACCTGACCTTCCCTGCTTCCTGGGTCAGGCTTGTCGTAGCTACTTGTAGCTGCGGATAATCTTCCACAAGAAGCACTACATCGTTAGCAAAGTCTAACAGAATACATCCTTGTCGGACACCTCTTTGATGTCGAAAATGTCTGTTCGGCCCAATTCGGTCTTACTGCAGCATGATGACCGAAGATAAAGGTCTTTAAAATATATTGATGAATTGCTCTGGTATGCCATACAGCCTTAGTATTCACCAAAGGGAGTTGCAGTGGATACTATTGAAAGAAACGACAAATAAAAAAGTATTAGGCAGCAGTATTTAACATTGACAATAAGAATGATTTCCGAAGGATTGTGTCAAGTCACCTTCATTGTGTGACTGCATGGACTAATGGCTTTTAAAGATTCAGCTTTGCCGTCACTGGAATAAAATACAGTTAAATATATATTCATATAGAAACTGGAAACTATATTCAAACAGTAAACAGTTCTTTTAAATTGTGATAATTGTGGCAAGCAGCGAGGCGAGGGACCGTGAGAGCGGGCCGGTGGCGAATGATGATAAGCGCCAGCTGCGCACCACTCCGGTCTCGTCTCATGGAGGAGTGACGGGAGCATAAAAGAAGGAGCGATGACAGTGCGAGACGAGAGAGCACCAGGCCTGGATTTTATGTTGTGTTTTATTTACGTTTTGTTATGTGTTCATGGCAGCCGATGGTGAGGGGCTGCCTGCGTTTTTACTTTCATTTTGTGGTTATTCATTTATTTAAGTCTTTAAATGTTTGTCGGTTCCCACCTCCTTCCCTGAATAAAGAACTGCGTTACAATAATATTTTACAATATTGCTGTTTTTACTGTAATTTTGGCCAAATTAATGCAGCTTTGGTGAGCGATTTCTTTCAAAAACATTAACAAATCAGAACTATTCCAAACTTTTGTCCGGTAGTGTACATTCTCTCGTTTAAAGGGTTAGTTCACCCATAAATTCTGTCATTAATGACTCACCCTAATGTCGTTCCAAACCTGTAAGACCTCCGTTCATCTCCGGAACACAGTTTAAGATATTTCACGGAAGAGAATACGATGCTGAATAAAGTTTTCGTTTTTGTTATTTTTGGACCAAAATTTATTTTTGATGTTGAACTAACCCACTGATGTCACATGGACTACTTTGATGATGTTTTTCATACCTTTTGTTCTTACCTTTCTGGACACGGACTATATACTGTGTATCAGGCCGTATATGCAACATGTTTATTAGCCTAACTTTCAAACAGACGGGAAAAAAAACATGAACGTCCGATTGACGTCAATCAACCAAACCTGGCGTCTAACACTCTTGTGAATCCGTCGCGTCGTCCTATTTTTTCGCAGCGCGAACAGAAATATTTTTTGTTACCATCAACTACCTCACATCTTAGCCATGGGAACTTGTCACTGCATTCCGACTGATACGCCCTACACTTCGGCTTTTTCTCCGGTGGTGGCGGAGCTGTCTGGCTGTGGACATCTGAGGCTTCAGGCGTTCCTGATTCAGTATCCTCCTTTGCGTCTGGCCTTTGAAAAAAACTTTTAAGGCTAGTCTGTGTGGGCCTGGCCATATTTGAAACGTCTCTCTATAGTTCGTGGTTTTGGTCTATATTATAGTCGTTAGGCGTGCGCTTTATTTGAAATGCAATGCAATGTTGTTTAAAAACTTTCAAACGTTCGATTCAGGTTGTGTTAGGGGGGCGAGGCCGGGATTATTTTAATCTGACAATTTGACCGAAAAGATTTAATTTTGTAGGACATTTTATTTTTTTCCCGGCCAATGTCCGGTAATTACCGAACAACGGAAACCCTGCTGTGCATACACTTTCAATGGAAGGACAGAAGGCTCTCGGACTAAATCTAAAATATCTTAAACTGTGTTCCGGAGATGAATGGAGGTCTTACGGGTTTGGAACGCCATTAGAGTAGTCATTAAAAACAGAATTTTCATTTTTGGGTGAACTAACCCTTTAAACTCAGACTGAACTTTGCAACTATTAAAAGGCCTCATGTATGAAACAGATGTCTGAGTGCAAAACTCCTAAGCCATAATAAACTTATTTGGTAATAATAGTGATGAAGGTGGATTGTGGATTCCTTTTAAAACTCTTCCCTATCCATCACGGAAAGAGCAAGAGAGAGCCTCATTCCCCCTCCCACTGCACTCCTCTCTACCCTGATAGATGGATTCCTACCACCGCACAACTGAGCTGCATGATGAAACTGAGCTTAAAAGAGAAGCACCGGCATGGTGTTGCCGCCAGCCAACCCCTCACTCCACACGCAACCATTCATGACACTAATGCACAACAAATTGAGTTGGAGTATCTTAATATGCTTTCAAATTTAAAAACCAATGGAGTTCCAAATGGAGTTCTAAAAGAAAGTTTGTGAGGAGCTTGTTCATCTAGTCCTGTCAAACACAAGCACATATAAGCGGGTGCTAAGCTCACTTAAATCCCTCCACCACCCCCAACACCACCTTCACTGGTATATTAGCTAGCTTTAAGTTGTCTAAGGCAGTTGTTAAGCCTCATGCACAAGACACTCTTTAACAAGTTAAATCTATCACCCTTAAGGATTAGATAGGGTTATAATAAAAATGTTAAATTAAGATTTTATTTGTAGTTCTTTCAATATAGTTAAATGTCTAAATATCTGTTAGTTTTCCAGTGTTTTAAAGATTTTACATTAAATAGCAGCATTCATATTCTAAGGGCAGACTAGCATTAGTGACATATTGGGTTATACAATTTGAAACCATCACGATGTGTTTTTTATTTTTTTATAATAACTAAAAATATGTGTGATTTACATTAATACCTAATTTCGTTAACACACATCACTGATCACATCACCTGATTATTTGCAGTCTTGTTTTGTGGTATTACAGAGAATGGGAAGTTGACTAACAAATGAAAACTCCTGGAATGTCCTTTGACATAGCTATTTATTTACACTTCTTTGAGCAAATAAAACAGACAGCGAAAAGAAATACTGTGTCTTCTCCCTCAGTTTCTTTTTCCGCCCTGCTCTGTTTCTTGAAATGTGTGTGTGCGTGTGTGCATGAGCTCTCACCCCAGCGTCTCGGAGTCGTTTAGTCTGGGTCTCAGTGTGTAGGATGGAGGATGGGGCCCTTTGTGTGCTGTGGAGCATGTCTTTAAGTTGACCCTCAGCGTCTCTTGCGAAGGAATGTGTGGGCTCCTTGCCCCACTAATCCAACACCTGCCTATAGTAAACCCAGCCTGGGCCTGACCACAGACCTCCCAGGTTAGTCCACCCCTCTCTCAACACTCAGGTGAGGTCTCCACAGCCACTGAAGGTCTCGCATTCATTCGTGTTTTGAAAGAACACACTTTGCATTTGAGCTCACTATTTGTGAAAAGTGAGGGATACGTTTTCCTGAAGATAGTTTTAAGGAACACATCAATCACGTAAAACATCATTATACTGAATGTGTCAGCCAATACTGTAAAAACAACTATAAAGCAAAACATATATCACATGGCATGTGTTTTTGCTCTGGCTTTTAGTTCTTTTAATAACATATTTCTATTTCAATTGCTTATGAGCTTAGCTGACATTTAAGCAATATTAGCCTTTCAAGATCGTGCCAACCCAACAAGAGCTATTTGAATTACCCCAGAATGCAGTTCAGCCAAATGTTATTCTACCGTATTCTTGTGGGAATGCGTTTTATGCAAGCACACTTTTCACGTACCTTTATGTAATTGGAGTGATTAACTGTTTCCTTTTAGATATCAGTGTGTTTCTACTCTATTACAAGCCTGGTAGAGCAAATTCAAGACCACAACAAATCTTGATAATATAATCATCATTATAATTTAAAATTAAGAGATTATTTTTTGTTTGTTTTTTTTCAGTTTAGTTTAGTGTTTGTTAGAATTCATTCTATATCATTTTCAGTGTTTAGTTAACTAGGATGTTTTCACTTAGTTTTTGTTTTAGATTTTTTTGTTTATAAAAAATAACATCCATGTGAACTACACAGTGATGTTATTGTTAACTAAAGCTGATCCTAAAAATATAACAAATCATTTCAAGTAATTGAAGCTAAAATAAAATAAAATATAAATATTTAATGACAAATCATACCTAAAAAAAAAAATTTCTAAAAATGAAATAAATTTAAGTTAAATACAGTTGTTTTAAACTTAAACTAAAATTCAAATGAAAACTGAAAACATAATAAAAAAGCTAATTCAAAATATTTAAAAAAATACTACAGTAGCTAGTATACAACCCGAATTCCAGAAAAGTTGGGACGTTTTTTAAATTTAAATAAAATGGAAATTAAAAGACTTTCAAATCACATGAGCCAATATTTTATTCACAATAAAAAATAGATAACATAACACATGTTTAAACAGAGAAGTCATACACTTTTATCCACTAATTGAGCTCATTTCAAACTTGATGCCTGCTACAGGCCTCATAAAAGTTGGACGGGGGCTACAAATGGCTGAAAAGCATTTAGAGAACATCTAACAACTAATTAATTGATATCAGGTCTGTAACATGATTAGCTATAAAAGGGATGTCTTAGAGAGGCAGAGTCTCTCCGAAGTAAAGATGGGCAGAGGCTGTGAAATCTGTGAAAAAGTTCGTAGAAATATTGTGGAATACTTTAAAAACAATGTTCCTCAACGTCAAATTGCAAAGGCTTTGCAAATCTCATAATCTACAGTGCATAACATCATCAAACAATTCAGAGAAACTGGAGAAATCTCTGTGCGTAAGGGACAAGGCCCACAGACCTTTATTGGATGCCCGTGGTCTTCGGGCCTTCAGATGACACTGCATCACTCATCACCCTGATAGTGTCAATGACATTGCTAAATGGGCCCAGGAATACTTCCAGAAAACACTGTCGGTAAACACAATCCACCCTAACATCTGCAGATGCCAACTAAAGCTTTATCATGCAAAAAGGAAGCCATATGTGAACATGGTCCAGAAGCGCTGTCATGTCCTGCGGGTCAAAGCTCATTTAAAATGGACTGTTTCAAAGTGGAAAAGTGTTCTATGGTCAGACGAGTCCAAATTTGACATTTTTGTAGGAAATCACGGACACCGCGTCCTCTGGGCTAAAGATGCAGGAGACATTCCTGCGTGTTATCAGCATTCAGTTCAAAAGCCAGCATCTCTGATGGTATGGGGGTGCATAAGTGCATACGGTATGGGCAGCTTGCATGTTTTGGAAGGCACTATGAATGTTAAAAGGTATATAAAGGTTTTAGAGCAACTTATGATCCTCTCCAGAGGATATATATATTTCAGGGAAGGCCTTGGGTATTTCAGCAGGACAATGCAAAACCACATGCTATAGCTATTACAACAGCATGGCTTCATTGTAGAAGAGTCCGGGTGCTGAATTGGCTTGATATTTTGCCTATAAAGAACATTTGGTGCATAATCAAACAAAAAAATACGTCAAAGACAACCACAAACTCTTCAGTAGCTGGAAACCTATATCAGGCAAGAATGGGACCAAATTCCAACACCACCACTCCAGAAACTCATAACCTTGATGCCCAGACGTCTCCAAACTGTTTTGAAAAGAAGAGGAGATGCTACACATGCCCCCGTCCCAACTTTTATGAGACCTGTAGCAGGCATCAAATTGGAAAGGAGCTCAATTAGTGGATAGTAGTGTAACATTTCTCTGTTTAAACATTTGTTATGTTATCTATGTTCTATTGTGAATAAAATATTGGCTCATGTGATTTTAAAGTCTTTTAGTTTTCATATTATTCAAATTTATAAACGTCCCAACTTTTCCGGAATTCGGGTTGTATAAACTAAAATAACACTGGTGCAACAGGAGGCAATAGATACACAAATAAAAAAAAAGCACATAGATTATTATTCCTATTACAACACACATTGATCATATTTGCTTTAATAAATGAAATACCCATAATGTACCCATGAAATGCAGAGTTAACACAAGAAGCTTTATGTGGGATCTCAAAGGTCAACAATTGTCTTCTAAAGTGAAACAGGGCTTCAGTGTGTCATGGATGGGATATTGTGGCTTTTCATAGCTGTAGGCAGATCTTAAATATGAGAAGAACAGGAAGAAAAATAGAACCCAAGATCGAGAGTGGAAGAAAGAGAAAGAATGAGATGTCCAGGTGCTGGGATTTGGTGTTGAATGTCCACAGATTGCTTGGGGCAAAAGATTTCTCACACCTGATCTGAGGTGTAGTCCTTAGAGAATCGGTCTGCAGGTTCTCTCTCTAGTACAAGGTCACTCATTACCAGGTTCAACTGTCCATCAGTAAATGCATTCATTAGCATAGCAAGAATGTTGTGTAAGCTAGCAGGTTGAAGGGATAGTTCACCCAAAAATGAAAATTCTGTCATCTTTATTCACCCTCATTGAAGAATGTCACTAACCAATCAGTTGATGGGCCCCATTGACTTAGTATTTTTCTCCCCAGTCTTTGGAAGTCAATAGGGCCCATCAACTGTTTGGTTATATTCTTCAAAATATCTTATTTTTTTCAGCAGAAGAAAGGTTTGGAACAAGGGGTGAAATCTGTCAATTATGACAGAATTTTCAATTTAGGTGAATTATCCCTTTAAATGGGTCATGAATCAGATTTTCCTTGAGCTTTTGACACACTATAGTGCCAAAAGTTACATGAACATGAACTTTAATGACATCACATTCTTAATCTGTAGGGTTTAACATGGAGGCCCACCCTTTGCAGCTATAACAGCATCAACTCTTCTGGGAAGGCCTTCCACAAGGTTTAGGACTGTGTTTATGGGAATTTTTGATCATTCTTCTAGAAGTGCATTTGTGAGATCAGGCACTGATGTTTGACGAGAAGGCCTGGCTCGCAGTCTCCGCTCTAATTCATCCCAGAGGTGTTTAATTAGGTTGAGGTCAGGACTCTGTGAAGGGCAGGAAAGTTCCTCCATATCAAAATCGCTCATCCATGTCTTCATGGACCTTGCTTTGTGCACTGGTGCGCAGTCATGTAAGCACTGCTTTCACTGGAAATAACGGGCTAATTCCAAGCCCAGAAAAACAACCCCACACCATAATCCCCCCTCCACCAAACTTTACACTTGGCACAATGCAGTCAGTCAAGTACCGTTCTCCTGGCAACAGCCAATCCCAGACTCATCCATCGGAATGCCAGACAGAGAATCGTTCTTTGTCTGGCACGTCTCCACTGCTATAGAGTCCAGTGGCGGCGTGCTTTACACCACTGTATCTGATGCTTTGCATTGCACTTGGTGATGTAAGGCTTGGATGCAGCTGCTCGGCCATGGAAACCCATTCCATGAAGCTCTCTACACAATGTTCTTGAGCTGATCTGAATGTCACACAAAGTTTGGAGATCTGTAGCTATTGACTCTGCAGAAAGTTAACAACTTCTGCACACTTTGCGTCTCAGCATGCGCTGACCCCGTTCCCGACCCCGAATTTAACCAATCAGATGATGACTTCAAAACTCCTGAAGTGTTTCCAGATAAGTTTGCCAAACGCTTCAGACATTAAGCCAATGGTCTGTGAGCGTGACTTCTGAGACTGAGGCTATTTCGTGGCTGAGTTGCTTTTGTTTCCAATTGCTTCCACATTTGTTATAATACCACTAACAGTTGACTGTGTAATATATTTATTAGTGAGGAAATGTCATGAATGGACTTATTGCGTAGGTTGTAATTTGTCATGGTACCACGCTTGAATTCACTGAACTCCTGAGAGCGACCCATTCTTTCATTAATGTTTGTAGAAGCAGTCTGCATGCCTTGATGTTATACACCTGTGGCCATGGAAGTGATTGGAACACCTGAATTCAATGATTTGGAGGGGTGTCCCAATACTTTTGGCAATAATAGTGTATAAGAGGTCATCATACTATAAGAATATCCTGTAAGTTTGAGAACTGAAAACTTCCTTGTTAGTCCAAAAAACAGCTTTTATTGTAACCAAGCCCAGAAAACGATTCGTTATGGAACATGCCTGAAAAAACACCTCTGCAGAAGATGATCAATACCTACTTCATCATTGCAACTTTGGCCCCGCCCACTGGCATTTTAGTGAGATAACAAAGAGAGAAGCACGATACAGGATCACTGGGCTAAAAATAACATTTCCTTCCAAATGATCCTAATGCTAGGAATTCGGTTATTCATTTTCAACAAAGGGAATGTCTCAGTTGAGCATTATTTGTTTGTTCGGTACATTTCACTGTGGATTCTTTGGTAAATCAGTTGCAATTTCGGTGCTGGCTTTGCGAACAGATTTTTTTTTAGACTTAATTTTATTGTCTTGTAAATAGATCACACAAACAAATAATTTATTTAAACATTTTAGAACACTTATTGTTCATAAAGGCCTACTGAGTAGATTAGGCCCTGATATTCTTAATGCAAAATTGTAGAATGAACTGGTGTGAAGTTACTTAAAACAAAATCAGGCCAAAACTAACTCCTCCGTTTATTTTGTCATTGAGAGGAAAGCACATGTATTTACATAATCATTTAAAGACCTCTCCTAGCAGTGTGGGTGATGTCGAGATGTTAGCTAACAGTATACCACTTCAAAGGTATTTTGAACCCCTAATTGAAGAAAATGAAGAAGAAGAAAAAAAGTATTTTGGGACCTTTAGCATTTCAAATATGTGGCACTGCCCTGAAAACTTTTGTCAAGTTTTGCTAAGCAGTAACTGCAATAACACAGGTCAAGGTCAAAACCCTGTTCTTCATTCACATGCCATGCTGTTTTGAATTGAATGTGCCCAGCCTTTTCACAGTTTCTCTCTCTTTTCCCTTATCACGCTACCTCTAACTGTGCCAGTGAGTTAGCAAAGAATTATAGAGCGTTCTCAATGTCTTTGCATACAATCCTGCACACTTGGCAGAGGCTGGACAGCCACAATGGCCGCACAATTGCCGACTGCTCTAAACATGAGTCTTACCATAGTCAAATGCTGATAAGCTTGCCTGAGCTACAGCTAGACCTGATGGGACACAAACAGTCACCGATAACAAAGTGGAATCGAGACAAAAGCTCCCATCCCCCCTCTTACAATGAGGGCTAGAATAGTAAGAGAAGATTTTAAGAAAAGTGTCATGCCAATGAAGAACCGTTGAACCTGAATAAGCCAGTTTAACTGGCCTTATGGGAGATTTGGCAGTGTAATGTTTCCTTAATGCTGTGTGACACTGAACAAGAGAGAGCGATGTAAGAGGATATGTAAGAAACTAAATGTGTTACATGCGTCATTAAGTATGAAACTTTCACCTATTTCTCTTTCTGTCTTGAAACAGTTTGTCCTTTAAGATACTGAGTTTTCAGTCCGTGAGTAAGAGACCAGGAAGGACACAATAGTATAAGTAGTATCATATGAACTTTAAACCTGTCTCCTTAAATTACTCTGATGCTTGTGAAAGCAGAAGTCTGAGGGTTTGACAGTTGGCCAAAGTGTTAATTACATATGAAGATGTGTGTTAAGTTTAGGCGATGAGTGGTTCTGAGTTAATACGTGAGCTTTTCAGCATTTACAAGTGAATCCTCTCTCTGATATTATGTATGATTGTATGAAGAAGAATGCAAAAATAAAGGAAAAGGCGTGCGGGGAACTTGAGAGGTTCAAACCTTTTCATGTTAAAATTGAATTAACATGAATAATGAAATTACAATGAATAATAATCTATGTCACTGATAAGTTATAATGATAAATATGCTAATGTTCATTGATAACACATAAACTCATGTTCATTTATAATACTTAAAATCTTAAAACATGTATATGTAGATAATAACGAACACAGTAATACATGCTGTTAAAGCATGATTCATTGTTATTTGGTGTTATTTGTGCATTAAAGGTGCAGTGTGTGAATTTTAGCGGCGAGGTTGTGAATTGCTATAACACACCGCTCACCCTTCCCTTTCAAAGCACATAGAGAAGCTACGGAGGCCGACACAGGACAAAAATGTTGTGGTAGGAGAGAGCAGAGAGTGACTAGCTCTCTGTAAAGCAGTTTGTCCGTTTAGGGCTACTGTAGAAACATGACGGCGTAAAATGGTGACTTTGAGTAAGGTCTTTTACACCACTAACCACATAGTTATGTATATTATATTGCATTTTTGTCAATAGATCCTCATAAATACTACACACCCCACCTTTAACTAATGCTAATGTATATAGAAGCTTATTGCTAACTGTTACCAGAAATATAATACCAACTGTTTTCATGTTACATACAGTGACCCTCAGTACAGTAGAAATTTTGGACATTTAAGTCTGAATTTCATTGCATTAGATACAAAATATCAAGGTGGCATCTGCTAACAAATCTCTGAGCTATTTTTTCTGAGACACTTTTTCCAATTATTTTGAACAAAATACCTTTTCTCAAGGTAATTTTTCAAGGACAAATTAACTCTGTTCCCCCAAAGTTCACACATTATAAGATAATTTCAATATGAATGAAATCCATGGCTGAATTTAAACCATGCAGGAAGACCGAAAAAGCTCTGACTATGTCTTGAGCTTTCAGAACACAAATGCACCGTGTCTTGGAGGCCAGAGTAAGTCCTTTTCCTCATGCTAAAATTCAGCCGTGTTTTTTCTACCAAAGGCTCAAGCCACAGGCTATGAGTCTCCCTTGAACTCTTTTTCTCCACACAACAACAGCAGTGCCCCTGCCCTTCACTCAAACTCAGACTCCGCCCACGCGTCTGTCAGCGACATGGGCAGCCCCCGCTTTTCTTTTATACATTTAGGCACATACTCAGAGAAACAGTCTCAGTGCTCAAAGCCAACTGCATACAGCTTACATTCATTGGCATTGTGAATGCTGAATAATTCACAGGAAATGGTTAAGTGTAGAATTGTGACATAAATGAACCGTAGGCCTACATAAATGTCAAATCATGTTTTATGTTGCTGTTCAGCTGCTTGGTCAAATTTTTATCTTGTTTCCAAAAATGAGATCATCCATGCATATTAGACAGTATGTCAGAATCATGGTCAGGCGTGTTGGTGCAAATCATTCAAAGTGTGAAGGAATTCTAATGTCAACATCCAGAAGTCAGGAGATTTCATCTCTTAAGAGGGTCCAATTATGCTTCTTCTTTTTTTTACATTTTGAACTTTCAGTTACACTTTAGATTAGGGTCCAATTCCCACTATTAAATAACTTTTTCTTCAATAAACTCATAATTAGGCTACTGCTTATTAATAGTTGTTAAGGTATTTATTAAAGTAGTTTAGGTATTGGGTAGGATTAAGAGATGTAAAACTTGGTCATGCAGAATAGGTATTAATATGTGCTTAATAAGTACTAATAAACAGCCAATATTCTAGTAATGCATGCTAATAAGCAACTAGTTAATAGTGAGAACCTAATAGTTGGACCCTAAACTAAAGTGTTACTAAACTTTCTTTAAAAAGTAATGTTGCTGTTTGAACATAAAAAATCCTGCAAAGTTACAAAGCATTAAGTCCACTGCAAAGGAAGTTATTCTCTATATTGGTAAGCACTGTTTCTGAACTCTCTGGAAACCCTCGATTGTAGTCTTGAGTTTTTTTTCTGGCAACGTAAATATCACAATATTCCTCATTTAAATAATTTCCACTCAAGGCATACATAAAAAAGGGGTGAGGTCCGGTTGAGTTGCATTCGTAGTGTTAAAACTTATTATAGGTCCTCTTTAAGGTGTGGTCACAAATTTCATTGAAATTTCACTGGCAAAAAAAGGCCCATTGTCTTTTGTCAAAAGCGTAGTGACGTATGAAACACAGCTCACGCACGATTGTATGGATTCCTATTGGAATGACTTATTTAGCCAGCAAAACTTCACTGAACAATGGTAAATGTGACCGCACCTTTAACGTAACGTTCATTTTGAAGACATCAACATTTTTTTGCTGGTGAAATCCATCATTGGAGCAGAGAGTTATTATTGTATCAAAGGTTAAAACTGTTGGGGAAGAGAAATGACTCTCATTTGTTTGCACATCCACCGCTTAAAAACCCTAGGGGGGAATAGTCTCGTTTTTTTTTCATGTCTCTTATTCATTTTCTCTTTATTCCATCTCTTTTTACTCCTCGTTCTGCGAAGTTCATTTTTCCTTGTTCCACATTTAAAAGGCCTAAACAGAGTGAAACTACATAGTAACTGATACTGTGGTTTCATGCTAATTTTGTACAAATAACCAAGGAAAGGAACTTATGCGTCATCTCCTTTTTTGTATGTTACTGTAAGTGTATCTGATGCCCAGACTCAGAGAAAAATAATTTATTGTAATAAATTTATTCCCATCATTGTTCTTCTGCCAAAACAACCCTTCTCTTTTCAGCAAGGACTTTGAAAGAAAATAATTATGCAGACCACCATATCCGCTTTTGCCCGCATCTTTACAGATTAATCTATCCTCTCCATCTCCCCCGTCTCCCAACTTTGATTGGTTCGGCATCTCGGCCCAATCAGCGAGAGCTCGGCCCGCACACAAACCATGTGAAATTGAACTTGTGGTCTCATTACCAAACAATAGGACTGAAGCGAGAGTTAGTGCAGCGTTACAGACCAAACACAGTGTAGTGGTTGAATGGCCCATTAGCTTCTCTCACAGGGTGGTTCCCAGCAGGGTTTATTAATGACCTTAGAGTGCTAATGACCTTTCAGTCTTCACTTTCTCTCTACCTGTAAACTGATCCACCGAAAGCGACTCTATTGTCTGATTCTCAGGGCTCTCTGTATCACTCTCTCCGTCTCACTTGTGCCATTCTCTTTGGCACAGTGTTACCATTGCCACCTTTCTCCGATTAAGAGGAGCTCAGGGAATATCCCATGTGATAAATCACAGTATTGACACAAAAACATACACATTCTCAATTAGTCTGACCTTTGGAGAGGTGTTCTCCTGTATCACTCAGCAGAAACTGAAGTCCATAGACAGTACAGCTGAGTTTGATTGTATAAAATATGAGAATCCAGACAAACATTTATCACTTGGTTTAAAGGATTAGTTCACTTTAAAATGAAAATTACCCCATGATTTACTCACTCTCAAGCCAGACCGCCTTCCGTTTTCAACTTACATCATACGTCGTGCACTTTTTTGAACTTCAAACTCTCACTGTCACTGCCATTATAAAGCGAAGCATCAGGATATTTAGAAATATAAGTCCGACTGTGTTCATCAGAAAGAAGAAAGTCATTTACACCGATGGCTTGAGGGTGAGTAAATCATGGGGTAATTTTCATATGAAAGTGAATCTTTTAAACCAAGTGATGAATGTTAGTCTGGATAGCCTGAAGGTGAAGTGTGACATTAAAATAATAATATTAAAAAGAAATAAAGGATTAGTTCACAAGAATGATATTGAAATGTTTTTTTTTCAGTTTTATTTAGAATAAACTCAAAATTAGAAGAATTCATAGCATTATGAGATTAAGGTCATAATAATTTAACGTGCCATTTAAACGTCTTTGTAGGATAGCCACCCACAACATGAGAAAAACTCACTGGATTTCTATTAGATCATTTTGTGCTAACAGTTTCTATAAATCTCCAAATGATGTATTTGGGATTTAAAAAAAAAAAAAAAAAACGTCTGAACCAGAAAAATGTGTTTGCACCAAAAACATTCTGTCTTTTCATTACATTTAATAAGCAATACTGCTTAAATCACAGGCTTGAGCGCATAGTAAACAGGCCAGGCTATGATTCTGTTGATTTCTTTTGATGCAGGGGATTTCCAAGTCTTACTCTCCTTCCAAAACATTAAAGTGTTTGTGAAAATCGTGCTTCGTATCATTTGTTTTACGGGAGAGAATAAGCCTTGTTATTTTCTGACGACTTTCCAAGAGAATGGTAATAATGCCTTCTCTAATTTGCACTGTCTAGAAACTCAGTCACAGGGAACAACACAGGGTATATTTGAAACAAACACCTGGAACGTCTTCAGAACTACAAAGGAGAAGCAGAGAAAACGAGGCTCCTGGAGCAGTTGGTATGGATTAAACAAACTTCCCTTCTCTCTGAGCTGAGCTCACTGAAGATACAGAATGAGCCAGACCCCCCTGGAGATTTAAGTACACACACTCGCACTTATGAACACATACACAACAGTACCCATATTAACCATGCCCACAGGCTCAATGAATAATGTCTGCTCATCATAGCAATATAAGCCATATGGTCAGTTTTTCCACAGAAAATTAGTTGTGTTTACTCAACATCTTTACTTTGATCATGCAGGTTTGAATGTGGGTCTAAATTAAATACAAAATTATAAAAATTATAAGACTTTCTAATAAGGTTTAATTCATTAAAATGAATTAATGCATTATGTATTATGGAATAATCCATGGTCCTAGATTAATTAATTTGATGTTGATTCATTATATATTAACTATGTTCATTAATGTCCACAATGTATTAGTAATACATTATTAGTAATGCATTTATAACATTTCAATTTTCATAAATTAACATTAGTTAATGTATTATGAACAAACATCCAAGTTAATATTGACCTAAATGAACAAATGCTGTAAAAAGGTTTATTGTTAGCTCATGATATCTAATGTATTGAATAATATAAATAAACCCTATTGTAAAATGTTAATGATCTTGCATATAAGAAGTTATCTATAATCTCAAAAGATACAAGGCATACCATAGTTATAATTAAGTGAATGCTTAAAAAGTGAATGTTTATGGGATAATTCGTTGTCATACAAAATCTTCGAGAGAATTCCAAAAGATTTCTACATCTTTTATTTCAATGGCACATTTGTATGTCAGACAATATTACAAAACACTGAACATACAAACAGAGTATATAAATATAATTTTATTTACAAAACATTTACAAATGCTGCAAGCATTGTTCTTGAAATGTACAACTTATCAAAAAAAGTGTACATTTCCCAGAAGCATAACATCCGTTTACAATAGCTACATCTAATCTTGATTTGGACTTGCTTCTCTCCACTTGTTTGGGTTTTCAACATTTCCCTCCGTTTTACCAGAAATAACTGTAAATTACACATTGTGTATAAAACCGTGATCTTTAGTCATCCCTGCAGTTGTACGAAAGCCACAGATAAGTAGAGAATGGATTATATGAGTCTCTCTGTGGCTCCAGAACAGGAAGGGACCTTTTTTCACCAATTTCACTGACAAGCCTATAGCTACACTTACAAGGCTAATACGCTTACAAATCAAATCAACACAAGTGCTTTCTCAATACATCTATACCTGTCATAATAATGTACAAAAAGCATAAACATTCATCTGTTTATAAAGATAAGCAAACTGTATGTGTACAAAGTTGTTCCTCTATTTTACAAAACATCAAATTTTGCTATGCCTTTGCTATGGAGCTCAACATCCAGAGAGATTTACATGACTGTTTACAGGGCTGGTGTTGATCAACACCATCATAGATCGCTCATAATGGACCCTGGTTCTCCACAGCAGAGTATTCAGTCTCAGACACATGTGAGGCATCGATAAGCCTAGCGAGGCCAGTTTTGGTAGAGTACTTGAAGATGAAGGCTTTCATGAGGTCGTAGCGGTAGTTCTTGTTGATGAAGTTGTAGATGATGGGGTTCACGCAGCAGTGAAGAAGGGAGAACCACTGGGTGAGATGCAGTGCTGCATAGAGAGCATTCTCCAGAGTACAGTTGAAGGGCAGCACGTTGAGAAATGCTAGCGTGTCCAGCAGTAGAGCTCCATGGTAGGGCAGCCAACACACTAGAAAGACCACAATGTAGGTGAAGATGAGGCGCCGGCTGATGCGTCGTTCCTGGTCAGCTGAGGGTTGGATGGTACCGGCCAAGAGGACGTAGAAAACAGCAATGATAGGGAAGGGAATGGCAAAGCCGAGCATAAAGAAACTCATTTGGATGCCAACTGTCCACTCCTTAATGCTGTCTGCTGGGTACATAGCCTTACATACAATGCTGTCTGAATGGATGGATTTCTCAGCCTGAAGGAAGTATGTTTCAGGGAGGGCGGCAAAGAGTGCCAGCAGCCAAACGCCCACACAGATTAGCTGCCTGGTCCTTCTCTTCTTCTGACTGGGTGCATCTCCAAAAAGTTTCACGGACAGGTAGCGGTCCACACTCATGCATGTAAGGAAGAAGATACTACTGAAGAGGTTGACACTGAAGACCAGGTGTGTAATTTTACACATGGCATTCCCAAACGGCCAGTGGCCGAGTTGAAGCAGAGAACTAATGGAGATCGGAAGAGTGGCCACTACACAGAGGTCAGCGACGGCTAGGTTGAGGATATACAGGTGAGTCTCGTAACGATTCCTCTCAGCTCGCACGTTCACCCACACCACCACAGCATTGGCGGCGAGGCCGATGATGAAGAGGAAGATGTAGAGCACAGAGAGGGCATAGAGCAACGCACCCTGGCTGAAGGTGCTGTGACACACTTCCACGTGGGAGACATTATCGTCAAGAGTTGAGAAGTTCAGATCACCCAGTGCATCCAAAATGTCATTGAAGTCATTCACGTTCACACTCATCTTGCCACGTCTTTGTTATTGCCACTATCGGGACACAACAGCAGTGACCTGTAACAAAAAGAGAGCCGCTGTTATGGCACGTAGACAAAAAAAAAAAAACACGAACCAATTAGACTCAGAGGGACAGAAAAATGTAAAACAAAAGAAAGTTTATTTATAAAACACACATAATCTAAAACATCTCGAACACACCAGGATTCCTTTTCAGAGGGCAGGACCTTGTACTCTTTAAGAGGATTTTTTTTCCTGAACAATTCAGTGCATGGGTTTATTTCCCAGGGTTACTGGGTTGCGCTTAATTTAAGAATAAATATAAACTGTCACAACATCAAAGAGGGAAGGGTCAATGGGTCAAATAAGACTGTCCACAATAAATAAAAGGAAAATATCATTTAAAATTCTTAGAAATGTACTTATTCATGAACATTTTCAACTTAAACGTCATGTGGTGTAACCATCAAGGAAAATGTAATAACATTGAACTTACAAGGTGTGATTGTATCTTAATCATTATTTTTAAAAACTTTCAAGTTGTTTTTATTTCAAATATTAGGGATTATAAATATTACCTTTTTGGGGAGTCGCACCACATGACATGTTACGCTATGAACCACCCTCGACTTCCTCCAGTCTTCTGATATTTAAGAAATGTATTGACCTTAACATCCAGTCATGAACATCTACGCATACACGTTTCTGCACATTGGTTGCACCACACTCTCTATGACTGATATAGCGGACAAAAGTTTAGCAAATAATGGAATAAAGGTTTTGTTCAGAGTTTGTTTAAGTGTTCATTGTATTGTCTGTAATATTATCAGATAAGGCAAACAAAAAAGCAAATGTAATTCAGTGCTCAAAGGCTGTGCTCTACTACTAGAGTGGGTTGATTTGAACATCAACCCACTTAGAACATAAGAACTAAATGCCCGGAAGCAATACTCAGATTGTTAAGCAAAAGCTTATTGGCAGACCTTAGTTGTCATGCAGTGACCAAGTGAGAAGCTAAGAAGATATCCATGGCAATATAGGAGGCATTTTGGATATAAAAAAAGTTCTGCACAACCAACGGGCCACACGAGTGAGTACAATGATAGAGAGCAGAGAGTAACTCTTCTGAAGGCATCAGAGAGAGACTAATGCCCGTTAGAAGTGAGATAAGTCATAGACAGAGGGGAGGATGGGCGGCTGCTGCTCCCTCTGCAACACAGAGGGGTGAAAGGTTCTTTTCTCAAAATGATATGCTCAGCTTGAGGACTGGATGCCAGGCTTTGAACTGACAAAAGCTAAAGAGAACAGAGAACCACACTGGCTGGAAAGTTTTTCATCTTTTACATTTTCAAACACAGATGTGCACACATCTCTAATCACACAGTTTTGATTTTCCACCCCTAGGGTTTGCAGAATAATACAAATATTGGCACGCTTAAGCATGCTTTTAAAGCTAAAACTTTGTGCAGTGAAGCAGAAATGATAAACACAGTTACGCTCTCTCACATTTTTTAAGTAAACATGGAGACTATTAAACAAAATATCTGTTTTGATAAAAAGATACTGTTTTGATAAAAAGATACAACTACAAACGTGTTGTGTTTTGCTGAAGAACCATCAAGAGATAGAATTTGTTTATTTTCATTCCAAATCAACCCCATTTTTATGACCCTGGAACACGGTTAGCGCCTGACCTTAATATCATTAAAAGAAATATGAGAAGAGACACAGCTGCTCTTAATGCATGCTGTGATCTTAGGGTACTGCAAGATCCATGGTCGGCTCCAAAACAAAGACTTATTTTACAGCTTTCCACTCTGACATCATTAGATTAAGAGACAGAGAGGGCAGCGTAAACCTCTGACCTGACTTACCAGGTGCAATTGAAAAAATCAGGTGCCATAAAAGGTGATGGTCCATTACAGACAGCCCCAAGCACCACCAGCACGTCCCCCAGCCTTGTTGTAAAACTGTTGCGTTTACACTGCTCAAACACAGCGTCCCCCTCACCTGATCTCACGGCCCCAGGCATCAAGCACACTTGCCCGCACAAAGACTTAGCTGTGCGGACACAGCGACTCTCCGTGCAGCCCCCTCCTTCCCCCTCTGTCTCACTTGAAGTCTTTAAGTTCCCTTGAAACTCAGTATTGTTTCACTCCAAAGTGTTTTGCAAGCATGAAATAAGGGAATATCAGTCATGGTTAAAGCATGAAATCTTCACTGTACTGAATGTGAGGGGGGAAAATGTAACAACAATACAAGGAGTAAAACAAATCCCTTGATATTATACTGATCATGAAACTGGAAGCTAGATACTAGATACCAAGGAAATGTAAATAAATGAGTCCTTCAGAATCACTCTAAAAATGCTGAGTTAAAAACAACCCAAGTTGGGGTGAAAATGGACAAACCCAGCAATTGGGTTGTTTTATCCAAGTGAATGGGTTGTTTTAATCCAGCGCCTGGGTTAAATGTATGGCCAATTTGCTGGGTAGATTTATTTAACTCAACTATTGTTTAAAAAAATGACTGTATTGCTTGCTTTAAATGAACCCAAAGTATGTTGTTAATTAACATTTATTAATATGTTTAATAAATTAACATTATTAATAAGTGTAATAAATAAACAATAAACATTTATTAAACTGCTTACTGATAAATGTTTACCTTTGGTTATTATTGTTGCCTCTAGTAATTACGTGTCTAATTATTCATGTCCAACCAATTTTGGTTTCATTTTAAGCCAGCCATATAGTAATTTTTAAACAATAGTTGGGTTGAATAAAACCCCAAACCAAAAAAAATGTAACCCAAACGCTAGGTTTATTCCTTTTTCAACCCAATTTGCGTTGTTTTTAACCCAGCATTTTTAGAGTGTAGGCATACTGTATAAAGTGTGGACTGAATAAATAAATACATAAAATAAAAATAATTTTGTAAAAGCTTGTAAAATTTAATATAGGTTTCTATTTATATTCAACATTCACAGGAAAGAATAAGAGAAGAGTTTCATTTACAGAAGTGAATACTGCATTTCCAAAAAAAAAAACATTCTCAACTTCTCTACCTCAGTTAACAAACAACCTCGCTATTTTCGTGAATGGATTCTCAGGAACTGATTCTTGCTACAGGGGAAAAAAGTACCTCTACCTGACCATGTAGATACAAGAATGCATATCCAACTCTAAAAATGTGGCTTTAAAATAATTTATTCTAAAACACCATTTAGCCTAAAAAATTAAAAAAATTCGGACGTCACGTTGGTATCCTATTAAATGGACAAATCCGCGGGATTGGACGCTGCTAATCCACACCACCAACTGAGGGTTTCGGGCTCGGAAAAATTTGTTAAAAGAGAGCTTTTTAAGTACCTTAACTTTCAAAGAGTAGAATTAGAGCAAGTTACTTGAGGTTTTAAGACCGCATTTAAAACGGATATCTTCTAACACCAGTGTATCATGATTAGGCTATGGTCCGATGCGAATAGGCTATGCAAAGGCTGCATTTCAAAACTAAAACCTCTCACACAAACACGTGCACACACAAACAAGACGTACACATTAACTTACAATCCTTGTGGTCTGTTTAGGTCCTCCTAGACTTTTAAACGTAGCCTTTGGTATCTAGATTCCGATGCCTGGAGAAAATGTCAGTCTTGTGGTTATCCGTAGCCTACGAGAGGATGGCGTGATTGTCCCTCTGCGCTCTGACTGCACTTGCTGATATAGTGCTGAGAGTAACGCCTACCGAGGCCGATCGGAAAAGTGAATCACTCAAGTTTCTGTCCAACAACAATGTGAATGGCGGACGTGCGACACATCGGATTTCCACCCTCTTTTAAACAGCTATATAAACAAAAAAAGACTGCTCGAATATAAAAATAAGCTTTTGTGTCTTGTTTTCGCATGAGAGTTGTTTAGCGAAATCAAAGAAGCCCATCTATGCGAAAGTTTCATTGAGGACTTCCACAGTTTCACAGGCTGAAATAATATTCTCAAGATTTTTATATCAGTAAAACATTATTTGCACTATTAATTTAGGTAACACTTTATAACTATATCATTAATGATGTAACAATGAATATTTTATATTTAACATTATATCATTCCATTCAAATAGCCTATATTCATATTTGAATGTAGCCACCACCTGATCTGTTAAGCACTATGGTTTGTTACTAATTATAAATGTAGTGCACTGCACTATCATATCAAATAGATTTAATGCTCTTTAGTTAATGCTTCATATAGTAAAGTCTATCTCATGACGTAGCAAGTAGTAGCAGGTGAATATTGTTTTGTTGTTTTTTCCTGTCCCATGACTGCTTCATTCTTTTTACATCCTCTTGGCAATCCCTCAAAGACTTCCAAGGAGTTTGCTAAATTTGGGGACGAGGAAGCTCACCTGTTCTGAATCTTCAGCTGGCCTCTATTTTGCTGTATATTTTTTGGCTAATGGCCAGTTTGTATGTGGCTTGGAAAGTAAACTGAAATGAAACATACTTAACTATCAATGAAATCTTAATGAGATAACTTGCTCAGAGGTATGGAAGTGAAGTGATGCATTTGATTGTAGAAGCATAAACACTAATAGTTCATTAGCGAACTGCAAAACATTTGACTTCCTCTATGGAAAAGAGATAAGCCAGATTAAGTCTTTGCCAGCATTATTTTTTGACTATGTGAATTATTAACGGAAATCGATCAATGTGCTTATGCAAGTAAACATGTGATATAGTCGGAACACCTGCCTGAACACATGTGGAGCCACTCCTAAAATGGGGAAATACGCGTTCAAGCATAACAGTTCCTACATTAAAAGCAACTTCACACCAGACTCAATAACAATTGATTGGTCAATGCTCTCTGTTTGAAGAGTCTGACTATGCAGGGTGGAAACCATCAGGTCTTTTTGTGAGAAGCATGCAAAGAAATCCAGCAGTTGAAAGACATTTGGTTTTAGTTAGGGGTGTAGTCTGGTAAACTGAGTCTGTTCCAAATTAAAGATTGTTAAAATGGTCTTTCCATCTTATTAAGTTTTCACTGGAGTCTGTTTTTTTTGTGTCTATGAAGGAAAGATTTTCACAAAGAACACTGGCTTTGGATTAGAATACTCATGGGGTGTCTATAAAACAAAATATAACAACATTTCTTGACAACCTCATTGTTGACAGTTTTATTAATATCAACAGCCAGTAGCTGTTCACTTCCCATCAGAGTGAAGCCTATAAGGGATCATCCCAGCTGCAGGGAACGTTCTAGCACGGAATATTCAACAATAATATTGATCTGCCTCCATCACTGAACTTAAGCTGGACTATGACATTATTTTCTTCTAGATCTGCTGTAACGATGTTGCATTTATTTTCCTGTCATCACTGTAAGCTTTGAAACAATCTGTATTGTAAAAAGATAATTAAAGGTGACTTGACTTTAAGTTATGAACATTCTTCCAGTAATATTAAAAGAACATTGTTCAAATTATCTAGTTTTTAATATTAATTGTTATACGTTATGAGTTGTTTAAGTTAGACATTGGTCTAACATGTTTAAACCTACTTTTTTTCAGAATATAAAGAAGCATAGCCTACATTCAAAAGTAACTTTCACAAAATATTTGCTTGATGATAAAATGGAACGTTCCCTTAATGTTTTCTCTAACGTTTCCAAGAACCAAGAAAAAGTTTTAAAAACTGGACTTTTTGAACATTAGGAGAACATAATAACGTTTTCATAACTTAATGGAAATGTTAGCGAAAAGTTCTCAGAATTTTTTGGGGGGGATATAACACTCTTTTAAAAACTAGGCTATTATCCATAGAAGTAGGACCACCAGGAAGGTAGGGAGACAAGGACAAATGATGCATCCATTGATAAATAAATTTCACACTGCACTTCCACAGTCTACGTTTACATACCTGCCCACATGGTATGACTATAGCTATTGAATTCAAACAATGTGTCGTAGTCCAGACATACAGGCAAAGGAATATAGCTCACTTCAAAATTGACAACAATTATTTTAAAACATGCTGCGTCAGAAAGACTCTTCCAAATAGCTTTGTTAACAAATGGCCGAACAGCATTCATACATTGAATGAGCTCAGCAACGCAAGCGTGACGTTGTGTTGTGTTGTTTTGCACAGCGGGATGCCAAACAAGAGCTTGTTAGTAACAGAGACTTGACATGCTCGCGGCTTATCGGATAAGATAAGAAAACGATGAAAATGACCGGCTAGAGCTCTCATTATGTGTTAGAATCGCATTAAGTGTTATAGTTAAGTTGATAGAGTATTGTATTCCGTTTTTAACTGGCTGCATAGATGCCCCCTGTCTCAGAAGCAGTGAAGAGGCTTTGATCTCGTTGCCATGGCAGCTGTCAGAAGCGGAGCGCAAACCGCAGCTTGCTGCAGCCTGTCTGGCGCGAGACTTGTCCAACTCTAGTTAAAAATGGTTAACTAATGAATAATCAAGACTTACTGCTTGGATGCCTTACTTCGCTTCGTTTAACTATTTTAGGTTCTAAAGCGGCGGCTTGCAATTATGTTTTCCCTCTGATATTTAAATAGCCTTCTAAACTAAACTCTATAGCGCGTGGAATCATAAGGATGTCGCAGAGGTAAGTAGGCTAACTGCTCTTTTACTTTGTGCACTTTACTACGAAACGTGAATGTTGATGTGATGCCAAAACCAGTGTTTATAATTAACGAAAAAGGTGTCTGTGTGAGAAAACTGGAACGTGTTACTACGCAGTGAACAACAACAAGCCTAACGTTACATCTTTAACACGCAGAATATTTTGCTTATTATAAGAGAATATGCAAGACTTCTCAGAAAAAAGGAAGGTGCAATATGTGTTCTTTGAAAACGCAATTTTGGGAAAAACGCCTACTAGGAGAAAGTCCACATTGTATTGCAGTTCCTATGACAACATAGAGCAAAACTACTGAGAACCAGTATTTGTGTCCCCAGATCAGCTTTGGTGTAGGTGGAGGCATGCTATTTTCAGTCACCATACACAATTAATTTTCTAAAGCAAAGCAATTTATAGTAGTACTGCACATGTTGAAAGTACATCAGGGAATTTTCCTCATCAAGCACTACCTACTTTCAGGGGACATTTGTTAGTTAGTGCAGATTTTGTATGAATTGCAGTAGCCTACTTCTGCCTTTGTTGTCTGCCATATTTAAGATATCTCTAAGAGGCGCCTCTCTATTTTATTGTAAATGTTCTTTTACAACCTCCCTTCTAACCTCCTCCCACAACTCCTCCCCTGCCCCCCTCCCACTCTAACCATCCCGTCCCTTCCTTTGATTTTGCCATCCCTACAATTTGAGTAGCTCTTGGCAGTGTTAATGCCCAGAGGGGAACAATACTGTATGGGCCCATCAGAATAAGAAAAGAAGGTGGTTTCACCCTCGCCATGAACTCTTTCAACAATCACAAAAGGAGCACCCACACGCAAGGGAGTCAAAGAGGTCAGAGGACATCTGTGGAATTCATGTGTATTCAACTTTAGAAAACGAAGAATGGAGAAATAATGTTTGTCAGGGGATTTCGTCCATTATGTGGCTTAATATGCTGACTTGGGGTGAATTCAGTGTGCATTCTGAGGTTTCTCACATTCAGTTTGCACAGTCAGGGCCTAAAAACTGAGGGTCGGGAAAACTTTCCCAGAGGGCAGGTGCTCTCAACAGGTGCAATTAGGCCTGTTAAGAAGTACTATCACAGATTTTATGTGTCTCTGTTGATTGCATTTCAAAGACAGGTTGTCATGGAAGACCATGGAATTTTTTTAACACAGAAAATTCTACGTAACTCAGCTAGTGCTGTCAAATCGATTAATCACAATTAATCGCATCCACAATAAAAGTTTGTAATTACATAATATGTGTGTGTACTGTGTATAATTATTATGTTTATATAAACACACACACACACATGCATGTATATATTTAAGAAAAATACATGATATTTATTTATAACATTTTTATATTTAAATATAATTTAAATTATATAAGTATACAGTATGCAAATATTTCTTAAATATACATAAATGAGTGTGTATTTATATAAATAATAATTATACACAGTACACACACATATTAAGTAATTACAAACTTTTATTTTGGGTTCAAACTTCTAAATTGCCAAAAGTATTGGGACACCCCTCCAAATCATTGAATTCAGGTGTTCCAATCACTTCCATGGCTAAAGTTGTATACAATCAAGAACCTAGGCATGCAGACTGCTTCTACAAACATTTGTGAAAGAAATGCTGAGGCGCACAGTGTGCAGCAGTCACCAATTTTCTGAAGAGTCTGACCTCCAAACTTTGTTAGCTCAAGGACAGTGCATAGACAGCTTCATGGAATGTGCTTCCATGGCTGAGCAACTGCATCCAAGCTCCAAGTGAATTGCAAAGTGTCAGATGCAGTGGTGTAAAGCACTGGACTCTAGAGCAGTGGAGACATGTTCCCTGGAGTGATGAATCACGCTTCTCTGCCTGGCAATCTGATGGATGAGCCTGGGATTGGCGGTTGCCAGGAGAACGGTACTTGCCCGACTGCATTGTGCCAAGTGTAAAGTTTGGTGGAGGGGGGATTATTAGTTCCAGTGAAAGGAACTAATTTGGACAATTTCATGCTCCCAAATTTGTGGGAACAGTTTGTGGAAGGCCCTTTCCTGTTCCAACCTGACTGCGCACCAGTGCACAAAGCAAGGTCCATAAAGACATGGATGAGCGAATTTGATGAGTGACTGTGAGCCAGACCTTCTCGTCCAACATCAGTGCATATTAATATTATAATAAACCCTACAGATTAAGAATGGGATGTCATTAAAGTTCACGTGCATGTAAAGGTTGTGTATATTATGTAAATAAACTTTTATTTTGGATGGGATTAATTGTGATTAATTCATTTGACAGCACTAAAACATAAAATAATGAAATTAACTGCTTTTCAATCAAATGAAAAAAAAAAAAACTTTATTTTTCAATAAATAAGTGCACCATTAATAAATACACAAGAACATAGTTTTATCCACATTAGCTGCATACTTTTAAATAAACTGTTAATAAAAAGAAAATATGTCAAATTCTAAGATTTGCAGGACTATTATCTCACATTATCAACTATTAATAAGCTACTATTACCTAAACATGTCTTTCCTTTGCCCAGTTCATATGGCCGATTGTGGGATGCTGCTCAGGGAGCTTTGGAATACCTTTTGGAGGATGAATATCCCACAATGCAACTCCACCCTCAAAAGGACCGCCTGCAGGTTTTTCAGATATTGGCCACTTTCTATCTGCGCTACCTGAAGATATTCCGTGCCCTGGAGGAGGTTTATGATCAGCTTGTTCACCCCCAGAAGAGACTGGTTGTACACCAGGTTCTTGAGGGGGTGATGGGACGACTTGTAGAGCTAAAGAATGAGATGGTGGAGCTGGAGTACTCAGAGTTTCACTACTTTGATGACATATTACAGGACTTCAAAATGACACCTGTGAGTGAGATAATAAAATACACTGTTACATGTACATAACTCTGGGAATGTTTTGGTCTTTTGTGGCTGTAGATTTATAAGAGTGGGTCTAGAGGGAATTTTGAAGATTTGGGCTTGGGGGAGATTTAAGTGCTCAATGTCAAAGTGGATTTTAGCAGGCTAAGCTTCTTGTTTTTCTCTGAATTTAGTGGATGTTAATTGGGGTCACTAGTGTACAGCCACTTTTACATGTGACCTGCTTTATTCAGGGCCAAAATGGTTTGACATTTGTTTTATAGGAGGATCTTGAGGTGCCTATCCCACGCTATTTTGTGAGGGAGAAGATGAGGGCACTGAAAGAGAGGGAGAAGATGTTAGCCCATATTTTGGCTAAAGGAGGACGTCAGGAAGATAAAACTGTAAGTGTGTCGTTATGTAAAACACATCAGTGAAATATATATTCTCTCAATACAAAAACATGCAATGCAATGCAAAAAAAATTACCAAATGCAGTATACACGTCAACTGTGTGGTTCTGGTTTCTCATTTAGCAGGAGCTAGTTCAGTCCATGTCTATAGAGCGGGCTGTGTGGCTGCTGCAGGTCAGTGAGCGAGCTCGGCAGGGAAGACTGAGAGCTCACTTCATGAAGACGATTCGGCAGGAAGAACAAAGAAGACTTCAGGGTTCAAGCTCTAGCATACTGAACCCTGACCAGGCAGCCACCTGCATTCAGAAGGTATGAGGAAATCAGTTGATTTTCAGTGAGTTTGCATTCCAGTGAAATCACTGATGCATTGCATGGATGAGTTTGAAACTGGCAAAGCAAAGGAATGATGAGGAAAAACGTTCAATGAAATTATAAATGTTACTACTTCTTTTATATAACAATGTCTGCACAAACGTAAAGGAATAGTTCACACAAATATGACAATTCTGTCATTATTTACTCACTTTCATGTTGTTTCAAAATTGTATGGCTTTCTTTCTTCTTCCAGAACACAAAAGAAAATATTTTGAATTTCAATTGTTTTTGTCCATATTATGAAAGTCAATGAGACTTTCACGTTCTAAAAATGACATAAACATATAGAGTGCAATTAATCCATGTCTTGATGGGTATTCCAAGTTTTTGAAGCGAGATGATCACTTTGTATGATGAACAGATATATTTAAGCCCTTATTAAATCTTGAATCAAATTAATTTTACTGATCAATGCACAGATGCACAGACTACATCGGAAAATTGCAACACAAACCAGAACATTTTAGTTGAGTTGTTTGTAACAATGTTATGCTTCATGTCCATTTTCGAGCTTGAGAATATTGGATCCCATTGGCTTTGAGAACAGAAAAATAAAAATATCTAAAACATTCTTTAAAATACACTATATTGGCAAACGTTTTGGGATGCCCGCCTTTACATGCTCATGAACTTTAGTAACATCCCATTCTTAATCCGTAGGGTTAAATATGGAGTTGGCCCACCCTTTGCAGCAGCTTAAACTCTTCTGGGAAGGCTTTCCACCAGAATTAGGAGTGTGATTATGTATGGGAATATTTGATAATTCTATCAGAAGTGCATTTTTGACAGGCACTGATGTTAGACGAGAAGGCCTGGCTCGCAGTCTCCGCTCTAGGTGTTGTAAGGTGTTCTGTCGGGTTAAGGTGCAGGCCAGTCAAGTTCCTCGAAACCAAACTCGCTCATCCATGTCTTTATGGACCTTGATTTGTGCACTGATGCACAGTCATGTTGGAACAGGAACAGAACCATCCTCAAACTGTTCTCACAAAGTTGGGAGCATGAAATTGTCCAAAATGTTGTGGTATGCTATGCTTAAGCATTAAGAATTCCTTTCATTGGAACTAAAGTACAAAACCCAATTGCTTCTACTTTGTTATAATACCACTAACAGTTGTCCGTGGGATATTCAGTAGTGAGGAAATTTCACAAATGGACTTATTGCACAGGTGGCAACCTATCACAGTACCACACTTGAATTCACTGAGCTCCTGAGAGCGACCCATTCTTTCACAAATATTTGTAGAAGCGTCTGCATGCCTAGGTGCTTGATTTTATCGGCCATGGAAGTGATTGGAACACCTGAATTCAATGATTTGGAGGGGTGTCCCAATACTTTTGGCTAATATAGTGTATCTTTTGTGTTCTGCAAAAGAAAACAACACTGTAAAAAAGAAACTACATTTTGTATACTGTTTATGGGACATTTTGAGTCACAAATACTAAGAAATGTGAGCCTAATTGTGACTACATAAACAACATATTTAATCAATAAAATGTCCCCAAATGTCCTAACTAGTCACACCCGGTCTGCATGAATTATTTCATATTGAGCAACGTTGCCTCAGCATGCACTGCAGCATGAATAAGTTATGTTGTACTGTTAAAGGATTATTGTTTTGGGTAAAGTTATAAGTACACAAACCACTCATTCAATGTCATCAAAGTAAATATATCATTATATAAATTGATAATTGATGTTCTAGAATCATACACAAGGGAGGTAATGTCTACTGCCCTACCTGTGCATGAACTCAAATGTAGAGGTCAGGCCATCTCCTTTCACAGTCATCAGTTGTCACATTTGACATGTAGTCCGCTCACAAAGGACTATGAATGACATGCAATCCCATCCAAGCATAAAATATATATGTCCATCTTATATAATGTGCTTGTAGGCCCTTTGGCAGGAGGAGGGAGATTAGCATTGGAGTGCTGAGAGATGGGTAAAGGAAAGAATTTCTGGATTTTAGGTGTTATTTTTCAGTGCCATCCTAATCATGAAATCTGAGCTCATGTATCCTGACGTATTTTTGAGTCCTCGCTATGGTTGTTGAACCCAGACATAGATGTTGTCTGAAAGAGATAGCAGATATGATTTTGGAGATCTGACATTTTTTTACAGTGAAGGTGTGAAACTGACATTGCTGAGTGAAATGGTACAAAAACAAAGATGAGGGTCCCTATTGTCAGAATTATGTTCTGTTTATTGTGCTTGGTTCTGTCATTCTAAGGGTATGTTAACCTAACACCGTTTTCAACTGAAAACAGAAATCTTTTCATATGTTTAGGCTATTAATTTAATTTAGCATTTTTGGTGCCTGAAAACATCAGTTTTAAAAAAAGCGGGTTTCAAAGTGCAAAACGATACCTTTACCATCTCCATGTGAACAGCAAAAATGCAAATCTGTGAAAATGTTGACGTCCTGAGCATGATTATTATATGTTCACGCGTATGTATTACGTGTTTGCAGGGGGGGTTCTTGACAAAGCGACATCAACAACTACTGGCCTGGCGTGCATAATACAGCCTTTTGAGTAATTTTCGCAGATTCATGTGAACAGGGATAATTTTGACAATGTTATCATTTGTTTTTAGTACATTGTTGTCGTGTAAACATTCCCTAAGTAGACCTAATTTCCATGTCTGTGTCTGTTTCATTAATTTCACCTGTTGTTGATTAATTAACTCATTAGTTCCCTTGTTTAGTCTGCTTTAAGGCCGTTACATACTCCACAAGAACAGAGAAAAAAGTTCTCGCTCGCAAGGCTGCGAGAACAAAATTACTTAATTTTGTTCTCGCAGCCCTGGTTTGGGAGTTATCGCAGCTTGTTCACGACACATCGTCTGAAGCTCAGAACCTACTCTGCAAGAACAAAGAAATTTGTTTGTTTTCTCGAGGTGGCAAGAACAATAACAAAGTTCGTTCTGGCAAGGACATTACATACTTCACGTGAACAACAGGTGCCGAACATGTCCGTTTCTCCGTTAAACCCCGCCCACTTTAAATCTCTGACCAATCACACAATAGTTCTCGGACACCCACAAGAAAAAAGTTCTGCTCAGACAATGTGTCGAGAACGAGCTGCAAGAAATCCCAAACCAGTGCTGCGAGAACAAAATTACGTCATTTTGTTCTCGCAGCCATGGGAGACAGAACTTTTTTCTCAGTTCTTGCGGAGTATGTTGTGGCCTTAAGCAGAACTTTTTTCTTGTGGGTGTCCGAGAACTATTGTGTGATTAGTCAGAGATTTAGAGTGGGCGGGGTTTAGCGGAGAAATGGAGATGTTCGGCACCTGCTTTTCTCGTTAAGTATGGAATGTACTGACCAGAACGAACTTTGTTCTTGTTCTTGCCACCTTGAGAAAACAAACAAATTTATTTGTTCTTGCAGAGTATGTACCCAGCTTCAGTCTGGTCTGGTTCAGTTGTTCTTGGAAAGTTATTGTGTTTGCATTGTTCACCTGTGGATTTAATAAAGAAAGTTTGTGTTTATATGCTCCTTCGTTGTGCGTTTGTGCTCAGCCACCTGTGACACAAATAAGAAATCTCAACATTGTAGCTAATGGGTAATAGATTTTTAAAAGATGCTCATCCAACAAGCACTGTACTGTGTTTGAATGCCATGAATGTGATTACAGGAGGTGATAAACAGAGATTTTGGGCTCACACTGCAGGGCTTTTGTTACAAGGGCTAATCCTCCCTTCTTTCTCCTTCTGTAGCTCACAACAAAGCAGATTTCTGTGCTGTGAAACCCTGGAAACATAATCTTCGCTCTTCAGTTTGCTATTGTTGTTTTAGCATCATTGTAGTTCAAACTAAAAAAGAGGATTTATTAAAAGTATATAGGACATAATTGAAAACCCTTGCCTGCATTTATGGACTATAAACTGAGCCTTGAGATTGATTTGCCTTAATGTTGAGGTGATCTAAATATCCTCACATTCTTACTGACAAATTGACAGGAAATTCTGTTTACCAGATTAGAATATCGGTTGTACATTCCTCTCATCTAAAAGTCCACAGTGAATGCAAGGTTGTTTTCACTAACACAAAAGCAGATAAATGTTCTTGATTTTAAATTGACTATGATAGCATCATTTGTGGTATGTGTCTGCAGCCTTAGTTTTTCATATTTCCTGCTATTATAATGTGTTTTCACTCCATCTTCTAGGTTTGGCGGGGGTATCGAGACAGGAGGAGGGTCAAAAAGGAGTGTTTAGAGGAGATGATATTTTTGGGAATGGTAAACACCTGGATGCCCTGCCAATGCAGCTAACAGAGAATTTTCTCAGAATTTTGGCAAATGTTCACATTTTTTTTAAAGGGATAGTTCACACACACACACACACACACACACACACACACAAAAACATTTGTAATTTACTCAACCTCAAGTTGTTCCAAATCTGTATGAATTTCAAAATAAGATATTTTGAAGAATGTTGGTAACCAAAGAATTGAGAGAGCCCATTGACTTCCATTGTATTTTTCTTTTCTTTTTTTCATACTATGGAAGTCAATTGGGCCAATCAACTCTTAGGTTCCCTTTCAGTCAGTACACTCCAAGTTACGTCAGTACTGACGAAATGGGGGTTTCGCTAGAAGCCAGCTGCCTTCGATCTCAATCAAAACGATCCAATGGCATGAAAATGCCATGGGTCTGCGGAATTTGCATAATGCAACTCACCGCGTGGGTATAAACGGCATTGCAGTCACACATTACGTTTCTGCTTTGGAGCCGAGTGTTACTTGCCTTCCTGAGCGATTTTCTCTTCAAGACGAGTGTCTCCCCAGAGTGTTGGTGTATGGCGCGTTTCCAGCGAGTTCAGCATTCCTGTCGATCTGTGCAGGTCTGTGTGTTCTCCCTGGGCGTCTCAGTACTCTGCTTGAGCAAAACTCCTCTCTAAAAGAGCTGCACGCGGCGCGTCTTTTTAAACATGTCTCGCCCGTGTTCCGTTTCTGGGTGCGATTGGCGGGTTAGTCCGTCTGACGGGCACGGTCGCTGTTTGGTGTGTTTGGGCCTCGTACACGCTGAGCGGGCGTTCGTGGACGAGTCATGTTCTCATTGCTGGAACATGACCGTCGCGGTGTTGCAATCGCGTCCCCTCTACCACACCCCAATCTATTGTCTCCACGAGAGGCAGTACTTTGGCTGGTGGTCAGGGTGATCTGAGGGTGACGGTGTGGAACAACCCGACGAACATTCCTCGGGCCATGCCCCCCTCTTGCACTCAGCAACCTGTGGTGTTACCAGATGAGGGCGCTGGTGTTTCCCGTCCTGGGCCCAACGTCACATTTGGTGCTCCGGCAGATGACACCATGTCAATCGCCGCATCACAAGGCGGGCTGGATTCCTCTGGAGATGAGGATTCGGCTGGTTGCCTCCCTCGGGAGCGCCAGCTCTGCCCGAGTCTGATCCAGAGCTGACGACCATGCTTTCCCGGGCAGCCGAGAGCATCCCCCATGTCCCGCGCGGTCAAGGCTGGATGATTGGTCTCTGGGGGCGGCCCGCACCGAGCGCGCCCGCCAGCCTCCAGTTCCTTTCTTCCCGGAAGTGCATGAAGAGCTGTCGCGGTCGTGGAAGTCCCCGTTGACTTTCCGCGATCGTTGGATAGCCTTTTCCGCCTTTACGGCGCTCGATAGCGGCACGGCCAAAGGGTACACCGGGGTCCCATCCGTTGAGCGCTCTGTAGCGATGCAGCTGTGTCTGCAGAGCGCCGCGCCGCGGCGTGGCGTGGCGACCCCAGGCACCCGTCCAAGGCCTGTAGGTTCTCGTCCACTCTCGTGGGCAAGACCTATAGAGCTGCGGGCCAGGCCGCGTCTGCTTTGCATGCTATGGCCATCCTTCAGGTCCACCAGGCCAAGGTGCTCAGAGACATGCACGAGCGCTGTGCAGACCCTGCGTTGGTGCAGGAGCTGCGCGGCCACCGACCTCGCCCTACGGGCGACGAAGGTGACCGCGCGGGCTATGGGTCAGGTGATGTCCACTTGTGCGGTCCAGGAGTGCCACCTATGGCTCAACCTGGCCAAGATGCGTGAGGCTGACAGGACACGGTTACCTGAACGCCCCCATCTCCCAGGCTGGGCTATTTGGCGGGGCAGTCAAGGACTTTCCCAACAGTTCTCGGCCGCACAAAAGTAGACTGAGGCCATCAGACATATTCTGCCCCGGCGGCCCGCCTGCTCCCCTCCTGCGGCTCCCACCCCTCCTGCCCGGCCCCCACCCGGAACGCAGCGCGGAGGTGGCCGCAGGAAGGCCGATCAGCCTGTCTCAGCCCTGAAGCCCGCCAAACGGCAGGCTAAGCGGCGGTCCTGAGACAGGCAGCTCGGAGGTAAACTCGGGTCTCTCCCGGGAGATGGTGACAGGACCACTCCGTTTTGTTTAACAAAATCCCTGCTGCTGGTCCTCAAAAAGTGGCCAGCGGCACCTTATACTGGGTTAAAGAGAGATCTGAATCATTCACCTCCGAGCCCCAAGAGGGCGCGACTGGCAGCGTGCGACGCACAGCCTCGCCAATCTCAGTCCCCTCTGTCGCCAGCCCCCTGTCAGACGAGACCCCCGTGGAACGCTATGCCTTCCCTGGTCTCCTCTGTCAGGGCGGGCTCGACCCGCCCACACGCAGGGACGCTCCAACGCCTCCCTTGTCTGGGCCGGTCGTTCCGCTTCGCTGCCCCATCGCGGGTACGCCTATGGCTTGCATGACCCCGCTGGTCCAATTTCTGGGGGCCTGGCTAGCGCTGTCCAGGCTGTCCAGGTGGCTTGTTCGCACCATCAGGCTCGGCTATGCGATTCAGTTCGCACGATCTCCTCCCCGCTTTCGGGGAGTCCGCTATACCATGGTGGAGGGCAATGTTTTGGTTCCAGCAGTTTTGGTTCCTTGCCACTGTCGCCTTTGGCTTGGCTTGCTCAATTGGGGACACTCAAATTATGATCCAAGTTACTCAACTAAATATACAAATAGAATTTATTAATTTGGTCATATATAATTCTATAAACTATCCAAATTAAACTAGCCAAATCAAATTTTGTTGCAATGTTGTCCTGTTTAACGCTGTGAAGCTGCTTTGAAACAATCGTCATTGTAAAAGCGCTATATAAATAAAGTTGATTGATTGATTGATTGAATGCCCCCGTCATGCGTGCGGAGATCGACACCCTACTGGCGAAGGGTGTCTTCGAGATCGTCCCTCCGGCCGACATGAAGTCTGGCTTCTACAGCCCTTACTTCATTGTACCCAAGAAGAGCGGTGGGTTACGACCAATCCTGGACCTGCGCATCTTGAACCGAACCCTGCACAGGCTTCCGTTCAAGATGTTGACAGCCAAACGCATTTTCGAATGTGTTCGTCCACGATATTGGTTTGCAGCGATCGACCTGAAGGACGCGTACTTTCATGTCTCCATTCTTCCTCGACAGAGACCGCAGGCAGCTTACGCGCGAGCGAGCGCAATCTCTGCTCCGGGCACGCTCATATGGCTCCGCGGCTGAGTCCCGAGGTGGGCATGGCAACGCGGCACTCTCAGGGTAAAAGTTACTCAGGCCTGCCGCCGTGGAGGAACCTCAGCTTTCTACGGGCAAGTGTTCCCTTAGAACGAGTTTCCAGGCACCTTGTTGTTACGACGGATGCCTCTGCCACGGGCTGGGGTGCCATGTGCAATGGTCATGCTGCCGCGGGCTCCTGGAAAGGACCCCAGCGCATTTGGCATGTCAATTGCCTCGAGTTGCTGGTCGTACGTCTTGCCCTGCACCGCTTCCGAGCCCTGCTGAAGGACAAACACGTGCTGGTCCGCTCAGACAACACGGCGATAGTAGCGTACATCAACAAGGTGGTCTACGCTCCCGCCGGATATCGCAACTCGCCCGCCACTTCTTGTTATGGAGTCCGAACCATCTGAGGTCGCTTCAAGCTATTTATATCCCGGGAGCCCTGAATGAGGCAGCCGACGAGCTGTCGCGACTTCGGCCCCTCTCGGGGGAATGGAGACTCCATCCCCAGACGGTTCAGCTGATTTGGGAACAGTTTGGCGAAGCACAGATAGATCTGTTTGCCTCCCGCAACTCTTCCCACTGCCGCTGGTACTACCCCCTGACCGAGGGGACCCTCGGCACGGACGTGCTAGCGCACAGCTGGCCGCGGGGCCCACGCAAGTATGCATTTCCCCAAGTGAGCCTTCTCGCACAGCTACTGTGCAAGATCAGGGAGGACAAGGAGTAGGTCCTTTTGGTCGCCCGGTATTGGCCCGGCAGGACCTGGTTCTCCGAATTTACACTCCTTGCGACAGCTCCTCCCTGGCCTATTCCCCAGAGTAACGACCTCCTTTCTCAGGGAGGGGGCACCATATGGCACCCGCGCACCGACCTGTGGAACCTCCACGTGTGGCTCCTGGACAGGACGCGGCAGGCCTGAGTACCCTACCACCTCCGGTGGTGGCTACCATCACTTCTGCTAGTGCCTCGTCCACGAGGCGGTCCTACGCACTGAAGTGGGACCTCTTCGTCACCTGGTGCTCTTCTCGCAGAGAAGACCCCACGAAATGCTCGATCGGGTCCGTGCTGTCCTTCCTCCAGGAGGGGTTGCAGAGAAGGCTGTCTCCCTCCACCCTGAAGGTCTACGTGGCAGCAATAGCGGCTCACCACGACCTGGTGGAAGCTAAAACGGTTGGACAGCACGACCTGGTCCGCAGGTTCCTTAGAGGCGCCAGGAGGCTGAATCCACCTCGCCCGCTACAAGTACCCTCTTGGGACCTCGCAGTAATGTTGTCAGCCCTGCTTAAGGCTCCCTTCGAGCCTCTGCAGTCAGTAGAGTTAAAGTTTCTGTCAATGAAGACAGCACTCCTGGTTGCTCTGGCCTCTATCAAGAGGGTGGGGGACCTGCAGGTGTTTTCGGTTGACGAAGCGTGCCTGAAATTCGGGCTGGCTAACTCTCACGTGATCCTGAGCCCCCGGCCTGGATATGTGCCCAAGGTTCCCACCACTCCTTTCAGGGATCAGGTGGTGAACCTGCAAGCGTTGCCCTTGGAGGAGGCAGACCCAGCCTTGGCACTGCTCTGTCCAGTACGCGCCCTTTGCGCCTACGTAGACAGGACGCGGTGCTTTAGGACCTCAGACCAGCTCTTTGTCTGTTACGGAGGAAAGTAGAAAGAGAAGGCTCTCTCCAAGCAGAGGCTGTCCCATTGGATAGTGGACGCCATTATCCTGGCTTACAAGGTTCAGGGCTTGCCGTGCCCCCTAATGGTGAAGGCTCACTCCACGAGGAAAACATTCTTAGAATATATTTTTGTTAGTTGGGAATGTACTGTTCATGAAAAGCAAGTCTCTTCATGAATGTTGTTTTGTCACATATCTCCTGCTATTTTTGGTCAAACACATTCTGAACTTTTTGTACCCTTGTCAGTCGTCAGTTTTTTTCATCTGATGTCTCCTGGTTCCCTATTTCCAGATACCAGCCCAGCTACCAACACCCAGCCCTGCCCAATTGCATGCCCAGCAGGTGGAAAGTAGGAGGCATGGCGTGCAGGAGGAGCATGAGGCTGAGTACCAGAGGGCACTTCTCAACATCAAAGAGTCAGTGAAATCTGTGGATGGCCCAGACATTAAAGAAAGCCTGCAAGAACAAATAAGGCAGTGGTTTATTGAGTGTCGGTAAGCCATACACAAAAATCACTGATACAATCTGTAGTATGAAAAATATTGAAACTTTGGTCATTTTTGAGCAAGATGCTAACGTTCTAATCAGATCTATGCTGAGCTATGCTAAAAGTGCTACTGCCAGATCCGGAGATCGGCTGAATGGATTCGAAAACGGTAAAACTCAACTGTTTAACTCTAGGGGAGTTGAAAAATGTGCCTATTTTCAACACAAAAAAGTGACGTGTTCCTTTAAATTGAAACTTTTTGTGAAAACGGTATTAAAGTTTTTCAAAACCATATGAAACCAATATGGATGAAAAGAGTACATTTATATGAACGTGGCACATATGTTTTAAACTAGATTTTTAAAAGATATTTCCTTATCCTGGAGCGGTATAAGTGACTGGAAAAAGTTTTTCAGCTTATGAAATGAGGACTTTTGTTCCTCAGCATTCCCTCAATTACTTTTTCAGAATCTCTGGTACTAATCACCTCTATGTTAGTTTCTACCACTCAGACGTCCCCTTACCCAATGTCTCCTTTAGATAATCTGTTAATTTGCTTCCACACTCACAAGAGCTTTTCCTTGCTTTTCTCCATTCACTCAACCCATTATTTCACTCTAATTGTTAAGTACATTCCTGGTCCTTCGTCTCTTCCTTTTGAGGCTGGAATGTAAGCAGTCAAAGCGATTGCCACTTTTACCAAGGGCTGTTTATGCTTACCTAATGCATGGGCGATTTTCAAGTGTACACGGTGTAGAGTGAGACTGGGCTGATTAGTGCATTCCAGCCTGATTTACGGCCTGCCAATGCATGCTGCTGCCCATTAATGCTGAGACAACAGTCATAAGTCATCTCAGTTGGACAACACAATGTGGTGGGGGGAGTTCGGTAGCTTTGTCTCCGTTTAGCGGCCCCTTTCTCTGGCCCCTTCCAGTGACCTTGCTGGGTCCCTGCTGGTTGTATAAGGGATGTATGGGATCCCGGGTCAGGACCTGCAAGGTGAAGTATGTTGGCGTGGTTTCCATGTGCGGTTGAAGTGAAGGTGGAGTATTTGAGCAGCCAGCCAGACGTATGCTATAAAACATATACACGTCTCACCATTATTGCATTTTTCACCCTGCTAACTGAGTGCAGCAGTCAGGTTCCAGAAGTTAAAACTTAATACATTTTCTTCATAGGGAAATTGATTTTTAATGATAACCTTTAAAGACTTCTAAGAGTTCTAAGGTGTCAATTGTACAGGATTTTGTTGAAGAAATCTGTTCACATTAATTCAACTTATTTTTAAAAATGATTGAATTTGTGGTGAAAAACTACATTATCCATGGTTATCTACAGACAAATCCACCAATTAGAGTTGCGACGAAAAAGTTACGTCCAATGATGTAATTGAGTCTCGCTATGCTGTCAAAATACAAAAATATAGCTCCTATATAGGTTTAATCAACAACTATAAATTAATACTTTTATATTTAGCAGCCATCCTTTTAATTCGATTATGTAATTTGCAATGGTTCATGGGGTTGTAGTTATTTCCCTTACTATAGCCATTAAGTACACAGTCTTGTACTTTTTGGGGGGGGGATTAGATACTTTTTAAGTTTCTAATGCTATGATTCACCTCGTAGCTGGTTGCCTGGGTTCATAACTTATAACGCTTTAATAAAGACTTTTTTAAAATCCAAATGGGGAAAATGAATGGAAAAAATACTTCCAGAACCAACGCACTGACATTTTACAATCCCTTCATTGAAGTTGTTGAATAAAAAGCATGTTCAGTTTAACAAAAATGAAGCAAATCTGTTTTTCTTGTTCTTTTAGTGAGTAGATTTAGATGAAATTCAATCCCTCTGCATGACAGTAGTAGAGCTTTCAGCATGTGCTACCACATTGGAAGTGAGTTTAAGTTGTGTGCTACTGATTAAGTTAGCTTGAGCAGAGAGCTCAGGCTGGGCCCTGACTGACACTTTTACCCTGTTATTCTAAACCTGCCCCAGCTCCCCTGAGAGTCAGCGCTGGACCTGGCTAATGTATCCTCCCCATGTGTGAAGTTCACAGTTCAAATATGATTGATTTGCCTTTGTTCACGCGATCTGCTTTGTTTATCTATATGTTCACACAGACATGAAGTCTGCCTTACCTCATCTTTAAAAAATCTTTAAGAAAATTGTTTTTCTCACACAGAGTTCTTCCCATATATTTTCTGTTTTAGGAGGGAATTCTAAAAGAAAAGTTAGGAGGGAAATTTGAAATAAGTTTATGTGATATTGGTGTTTCTCTAGGTCTCTCAATAGAAGAAGAAAAAAAAAACATTTTAGGATGTTACATTATTTAAGTTAAAAATGTTTATGTTTGTATAATAGCATTAACTTCTTGAGCAATTTGAGCTACAGTAGCCCGTCTGTTTGATCAGACCACACGGGCCAGCCTTCGTTCCCCATATGCATCAATGAGCCTTGGCCCATGATCCTGTCACCGATTCACCACTGTTCCTTCCTTGGACCCCTTTTGATACTGACCACTGCAGACCAGAAACACCCCTCGAGAGCTGCAGTTTTGGAGATGTTCTGACCCAGTCGTCAAGCCATCACAATCTGGCCCTTGTCAAATGTTATGCCTGATATATATATACACACACTGTATTTAAATACAGCTAATGATTTGTGTTTCAGAGATGCCACCGGGAAGTTCCCTGACTTCCCAAGCCCTGAGGATGGAGGATCTGCATCCATATTTGCTCAGAAGACACCAGAGCAGGTTATTAATCTTATCAGTCCATTAAATCCAATACAGAATTACAGTTACAGACCCAATTGCTGTACTTTTACTTAGAAATATTATTTCATGTCAGATGTATACTGCTTCTTGATACTGTTCTTTTCAGATACTGAATAGATTTTTTCCATTAAGGCTTGTTAAAGAATGTTTACACGTTTAGTAAATGTTTTAAAAGGTTGCTGCTGAATTTGCTGCTAAGGCAGAAGAGAGGGAAAAGAGGAAAAAATCGAAAGAAGATAAGGACAAAAAAGGGAATGACCGCAAAGAGAAGAAGAACGCGAAAAAAGGAAAGATGAAAGGAAAGAAGGGGAAAGGAGATACAGAGGTAAGGCCATGGCTTCATAACACCGTATCACAGTTGCACAGAAATCAATAAAGGCTTTTTAAAGTATCTGTATCTGCAGAATTAAATCAGCTGATGTGGCACATAATTTGAGTGTCTACTGACTCCGATGACCTCTGTGGTCATGCCCACACACAATCATTTCATTGGTTGAACTGTATCGAGCTGACTTTAGGCAGATAATTTGATTACAGTGCGGTTTTAAAGAAAAATCACTTGGTTTTTCAGTGTACTTTCTCTTTTAGTGTTTCATTGTCCTTGTAACAAGACTATGATGCAATAAGACACTGACATCTCCATTACATGCAAGTTCCTCTAACCTATAGGCTTTTTTTGCATTACAGTTAGATAAAAGCAAGTTTACAGGCATTCTGATCAACATCTGTGTTCATTTTACAGATTTCCCATAGGTGAAGAGGCTTAAAGTTTCACTATTAAGTTAAAAGAGGCATAGATGAGAGAATTATGACATTTCACACCAGCTCTTGCAATGTTCCATCTTAGAAAAGACATTTAACATACTCAGTACACTAATATTATCATGCATAATTGCACATTGTAAATGTGCCTTAATATCCCTGCCTGAGTACTGTTCAGGGTTTATTAAGATGAGGAATGGTGAGGATGTTAGTTTGTTAAACTCATCCACAGACTCCGGAAATATCTGTGATTTCAGCAAGGCGTTCCTGCAGTGTTCCACCAAGATTTCACTGCATCCTTGATAACCTCTTGCTCTCTCTCTATTCAGAACTTCCTCTTGTTAAACATAGATATGGGTTCTGTTTTCTCTACTATGACATCCTGATTTCCTGTGTTCCTGTATTTTATTTGAACAAAGAGTTAAGATAAACTACACTATGATGTATTAAAGGATAGGCGTGGCAAGCAGTCCAAAGTGATTTGGGTTCATGTGAGGTTTTATGTTCTCTGATTTGACCTCTGAACGTCATATGCTGACCAGTGATTACTGTGAGCCAGTCAAGCGATAAAAATGCCCGCTCACGCTGATTGGCTGTGTTCCGGAGATCTAGAATGGAGCCTTTGTTCAGGCTTTCCTTCATAAGAGCACCTGTAATCCTCATTGGAGAGCCAAACCACTGATATCTGCTCACAATGAGGCCGAAAGGCCAATCGGACCTTTTTCAAACGCTCACATCCTGTATGAAAGCTGAGCCTTTCAATAGTTAATTAAGGATTTTTTTTTTTGTCAGAGCTCTTATGTTGCTCTAGTTTAGGCCTAGTTTAAATTTCCAAGTGCCACTAAAAGGCTCCTTGCTACTGAAAAAAACTAGGAAGTTCCAAATACATAGTTTACAAAGAAAAGAATGTTTATAAAACTGTGATTAGTAAATATTTAATACCATTTACCATATGGCCAAAATGTCCATTTCAAATATGCTATGTTGTAAACAGTAGAGCTTAAAGAAATGTATTCAAATAGAATATATATATATATATATATATATATATATATATATATATATATATATATATATATATATATATATATATATATATATATATATATATATAAATGTAAGGCCAAATTATAGTACTTATTGTACGTATAGTAACTAACAATGGTCGTAACATTTGTAATTGTATTTATTAATCTTTAACATTAGTTAATAAAACTGTTCATCGTAAGTTAATGCTAGCTTGGGTCCATTAAATAATATTAACTGGTGTAACTTTTGAGTTTTTTATAATTTATTAGTACATGTTGAAATTTACATCAACTAAGATTAATAAATGATTATAAGTATTTGTCATTGTTAGTTCATGTTACCTAATCCAGTTAACTAATATTAACTAATGAAAACTTACTGTAAAGTGTTGAAAAGTAAGTTAAGAAAGTGTCTTATCTTTAAAAAAAGAAAGAAAGAATAAAAGCCAAATGTATTTTTTAAATATATTTTGAACAATATATGTTTACAAAATTGCCACAATATATGAGAAAATATAAGTAACTAAAACTTATCAAAATATAGTTGTGTGAGTGTATTTTAAAAGCTGTATTTTCAATATATATTTTTTTTATATATTTGAAATTATATATTTATTTGCTGTATAGGCTGTTGCATATTACCTGACAAATTCAATTGGAGCTATATTAAACCTGTCACATGAATCCATTTTACTCCTGACATGGCTACAGAAATCTTTGATATAAGCTGTTAGATCCATTTGGAAGTTCTGTCTAATGCCAAGTGAATAATCATAAATCACTGCTTCCAGGCACTTAAGGGCCTTTCATATTTTCAGATGGATTTATGTCTCTTTTGGGGGTCATTAGTTGCTAATGGAGAAATGTGTTTAAAAGAAGACAACCCATAAAATATACAGTCTCCATTTGGCTTATTCCTTTTGAAAAGCTCTGCTCCTGAGAAGACACACTCTGCGGTCTGAGTGTGTGCTTGTGACACCCAAGCCAAACATTCACATGAGTATGTGAGGACGTTGATTTACTTTTAATGTGCGACCCCTAGTTGAGAGAAAGGAAAACAGGAGGCGCTGTAAATCATACTCGCAGCATCGCGTTCAGCCCCCGCTGTGTATTCACATCATTAAAATGCCAGTGCTGAGGGTGACCCCGCACCAGAGCAGCATGCAAGCACATCGCCCTGGGAAGACTTTTGATCACACGTGTGGAATCTCAGTCTTGTCTGATTTGTCCATAACTTGACTTATATTATTTCAGAGAACTTTCCTTGTCCACCAGGTAAAGTTCATTTACAAGAAAACAGTGCTGTGCTCATGAAGGAACCACCTTGATACTAACTGCCTGTTTTGCAGGAGGAAGAGAAGGGATGGAAGATGACTCCCAGTAATTTCCTTCCTACGGTAGTCGAGGGAGCCAAACTGTACAAAGGTAAGTGGGAAATGATGGCAAAAGGGTGCAGTCTGTGTCTGTCATCGATAATTTATGCAGCTTTTCCCTGACCAAATGACTAATTCTCAACAATGTCAATAGTGTTTGTGTGAGGTCAATGAGCGAGTGAGCTTTCATCACAGTTGTGACATGAGATGTGTCTGGAATACGTCTAAGTAACCAATAATGATAGGGCCATGTCAGATCTCAGGTCAAGACCGGTCCAGATGGTTCCACACCCCACATGAAGCGTATTTCCTTTTCTTTCTCCCTATACATCCTTCTCCTTCCCCCTTCTTTTGTGACTACAGATACATTTTCTTGCCCTCTCATTAAAACTGAGTCTCCTGACGCCACATTGAAATCCAGCTCCTCCTCGTTCTATAATCAACAGCAGTCGTTTGTCAACTCCCAAGTTGCCTTGGTTTCACGGCAAGGACAGTTTTCACAGTATATCTAACTACATTTGTTTGTGAAGTGATAGCCGTTCATCCAGTTCTCTCCAAACAAGTGTACACTATAAACAGACTCTGTTCCTTACGATAAATAACTGGCAGCTGTTTTACCAGACATTCACTGTAAAAACACAATGTTTTAGGCATTACTGGAGGCATTTAGATGCTTGTATATTTTACATTTCATAACCATTTAGATAATTAATTTACAGTTTTAAAAACCCTGAGAAAAGAAAAACTACCATACTTTAAAGGGTTAGTTCACCCAAAAATGAAAATGATGTCATCATTTACTTATCCTCATGTCGTTCCAAAGCTGCAAGACTTTTCGTTCATATTCAGAAAACAAATTAAGATATTTTTAATGAAATCTGAGAGATTTCTGTCCCACCATTGACAGTCCACACAACTGCCACTTGGACGCATCAAAAAGTCCATAAAGAGATTGTAAAACTAATCCATATGTTTACTAAATTTTAGTAAAGATAATTTATTATGAATTTTTAACTAGAATTAATTTACTTGTATTGTGTACTAAGTAAAACATTTTTTTTTAAGTTTTTTGTTAAAAAAAATATTAGTCAAATAATGTATCATGAACAACAATAAAAGGGTGTTCTTTATACTGTAGAAAAATAAGATAATGATTTCATGTGTTCATAAAAACATAACTCAAATAAAACTAAACCTGATGCATCACAAATTGGTTTCTATGAACATCTTTTTACTGTTTATAATGTCATTTTTACTGTACAATTTTTACGTGTTTGCCTTTTTTTTCATAAATGAAAAATTATAGTTGTAAATCATTTGCTGTAATGTATGTGGATTATCATGGAGTAATGTAAAATCTGGCCTTTTTTTCCCATTCGCACAAATGGCTTTAACACATTATATGTCCGATCTGACCTGATGCTTCACTTGGGTCTTATTCTGCAATGTGTGAGGGGAATGTGTGTTTAGGAGCCATAACTCAACCTCAACATTGCCTGTAGAGCAGCAAATCAATCAAGTCACCCCTGAAACCTCTTGACAAGACAAGCATGTTAATGACTGAGACACTACTTCCTGTTTGTGTAGAGGTTTAAGGTCTCTCAAAAGGAAATGAGAAGACTGGACTACACTTCTGTGTTTCAATGATCCATGAAGACAGGGTAGAGAGCTAGATCTTAGATCTTCCAAAACCATTTGAATAGTTTTGTGTCTGTGTGTTTGTGTCAGTAGGGAGCAGGTGAACCAGAGGTCTGCAAAAATCCCATTCTGAACATGTCAGTGTAGTAGCATTTCCAGGATAGATTGCTATGACAACATCCTGCACTGTAGCCTGTGTTCAGTGATTAGAAAACTTCCATCAACAAACTGCACTGTTCATTAAACACCAGTGGGAAATTACCATGGGGCATGGGCAAACCCTGTTTAGCTGTGGTCCGGTCCATTACAAACCATCTTATGTCAGACACAGATTGTTAGATCTTTTTGAAGATCTTTTTCTTCCACTCCTGCTAGACTCATTTACTTCCTGTTACCTGAGGGAGGTCTGAGGTGTCTTTTAAAGTCAACATCTGATAAGGAAAACTGTCTGGAAAGTCACTGAATCTCACATTTATCTCACAGCTGTTCGTTCAGCTTGTAACTCTGAATGAGTCTATCATTCTTTATAGAACGTAGAGGTTCACTAAAGCACATCACCACTTCACATCTGCTAAAGTTCTTTCTGTTCTCCGACCCTCCACATGTACTCATCAAGGCAAGAGTTGACGTCAAGTCAAGTCAAGTCACGTCACGTCAGTGAAGGCCTTTGATGCGTAATCTCTCCTTTATAGAAATGAACTGCAGTAAAACTGCAGTATGACTGTACTACACTCCTGGGCAAAAAAATTATCTTAATCACAAGTTATTGGTCAGGAAATTAGCTAAATTTAAGCAAATGCACTACTTTAAAAGCCATTGCTTTCTCAGGAGTTTTTGGCAGAATATGGGAAGTTGTGTGAATCACAATAAAACACGAATTGCATTGTGATGCTCCAGAGCAGTGTCTTTGAAAATATGCTGAGAAATATAATAGTAAATGCATATCTACCACATGAAGCATGGAGGAAGAGGTGTCATTGTGTGGGGAGCCTTTCCAGCTGCTGCTGCTGCTATGAGCTTGTCTGGCTATCACTAGATCAAGCATAATCTTTTAAGATTGAACATTGGTCTGGGGAGTCTGCTCTGTATTTTCTACTGCAAGAGGTGTGATCAATGGCCATAGTTCAAATGACTCTGTGTGAAATTGGGTAGTCCTTTAACCAATCAGACCACAAGAGGCGTGATCAACGGGCATAGTTCAAATGACTCTGTACGCAATTGGATAGTCCTTCAACCAATCAGACCAACGATACATCGCTTCTCTATCCGTCATTTTGTTAAACCCGCCAATAGCGCTAGGTGGATAAGCCGGTTTGTGATTGGTCCCCACAAATTTGTAACAGAAGCAGGATAAAACAATGTACAGTTTTCCAGCTTGAGCTTCAGGGTGAAATCAAATCGCCAGCAGATCGGGCTGAGTTTACCCAGTCTAGCTATGAGCTGCTTCATTGTCAAAAGTAATTTAATGCTTTGGAGTAAAGGAAATTATTGCAGAGGATCATTCTTAAAAAGGAATGATTAGATGTTATTTTTCAACAAGACAATGCTCCTGCCCTAATTGCAATGATAATCATCAAGTGGCTTGAGAACAAGTCCATCAGGCTCATGTTTTGGCCTGGTCAGTGTCCAGAATTCAATCCTATAGTGAATATTTGGTCTCACATTAAGCTCACATGAACTGAGAAACTGTATATTTTTAACTACTCGTGAACAGTTTGACACCATTAATATTGAATGGAACTCTTCTTCCTGTCTGCGCTGTTACTTTATCTACAGTATTTGTGCAATTCTTGCTAATTGCCTGACCAGTGATTAAAATAGTTAAGAGCACTTAATTACTTGGCACTTATTACTGAAATCTATGCAGTGTCAAGTTTTGTAGAGTAAAATTATGCTGTGCTGCACAATGATAAACTGTATAGCAGTTAAAATACTCTGCAGTACAACTACATTTAAGCATACTTGTAGTTAATATAATACAACACAAGTAAAGCTCAATTCAATAGTAGGCTACTTCAGATCAGTGCAACAACTGGTTTGACTGACAGCTGCACTGCAACTAAGCTGCAGTTACTGGACAACAGCTGCATTGGCATGTATACAGTTGGCATGTATACTGTTGCAGGTGTCATACTTGACTGTATGCAGCTGTAAAGCTTTTCTTAGACGTAGCATACTATATAGAGTTAAAAGTAGGCCTACTGTTTTTATTAAATAGTTGCTATTGTAGCTGGACAGTCTTATTTTGCTTTTAGCACCTATTATTTAAGTACATTTCAATTTTTTTTCAGCGAACAGATAAAACACTTTGCATAAAACATTTCAAATATACTATAAAATATAATATACAGTAATATAATATGTATAACAATTTGGAGACAGTAGAAGTGCCATTTTCATTACAGCTGTTGTACTGTACCAAATGAACCATTTATTTTACTAGTTACAAATATTGCAGTTATTTTTTGTACAGGCTATTTTTTGTGAGTGTGTGCATGTGGAAGTGCCTTTTTGACTGGAAAAAAAATTCAGCCAACTAGCAGCTGTAACCTTGCAGGAAGCAATTATATTCCCAGTCAAAGCTGCTTAATTCTTTTCATTAAGATTTTCCTCTAAATGTCACATTGCTGAGGAGCAAAGGGTTACATTCCTGAGGAATGAAGCTTAAAGGTGTAATGAAAAGCAGAGGTCAGAGCTCACCTCCCAAATATTTGATAGGGTGAGTGAATAGCGATGTCCGTCTCACAATGTGTTGGTTATATCTGTTATATTCCCCAACCAAACTGTTGTCAACAGCCTTGTCGACACAATACAATACCTTTAAATGTTTACATTTTAAAATGCAATTGAAAAGTTTTTTGTTAAAATGTTTTTTATGAATTGTATTGTAAAAAAAAAAATTTTTTTTTTCATTTTAATTTTTCATTTCATTTTGGTGATCAAAGATGAGTTTTAAGGGATAAAATTATTGACTACAGGGGAATTTTAAGTACACGTACACTTGTACTTCTTTTTCACAATGTTCTTCCCTCTCCCAGCTCTTAAAGCAGCCTTGTCACAGTAAACAATGTGATCAACAGACCAACATGGTTAAGTCCATGTCCCACATCCTGCCTGTGAGACAGCTAATTAGAGCCGAGGGTCTTTGCTGTGCGAGTTAATCGGCAGCACACTGTTTTATCAGCTGTCTGTAATTGGGATATGATCATGTGGTGGGTTTATTTAGTTGTAATGAGGCGGAAAGGTGAGCACCATATTTATCCAGAATCAGACGATAGCCAGCATGATCCCCAGAGGGACAAGCTTTGTTGGGAAAGTCAATCGCACCGCAGTTGAGAATGGCTTAGAGAGGCCACGGAAGTCATTTGTAGTACTCAGGGTAAGATTGAGATTGCCTGTTTGGTCTTGTCTGGCGCTTGCTCCCCTCTCATTCCCTTTCCCCCCTCCTTCCCTTCATGCATCTCAACGTCATGGCGCACTTGCTGGATGTGACCGATTGATTTCATTTCAGTCTCTTGGCAGAAGAGAGCCGTGTTAAGAAAGTGTCTGTTTCTCACTGTTAGCTGAATGACGGGGACAAACATGCAAAACAGGCTTTCAGAATGAGTGCAGCTCCATCATCACAGACTGACCAGCATACAAATCTTCACAAATGGTACAAAAGACCATACCATGAAGATAACAGGCGCTACGGAGCCGAGCGGAGTAGGTACAGCTGACTACCCTCCAGCTCTGAAGTGTTTTTTCACTCAATTCACATATGGTGGGTGGCAAATGTGCTGTATATACACCATGAGCAGATGTGTGTGGCCGCCCCTTCCCACAAAACTGGCCGCCGTGTCACGAGAAATGTTGTTGCTTTTCTGTTCATCCACAGTAGTGTCTGTTGTTCTTGCACTGTGTGGGGTTGGACCATTCTCAGAGGTCTTCAGTCCCAATAAAGTAGGTTTAAAATGCTGACCCCTAACAGTCATGTGTTTTCGGGAGAGTTAGGTGGATGTTGTCTTTAAACAAACAGGCCAGGCTATGTGAATGCATCCCTCTGAAGGAACGAGGCAATTATATGGATCGTATTGCTCCGGGATGTTTTGAAAATGTGACTTTGAAAAGGTGGCTTTGTGGACGACAGTTTGACCTCTGACCTTAGCAAGGGATCCCATTTCAAAGGTTGATGCTTATTTTTAGGTTCCACCAGAGTGAGCTTTAACATCAGTGCCCTTTGACCCCTATGTGAACTTGACAGCACTGCTTATTAGTGTTAGATATTCAGAATTTAAAGGGCACATTTTATGCTTTTTTATTTTACATTTATATTAGTGTGCACTATAGCTGTTTGTGCATGCATATGATCTGCAAATTTGTCCATGCCAAAGAGAGGTCATTTTTCCAATAGGAAACACTTGACTGAAATGGCTGGTTTGTAATCCTGCCATTATTTCTGTCTTATCTACGTCACCATATTTGTAATAACACATTTGCACAATCATGACACAATCTTCTTGTCATTACACAATCACTTCTTACACAATCAGTTCAACTATATTTCTTGTTCACTGGTTCACAAATCAGAATGGTCTCTCTCAAAGACTGCCCAAAACTGATTCAACATGCTCAGTCAGTCAAAAAGCCACCAACGTACGTCGGACGTCACCGACGAATTGGGATCCCTTTGGAAAACGCCACAGTTACTACCACTTCCAGCGCCCCGCAAAAAGCCCCTCAGACCGGGCGGGAACTCGCGCAGGGGAGTCACACTGCTGTTCCGCAAGACCCACTCAGCAAACTATTGGATAACGCTGGGAAAGCGTGCCCCGGGGGGCCGCTGCGGAAGCCACATCAAGCCCAGAGGGAATTCCATGTACAGTCCCTGACAAAAGTCGTGTCGCTTATCTATTTTGTAGAAACACCTTCTATTAACCTAACTTTTAATTCATCAATTGGTTTTAGAAATAGCTCATATGAAAAGCTAAAACCCTCCCAAATGACGTTTAATGCACTGAAATAAATTAGTTTCACTGAAAAAAGATTTATCATTTAATCAAGACAGAAAGGTCAAATTTTGGCAAGACAAAAGTTTTGTCACCTATACAGAAATTGAACAAATTTACTGCAAATACAAAAATATGTCAGCAAATTAAGTAGTGAGATCCAAATTTAATATCTTGTATGACTTCCATGAGCTTGAAGGACTGCATCCATGCGGTTTGGCAAGGACTAATACAATTTATTGATGAAGTCATCAGAAATAGCAAAGAAAGCAGTCTTGCATGCCTCCCAGAGTTCATCAATATTCTTTGGTTTCATCTTCCATGCTTCCTCTTTCATCTTACCCCACATATGCTCAATGATGTTCATGTCTGGTGACTGGGCTGGCCAATCCTGGCGCATCTTGATCTTCTTCGCCTTGAGGAACTTTGATGTGGAGATGGAAGAATGTGACGGAGCACCATCCTGCTGCCGAATTTGGCCTCTTTTATGGTTGGGAATACAAGAGGTAGCTAAGATGTCTTGGTATTTTAGACTATTGAAGTTGCCTCCCACCCTGCAGATCTCTCGCACACCCCCATACTGGATGTAACCCCAGAACATGATTTTCCCCCACCAAACTTCACTGTTTTCTGGGTGAATCTCGGATCCATGCCTGCTCCAGTAGGTCTCCGGCAATATTTGCGGCGACTGTGGTGTAATTCAGCAGAAGATTCATCTGAAAAATCCTTCTGCCACTTTTCCAGCATCCATTGGGCTTTGGCAAATGCCACACTGTTTTTCAATTGTCTTTTGTTTAGTGCTAGCTTCTGGGCACTGATTCGACCATGGAGGCCATTTCGAGACAGAATCCGACAAACTGTTCTGGTTGACACAGGGACTTCAGGTGACCAGGTCTCGTGGAGCTCTGCTGCAGTGGAAAATGGGCTGGCCTTGGATTTTTGAGCCAACAAACGGTCCTCTCGAGCAGTTGTCTTGCAGGGTCTGCCTGACCTGGGTTTGTCATAAACGTCTCAAGTCTCTTCAAATCTTTTTTTTATCCTCTGTACTTGACAACACTTATGTCTTTGCAAAAAATTACTCAATGGGCTTTACCAAGCTGTGAATATTAGAATATTTTTTGACAGTTTCATTTTGCACTGAAACATTATTACAAAATCTGTTGGGAGTAAAATGAGCCATTTCTTGTAAAAAAATCTTGATAAGAAATATATTTCAGCGGCACTTCAGTTCAATTTGTACACAAGCAAGTTCCACCAATGCATACGAGTGTTAGACCTGGCGTCGGACGCTCTGCCACGTCCGACTGCCGAGGGTTGCGGAGGACTCGACAGGGTTTGCCATTCTGGGGAACTCGACTGGAGCATATAAGCACACGTATCCGTTCCATGGGGAAGGGAGTGGCGCAGCAAGCCGGCACTAGAACAGGCACCTCTGTGTTACTGGCTATGGGAAGCGAGCACACGGGAAGCTACTGGCTCTACACGTAGGCTATAGAATCTAGTGAACGTGTTAGATGTCGCCCAGCCCGCAGCACTACAAATATCTGTCAGCGAGGCGCCACGAGCCAGTGCCCAGGAAGAGGCCACACCCCTGGTGGAGTGGGCTCTAACCCAGAGTGGGCAGGGCAGGGCACGTCTTGGGATTCATACGCCAAGACGATGGCATCCACTATCCAGTGGGCCATCCTCTGCTTGGAGACAGCCTTTCCCTTCTGCTGTTCTCCGTAACAGACAAAGAGCTGCTCTGAGGTCCTAAAGCTTTGCGTTCTGTCCACGTACAGCCGAAGGGGATGGACGGGACAGAGAAAAGCCAGGGCTGGGTCTGCCTCCTCCGAAGGTAGCACTTGCAGGTTCACCACCTGATCCCGAAAGGGAGTGGTGGGAACCTTGGGCACATATCCGGGCCGGGGTCTCAGGATTACATGAGAGTTACCAGATGATGATCATCAACTCGGATGACTGCAAGGGCTCAAAGGGCACTCTCTGCAGTTCGGTAAACACCAGAGTTAAGTCCCAAGAGGGTATAGAGGGAGGGCGAGGCGGATTTAGTCTCCTTGCCCCCCTCAGGATCCTGACGATCAGATCGTGCTTCCCTAAGGACTTACCACCTACCAAGTCATGATTTGTGGCGATAGCAGCAACATACACCTTGAGGGTGGAGGGAGACAGCCTTTGCTCCAACCTTTCATCTCACCAGTCATCTCATAGACAGGGCTCTATCGGAAGTGATGGTGTCTAACACAGCCTGTGGTAACCCACCTAGAACCTCCAGGTGCCAAAGGGTGCCCTATCTCTGAGTCAGGAGGTCCTTCCTCAGAGGAATGGGCCAAGGAGGTGCTGTCGCGAGGAGCACTAGTTCCGGGAACCAAGTCCTGTTGGCCCAATACGGAGATACCAACAGGACCTGCTCCTCGTCCTCCCTGACTTTGCACAGTGTCTGTGCAGTGTCCCCTTTACCTTTCAGATGTGGCTCGTGTTTATAACAATAATCTTGTGGGGTGGACTCATTTAAAGTAATGTAGTCGTCAGGTTTTAGCCAGGTTTCTGTCAAACACAGCACATCTAGATTATTATCTGTAATGATATCATTAACAATGAGCGCTTTTGGGGAAAGGGATCGAATATTCAGCAACCCAAGCTTTATCATTTGATTATCCGTATTATATCTATTGTTTATTTGTTGGACATCAATTAAATTATTACCGTTGAATGGTTTTGATGGTTTTTTGTAATTACTAATTCGCGGAACAGACACAGTCTCTATGTGATAACATCTAGGTAAAAGAGTGTCTATGTGTTGGGATTTACCTGACTTCTGTAATGGGAGGCAGCTAGCAGCCGGTTGGGTAAGCCAGTCCGTCTGCTTCCTGACCTGGGCCCTAGTTAGTCAAGGTTTAGCTCTAAGACTATGTGCCAAATTATTAGAGAGAAGATCGGCACCACTCCAAGAAGGAAGGATGCCGTCGTGTTTTAACAGGCCAGGTCTGCCCCAAAAGCTTTTCCAATTGTCTATGTTATTTTGCGGACACCACTTAGACAACCAGCCATTGAGTGATGATAATCTGCTAACTATCTCATCACTCCTTTTAACGGGGAGCGGACCAGAACAAAAAACTGAACCTGCCATCGTACTAGCGAGTTCACACACCTCTTTAATGTTAATTTTAGTGATCTCCGACTGGCAAAGTCGAACATCATTAGTGCCGACGTGAATACTAATCTTAGAGAATTTACGATTAGCATTAGCCAGCACTTTCAAATTTGCTTTGATGTCAGGCGCTCTGTCTCCCGGTAAACATGTGACTATGGTGGCTGGTGTCTCTATTTTCACGTTCCGTGTAATAGAATCACCAAAAACTAAGGCACTTTCAACAGGATTCTCAGTGGGTGCGTCACTGAGTGGGGAGAACCTGTTTGATGTTCTAATCGGAACGGAAGAGTGGTTTTTTGATCCGCGACTATGCCGCCTCACCGTTACCCAGTTTCCCTGCTGCAGGGGCCCTGCAGCCGGAACCGGAGAATGTAGTTCACTAAGCTACTCGCATCCAAATCAGTGTCTAAAGCTGTCACATCCTCACTACTCTCAGATAAAGTCTGGATGCGTGTCTCTTATTCTGAAATCTTCTCCGTCAGCCTAATTATCTCTTTACATTTATCACATGTGAAGCCCTGTTCGCCAACGGAGAAGCCTATACTAACCATGCAGCAAGCAGTGCAAGTGACAATGACAGGAGAAGATGACATAGCTTACCGTGTTTGTTGATTAATCCAACTTACCACAGTGGTTTGTTGGAGACTATTTACAATTCCAACTCACCACGGTTTTTTTAATGAACTCAGAAAACAGGAGAACCGGGTGCAGAGATGACAAGCTAACAGGTAAGCGAAATGCTAATGTCGAACGTGACCGACTGAAAGGGAACTTAACACCTGCACAAGTGTTAGTCTTTCAATTTCATCATCATCTATACAAATGGAGAAACTTAGGAATAATTTTACTGTAATGCAAACATGGACAATGTAAAATAAACTGCAGTGAATTATAAGCAGTAGAGAGTGTCATTCTTGATTTGTAAAGAAATTTTACAAAACAAAACATTGTATAATGCTACCTGATGTTAGTGTTTTTTAGGTCTGTGTTTTATGATTGATAACATGTGTTTGCTGGTTGTAAACCTTTGCTTAGTGTTCTGGAAGAAGAGTTGATTTGAGACATGTATGAAGTGTTTTGTTAGTTTTAGTTCATTTTACTGTAAATGTGAAATGAACTGCTGTGCCAAGATTAAAGTTGGCTATAAGAACTTTGTGAAGAGTTTTGAAAAAATTACCTAAGTATTGAGAAATGTGTCCTAGCAAAACAGTAAATCTTAAACTTACTGGAATTATGATTTTTTTTTTTATTTCAATTCAAATTTTAATTTTACTTCTACTTCGTTTAAGCTGCACTACAGAATTTTGGTTTCTATATCGCCATTCTGTGGTTGAAAACGCATGACTGCAGAGCAGTCATTTGTTCTTCAACACTGCTCTTTGTTAGTGGAAATGCAATTTTAACGGTGATCATATCAGGGTGAATCTGTCATGCTGCACTTAACCCACTGACAGTAAAAACTTCCTACAAAACTGTATATCAGAATAAAAATAAATATTATGAGTAAGTATTAAATCTGCCACTGTGGTTTGGATCTTGTTCTATCACATTCCCTCTCTGATCACAGTTTGAGTCTGTGCAGTTAAAATTTCTTTGTTTTGACAATACTTCAACAAGGTCAACAAGGGTTGCCATTTATAATTGTCCATGTTAAATGCCTGTTTGCTGACTACCTCAAATTAAACGCGACAACACTATTTGTCATAGCAACAAGCTACAACCCCTCCTCAGCACCCCCACATGCAATATAGTAGCTGTCTATGTTTACAGACACGACATAAACATGCAAGAACAAAAGGCGTGAGCCTGGAATTTGCCACCAAATCTGTCCCATCTGCTCAAAATGTACATCATTATTATAGACATAGGGCCAGTTTTACTAACAGCTTGCGCTAGCGCACACCCTCTTTTGACATAAAAAACCCCCGAACTGTCAGGATTTACTAAAGACACGCAGTCTTTACCTTATTGCATATGTATTTGTAGGAGTTTTCCTTTCAGACGCAAAATTTATGGGAGGAGAGTATTTAAATTAATCATATGAGGTTGCACTAGTCAGTTTACTGATATTTGTGCCATTATTTACCACCACAAAAAAAACAGACGCTAATTTGCGTTGCTTTTGGTAAATTGTGTTGGTCATTATCAAAATTATACGGCTATGTCTGTTTTTTTTTTATTTGGCCATCGTCAGTAGATCACGCACAGAACTTTCCATTCCCATCTGCACTTTTTGGAATTGTGCTCTCAAGCTAATTTGTATAATAAATCTGTCCCTTAGAGTAGTGAATAAAGTGAGTAAGTCAAGGGCAGATTTGAACAGATTTTTTTATGTACTTAAAAAAACTTTAAAATGTAGGAACTTAATTTGAATTTATTTTTAACATTTGAATCATATCATTTTTATCCAATTTTAAAAGGTGCACAATCCTGTTGTTTATAAAGCTTTGTTGCAAGAACTGTAGCTCAAGCACCAAGGTCATAGATTTGATTCTCAGGTAATACATGAATAAAAATATCAGACAGTGCTTGATCCCGATATACACACATACACAGAATTATAGTATTTCAAAATATCCGTCTTGGCAAGTATTCATGCAAACATTATCTGTTATGTCTTAAATGAACGTTTGGTTAACTGTTGAGTAAAAAACATCTGATGAGTAACATTATAGATCTCTGCAGTACAGTTTTAATATATAGCCTGTCTGTTTCATCAATGTTAATAAGTTGTTGTATCATGGGAAAAAAAGCTGAATATATTTTTCCTATAGATTGAAGATTCCTTGTTGACTTGGTATGTGTCAAATTTGGCTTTATTACCAGGGATTTTAAGGTATGTCATTTTTTCGTCCGATTCAATATTATTTCTCATTTTTTATTTTTAATAGAGAATGTGAAAATAACAATAACTTGTTTTTGAAAATGTACTCATTGCGACTCATTTTGCCAACACGGGTTACAAATTTAAAACAAACTTTCACAAATATTTGTCCTGGCCAGTTTAGATTAAGTTTGCTGTTTCGCTATGATATGCAAATGAACAAAACAGGGAAAAACTAATTCAGACTCATTGTGAGGTCAGACCCTGCCATTCAGTCTTCTTCCATTTTCCAAATCAAATTGGCGTACTGCCTTTAGCCAGGACAGGAAGTGGGTGGAAATGGACTTCCTGTCAGGATGTGGCGCGTGAGAGCACAGCACGGAGTACAATCAGACTCTGCGTTCTCACCCAGACTACAGCACCTGTGCTTCCTCTACGCTCCACACGCAGGAGGTCCGATTGAGGCCCAACAGACCTCTCAGAATTGTTTTCTCTTTTACACACAGTGCTGACTGATGTTCTCCTGGCTATACTTTGATGCTTTGTGTCCAATTCAAATTTGTTTTCACATGTCAGAGAATGTCTGTATGTTCTGCTGTTTTAGATGAATGAACCATCTCAGTTTCCCTGAGGTATGATCATATTGTTGTTGAAATTTAGTTAAATTAATCAAGGTCCTCTGTGGATTTGATGTGCTTTGCAGAGGTTTGGCATAACCGAGATGAAAAACAGAACTTCCTTCAAAGTTTCGATGCTCAGTTGGTGCGAGAGGAGAAGAGATTGGAAGTTGAAGAGGAGCTCAGAGTTCAGGTGGGAGCAGAGCTGTCATCAGGGGGGGAACCAGGGATCTGTGATGAAGGGGTCCCAGTTAACACATCTTTAAACTGCCAAAAGTATGCGAAGTGAGGCCCTCAGCTTCATAATTTCGTCTCGGACCCTCATGAATTCAAACCCTGGTTGGGAGTAAAAAATCAACACTCTTTCTGCACTACATTTTATTAAAGTCATAACACTCTATGAAAACAAAACACCTCAGCTCTTTCACTTCCCTTGTAGCTCAATTCATTCCATCACATTTTTTCCTCTTTCTCCATCTTTATCTCAGGTGGACGAGCTGATGAGGCAGGAACTAAAGAACCTTAAGCTGGTGGTGGACAGAGACAAGGGAAAGAAAAAGAAAAAAGTCAAGAAAAGTAGTAAAAAGGTGATTGGCAGACATGCATACTTCTTCCTTTGAGATAAAAACTTAAGAGTATTTTAAATTATCTTCATGAGTGACAGTGTACAGATGCTCAGTGCTCCCTGATGTTGCACAGATTATAGATAGTGAATGGCCTGTAAAACCCTGTAATGTGTCTTTTAGTCTGGATGAACCCAGATTTTGGGATATACTCTCTGCCCTCTGTTTATGCACCTTGTGTGAGGGGCCCTGGGGTCATACAGTGATCTGTACTCATGACCAGGAATGTGGTCTGGACAGAGAATTAGTAAAGGTGCCTTGCACTCGTCAGCTTGTGTTTTGATAGGGCCCCCTGTTCCCCACCTTCTCTACCACACACACACACACACACACACACACAGGTTTCCATGTTTTATGGGACTTCCCATAGACGTAATGATTTTGATACTGTACAAACTGTATATTCTATCCCCCTAACCCTAACCATCACACATATCTTTCTGCATTTTTACATTTTCAAAACACTTAATTTAATATGATTTATAAGCTGTTTCCCTCATAAGGACCAAAACATTTTCCCATAAGGTCAAAAATTACTGGTATTACTTGGATCTAGAGAACCAAGACGTATGGTAAAGTAATAATGTGTGTAATAGTAGAGTCATATACATGTACATGAATATATTTTCATCTCAACACATATTCTAAAAATATAAAAAGCCTGTTTCTGCCACAGAGTAAAAAGGATAATTGCGACTATTTGTTTTGCAATTGCTGTTTTTCATAATTGCATACTTCACATTACTTCTCATAACTGACTTTCTCAAAATGCGACTACATTTTGCAATCAGAGCTTTGTTTCTCATAGTTGCGACTTCATATCTCACAATGTGACATTATTTTATTATTTTAAACTTTATCTTACTTTTTTTTAATTCTAAAACAAAAATAGGTGACATGGAAGCAGTATTATCGGAATGTGAATACATCATGACTGACTTATATTTAGACAGAATAATATAGTATATATATAAATAAAAAGATAGATATGTTTGTATATGTATGGGAATGTGTGTATGGCTCTGTTCAAATGTGACCTGTAAATATATGGGAATATATAGAAGACCAATCCATCTCTATTTTTCCTGCAATCAGTCACTATTGTGTCTTCTCCAAAACAAGAAGCACAGAAAAAAAGGCCTCATTGCATGCCTGCACAAGAGCTAGAATTCCTCAACAACATATTTGGCACCCTGCTTGAGTTGCTGTACACTGAAAGGTTTTGACAGCTAAATCGGTCACAGACGCTGTCTGTCTGGCGCGTGTAATTTATACACAAAGATGTTTTTTATCATTAATTATTCTGCAAATGCAGGCACACGCAAACCCCATTCAGCTCTGTTGGCGTTAGGCTAAATTCCAGCTGTTAATTCATCTCACTAGGTTTGCACATTGAACTTTGTTGGAATTTTGTGAATTTAGGAAGTCATGCAGTTTGGGTACAGCAAATTGAACATTATGCAACTGGGAGGGTTTGTTTGTTAAATGAACATGCAACGCCCAAGCTGAGCTAATGATAGAAGGAGTTCACCCTGTCTGTTATATAATTGCTGGCATCGGTGTTCTTTAGGAGAACGTTCCCTGGTCTTAATATTACTGACTAATTCAGACCTGCCAAAAAATGATCCAAGATTTTCCATAAAAATATTTTGTGGAATCACAGTATGTTCAGTCCAGTGGTTTCTGAGAAAATTAAGTAAGTGGGAATTTATATCCTCGCCAAACAAATATTTAGAACGTTTGGTAACACATAATTCATGGAATTACCTGGCTGCTAGTCTGGTTCATTTGTGGTTTGGAAAAGCCCTGAATTACAGCCGGTTCCAGGGTGTCTCCAGTAGGCTGCAAAAAAATGATTGTACTGAGAGTTCATTCTAGATAATCAGGGAAACACACACGTGCAGACCATCTCTTCTTGCCACACAGTGTTTGTTTGTGTCGAGTCACCAGAGAATTTTCAGGAATTCTACATTTTGGATGCAAGCGCATATGCCACACACCTGTTATTAAAATGTTACACTGTAGTGTCAGATGATTTAATATACTGAAACAGACATATGCCTTGGTGTTAAAAGAAAAATACTTCCTTTACAGCCTGACACTAATCTAATCACACTTTGATTCTTGTTTAGACTTATTTCAACCTCAAAACCAGAAAGAAAAATATAATTTCTGTACTATCATATGACACATACTTTAATTACCTTGTCATTCTTGATTCATATATATTTCCATATATTGTTGTCCATAACTAAAAACACATTTTCTTTGCTTTAGAAGAAAAAGAAAGGGCGGAAGACTGGAAAGAAGAAGAAGAAAGAGAAGGACCTCACAGCTGACAGGTTTGAATAAATAAACTGGTTTAAAAATGCTAAGTATATTTCTCAAGAATATTATAATGTAGTTTAATCATTGGTAAAAGAGCATTTTGACCCCTGCCACTGTTTGAAAGTGGGAGATGTAGGTCATATGTTAAACACCAGTGCACTGTGAGAGTTATGCAATAGATGGATTGTGCTTCTGGAAAGTGCTCAAGCATTTTGAATGTCAGGGTTTGGAGCTCAGGGGGTGACTGGCCAACATCCATTTGGAGCACAAGAATTCACGGCTGGCTCTGAACGCTGTGATGTAATAGAAGGTTGCATCAGATACACAGCATGACTGATCAGTTTGCTCCCCTGTTTGCAATGCTCTTTCTGTTTTTCTCTCTTTCAAACATACTCTCTACCTCTCTTTTTCTCTTCCCTCTAGGACCATAGAATCTCTATATGAGGAGCTTGTTCTGGAAGGGTTCATAATCAGGCCAATGAATGTCAAGTTGTCAGATTACATAGGTAAAAACTAAACACCACTGAGATAAATGTCACATCTTTTTAATTTTTAACATTCTGTGATGTCTTCTTGATCCCATAACTTGTGTCACTTGCTTAATTATGCATTAACTAAACATTACACACAAAAAGTTTTACGACAAATTTCCTTCCAATTGAATTATCTTTAAATGGTGTAAATATTTTATTTCAATAATTCACTTTAGACATTCTACTAACTTTAAGTAACTTTACAACTACAGGTAAACTACCATTCATTTGAGTATTAGTATATCGTCTGCTTAATATCTGCTAACACTTTAGTTTGATGGTCTCCCAACAGACATTCTTGCCTCTGAATTATTATTAGCAGGATAGCCTTGAGATGTAACATCTTATTTTTTGAGGGTCTATTCTACTGAGTATAAGTTACTTTTCAACTACATGTCAATTTATTCTATTAACCCAAACACCTAACCCTAACCTAACAGTCTACTAAAACTTTAGTGAGAGTTAGTTGACATATAGTTGCAAAGAAACTTATAGTTAGTAAAATGTCTGAAGTGAACTATAAAATATAACCATATTTTAAGTTCTGAATAAATTTGAAGTTATTAAATCAAATTAAAGTTCAAACTTTGAACCTTTAAAAACAAAAGTTGTTTTGTAATAAATATAATGTAATTCTAGAATATATACATTTATATATTATTTTTATTATTATTATGATTATTGGTCAGACCTAACAGTTCACTCTGCCAGTGGCACCAGAAAAGAATAGATCTTAGATTGGCACAAGACGTTCAGCATGTCCTGATTTTGTTGTTTAGTTAGGCATGTTCCTGGGTCAACATATTTTGTTGATCCTGGAACAACATTCCTTTCCGAAAATGAAATCCGCACCCTATCCCTAACCATAACTTCTCCTTAAACTCAGAAGGAAATGATAGGTGAATGTCACTGATTAATGACATTCACCTAACCCTGAACTTGACATAAACTTTGAACTTTTTCCTCAAATCTGATAGGTAGATTGGAATGATGTTCCAGGATCAACAAAGACGTTGATCCAGGAACATGTCGTACTTGGTGAAATCAGGTTTTGCAGAAGTTCACAGCCTGTTAAAAATCATTCTCTCCCCTCTTTTTCCTGGCACAGTTTAATGCCACATGAAAACAGAGACTCTTGTCTCAGGTCATAGGCTGTGGTCACACTTATGGGGCTCCAAACTGCCTTTGAAGTCACTTGTTTGCTAAACATATTCAGTATTCAGCTGATAATTCTTGTAATTAGTTAGTACACATAAAGTACATAAAGTCCAGTGTCAGATTTATAGCTTTGATGTGAACATAAATTGTACCTACACTGTTTTCACTGGTTTTCATTTGTTGCCATTTGTTACATCTCACAAGCACATTCAAATCAGACGGTTACATCAGTTAATGAAGTCTTCCAAGTTAGAATCAAGTGAATCAGTTATGATAAATGCCTTGCCCAGGGGTTCAGACTGGGTTTTACTGCTAAAGCGACATGATCACAGACACGTGCACAGTGCTAAATCACACCCCTGCGAATGTGTGTGTGTATCACAATGGATTTTATGACTCATCATCAATTGTTCATCTGCACAGCATAGCAACCTAATGTTGCTCTGAAATGGCACAAAATCCAAAACCTAAAAAATTTAGTTTCTATTTAGTTTGTTTTCCGGGAACAGGGTGTGCCGTTAAAAATATAGAAACAACATTGACTGCTATGTGTCGGAACAATTTTGTCACTCTGACATTATTTACGTTCCATGGAAACCATGTAAGGGTGATGTGATGCAATGCTGGCAAGCAGCCATTGATGTCTGATGTTTGATATCATATTTAAAGCATTATGGCATATATTTTTCCTCGTCTCTCTAGGTGAATACAGTTACTTGGGCACAACACTGCGGCAAGCAGATATTGAGCCCATGCCATCTCTCTCGGATGTAAGACAGCTCATCGCACTTTATGGCATCCTCCCTTTGGGTGAGTGTTACCAGCTATAACTAGTCAGACCTTGTCAACTCTGCTTCTCTTTGTTTTAGTCATCATACAAATGTTCAAAAACAACTGGAAATGTCTGGCATTACTCTGGTGATGTCACTATAATGAAGCATGTTCTGCCGAACTGCTAAAATGAGAGTTAAATATGTACTCTTTATGATTACAAATCTGATACTGATATTTGCATGTATGTTTTGGAGTGAATTAGTGAATGCACAAAACAAATTAAGTTTTAAATGTTACCATGTTATTACTACATTTATACATTTTTATTAATTAGCAATTATTTGACATTTCATTTCATGGATTCGTGCCTATAATATGCCATAAAGTGCGTATCATAGGCTCATGACAAACTGCGTACCATATGCACGCCAAAACTAATTTTGGCGTATACATTCCGCGACATTGCATACTCGTATTATTGATATGCATTTTCAAGTGATTGGGCTCAGGAAATAGATAAAAATATTTTAGAAAAGAATTTTGAGACATCTAACTAATTGATAATAGATAAAACTAATAATAATAAAATAAAATAATCTATATAACTTCATGTATAAAGCCTTAGTTGATACCCAAGTCAAAAAGTGTTTGTATCTCATGTACATTTAAAAAAAAAACTACTAAATATATAAATCACATGTATAGTTTTGGCTGATCTGCAAAGTGTGGTTCCCATACTAAAAAACTTTTTTGGGGTCAAAACAGACCTACATGCATTATATAGCTCCAAACAACTATAAGCTATGAACAAGCTTTGTGCTCGAGAGCCTCTAGGGAACTTTATAGTGGCACACATCATTTTTTCAGGAGCAGCATTATTAGATCCATGCACACATGTTTTGTTTTGTGTAAATGTAGGTAATAGAACACACCCTGTCTGCCCTTCTGAACTGTACTTGACCCTACTAAGCAGCTCATGGTCTTTTGTAATTTTCTCTGGAGCGAATGCTTCATTGTCATAGCAGGGCCCGGTGTCCTGTATCACCGTATCAACACCAGCATCACTCTATACACTCACTTCTCATTTAATAACCCAGTCATAGGTACAATGAGATCAGCACAGGGATCAGGCCAGATCATACACACACTGCCCTGGTGGGCTTTTACCATAACAACGCTTTGCAAGGGAGAGTTAGATTGTCCCTTAGTGATTCGTGGCCCTAGGCAGAAAAGGGTTACCACATAAACAGAGCTCAGCGCTAAAACAAAGACACCTCAGTCAGCAGCAGCAAAACAATCACACAAAGGAGTCAGGACGTCTATATCCCTGAAGATCTCTGTGGTATGAGAGAGTGTGATGTCTCTCCAGCGGTCTGTCATCACGGCATTCCCAGAGGAGAGTAACACTGCAAGTGCAAAACTAGATTGCTCTCAATACAGCAAAAGCAGAGTGAAATAAATCAACTTTCAAAGTCAACATGAAATGAAAACTCACCCTGTTTTCTAAATGCCTATTATAGATCTTACTGTCTACAACTAATCCGATTCATTCCATATATTTTGTTGTTGATGTCAAAGACTGTGCCTCATCAAACTTAGCAGTATTTTGGCCCAAATTCACCTGTTACTCTGTATGTCTACTACCAATACAATATCTGACCAAGTGCTTTTTGTTAGAATGGTAGCTGTTGTTTATTCATTTCATTTACAAAATCCTCACACACATTATTTAGCTAATTTTTGGCATGGTTCATTCTGATCAATTTTGATGGTAAACTTTCAGTGTTTGTTTTTAAAAACTTTTTTATTGTCCTCGAAGCAAAACAAGTAGACAACTACTGATCTAAATTAATACCAAATAAAAATAAACCAACATAAAAAATAATTTTGTTCTAAACTGGTCTTTTCAACACAAACCAAGGAGAGAAAGGAAAGATAGGTGTTTAGATTAATTATACCACTTTCTCTACTCTGTGTGTGAAATAAATCCTAGTTTTCTGTTTGATTGTTCCCTCTTTAAAAGTGACTAACTGCCCTAGCCTGAGGTATGTTTCTCTTTGTACTCACTCCAGAGATCAAGTTTTGTTATAGATCTACCCCAGATTTGACTTTCTTGCTTTTATTTCGTTTCTTGAGTTCTTACCCATCCCTATAAATATAATCACTCTCACTATTTTAAAGGGAAGACTGTAAATCTGATTTGAGCATATCAAAGCCAGCATTGGTTAACTGGGACAGTGTGAAATGCATGATCCATGATTAGTACAACCACCTTGTAAGTGGTTGTATAAAAGCACAAGTTTCTCACAGTGTTCTTCATTGTGCTTGTCTGTAAACCATTTTATACTTGATAAACATTGCAGATATTCTGAGGTCAAATGAACTTCCTCCATAACACAATGGCCCTTTTAACAGAGCTGTTGGGAGAGATTAGGAAGTGTAATTCAATTTTGGATAATCATGTTTAAACCGTGGCACTAAACCGATACACATTCATTCACGCATAAACACACATGGACTGTACTTCAATCTGCTAACTTACAGTGCGCAATAAAAGTATGCACTTCGCTGGTGATGGTGAAGTACATGCTTTTGATTGAGCAGCACTGTGTGGGAAATATTGTTGGCTAATAACCAATGAAACCTTTTCTGTGACACAAATCGGCTTTCTCAAGGGGGCGCTTTCCTACTTAAAAAGCTAAACTCTCCATTGAACCACATGCAAAACTCAGGATGATGCGAAGCACTGCTACTTGGGCGCAGAGATATCACGCAACACATGAAATAGCTTCCATCAACATACCGGCTTTCATTTAATGTATTGCGTGATATCTCTGCGCCCAAGTAGCAGTGCTTTGCCTGTGCTTCCCCATAATATAGTCCCAAGTCAATATCTGCCTAGGAAATTGCCTAGTCTTAAAGGTCCCGTTTTTCATGTTTTTTTGAAGCTTTGATTGTGTTTACAGTGTGCAATATAACGTGTTCATGTTTCGCGTGTAAAAAAACACAGTATTTTTCTCACAATTTAGTTATCTGTATACCGCTGTTTTCTCTGTCCTAAAAACGGCCTGATGATTTCCTTGTTCTATGAAGTCCCTCCTTCAGAAAAACGTAACGAGTTCTGAATGCCAGCGGTTCCGTGTTGTGATTCGACAGCAGGTTAGCGCACGTTGCCCGGAAAGGTCACGCCTCTTACCATAACGGGGAGATGCATGCGCTCAATGTTATTGTAGACATGGCAAACACACTTCTCAAACGCAACACTTCCTCTTCTCCACATAGGAGAGCAACAAGACCACGCCCCCTTTTTTGCTTATTCTTGTGGGCGGAGGTTAGTCAACAAACTGTTCTATAGACGTCATTAAAGCAGGAAGTGCAGGGATGTTGTACAAACAGGCCGTTCGCTGTAGGCTTTGAAAGGGAACTTCTGTTAAATAAAATATCTCGCTTGGCATTGAACTTTGAGCTTTATAATTTTACAGGTATTATTTATGCTCTAACAGCAACATTACACACTAACTAAAGTTTGAAAAATTGGATCACGAAGAACAGGACCTTTAATCTGCATCGCTATTTGTATTAGTTGTTTTTTTATCACTTTTACTCGGGACATGCTAGCTGGCAACATAGGATTCCATTCATTATGCTAAGCTAAGCTAGCGGCGACCCTGCCAAACTAAAACAATGCATGCACTGAAACAAATATGCATTTGCCCACATATCTAAATGTAGGATAGAAGTTGAATAAGCCCTATTTCTAAAAATGGTGGAATGTTCCTTTAAGTATCTTTATCAAATATATTAGCAACTTTTACTCTCTACTTGACTACATTTTTTAATTAGTAAATTTACTTTTTACTCCAATACATACCGATATCGCCAAGGGCATTGAAGGTACAATATCTTGTGGGTTTTGCCTTTACTCACCCAAAAAGGTCAACAAGGCTACTTTATGCGATTGAGATCGGGTAGTTGAGAATCGCAAGTTGTTTGATTTATGAGCTGAGGTTATGACTACAGCGGGTGATGCAGCCGAAACCAGCACATCCAATGCAAGTTGACTATTTAATTTAAATTACCATTATTTAATGTATCTGACTTGAGGAGCCATTACGGTTAAAAGTTTCTACTTCTTAGAACAAATGGAACACACCATTAACCCATTTCTCTGATGTCTGGTAAAAGTAGGCCTATTCATGTGCTTTATGTGTCTTGATAGCAGTAATTTATTTACCGTAAAAATAATTTCTTAACTTTTAGGTTTAATACAAAATGCAGCAGTAGCAGCTTTGGCCTTGCATCATTGACAAAAAAGTAAACTCATCCTTTTCCAATGTGCAAGGGATTTTGGGTAATGGCACAAAAAGAACGCTCACTGAAAATGCACACACACACAAAAAACATTATACCATGCTGGCACTTTTACTTATTTCAACCTACTATGATTTCAGTCTTCTTGTATATTATTTAGAATAGTATTTGAATTAGGATGTAGCCTATGCCCTATTCATGCAAACACAGCTAGCACAATGTGGTGATTTTTCTATTTATATCGCCCCTGCTGGTGATGAATTGAGAAACCAACTTTCCCTTGAGCCTTTGATATATCAAAGTTCATCATGATATAAGAATATTCTGTAAGTTTCAGAGCTGAAAATGTCCTTGTTAGTCAAAGAAAAGCTTTTATAGACAACAGGCCCAGAAAACGAGTGGGATCCAATGACTTCATGGGAAGAAGAAATGCAACTCAACTGATGAATATGTATGCATGCTTCTGAAGCCCCGCCCACAGAGTCGAGGCGCCAACGGGTTTACAGAGCAGTGATCATTGCGAGCAAAGTAATATATTGCTCTGTGCCAGGTTGTGGAAGAACACAGTCGCTGCATAAGCTTCCTTCGGATGCTACTATTAGAAATGAGTGGTTGAACTTTATTTTTAATGACGTTCCAAGGCATGTACGTGTGTTCGCTGCGGAATCGTTTGTAAACAAGTTTTAGGTGCTGGATTTGCAGACACAGTGTTGTGCCTTCTATATTGGATTCGACAGGAATGGTACAACAAACTTATGTGAGTAAATAAAAATAAAAATAATAAAATTAAAAATAATTCGTCTTTTTTATATGTAATGGTCGGCAGACCTATGAATCTCAAATAGGAAATAATATTCCTTTCTTGATCTGGCGCGCGCTGCGTGTGTGTCTGTGTGTGTGTGTGCGGTTCGTGCTTATCGACCGATCGGGCGGGCCATGTAATACAGAAATAATATTCCAATCAATCTCAGGTGGATGAGAAATAAATCATTGTGTTTGTTTGATAAAGACGTTTACGAGCCCTGTGATCGAGAGAATCATTCCGGTTGCCGCTTTCAAAACGATCCCTCCCTAATGTGAACTGAACTGACAGGGGAGCTGAAGCTCATTAAATATGCAAATCTTATCCAATCCTAGTTTACTTCCAAGTCTCCAGTGTGGCACGCCCATCAAAACCCAGCGTTCAGGAGAAAGCCTCAAAACCAGTCTAGAAAATAGCCTATTACTTCTTCATTATGATGTTTTTGAATGTAAAAAACACACAAACGTCATTAGTTGACCTCAGACAACAGTATATATTAAAAAAAAGCCAGTTCATGACCCCTTTAAAGTGGAATGGTTCTGGGTTGGTTTGTACTTGTGAAGTTTTTACTAAGATGACAGAGAGCTCAAAAATACCCACACATACAAAATATGAGCCTGTATCACTGCAGTTCTTTCTATGCTCTCAATGTATGCCTTTTATAGGCAGGGTTCTGCCTACTACTTTTTTTTTTACTTCAACGAATAGTCAAGAAAAATGAACATTCTAACATCATTTACACACCCTCATGTCATTCCAAACCTGTATGAATTTCTTTCTTCCATAGAACACAAGAGAATACCGCTCTATGTATTTACAATAAATAGGGACATGAAACTGTGCATCCAAAATCGTATACTGTCTGTGTGGGTACTACATTTGAATTTGAACATTTCTTTGCAAACTTTAAAAAAGTACATTCTATATAGTATGAATATGGGTTATGAATGAAATTAAGACGTACTACATCCTCTATGTTGTTACTGTAATGTGATCTACCAGCATCAGTTGCGTCGCTTCACCTCAATTCACAAATCCTCTCCCGTGGCCTCACCTGTTTTTCGGGTACTGTGCATTCGGACATACGACTCTGTTGGCATGCTGTTTTTTTGCATATGCTATATAGTAGGGAAGTATTCAATTTCGTACACAGCGTAAGACTGTCAAGCTTCAAAAAGGATACTTAAGCACCATGAAAGTATGTTAATATACTATAATAATATAATAGCCCATACAACTTGAGCGGTGTATTAAAAGCATTTATAATGTTAATAATATTCATATTATTTACTCTAATAATATTTACAATAATGTTTTATGATGAACAAAGATACATTTAAGTTATTATTCATTTCCCCTCCAATGTGATTTTTTTGTCTTTTAGTGAGAACTGGTTCATTCTGATTGTGAATTAATCATGTAGAGCAGTTTTGTGAAAATATCCACCTCAAAAGAATGAATAAGACATACATGGCTACTTTCATGAACTCTCACGTAACGAGGAGAGATGGGTGGATGCCAAAATTTTCAGTGAATAATGACTTAAAATATCGAATCTGGACCATCATACTTTAATAGCACTTTTGGGACTCATTGAGAACAGAGACGTGATATTGCACAGCACCTGTTATGTGCAAGCCTTCCTACTGGGTGGACATGTTTGTTTGTGTGAGTGTGTGTGTGTGGCCGGACGTTTGTGTGCACACTGGTAGACGTATATTTGTGTATGCTTCTGTTTGTGTGTCTGTGTGGTCTCATGCTAGCTCACTGCATCCTGAGCTCTGTCCAGTTGGAGCCCTTTTACTTCACTATCCATGAGAGGAATCTCACACCACCTGTGTCTTAGCCCCAGAGAGCCATTAAACTATTGTTCTTCTATTACTGAGCACCGGCAGCCAGAGCAATCAACCTTTTCTGACATCTGACTTCCTAATCAAATGAGTATAGAGTTTGCAGAGAGTTCCTCCCTGTCTTTAGATATAGGTGAATGATTGGGTGCGGTGCATTAGAGTTTAAACAGCTGGAGTCAAAGGGGATTTTTCTTCTTTGTAAGAGCAATGTTATATTCTGACAAATTATCTGACAATACTCTTGAGATGACTTAAACAGTTACTCTTATTCCACCGATGTATACAGATGGTTATCTGATATAATGCAGTATAAAATCAGTAAAAATGAATGAGGATCAAGATTGATAACATAGAGATAGAAAATGCAAGATGTTAAGACCCCTATATACTCACGGCAAAGTTCTTCTTCCATCTTCGCTTAGGGGTAAAAAGAAGTTTGAAATATCTTAGAAGCAATAAACTGTTAGCGAACATCCCTGTGATATGTGCTGCACACTTTCCTAACAAAAACAACAATGGATTCGTAAATATTTTACGTTTTTTTAGCTGTAAAAATTTAATAATGCTACGTTTAAATGTTGCCAATATGTCTATATTTAACATTTTAGCACTTCTCCAAACGTACTAAGACGTACGTTTTGTCTCTTTGAAAGTAACGTATTAATACCTACGTATTAACGATGAGACCAGGCTGAATATAGACAAATATATCTGCAGAAATAGACAGTAGTCTCATTTACACGCAGGTGCAGAACGTGCATGCTAGTTGGCAGTTGGCTGTAGCATTCAATCAGAGTTCCCACTCTCACCAACGGCCCAGATGCCGATTCAACATGTGGTGAATAAGAGAGCCAGTGTGTTGAACACACCGCAAAAACTAGCCCGACAGACGCACACAGGCCATTGGCTGACCATCGGCTTGGTGTGTCTTTAAACATGAAAAAACTGTGTATTTGTCATTTTCAATAATAATTACAACTTCAATGTACACTATAAAGCAGCTCTCCAGTGTGTGGCAAGTTTTAAATAAACTTTGTTTTTGCCTGATTTTGTTTGAAATGAAACCACACCAATGATTTTTCGTATTTTTGATTAAGTATATCGCCTTTAGAATAAAAACTCACTGCTCCCTCTTCTGGTCTCCATAGGCTCTCAGTGCGTCCATGAGAGAGGGCCCCTAATCCGGGCTCTGCTGCTTACGGGGCCGGCAGGGGTTGGGAAGAAGATGCTGGTCCATGCCCTGTGTAATGAGACTGGTGCAAACTTATTCGACCTCTCCCCTGCAACACTAGCTGGCAAATATCCAGGCAAAAGCGGGCTGCAATTCCTCCTGCACATGGTCTTCAAGGTGAGGGAAAACCATCAGAGATTCATTCTGTGAATATGGAAAGCCAAGATTTTAAGAAAGTGAAATGTTGAAATTTAATGAGCTTCTTTTAGCTCCACAATATCATAAAATCTGATAGGATCAACATCCCTGATTGATATGCATACTGTAGCTTGCGTCAAGCTTTATTATCAGAATCATCAATTCATCTTCTAAAAAGGCTGTGCGTGATTTTTTTCTGTTTATGAGAAATATTCTGGCATGACTTCCAAACATAAACACTAATGCAAATGGAAAAACTTTCTTCCCTGTGTCAATGTGGCAACAAAATACTTCTAGAAAGATGTTGTTTACTTGCTGTTTAACATTTCAAGAAGTGTTTAGTACTGTACATAAATAAACTTGCGTCTTTAACCTAGGAGGTCAAATTGTATCCCCGTATCACCTCTTCCCTTTATTAATAAAGCTTTAGTAATACATTTTAAAAATGGACAGATAATATCAATAAAGGGCTGTGAAATTTGTGCTGTTGCCCTCAGGGATAGTTTATTGTGGCCATGTGTGTCCTTTAAGAGAGGGGAAAACCAGGCTTGGAAGTTTTACTTGAAGAACTTTTCCTGAGATAATCTGGCACAGCAGATAAACAAGGCAGGATGAGGCAGGGGGATTCTAAAATTCTGCGCTCAGCATTGTGTTGGGTGGTGGTCTTTCAGCACCTCTCCTAATGCATGCTGGGTATAAAACCAGGTGCCAGCATGATTTCCTGCTCACTTAGCCATTTTGAGATGAATCACCAAATTTCCTGTCCACTGCAAAGCTCTCTGTTACAAACATTGGAGAAAGGTTTTATTTACATATATTTAGGGAAGTTAGTTTTGTGGTTACTGTTCCCTCTAATCTTAACCGCATACTTCTGATGTTGCTCCCGTGGAGGCCAAAACAAATCCACAAATCCAGAAGGTTAACTCAAATATGTGGGAAAAGGGCTAGTGTTTTCTTGAATTACAGCTAAATGAATGAGCAGCGTTTCAACTCAGCAGGAGTCAATCCCCATATCTATTGATTTTCATTATGGAACTGAATCTGAGAAATCTTGTGTGCAAGTATGCAGTGCTGATTAATTCGCTATGGACTGCATCATAAAACACAAGCCGAGATTTCAAGTTCATAGCGGTTGAATAAAGGAAGTTAAAATATACTGACTTCCAAACTTACAGAAGCCCTCGGAGACCATGCTTGACTTCTCTCAGAAAATCAAGACTAAGGAAAAAACATTTTACTATACTATCTTACTACAGTATAAATTGTATACAATGCATTGTATGCATATTTATGCATGCAGCAATAGAGGATGACCTTATAGGCCAGTGGTTCTCAACTTTTTAGATGCCAAAGGCCCCCAAATATGATAATCCCCTTGTGAGGGATTGCCTCTTTAAACATAAATATGCCATATATATATATATATACAGTGGCCCAGTAGTGCACAACACAATGAAATTTAAAAAGCATATTTTTATACGCGTTCTTTTAACAGAAAAGCTATGACTTTTTATTTTTTAAACTACATTTTAAACTCATCTTTTTTCGTCAACGATATTGCATGTTTATATAGCCACAATAATCGTTTAAGGATGTTTGTGTCATCTCATCTTGTCTTAGTCATGGAAAAAAAAGGTTGTCAATGAAAATTTTTCATCATATTTTCACAAACTAACAACATTGAATTAATTTGGTGCTATATCCAGTTATAGATAAACATCATCCATGCCTGTTGATAGTTCTGTTCTGTGGGAAGGCTATGAAAAGTGCTCACATCCCCTGCACAGCCTGGAACATAACATTTATATCCATGATCTTCCATTTTAACTATTGTCTTCATCTTCACAATACCTGCAGAACAGGATTCGGTGCAGGTCCACGTTAATACGGCCTGGCTTTGAACATGGGCTGGTTATATGCAAATTTGGGGAGGTGTAAATATTTATGATCCCGACGGTTGCGTCACCATCGGTGTTATGTTGGGATTCGCCCGTTTTTCAGTGGTCTTTTTCAAGCACAAGATTTACATATGAAGGAGGAAACGATGGAGTTTGAGGCTCATGGTATGTTAGTTCCATGTACTGAACTCTTATTATTCAACTATGCCAAGTTAAATACAGTTTTCCTTGCCATTGTGCTAGCCTATAGATTCGCCAGTTTTACAAATATATAAACAATTAACAATGGTTAAGTGTAACCATTGGGGACTTCAGGTTATGACGTGCAGCTGATAAGTCGCACGAGTTGGGCTACTCGCTGCTAAATATCCACAAAAATCCTTCAGAAAGACCAGAACTAGTATACAAGCGTCGGCAAAGTATATACAAGTTTTGCAGGACAAAATGCACTTAAAACCACCAAATCTGGACAGCAGTCGAAGCCGTCTGTACAGATGGAGGAGGAAAACCTAGCGCCAGCTAGCAAAAGCTAAGCCGAGGCACAAAGCGAACTTAACGCGGCTACAAGCACGACATCCTCAGCGCAATTCAGTCTTTAAAAACTGACTTTACAAAACAATCCACTGACATGCTAGATGCTATAAATGGCATAAAATCAGACTTATTGTCACAATCGCAAAGACTAGGAGAGGCAGAAGAGAGAATCGCACAAACCGAAGAGGTCTCAGCCCTCCAACACAAAGTTAAAAACTCGAAGAAACAAGTACATTTCTACGGAACAAAGTACAAGACCTGGAGGACCGCGGAAGGCGTTCTAACCTGAGATTAGTTGGATTGCCCGAGAAAACAGAAGGATCTAACATGTGCGCTTTCATTGAAGCCCTGCTCCCCAGGGTCCTGAACGATACGTTCAGTTCCACTCCTGTCATCGAGCAGCGCATCGAGTAGGACAAGGTAACCCGAATCGCCGCGACTCCAAGAGCAATCGTGATGAAGTTCTTGAATTACCAGGATAAGGAGAAGGCTTTGAGAGCAGCAAGAAAATTGAAAGAATTACGCTATGAAGGACAACGGATCAGCCTGTTCCCGGATCTATCAGCCGAGACGTCAGCTTCAACGGCAGTTTGATGGAGTGAAGGCCCAACTAAGAGGCATGGAAATCCGCTACGGTATGCTCTACCCAGCGCACCTGATAGTTACTCACTCCGACCAGCGTCACATCTTTAAATCCGTCCCGGAGGTGGAGGACTTCATTCGGTCTTTGCGTACCAATGCTTAAACACTGCAAGCAAGTGTAGTTTTATTAACAAGACTCTATTACCATGTTTATTAAGCAAACGGTTAGTTATTAAAATAATTGAATTTATGTGAAAACCTTATCTACCAGATTCAGAACTGTGACAACTACCTCTACAACATATCTCATCTGTTTAAATGTAGTTTAACATGACGTACAAATGTTAGGTAAATACGCTTGTGAATAACGGGACTCGGGTCAAATTTAAATTATGCCTTTGTTCTATGAGGGTGGATGCGTGATTAAGTAAGGTTCATGGTCCACTTGTTTCTTTTGTTAGCGGGCCCAAAGGTAGCCTAATAATGATTGAGGGCTCGCAAAATGTTGCTCCATATTATATGGATCAACCGTGTTTCATAACCAAAGTTGGTTATTAGTACTTCCATGCTTTCCGTTTGGGGGACTGCATGGGGGGCGGTAGGGGGGGTGGGTGGATGTTGAGGATTCACCTTTATTTTGCTTATTTTTGTCTTTTTTTTCTTTTCTTTTTCTTCTTCTTCTTCTGTATGTGGTGCGTGGACACAGCTATATCTAATACACGGTAATAAAAGATAAGGATGATCCGTAATTCCGAGATAAATATCTGTAGCTGGAATATAAGAGGACTAAATAATTTGGTTAAGCTTAAACAAGTATTAGGTCGATTGAAACAAATGGGATCAAATATAAATTTTCTACAGGAAACTCATTTACTAAAAGAAGATACTAGCAGGGTCACGAAGAGATGGCCAGGGCAGGTTTTTAATGCCTCTTTCACCTCTCGAGCTAGAGGTGTCATGATCCTTATACACAAGTCTGTTCCATTTCAGTTAAAACACCAACACATAGATCCTTTAGGGAGATACATAGTTCTTAATGGGACGATTTTGTGACACAAATTAATCTAGTAAATATATACGCTCCTAATATGGATGACCCTTCCTTTTACCAGAACTTCTTTCTCACAATTTCATCATATCCCGGACATTATGTAATTGGAGGAGATTTTAATTGTGTACTAAACCCAGTGTATGACCGCTCTTCAGGAATAGATACCCATCAACAGTCTAAAAAAATTATCCTAAAGTATATAAGTGATCTGAATTTAGTAGAGATATGGCGGTATCTTAACCCGAGCATAAAAGAATACTCTTGCTTCTCAAACACATACAAAACATACTCAAGGATAGATTATTTTTTAATTTCTAATAGTCTAGTGTCCAAAGTTGGTAAATGCTGGTATGATAGTATCTTACTTTCTGATCATGCCCCTATTACGTTTACAATCCAAATGGAAAATCTCTTATTTTCCCCTCCCAGATTTAGATTTCAAGCAAGATGGCTATTGGACCCTGATTTTGTTAAATTTCTGGATAATAAAATAGACTTATATTTTCTAATTAACACAAACCAGACAAGTGCTTCAATCAAATGGGAGGCCTTCAAAGCATATATCAGAGGAGATATTAAGTTATACAAGATATAAATCAAAACGTATAATACACAATTATTAGAAATCTGGAAAAACAAATTAAAGTATTAGAGCAACAACTCTTTAGCAACAACGACCCTGTAAAGCGGAAAGAACTTATTTTATTAAAAGCCCAATATAATGAATTAACAAGCAGTAAAATAGCTAAGAACTTAATGTGGCTAAAACAATCGTATTACGATCAGGGAGAAAAACCTGGAAAATTGCTTGCATGGAGAATTAAAAAAATACAAACAGATAGAGCCATCAATTCATTAACTTTACAAAATGGGGCGAAGACTGCAGATCCATTGGAAATAAATAATATTTTCAAATTGTACTATGAAAATCTTTACAAATCTGAAAACACCAACGATTTAGAAGGGCAAACCCACTTTCTTGATGAACTTAATTTTCCTAAACTATCTGAGGGTCGAAAAGTAACTTAGACAGAAATCTAAGCATTGAAGAGCTTTTAGAGGCGCTACAGGGCATGAATAGTGGAAAAGCCCCTGGACCTGATGGCCTCCCAATAGAAATTTATAAAACATTTGCAGGGAAACTACTACCACACTTACTTGAAATGTTCAATGAATCATGTGAAAAAGGAATACTGCCGTCTTCATTAAGATCAGCACTAATTACTCTCATATTAAAGCCAGGCAAACCCGCCAATGAAAAATCTTCTTATAGGCCCATATCTTTAATGTCTTGCGATACAAAAATTCTTTGTAAGGTCCTTGCTAAGAGAATTGAAACGCATATACCGAACCTCATTATGAATGATCAAAATGGGTTTGTGCTTGGAAGACAGGCTTTCCATAACATTCGTAGAGTCTTAAATATACTATATAAAAAACAAAATGCCAAAGACCATGCAATCCTGTCGTTGGGCCGCGGAAAAAGCCTTCGACAGGATTGAATGGGGATACCTTTCGAGGTACTTAAGAGATTTGGGCTAGGTGATGGGTATATTAAATGGATTAGATTACTTTATAATGATCCACAGGCAGAAATAATTACAAATAGCCAAATTTCAAAACCTTTTAATTTAAGTAGAGGTACTCGTCAGGTGTCCACTTTCCCCTCTGTTATTTTTATTTGCAGTAGAACCCCTTGCAATGACAATTCGGAGTAGTCCTGAAATAAAAGGCATAACAATAGGTGAGAGGAACACCGCTTATCTCTGTTTGCAGATGATATTGTGGCATTTATTACAAATCTAGACCCTTCTATTCAAGCACTTAATAGTATATTAACAACATTTGGAGAATTTTCAGGTTACAAAGTTAATAATAACAAAAGTGCATTGCTTTTACTGAATGAGGACGAAAGGAGAAACTCTTCGATCTGTAGGCAATTCACCAGCTCTCCCGAAGGTTTTACATATTTAGGAATCAAGATAACCCCAAATTTAAAGGAAATTATTCAGATTAATTACGACCCAATAGTAAAGAAAATCACTGACTCGCTTGAGAGATGGAACGCATTGCCAATTTCTATCATTGGACGTATAAGTATTATAAAAATGTCAATTCTACCTAAATTTTTATACCTTTTCCAGTCAATTCCACTACCTCTTCCAGCTACCTTCTTTTCTATACTCAAGAAAACATTCACAAGATTTATATGGAATAACAAGCGTCCTCGGCTGCGCCTGTCTTTACTCTATCTACCATACGACGGAGGGCTTAAAGTACCAAATATTAAGCTTTACTATTGGGCAGCACAGCTTTGTTCTGCTATGTACTACTTTATAGATACAGACCCTCCAGCATGGATAGATATAGAAAAAGATGGAATAATAATTCCACTACAGATGTATCTTTACTCTTCTTCAATTAAAATGCTCAAAAACAATGCCCAATCCCTTCCTTAGGAATACCATTTCTGTATGGTACAGCGCTCATAATTTCTTAGATGAAGCAATTACATTATCAGGTCTGTCACCAATCTGGGGTAATACAAACTTTGTGCCGGGAAGAAGTGACAAGGGGTTTAAAAATTGGATGCATAAGGGGGTAAGCCAAGTAAAAGATTTATATGAGGAGGTATAATGATGTCATTTCAACAACTGATGAGAAAACATGATATCCATGAAACATTTTTTCAAGTATTTACAAATAAGAAGCTTTATATATTCTGAAAGGAAAACATATACAGAACCCCTTTTGTCAACTATAGAAAATCACACTTTAAAACATTTAAGGGAAAAGGGCAATCTGTCATTCTTTTACAGTATACTTTTAGAGGGATCAAAAGAGAATTCATTATCTTATTTAACAGCATGGAAGAATGATCTTCAAGAAGACATTTCTAAAGAAGAATGGATGGAATCTTGTTTGTTTGCCCAAAATCATAGTGTCAATACTAGGGTTAAAATGCTGCAATATAAATGGCTTATGCGAACCTACATTACCCCAGTCAAACTACATAAATTTAATCCAAATATTCCTGACAGCTGTTTAAAATGCAAACAAGAAATTGGTACCCTTTATCATTGTATGTGGGAGTGTAATGAGATTCAAAGATTTTGGAAGGAGATAGTTTTTGATTGGCAAAATGTCTGAAGAAAATGTTCCTCTTGCACCCAAACTATGTCTATTTCATATATACCCTGTGAATTTGGAGATGAACGCAGAAAGCAAACTGGTTGATTTTAGTTTGCTCCAGGCAAAGCGTGCTATTGCTTTAAGATGGAAGGAGACACTGGGACCTTCCTCTAACCAATGGTTTAAAGAAATGACCAACAACCTTGCCATGGAAAAACTGACTTATGTAGTTAAAGGAAATTAAAAGACTTTTACAAAATTTGGACTCCTTTTTTGCATTATTGCAACCAAGTAGACCAGACAACATGGGATGACTAAACTATATCCATCTCTTCTGTTTTGGTCATGCCTAGTGTGTATGGCAGTTCTTGTATTCCAGCAAAATAACTAATTACCCCTGTTAAAGTAGTAAAGTTAAATTACAAAATGAAAGGCTGTGAACTGTGATGTATCAAAAATGTATGTCTCACCTGTTTTATTTGATGTTTTAGTTTTGTTCTAAATGTCCTGTAATGTGTTTATTTATTTTATTTTATTATTGTGGGTTTTTTTTTGTTAGTTTATTTATTTATTTAAATTTATTTATTTATACATATATATATATTTTTTCTTCTTTATTATTATTTATTCATGTATTTAATGTTCCAGTGTTCAAACAAATGCCAAATAAATACATTTTGAGAAGTGTAACCATTGTATATCGACATGAAATGTTAAATCAAAATCACCTACATGCATTACAGCTGCATATGTATGCAGCTATAATGCATGTAGGTGATTTTGAATTGATATTTCATGTCGATTTACAGTACAGTGGTTACACACTTAAAGGTGCCCTAGAATGGAAAACAAATTTTACCGCACTCCGAGAGCCCCCTAGTGGCCGGGAGCATTTCCGTTGTGTCGTGGCTTTTCCGTTGTGTTGTGGCTTGATTTCTTTGTGTTGTGGCTTGATTTCGTTGTGCTGTGAACTTATGTTTGCTTTTTACATTGTGTTGTGTTGTGCACTACTGGACCACCGTTTATATACTGTTTGGAATAAAATTTAAATATATAAAAAAAAAAATTATAAATTATCTATAAACTAAAAGAAAATCTACTTTAAATTATTATTATTTTATTTCATTTAGTTGTATAGCATTTTCAAAGTATATATCTTTCCAGACCAATTTAACACATTTTTACAAAAACAGCACTAGAAAAAGAGAATACATAATAATCAAAGACAATATTTTAATATTTTGTCTCACATTTCCCCCTAGAATACTCATAAGGACTATATTAATCCAGCTATATTTTTGCAATAATATTTGCACTATGTATTTGTTTTTTTATATTAGTGTAAAATGTATCACATCAAAGCTCCTACCAAAATGTTATAAATAATATATGTTTTTTATTGTATTAGTAGTAGTATGTTGTAGTTTAATTTTAAAGAATTTTAGTATTTAAAAAAAGTGGTACATGTGGTGTATTTGCTCAGATGGCCAAATGGTCTGCATGTTTTTGCTCAGAAACAACAAAAATTTGAGGGAACAAATGGGAGTCTGTGTAGTTTACATAGATTTCTGTTAAACGTTAGTGAACTGAAGGCTTTGTTTTCAGTCAAATAATATTATGCATGCACTCACTTCACTAATGTGGTAGCATGTTTTAAGGGCAATGTTGATTACAGTCAGTGTTGTTTCTGCTCTGGCCGATAAGTGATTGTTTGTGCGTGAGCTGATGATTGTTTGTGTTGTTGTACCGTTTGGCTTGCTTTGGAGGAACATTGTCGTGTTTTGGCAGGTGGCTCGCCAGCTGCAGCCCTCAGTCATTTGGATTGGTGACGCTGAGAAAACATTCTACAAGAAAGTTCCAAAGCCGGAGAAAGAGGTTTGTCTACCAGCAGGAAGAGAACATGTCAGCTTACACTCACAGTCATTAAAACACTTACTAAATAAACACAACTTTGAACCAACATTGAAACCTACATACAAGTCTAATACCAGACCATAAACTGTGATATTCTTCATCATTTGTTTAGCCTTTCATTTACAAAAACCTATGTATGTAAACCCCTTTTTTAAGCCATTGTCAATGTGAGGGAGTGGACTCTGCTGTCCTCTTGTGGTTAAAGATGTAGATACACTCTGCTAACTTTAAAAGAATGTGATGACTTATTTTTGTATACCAACTTAGAAATCAGCATCAGCCTGGTTCCCTCAACAAAACCCCAATAGGTTTCTTCCATTGGATTTTTGATTATTTAAAATTAATACATATAAAAAATTAGAATAGTTTGCAAGAGCGTGATTATTAACACAACAAAGCTGTGAAAGTGGACTTGTGCGCAGATGAGTTTGCCTGTTCAAATGATGATGTTTAATTGTCCCGCCAAACTCTGTAGCTGTTAACAGCCACCTTTTCACTTATCAGGGGTTATTACTATTACTATGTCACATAATAAAACATAAAAATATCTTAAGCTTGTGTTAACCACAGACCATATTTCAGGCATTTAACCAAAACCCATTAAGAAAAACATTGACAAGAATCGGGACGATGGAACCAGAAGTGTTAAAGGGGCCTACAAAAATACATCATCCCTGCAGCACTCTATTGTTTTCTTCCGTTCAGCTTTTTCTCAATTCTGAATTTCTAGATGGAACCCAAAAGACTAAAGAAAAACCTGCCGAAGGTCCTGAAATCTATTAAACCAGAGGACCGTGTGTTAGTGGTGGGAACGACACGCAGACCTTTTGATGCAGACATCAAACCTTTCTGTAAAGTTTTCAAGAAGATCATTTTGATCCCTAGACCAGATTATGCTTCAAGATTTAGTAAGTAACCATCTGTGTTTGTGTTTAAAATAAGTTTCATACTGAGATTGCGTTTACATATTAAAGGGATAGTTCACCCAAAAGTTAAATTTACTCCCTGATTTACTCACCCTCAAGCCATCCAAGGTGTACATGACATTCTTCTTTCAGAAGAATACAATACATCCATCCATTATAAAAGTAATCCACATGGCTCCGAGAAGTTAATAAATGCCTTCTGAAGTGAAGCAATGCATTTGTGTGAGAAAAATATCCATATTTTACACGATATAAAGTAAAATATCTAGCTTCGCCAGACCGCCTTCCGTATTCAACTTACAAAAAAAGCGTAACTGACGCCGTGACTGTGACATTGGACGTAGCGTAAGCATTTTGAACTGCGAGAGGCGTTACACTTACTGTGTAAGTTTAATACGGAAGGCGGTCTGGCGGTAGCTAGATATCGATTTGCTTCAGAAGGCCTTTATTAACCCCCCCGGAGCCGTGTGGATTACTTTTATAATGGATGGATGCTCTTTTTTGGGCTTCAAATTTTGGGCTCCCATTCACTGCCATTACAAAGCTTGGATTAGCCAGGACATTTTTTAATATGACTCCGATTGTATTTGTCTGAAATAAGAATGTCATACAATACCTAGGATGGCTTGAGGGTAAATCATGGGGTTATTTTCATTTTTGGGTGAACTATAACTTTACGTTATTACATATTTATAATTCTTTTATAATTACAGTTCGATTGCTATACCAATACCATGTATAGTTTTTTTAGTTTTTTTATCTAGATTATTGTGTATATTTATTTATATTTTATTTTTAGCTCTGTGGAAGGAGCTGCTCCAAGCAGGTGGTGCTCAGTTGGGCCCTAAGCTGGACCTGAGCTCTCTAGCTAAAGTTACAGATGGTTACACTCAGGGTCACATTCTTCAGGCGGTCCAAACTGTCCTAAACTCTCACCGCCTCGACCAGCAGACCAAGAGACCCCTCACTGCTGTGGAGTTCATCCCCCCTCTTGCAAGACAAGACCCTGTCTACAAAGAAGAGGAGGAGGCTTTTAAGGTCAGTTTTTTAAGGGTGCTTTCTGGAGGGATGCATGTGTTGAACCCAGCTATTCATATGCATACTGATTGTTATGTTTGTATTTTCTGCATTGATAGGTGTGGTACAGCCGGACACCTCTGGGCAAAAAAAGGGCACGGGAGGCCAGGGCCAGTGAGGAGGCAGATCTCAAGAAAGGGAAGACAAAAGGTGGAAAATTACAAAAGAAAGGGAAGGAGGGGAAGAATAAAAAGAGAAAGAAAAAGAAGTGAAATGGACACTCTTACTGGCAAAACCACTGGTTGAGGTCATCCAATCAGAGCCTAAATAACATACTGTCGCAGTTCATCTTCTGGCCAGCAGAGAGCATTAGCACATCTCCCAAAGAAAAGTCTACTTCAGTGTTTAATCCTTTCCATTGTTTCTCAATTAGTACATTTTGTATGGTGTTTTGTTAGTTCTCATCTGTGTGTTTTGTTAGTATCGTTTCCTCTTCAGTTGCACTGTTGGCTAATCATATTTCTTACTTGAATTAAGTATCTGGCGGACTGTGCATTAGTACTACTGCACAGATTGGCCATATGGAAAAAATTGTTTTGCTATGACTAGGAGACCCTTTTAGTACTGAGAACATAAAACATTGTACCTCTAACAACTGAAGCTTCTCGCAGTTGATATAAGACCTTGGACACTCCAAGGAGAGCATTCCAAATGACCTGAAGCCAAACAGCCATTAAAGGACAAACCTGAAATCTCTCTCATCAATGTCCTGAAATTCAGACTACAGTAGCCAATGAACATGTTGGCACACTTTAATTACACTTAAAGATGTAAAACTGTCATTGCATTGGATAACAATAAATAGAAACAAGGAGCAATTATTTTAGAGAAAAACAACATGGGCACCGTAAAAACATTTTAGGTTTGTATTGATCAAATAATATATATATAGTTTAAAATTAAGACAAAATACCTTTGGACATTAAAAATAATGCAAAAAAGGATTTAGGCATTTTGTGGGTGACAAACTCCATGGTTGTCAAATGACCTTGTGTGCATTTAGTTCAAAATAATTGTGAAGATGGTTAGTCACCATTAAAAAAGCTAAATTCGCCTTTTTTATGGAATTTTGCAGTATTTTATAAATGATTTAACCATGCACATCTTTTTTCATGTGCCCTTGTAGTTTTAAACAAAATAACTTACTCTCCCTCTTGCATCGACATATCTTCTCTGATAGCAAACCACAACCATCCAATCAATTTCCAGTCGACAAAATCACGTCCCGTCCTTCACTTTTTTTCTTGTTTGAAAAGCAGTTTCACTCGGATATACATCAATATAGGGGAGAAAATCCTATTGCAACTTCAATTTCATGCTGACCATAAAGGGATAGTTCACCCAAAAGTTAATACATTCATTCGTTTGTTGTTCATTAACTGAATCCATTTTTTTTTTCTTCTGCTGAACACAAAAGAAGATATGTTGATAATCAGTTTCTTTGGAAAATGTGGAACCTGGGAACCAAAACTGTTTAGTTACAATACAAACATTCTTCAAAATATCATCTTTTCTCAACCACAAAAGAAAGTCATACAGGTTTTGAATGACATGAGGGTGAGTAAATAAGGACTGATTTCTCTCTCTCTTTTTTTTCTCTCTCTCTCTCTCTCTCTCTCTCTCTCTCTCTCTCTCTCTCTCTCTCTCTCTCTCTCTCTCTTGCTCATAAACTCTGCATTTAATTGTTCAAACACTTTTCAGGGCTACATTATGCTCACAGAGAGAGCAAAACACAAGCCATTTAATACTGTAGGTTCTTCCACAGAATCATATGGAAGCTCTCAGTATCAGAGAGATTATTGGCCCATGTAATCTTCAGACATACTGTGTCTGCCAGAAGGGCTGCAGTGCGACATCTCTGCCCAGGTTGCTTATGAGACAGCCTGTGCTGCCAAGCAGCTGACCCATTTCCCTTCTTCCTTTAGACTCTTCCCCTGGGAGTAGATACCTATTTTAAATTCCTTCATTCTCAGTAATGTCTCCTATCCCTTGTTTGCAACATCATCGACTCCCTCACTGGTAATCCTTGGACGTTCTTGGTAAATTCCCCTCTTTTTTTTTTTTTTTTGGGGGTTGCCTTGTTCTATCTTTATCCCAGTCTTCGACTCTGATCTTACCGCATCCCATCCTCCTCACCAGGTTTATAGGGCATGACAAACACAGTCACCTCAATGTGCTCTTTGTAGCTTCATCTCACATCTAATTGAATTAATATTCTCTTTCTGTGTGTGTGTGTGTGTGTGTGTGTGTGTGTGTGTGTGTGTGTGTGTGTGTGTGTGTGTGTGTGTGTGTGTGTGTGTGTGTGTGTGTGTGTGTGGACTGGTAATCCCTACGGTATGGGATATATCCAAATTTTAAATCCAAATTTATATCCAAATATCCAAGATGGCAATATCCAAATTTTTGTCCTTGTGGGGACATTTTTTAGTCCCCATGAGGAAAACATCTTATAAATCACACTATGTGATGTTTTTGAAAAAGTAAAAATGCAGCATGTCTCCTGTGATGGGTAGGTTTAGGGGCAGGGGCAGTGTAGGGGATAGAAAATACAGTTTGTACAGTATAAAATGCATTACGCCTATGGAATGTCCCCATAAAACATGGAAACACAACATGTGTGTGTGTGTGTGTGTGTGTGTGTGTGTGTGTGTGTGTGTGTGTGTGTGTGTGTGTGTGTGTGTGTGTGTGTGTGTGTGTGTGTGTGTGTGTGTGTGTGTGTGTGTGTGTGTGTGTGTGTGTGTGTGTGTGTGTGTGTGTGTGTGTGTGTGTGTGTGTGTTGTGTGTTGTGTGTGTGTGTGTGTGTTTTCTTCTATCCCAAAGAACAAAAAGCGCCCTGACATGTTAAGAGGGGTAATTTTTCTTTTTTCTTGACTTGCTAATTTAAATGTGAGATGTTGAAATGCACATGCACAAGTGCACTGGCTTATATTTGCACACCTAATTACCGAAAATAAAAAAGATGATTTGAAGTAATCTTTTCCCGCAGTGCTCTTCATACTGTTTTTAATTAAATGCCTCGTTTGGCTGTACATTATTCTCATAGGTCATTCCCCCTACACATTTCTCCCCTTCAGGAGTGCTAATAATTAAACATTATTCAGATTGGATTAGTCAGATGCATCTTTTTGTCTCATTGAGACCTGAGCGCAGTCCTTTCTCGCCCTGTGGCCGTTGCTGTAAAAAAAGTACAGCAACTCCTTCATTTCAAGGAGCCTTTTAACCATTGTTTTGCAATTACTATTTATTTCCCTGTCCTGTTGCTCCAGGGTCCAGGGCTTTCTTATGCAGCTCTGCCTTTCCTGCAGCAAGTGTTGACCTCTGAGGTACTGTTTATAGTGATGCAGCCTGCCCTTGCCTTTACAACTTTAGTAACCCTAGGTTTGCCCTAGGGGCTGCATGATGACACAGAGCCATTAAGAAGTTGTCCCTGATTTAATGGAGATTTTTAAAGTGGGCATTCAAAATAGGCCAGATGACAGGAGATATATCTGGGAAACTGACCCACAGGATAGCCTCTCTTAAGCTGTCACATTTGACTACATCCCCGTGTGCAGAATGCATAGTTTTCTCATTGGGAATGTATATGAGATTTTATAAAAATAAAGAATTGGTGGCTTATGGTGTTGCTCTAAGATAAAGCAGTGTATCATCAGAGAGGATAATATTAATATAGATGGATACATTTCTATTTCAAATAAATGCTGTTCTTTTGAAAGTTATATTCATCAAATAATCATATCACAGATCCCACAAAAAACAACTGTTTTATACATTATTATCAACAATATAATAAGAAAGTTTTTGAGGCACCAAATCTGTAAGACTGAAGAAATGGCTGCTGAAAATTCAGTTTTGCCATAATTGCCAACGATAATGTGAAATTTGTTTTTTTAGATAATTAATGCAAATGAATGCAGTCTGTGACTTCCAAAAACACTGAATCTTACTGACCCCAAGCATTGAATTATTAAAAGTTAAACTATGGAAGACTGTTTGGATAACAATTAACAAAATTACACTATTCAAAAAACAGTGTTCAAACATGGGTTCCCTGATAAACTATGGCAAGCCTATGGTTTATATTTTTAGCATTTAAGTTTAAGGCAGCAAAAATGTCATAAAATAACACTACTTGTTCAGACAAAATGTTTTCACATATATTGTATGACTTTGGTGTAACTAGTCAGAATTGATCACAAGCAACTAACATCTGAGAACCATTAAAACATTCCAGAAAAAAATGTATTACATTTTTGTACTAACATTTTTGTACTAACATTTTGAGAACATTATTAAAGACCAGATAACTCAGAATTAACTTTCTATTAATGATACTGGAAAAAATGCTTATACAGTGCATCCGGAAAGTATTCACAGCGCTTAATTTTTTTCATATTTTGTTATGTTATAGCCTTATTCCAATTATTTTCCTCAAAATTTGTAAATAACAAAAAAAATCAAGTACATAAGTATTCACAGCCTTTGCTCAATACTTTGTTGAAGCACCTTTGGCACCAATTACAGCCTCAAGTATTTTTAAGTACTTTTCAAGTCTTTTTCCAAGTCACCTATTTTTGGGCAGATTCTCCCATTCTTCTTTGCAGGACCCCTCAAGCTCCATTAGATTGGATGGTGAGCGTTGGTGCACAGCCATTTTCAGATCTCTCCAGAGACGTTTAATTGGGTTAAAGTCTGGGCTCTGGCTGGGCCACTCAAGGACATTCACAGAGTTGTCCCGTAGCCCCTCCTTTGTTCGTCCCAGTCTGAGGTCCAGAAGGACATCAAGCATGTACATTGCTGCATTCATCTTTCCCTCAATCCTGACTAGTCTCCCAGTTCCTGCCACTGAAAAACATCCCCACAGCATGATGCTGCCACTACCATGCTGCTTCACTGTAGGGATGGTATTGGACAGGTGTTGAGCAGTGCCTGGTTTCCTCCAGACGTAATGCTTGCCATTTAGGCCAAAGAGTTTAATCTATGTTTCATTAGACCAGAGAATTTTGTTTCTCATGGTCTGAGAGTCCTTCAGGTGCCTTTTGGCAAACTCCAGTCGGGCTGTTATGTGCCTTTTACTGTGGGGTGGCTTCCGTCTGGCCACTCTACCATACATGCCTGATCGGTGGAGTGCTGCATAAATGGTTGTTCTTCTGGAAGGTTCTCCTCTCTCCACAGAGAAACGCTAGAGCTCTGTCAGAGTGGCCATCGGGTTCTTGGTCCCCACCGTGACTAAGGCCCTTCTCTCCCGATCACTCAGTTTGGCCGGGCGGCCAGCTCTAGGAAGAGTCCTGGTGGTTCCAATGTTCTTCCATTTACGGGTGATGGAGGCCACTCTGCTCATTGGGACCTTCAAATTTTCTGTACTCTTCCCCAGATCTTTGCCTTAATACTGTGTCTCGGAGGTCTACAGACAATTCCTTTGACTTCATGGCTTGGTTTGTGCTCTGACATGCACTGTTAACTATGTGACCTTATATAGACAGGTGTGTGCCTTTACAAATCATGTCCAATCAACTGAATTTACCACAGGTGGACTCCAATCAATCAATATACATGGCTTTCTTTTCCACACTGTAATTCCTCCACAACTTGTATTATATTTTAAAAAAAACATTCAGAGACCATAAATACTACATTAAGGCAATTTAAAGATAGCATTTCATGTGTGTGTCCTCCTAAAGGGTTAGTTCACCCAAAAATGAAAATTCTGTCATTAATTCTGTCGTTCCAAACACTGCAAGACTTTTCTTTATCTTTGGAAAAAGAATGATCTTTTTGATGAAATCTGAGTTTTCTGTCCCTCAGTTGTCAACTACGCAACTACTACCTTGATGCTTCAAAAAGATCTTAAAGAGTTTGTAAAAATAATCAATATGAATTGAGTGGTTGGCTTTCTGTCAATGGAGGGACAGAAAGCTCTCAGATTTCATCAAAAAGATTTTCCTTTGTGTTCCAAAGATGAACAAAAGTCTTACAGGTTTGGAACGACATGAGGGTTAGTAAATAATTTACCAAATGTTTTCATTTTTGAGTGAACTACCCCTTTAAAGCATATCAATCAACATTGGAGCGCCACCCTCAGGCTGAATAACACAGCCTCAGCCAAAAATGTTCTGCTTCTGTGTGTGCTCAAGGATTACAATATAACGCCTATATACAAAATGTTTATCATAAACTAGTGCTAAGACCCAGAATCTAGCTACCTAAATTTACAGTCAGGAGCGGCTACATGGCAGTATCATCCCCATATACTTCATATAAAGGCAGCTAACCATGAGCTTCAGGACCCCTCAGTGGGGAGGAGAGAAAATCCCAGTCACCTCCTTTCTGGAATAATTATGGAGAAGAGAGAGAAAGAACAATTAGCCAGCTGGGTATTATAAAACAAAGCAATTAATGTTATGCTAATTAGCCCAACATCATGTAATTCTTTATCATTTGCTAATCATTTGTTAATTAGTCTGACTTTTTAATGCAGCAAATCAAGAGTGATTAATTTGAACATATTCTAGTATTTTAAAAAAACCTCCTTTGCAGAGCTGCGCAGCATGCATTTAATTCAGCTTCAACCTGTTTTGCATAGTGTTTACATAATGCAGGAACACAATATGAGTCCCCTGAACAGTTCAAGTTGTTCGGCTTGTCTGAAAAATATGCTTTTTAATAGTAGTTTGTCAAAAAGTGTAAACTTAACTCACCAAAACTGTGTCTAGGAAACAGGCCAGTTGTGTGAATGAGAGAGGCCTGGCTACTCAGGCATTTCAGATAATCATTATTCCTACAAGGAGTTACCTGGGGAGGAGAGCAGACTGGTTACACCTTTATAACTACTTTAAAAGGTCAACTAATGTCTGTATGTCAGAGCTGTTTGTGCTGCTCAGTCCCACAGTGAGAGTGACAGGGTAGGCAGTGCTACTTACAAAGAGGGGTTGCTGAACCAGGTGAGTGAGCAATTAAAGTCCAGGTGTGCTTTATCTCAATTACACCACTGCCCTGCCACATAATGACCAACCAGCCTGCTCCAGTCAGAAGCACCAGCAGAGGAATCTGGGAAATCACAGGCCACTGCTGCCGCCTTTTTGGACAGGGGTGGGGAAGCCCTCACATGACTCTTTTACGCCCTTGAGAAACAGAAGTACAAGTGATTATCCACATAACTCTTTATTCAATTGTAAGTTTTGTTCTTTGCCAGGCCAGCAAAGAGACTCACAGAGTGCTGTCCCGCGTCAGTAGCTGCAGACAAAAGTAGCACATTATTATAGATAGGGAAGACTGAGGTAAGATGTGCCAACGGGAAATGGGCATACATTTTTTTTTTTGCAAGTATATAACCCAACCAAAAAACAAAAAATTCTTAAGAGTTTATGATTGGATCATTATTGCATTGATTATGCAATAATGTTTCTAGCATGTTATGTGTTTGGCAACAGTTCTTCTAACCCTAATTGATGGAGTGTGTAGCTTTTCATTTCTTGAAACAACCATTTAGGAACACACACATTATGGCCATATCCCAGGATGACAATGTCAAAATTTAGAGGGCGCATGAAGAATAATTTTCACACTTTGGCACCTCTGGGTCCAGACCTTAAATTCACTGTCAGTTGATGTCATTGAAAAATTTATATACCTCTTGATGGAACTAAATGTTGAGGTGCATTCATTTTTGGTCAAGATATTGTACTGGCAATGCAAGAGTCAAGCACTCTGTAAAGTCTGCTCCAGCACATCCCAAAGACTTTCAATGAATTTAGAGGTGCCAGTTCATATGTGAAATTGACTTGATTCTGCTATGATTTTGTTCAAAATTAAATATCAGTGCGTTCTTCGATTTCCCTTTAAGTATATTGGGGCCTTAATGGATATGTCACTGTTGATATGTTTGATCTTGGCAGAATATATCTGCTACGCTGCTGCTCCTGCTGTAATTGCTGCTGCTACGGAACTTGCTACTTCCAGTACATACACGACAAGCTGCTGTGAGCAAGTAAGATGCTGATGCTGTACAATATAGCATACATTAATTACCCATAGCAGATCTATACAGGTGGAGCTGGGGAAGGCGGTGGGTTTCTGAAAGCATTTGGCTACTGTTGTATCAGTAGGCTCATTGGCTACTGATACAACAGGAACCAATCAGCAGTGCCCTATAGAGAATGATGTGATTGCAAACAGATTGAGTTAAGGACCTATCAGCCTGCGCCATCTAGCAGTAGCTCATCACTGCAGAACATGAGATCCAGGGGGCAGGGTTGGATCCAGATCCAGGGGGTGGAGTTGGGTTTAGGGTTGGGGTAGGTGTAGTCTCAGCCTCAGACATCACGCCCATGGACCGTTGGCTGAACGTCTGATGTAAATGGCAGACTTAACTGGAAACACTTCTGGATTTTTGAAGTCGTCATCTGGTTGTTTGAATTTTACAGGATGTCCGGAAGACAAGTGTGACGCATTCTTTAACGGTCCACCTGGAAACAAAGGCCATGATGCCAAACTCCCTCATGGAAGAAGAAAGCCATTGTGTTTACAACTGTGACAACGAGCGCTTACCAGGATCAACTAAACGTTGGATTTTCAAAAGTATGTGAAGTTTGCGACTCCATTGTTGCAGTAATATAGCAAAGTAAATAAACTGGGAGGAGTTGGATCTGGCTCCAACCCCGCCCCTGGGATCTCATGTTCTCCAGTGAGGACCATCTCCCAGCTCCAGTTTAATGAAAGAACTTTGTATATATTCAGTTTACTCCATAGTTCAACTAACCCCGAACAAGAAACAAGTTTATATTTCTATGGCCCTATTTCATCTGTACTTCTGTAGGCTATAAGTTTTAATTATTAGGTCACATCCTGGGGTAAAAGCGCTTCCCCCGTCTCATTTCTCCTTGCCTAGATAACAACTGGCACATTTTACCACACTGCCCGTTACAGTTGTCATGCACCTTAAACTTGAATTGTTTCTGTATGCCTGAAATTTTTTAATAGACCCATGCAGTTTCACAACAAGATTCATGTATGCCATTTAATGAAAAAAAACATGTTACTGGCTCTATCCTGAGGGTCCAGAAAGTTCCACACGTGAAGGTCCCACCATTCAAGAACATCTATTTCTTGGGAGTAGAACGCTCAAGGACAACGGTTAACATAAGGAATGTAGAGGGTTGCATAATTCTGATCTGAGTGGCATATTGGACCTCTGAATGTATTCCACCCCTGCGCTCCCTCGTGATCAAGATCATCGCTCTGTAACCTTGAGGATTTGTTATTATGATCATGGAAACATTATAGAACCCAATCTGACACAGTGACCTTGCAAACCACAACCATTCAGAATCCACACCCCCTTGTCAGCAGAGTTACATTAGAAAAGCCCATAACACTCCCCCTTCTGCTCACTCACACACCACTTACACACAGGTCTACACACATATTATCATATGTTTTCAAGCAAATGTTCATACACAAAAAACACATATAACTCACACATATCCTGCTGTAAGTAAGAGGTGACGAATGGATGATATATGTCGGCAGAAGGGAGATATAGCATTTAGATGGTCTTTAGGATGAGATCATTATTATAGAAGAACATGAGGGCGAGAGGGAAGATTCATCCATTATGTTGCAAGTGCATGCTGAAAAGCCATCATATGTAGTTATGACCAAAGCTCTGCAGATTTCCACAGAATTTCTTATCCTTCACAAACTTTTACTATACAGTACATCCTGCTCATTTATTAGTAAATTTGGCTAATTTGATTATAATTTCAGCTACTAGAATGAGTGTAATACATTCTGTTCCATTTAAAAAGTTTTACCATCATTCTGCAGATTTTAATTACTTAGATGTCCCCTCAAAAATCTGACTAAAGCAGGAAAAAAGTTAGAGGAATTTGTACCATCTTTAAATGCAAAGTGATTGATTTGTCTTTCCCAAAGGAGCGTTAATGTCAAATACAAGTGTCCACACCAAATAAAAGGAAAATCAATATATGTGCCAAGTTTTTAGAAATGTATTCTTTGTATTCATGTTATTGTTGTTGTTTTTTTTTATATATATACTGTTTTCAAGAATGGCATGCTTTAAATGGCATGCAGGTTGAATACATGTGTGTAAACATCAAGAGGACAGTTGATCCGCCCCATTGACATCATTAGTTCCTTAAAGAACCTTTAATATCCATGGAACCTTTGCATTCCACAAAAGGAATTATTTACAGCGGGAAGAGGTTCTTTAGATGTTTTAAATGTTCTTCACACTAAGAAAAAATGGTTCTATTAATAACTGTTCACTGAAAGGTTCTTTGGGAACCAAAAAATGGTTCTTCTATTGCATCGCTGTGAATACTTTATTGCTGCCATGGAACACAAAAGAAAATATTTTGTAGAACAATGAAGATCAAAAAGTTTTGGTTACTATTACTTTCCATTATATTGAAAAAAACATGCATCCATATGTTCCACAGGGAAAAAAAGAAAGACTTGCAGGTTTGGAGGGTGAAGGTAGCTAAATCTGAAATTTTAAGAGACGTAATGACCGTGACACACATAAGAGTCTGCAGGTTCCTCAATATGATGTAATTTCCTGTTTTATGCTTTATTCTGCTATTTCTGAATGTTGCAGGCTTGCTACACAACATGACTGACATGATGGACAAAAGATTTTCAAATATTTATGAGAAGTGAAGCACTTTGTTAATTTTTTTACAACATAATAAAAGATTAACAGTAACAGTAACTAGTTTGGATGAGGCCTTTTCTTTATTATGATTTTGGAGCAGTTGCATCATTATGATTATCAACAACAACAACAAAAACTTAATTCAGAAATTAAAAAAATGCTAATCATGTTGAATTGCACTTTCAATGCATTTTTGAATAAACACCAGTACACCACTTATCCTTGTAAACATACAAGAAACAAATCTCTTCATGTCTGCCAGAGTGCTCCGCGAGTGTCTGTGTGTTTTGCAGGCTTAAGCTTTAGCAGTGAAAGGTCTGGGTGCTGTAGTTGAGCTCGTATAGGACTAATTAGCAAAGATAGACTCATTAAAGCTCTGGAGGTCTAAGCAAACTGTGGCCCTTTCCTCATAATGATGTTGTATCTACCATCCTTGAAGACACTTTACACCTTATCAAATGGATATCTGTGCAGGGTTAACTCCACAGTCTCTCTCTCTCTCTCTCTCTCTCTCTCTCTCTCTCTCTCTCTCTCTCTCTCTCTCTCTCTCTCTCTCTCTCTCAGTCTGAATCTTGTTGTCTATTTCATTTGGCAGAAAATTCTTCTCTCTAGCACATAAAGGTGAATTTGTGTGTCACCTGTAGTTTTTTACTCTTCCTTACCTCCACTGATGAGGCTGAACAAAATGGGGTCAGTATAAGGTTGCTCTTACATCCATCAAAGCTCTTTCTCAGAGTTGTCAAAAACAGCCCCATGAAGCTACCTTAGTCAGGCACTGTAACAAGACAAGAAATCAATTTTAACCATGTTTTTATGGATTACGTTTACTTTCACATTGACTTCTACGATTTTAAAAGTTTATATTTTACACAGAAGTGGAAGATCATACAAATAGGCTATGTTATAAATGAGAACATGTGTGTAGGCTATGTTCTAATGTAGTTGTTTTCACGTGTTAAAGAGCACATGGACACTTCGTGTCTCGTCTAGCCAATCTATAACAAGACAAGCCCCCGGTAGGCCTACTAATGTCAGTCAGACTGAAATTAATTGGGTCTACTTCAGCCCAATTGTAGCGTCAGAAAACGGCTTTAATTGTGTGTTTATTTACTTTGACTTATATTTATAGGTGTTATTCTGCTGAATAAATGTGCTTTGGGACGTGTCGGAGATCCGTTTGAGGTGAACTTTCAGGAAATTTAATTTTGATAGGTTAATGAGAACAGAGCTTTGGGAATGTTGACCGTCTGGACAGTTTATCCCGTGAATGTCTTGAACCAAATCGGCTTTAATTCAGTTTGTTAACGGCAAGAATTTGTTGTCTAGTCATGGAGCTTGATGTCTGTTTCTGGAGGTCTAGAGAGTGAAGGCTGCTTATGCTTTTGAAATGACTATAATTAGGGCACATCTGGATTTCCCTTTCATGGGCGTTTAGAAGTGCTTGTGATTGACATGTCTGGTAGTTTTTCTCGGAGTTGATGGTAGGGGCAAGACAATTAAGGATATTTAATTTGTGGTTTCAAGGTTCTCGTTTCTGCTCGTAATCTAATTCCTCATAGCTCTTTAAAACGTAACCTACAGATTGTGTTCATGTGAGAGTTTGTGTTAAGGCTACTGTAGATGTTCTGTGGCCGATTTAATGTGCCTGGATATGTGCTGTGAATATTTTCTGTCAAATAATATTTTACTCAAAGATCGATACACTTCGACACGTTTTGTACCGAAACAAGCTTATAGTTTTAATTATGTCCTGCAGGCGGCGCTGTCGATTAATATGACTGACTGGAACCGTAGCTAAGTCTTCTGTGCACTGTACAATATAGGGGAGACTGCCAATTTTGTAAAGTTAGAGTTAAAACTCAATTTAGTATCTCTTTAACATAATATCTCATACATATCTGGTTAAAACAGTGTATTCATCCACAAAGTATCCATACTGTGTAAATATGTGAAAAAAGTTACATTACAACCTGATACTAGAGTTTTGGAAAACAGTTAAACTGTTTTTGCACATTCATTTATTGTGGAATTATTGCAAACCACCAATATTCCCACTTTCATTTAAAAAAAATAATTTAAAAAAAGGATTAAAATGAGAAACAGAAAAAGGACACTAATATAAAGCAAATACATAAAGCATGTTCTAAACTAATGAAAAAGCATAACAGTTGTGTGTTTTAATAACAAGAATGGCATTTTTTTTTTGTGGGTCAAGTACTTTGAAATTGTTACAAACCTCCAAATCTGGTCAGCCATGATACTTATTTTCTTTCTGTCAATTAACATTGATTAACATAAACACAGATCAAATGCTAGATGTGAAATTTTACAGTCTTTTTAAAGAGATCAGTTCATGACATTAGATGTCAATTGTCAATAAATGGAAATAGTTTATTATTATAAATTGTATGTTTAGTAACATAATTTGCTGAAAATATATTTATAGACAAAAAATAAATAAGGGAGTATACTGTAAATTCTTAGTTCCACAGAGTCTGACTGGGCTGAATGAGCTGGCATGTTTATGGTGATCTTTTATAGATGCACTTAGTAGCAGTATTGATTTCCTTGAGGCGTACAACACTGCATGTGCGAGGTGCTTGTGACAGTATCAGAATGTTGCTTTTGAGGATTTGTAAAGCCATTCTCTGCTGCTTTGTGCATTTGAACAGAGCTCCAGTGTGTGTGGGGTGCTAATCCTGTGGTATCATTGTGCTTGCCCCTGTTGTTCATCTGTCTTGAACGTGCCCTGGGGGTGCAAAGCACTGATGCCTCACCTCATTTCCTCGCTTTAATAAAGCAAGATGAATTGGACCATGGCATACACTTGTGTCGTGGTGTGATCCCTTTAATGTGGGGCATATTAAAAATGGAATGATGGTTTGAATTACGCTTTATTATGAGTATTGTGTGGAGCTCTGTGCCTATTTAACAAGTACAGGTACTTCTAAAAAAATTAGCATATTGTGATAAAAGTTCATTATTTTCCATAATGTAATGATAAAAAATTTAACTTTCATATATTTTAGATTCATTGCACACCAACTGAAATATTTCAGGTCTTTTATTGTTTTAATACTGATGATTTTGGCATACAGCTCATGAAAACCTCAAAAAAATTATATATTTCATCCGACCAATAAAATAAAAGTGTTTTTAATACAAAAAAAGTCAACCTTCAAATAATTATGTTCAGTTATGCACTCAATACTTGATACTTGACAGAAATGACTGCTTCAATGCGGCGTGGCATGGAGACAATCAGCCTGTGGCACTGCTGAGGTGTTATGGAGGCCCAGGATGCTTCGATAGCGGCCTTAAGCTCATCCAGAGTGTTGGGTCTCGCGTCTCTCAACTTTCTCTTCACAATATCCCACAGATTCTCTATGGGGTTCAGGTCAGGAGAGTTGGCAGGCCAATTGAGCACAGTAATACCATGGTCAGTAAACCATTTACCAGTGGTTTTGGCACTGTGAGCAGGTGCCAGGTCATGCTGAAAAACGAAATCTTCATCTCCATAAAGCTTTTCAGCAGATGGAAGCATGAAGTGCTCCAAAATCTCCTGATAGCTAGCTGCATTGACCCTGCCCTTGATAAAACACAGTGGACCAACACCAGCAGCTGACATGGCACCCCAGACCATCACTGACTGTGGGTACTTGACACTGGACTTCAGGCATTTTGGTGTTTCCTTCTCCCCAGTCTTCCTCCAGATTTTGGCACCTTCCGAATGACATGCAAAATTTGAGCGACAGTCCAGTGCTGCTTCTCTGTAGCCCAGGTCAGGCGCTTCTGCCGCTGTTTCTGGTTCAAAAGTGGCTTGACCTGGGGAGTGCGGCACCTGTAGCCCATTTCCTGCACACGCCTGTGCACGGTGGCTCTGGATGTTTCTACTCCAGACTCAGTCCACTGCTTCCGCAGGTCCCCCAAGGTCTGGAATCGGTCCTTCTCCACAATCTTCCTCAGGGTCCGGTCACCTCTTCTCGTTGTGCAGCGTTTTTTGCCACACTTTTTCCTTCCCACAGACTTCCCACTGAGGTGCCTTGATACAGCACTCTGGGAACAGCCTATTCGTTCAGAAATGTCTTTCTGTGTCTTACCCTCTCGCTTGAGGGTGTCAATGATGGCCTTTTGTTCAGCAGTCAGGTCAGCAGTCTTACCCATGATTGCGGTTTTGAGTAATGAACCAGGCTGGGAGTTTTTAAAAGCCTCAGGAATCTTTTGCAGGTGTTTAGAGTTAATTAGTTGATTCAGATGATTAGGTTAATAGCTTGTTTAGAGAACCTTTTCATGATATGCTAATTTTTTTGAGAAAGGAATTTTGGGTTTTCATGAGCTGTATGCCAAAATCATCAGAATTAAAACAATAAAAGACCTGAAATATTTCAGTTGGTGTGCAATGAATCTAAAATATATGAAAGTTAAATTTTTTTTATCATTACATTATGGAAAATAATGAACTTTTATCACAATATGCTAATTTTTTGAGAAGGACCTGTATAACTGGCAATGAAAATGTGTCCTGAGATAGAAGTATATGTATATATATTAACTTGCATTTAAAATTAATTTAAGATACAATACATTTTCATATTTCAATATTTAATGTAACAAGCAATTAAAGGGATATACTCACCCTCAAGTCATCCTAGGTGTATATGACATTCTTCATTCAGACGAACACAATCAGAGTCATATTAAAAAATGTCCTGGCTAATCCAAGCTTTATAATGCCAGTAAATGGCAGCCCAAAATTTGAAGCCCCAAAAGAGCATCCATCCGTTATAAAAGCAATCCACACAACTCGGGGGGTTAATAGAGGCCTCCTGAAGCGAATTGATGGGTTTGTGTTAGAAAAATATCCATATTTAACATATATAAAGTCAAATCAGTGGACCTCCTTTCGTATTCAACTTATGAAAAAGCATAACGGGTGCTACATATGAAATCGGACATAGTGTAAGTGTTTTGAACTGCGAGAGGCGTTACACTTTCTGTGTAAATTGAATATGGAAGGCGGTCTGCCGGAAGCTGGATATTTTACTTTATAAAGTTTTAAATATGGATATTCTTACACAAACCCATCGATTCACTTCAGAAGGCCTTTATTAACCCCTCAAAGCTGTGTGGAGTACATTTATAATGGTTCACCCATTTAAGTGTCTGAAATCCAATTCACACTTAAGGATATTCTTTTATAGTATATTGTTGAACCTTTTTAAAAGCAAGCTAATCCTTTTTCACAAGTGTATGAGTTTCCTGACCCACAACGTCATTGTGCACAATGACATGGTTCACTGCTGTAATTAGAGTTGCATATGTAGCTAATAAGATTTGAAAAAAAGGGTTTACAATGATTTCAATCTTTGTTTTAGTAAAATCCATTTTTCAGAAACATTTAAATAGGTGTGAGGATAAAATTTGGTGTAAAAAAAAGCTCAACTGAAGGAGCTAAATGTTTCACTGCGGCCAAAACAAATCCCCAAAATTGCTGTTAGGTTTTAGGCAGTTTGAGGCAAAAGAGGCAGATGCAAAATACATGTAGTGCAACTAATTGTTTTCTATAATTGGGAAGGAATAGATTTGTTGTGAAGGATGTGCAGAGTGTGCTCACATTGCACCATGGAGAGTCATTAGGGAAATAACAACAATGCAGCTCTATTGCACTGTACTTTGCTGAAAACAAAATGTATAGTTCTTAGAAAATACTTGAGATGCCACAAATTATTAAATGAACAGAAAATTGGTTTGAATAGATGCTAAAATGGTTATTATGAATGAGTATAATTATTTTGTAATAACGAATTATGCATTTAGATGTTACTCAAAAATATTGTGCTTGATTCTTTGATGATCACACATCAAAATGCTGGGTTGTTTTAACCCAATGTTGGGTCAAATATGGACTAACCCACCAGTTGGGTTGTTATAACCCTGCAGTGGGCTTAAATGTTTGCTTAAGACAACCAAATCGCTGAGTAAAACAACCCAATTGTTGGGTTAAAAAAACCCAGTTGGGTTAGTCCATATTTCACCCAACATTGGGTTGTTTTTTACCCAGCATTTTTTAGAGTGCATGTACTTTCCCAAGTCCTTAAAGGGGGCTTTTAGTCCTGTTGTAGTGCATATTACGCAGTACATAATACATGTCTAGACTATCGTTTTGCAGTGAGTGTAAGGATATGAGCAGCCTTGGTTATTGACTGGCATAGTGTAGAGCCCTGAGGACTGGTTGACTGAGATAGATCAATCTTTGTGCTTACCCCTGAGCCTCAGGGAGAACCAGTCACGCATGGCCAGACCTTGAATGGGTCTGATCTGCTATCATCAGGGGATCATTTAAAGGTTAATCAATTGATTTCAAATAGATCTCATAATTTGAAATCGAAGGTCAGGCTTTTAATAGCCGTTTGTCTATGACCAAAACAATTTGAGAGCAAATTAAACATATATATGAAAGTGAGCCTATGCCCTTTCCTAATGCGACTGGATCAGAGAGAGGGAAACAGCGACTCATGTTTTCATTGGGAGAAGCGAACTGTGCCGAATAAATTATAGCTGACATTTGGATCTTGATGAAAAGGTTGAGCCTGAGACACAGTAACTAAATAATGTTGAATGGTCAAATGCTGCAGGCAACATTTCAAAATCCATTTCCCCTGCAAAACTGCATCGAGTAGCAATAAGAGGTCTTTAATTGGTTTGCCCACTGAGTAAACCTTTCTTAGATGCGGGGCATTTTCTCCGGGCCTACTTCTGTATGCTATACAATTAAAAGCATGTACTGGGCCACCGCAGCCTCCTGTTTAAAGTGCAGAACTCCTCTGCATGTTATCACTACACAGTTGCGCGGTTATTGTCCCGTTCAGAATTTCTTCGGGGTCTGTCAGTGTTTCTGGGCCTTTCTTAATTTAGCCCACGGTAACGCTCCCCTTCGCTTCTACATAATGGATGATTCTGCACTCCACCATGCAGGAAAGGTTTAATTAAATCATATTCCAATCATAATCCATGTTGTTAATTAAACTGGATAATTTATAAGTACAAAAGAGGGTATTTATTAGCTCCTCTGCGGTGCAGCGTATTAGAAAGCACCCCCATCCCCCCATCCTCTCCCTGTACTATTGATGCCTTCACATGATTGATAATGGAACGGTGACTGCTGTACTATTTGTCTAATGGTGGTGCAATTAAATCCCCTTGTAAATGACCCATGCCTCATTTCATCCTAATCTATGGAATTTTGATTGAATTTGTCAGCGTTAATTGAAAAATACTGCTATTTAATGTCTGCATTGCAGTTGCGGATCAGCCTGTCTTTAATGAGACTGTGTCCTTGTGACCCTGGGGAGGGGTGAGGGGATTGCCCTTGATTTGGCATGGAGGCAGAGGTGGGGGCTCGGGTCAAGGTTTTTAGGGTCCCCACAGATTAGGACTAATCACCAGCGTGAACGAGGAAAACGGGGCATTCCTTTTAATTATGTGACTTAAAGGATGCCCACATGACCAAAGATTTTACAAACATTGAGACACATTTATTGATCAGCAACTCTACTGAATAATTCATTATTTAGTCCCCCTCCTCCACAAAACATTAACAATTTCATTATTGTAGTTTTTTTTTAGTTTTTTCCCTCTTTATTCAGTGTTTTAGCATTTTGCCTGCCTCCTGAGGTTCAAGCTTTATCTGAAGTAACGTCACAGAATTATAGGTTTACATTTTCATACTTCACTATGTATTTATGCAGAGCGGATTGTTTACTGATGTGAAAAACACAGGAGGGTTATAACTGCTGATTCACAGTTCGGAGCATGAGGTGTCTAAAATGACATCTTGTGATGACTGACTGCTATAAAGGGCAGAGTGTCATTTCATGAACAGGCCAGTGTCATCTGCAGGGCCGTCGCTAGTGGGGTGACTAGTAGGGGCCCCTGGGTAAACTATTTATTTTACATTTACCAAAAAAACAACAACAAAAAAACATTTTTGAATATGCATGGACTGTGGCCAAAAGGATGTTTTTTTTAATTAACTGAATGCAAAAAAAAAAAAACATTAGCACGACCATTATAGCAATAGCACTGCCAAAATACACATCAGATCACATCTCACATGATTCTTGTTTTGACTGTTTTGGAATGTGAGACTGTGTTAGTGACGTTCTAATTTAAGAGACAGCAGCCAGCGCTCGCGGCTCTGGCGCGTCAGGACAGTTCCACATAAGCGGTTGAAACTGGACCAATAGCGAGCGCAGAGTCGCGGTGGGCGTGGTCAGAGCGCACGGTGGAGAAGCTTAAACCGAAGGAGCGTAATTCAAACTCACACTTCAGTAGATGATCACAGCTGATACTTCGAGGAGCAATTTATTGTGACTTCCATCAGGTCGGAATGAAACGCGGCCAAGCAGAAGGGACAAGGACGCTGAAATAACTCAAGGGAGGACGATAAAGCACATCTGAGATGCTCGACCTTTTTCTCGTCCAGACATTTCTCAGCAAGGGATTTGCGCCGTGTGTTTGTGTTTTAGTGCACTTGTCTCGCTCTTTTCTTATAACGAAAAAAATCAGTTTGGCACTGAACTAAGTCGAAACAGATGCAAGGGTTTTACGAACTGCGTCTACAGAGAGTCTTTAGCAGGATTACCAAAACCTCAGAGTGTCAGTGTATGACACTGTCCAGCAGTGAGATCCTCATCTGAGAAGCACAGGGGAGACAGCTGCTCCCACAGATTTCAGGACTTCATAAACTGTCCATATAAGATCATATGAGTGCAGCTTTCAGTTCACCGTTCATGATGATGCAGCGTCCGGTGGGAAGCACCACTGCATTCAGCATCGACTCGCTCATCGGGGGTCCACCGCAGCCCAGTCCGGGACATTTCGTGTACACGGGCTATCCCATGTTTATGCCCTACCGGTCAGTGGTGCTACCTCCGCCGCCACCGCCACCCCCTCCGACTCTCCCTCAGAGCGCTCTCCCCGCGACTCATCCGCACCACCCGATCCCGGGCTTACCCAGCGGGTTCTGCTCCAGTCTGGCGCAGGGCATGGCGCTCACATCCACGCTAATGGCCACGTTACCCGGCGGCTTCTCAGCCTCGCCATCTCAGCAGCATCAGGACGCGGCGAGGAAGCTCGGGTCTCAGTCTATTCACGCCATGTTTGATAAATCTCAGGATATTCGTTTGGATGGAGAGGATGGCAAAACGTTTCCAACGAAAGATTCAACGAGCCTTCCGTCATTTCACGACTCGCATTCCGTGCACACCTCTACAGGTAAGCCAGCCTGCACTGTGATAGTTTAATGCAAACCTAAGTCCTTATTGTTTTGAGAAGTCTTTAAAAATAGTATTTGAAGAGCAAAACTGATCATGCCATGCATGTTAAATAAAATGTAAAATACACCCGCATAGTTGTAATTGATTCTGGTGTTCTCAAATTTCAAAATGTAGCCTAAAATAATAATTGAAATAATTATATGTATTATGTTATACGATTTATTCTCACTGCTTCAATCAAATTGTGTAGGCCACTCTTAACCCGTCTGCTTTAGACCTACGCTAAAAATTAATTTTGTCACTTAAATTCATTTTACCGAGGAGGGAAGGAAATAATTACATCAAATCTCCCGGAAATAAAATGTCACGATTGTGGAATTTCAGTCACACACGTGAATTAAAGGCCCATATCAAGTTTTCCAGGGAATAGTGCCTGAGGCCGAGCTGCCATCAAAGAGTAAATTAGCTCATTTTAATTGAGGGATCGGAGGGCCAGCGGTGTTTAAATGTCCATAAAACCGTAAGCAAAATTCACTGTCGCCTGGATCATTTATATGTATGCAGAGTAAAATAAATGTAGTCCCACATTATTATTATAGACCATGCCTGCAACGTTAAGAAAAAGGACATTAGCTAAAGGTATAATTTGATATTGAAAACGGAAAAATAAGGTCTATGTACAATAGTGCATTTTCAAACAACACAAATGATCTTAGGAGATGTAGAAGGGGGGAAACTTGTAGGCCAGTTTCAGAAGTCATGTTTTGAGGCGTGTAAACTACTTCCCGAAGAGATCCATCACTGTGCGTAATTGCGCGTAAAAGTGGCGGCAATAAACAGGAAGAATGTGTTGCGAGACAAGACTAGATAAGATTCTTATGAAAACACACAACTTGTTTTCCCAACCACACTATTCAAAACTAAAAACACTTATTTCTTCACAGCAGATGCTTACACTATTGTTTAGATGTTTTCTTCTGATAACTTCAGGCAGTTCTCACAGTACCTAATTCTTTTTTTTTTTTTATTCCCATAGTGCGAGGTCACAGCAAAGACGACGCGAAGGAGGATGAGTGTCACAGGAAAGATGAGAGCTTCTCCATGGACAGTGATTTAGATTACAGCTCCGACGACAACGGGCCCGGGAACGCGATGTGTCAGAAGGAAGATGGAGACAACGGCGGACTGGACGATGGCGTCCACGGTGGGAATGGGGCCGGAAACACCACGTCCACCGGGAAAAATCGGAGGAGGAGGACGGCTTTTACGAGCGAGCAGCTCTTAGAACTGGAAAAGGAGTTTCACTGTAAGAAATATCTATCCCTCACAGAACGCTCACAGATCGCCCATGCCTTAAAGCTCAGCGAGGTTCAAGTCAAGATCTGGTTTCAGAACCGGAGAGCCAAGTGGAAACGTGTCAAAGCGGGCAACGTGAACTCAAAAACCGGAGAGCCCTCCAGAAACCCGAAAATTGTGGTGCCCATTCCGGTGCATGTTAGTCGGTTTGCAATACGCAGCCAACACCAACAGTTAGAACAGGCCAGACCTTGATACACTATAGAGGACAGAGACGATTCTAGCGAGAGGACACAAATCAGCGATTCCTAAATATGACCAAACTGTTCTCGAGGCTGATGTTTCTGAGGAACCCAGGACACGCAACCTATCCAGCCGATAGTTTGTGCTATATATATATAGTTTTCGTTTAAACTACCAAGTTCTTCAAACGGGGAAAAAGCAGCAACAGACTCAGCTCCAACTGCGGTTTTATTTACAACCTTGGACCAAATCACGGACAAATTGTATTTAAATACATAATCAGTTTTATGTTTAGTTTTGTGTGACTGTCTAGTTCATGTGTTTTTTGGCAGAGATGAATATTATCCTAAAAGGAGCACTTCTGGTCTCTGCTGAAGAACACAATATAATTCAATTAATAGTCAATTAAAAATTAACACCATTCCCTCAAATTTATAAAACGACCTGTTAAATATGTGCTTTTTATTTTTTTAATGGTAAATAGCCTTTATTTAATTTTTATTTTCTTGCATTCATTTCCCTTTTTCTGTAACCTTTTCAGACGTCACGGGCACGTTGCTAATTTATTTAATATTGTGAGAAAAGAAAAAAAAAAACTTGCTAACGTTTCATGAGTTTACTGACTTCAGATTATTGTGTGGATTAAAGCTGGACCATAAACAATTGTAAAGAAATTTGTCCTTTTTTTATGCAATCACTCCATTCACTGAAGTGCGCGTGAGGGGGAAATAACCTAAATATAAAGTTCTCATGCCAACATAATAATTTCAAATACATCGAGTGGGCTAGACTTTTGTCTTTATTGTTATCTTGTCATTATAATTTGCATCTATATTTAAAAAATAATTTAATAATGATAATTATGCTACCTGGCTAATAACGATATTTCCTTGCAGTACGGACTTGTGCTTGCGCCGTCTGTTCCGCGCAGTTTGTGCTCTGTAAGTACACATGATCTGAAATCATCTAACCTTGTCAGGTTTGAATCTGCTGTTGTGACAGGAGGATGTGGCTCATGAATAGATTTCAGGGTCAGGGTGAGAGACACACAAGCGCGTGTCAGCCTTGATCTCCGGCCGGCGTCACTTTGCAGGACCTGCCTTATTTTATAGGATGAAAAGTAACGAGCCTATTCGTCCCACACGGGGCATGTCGGGAAAGCTTGAGACGCAAATGTAAATCAAATACAATTTCGTAAACAGCCTCTGCTGTATATGCAATTGATTACAATGCAATAATTCACACCTCGCAGCTCTTGAAATGTCTATATTTTTATGTTCATATTTTTTTCTCTACTCATTTCGACAAATAGCACATAGGCCAATTAATTAGTATAACATCGTTTTAAAAAGAACATTTATTTTAATACTTAATTTATCAATATAATCATATAATATTAGCTATATTTTGTTGCATTTGTGTCAGCATGCAAGCTTATCGTAATATGCATTATTCTAAGCGAACGTATAGTCGTTTCGTAAAAATGTTATTCCAAATTCGAGAGATTTAAACGAGTTTTATTTACAGCAAACTTTACAACCCTGTTATCATGTCAGTTAAGTCTTTTAAAAGTCCAAAAATCATTCATTACAGCCATTTAAAACATAATCTATTGAGATATAATTAATACAAGTAGAATTTGTAATATTACTTGTATTAATATGCAACCTTTTTTTGCATTAGGAAATTTAGGAAACATTTAATTAATAGTTAATTTATTTTTTAACCAAGTAGAAATTAGTAAATATTTGGTGAATGAATAAGTAAAACAATCTAGTAACATTCTGTGTCCATGTTACAAGCAATTTGCAATTATAATTGAATTACTTTAATAAAAACAAATAGGCTAATTACAGTCTGCTGCGCAAAATCATAACACATTAACTGCGTTGTTTATTTTTTATATAAACATGTATCGTTGTATATAGAGAGTAACATGAAACATGTAACGTGAAACACAAAGTTCTTGTGACTGCAGTGGTTAATAGATTATTCAACCGGAACCCACATTTTTCTTCCTAGAGAAATTGCATTTTTTGTTGGAACTTGGAAGCCTAAAGTAGATTTATTGTTGTATGCAAGTGCAAGTCCTGAACATTGCAATAGATCAGACATCATCAGTGCCTCATATCACACACACACGCACACACACACACACATTTGTAACACACATCTGAATGATGTTGGAAAATAGACAATGCATTAATGCCCATTATAAGTGACATGAGAACTGGGCAGAAAGACGTTTAAAAAAGAACCGCGATGAGAGAGAGAGAGAGAGAGAGAGAGAGAGAGAGAGAGAGAGAGAGAGAGAGAGAGAGAGAGAGAGAGAGAGAGAGAGAGAGAGAGAGAGAGAGAGAGAGAGAGAGGAGAGATCTGACAATTGCCTTAACTCTAATGAATTTTTTTGCAAATTGTAATCAAGGCTGGCCGTAGTGGCTGACAGATAAATGGGCCCGCGGGGATTGGCTCGAGCCTCAGCTTTTCACTCCAGCTTGTCCCTCCTGCACTAAATTAACAGCGTCAAATTAACCTCCAATGATTAATCCTGACGGAGAGCACTGGCTGCAGAACCAATGAGAGCACTGAAAAACACACACACACACACACACACACACACACACACACACACACACACACACACACACACACACACACACACACACACACACACACACACACACACACACAGACACAGTATATTGACATGCACATGCAAAAATACCTAATTTATTAAATTGTATTTAATCTTTTACCAGTATTAAGTACAAAATATGTCTTTATGTGAGATTTATCATAATAATGTAGTAGTTTATAGATGCTGATTTTTCCTTTCAGTTTAGATTTTTCTCATAGATATAATTAGCATAATACAGGAAAATTCCTATATTATGATTTTATAGTAACAATCACAACTGCTATTAATATTTTTTTTAAAAATCAATGAGCATAAAGCAGTCCGTTTGTGTATGTAAAGGAGAGCGGGTGAGTTATAAAACCTGTTAAAAAATGAGCTAGAGGGATGAAAAATCACACACACACACACACACACACACACACACACACACACACACACACACACACACACACACACACACACACACACACACACACACACACACACACACACACACACAGTATGATATTAGATTCTGTGTAAACTATTAAGGATTACAAGACAAAACTGAATTTTGAGGTATAGTAATTAGAATTTCATAACTGGGTTATAATTTGAGTTGTTAAATGACAGAACGGGTATCATCTTGTTCAGTTTGATATACTGTATAACAAATTATATATTTATACATTAAATACATTTTTAAAAACCAAAAATATTTTAGCATTATGCACAAAACAGGACAGTAGACAACATTTGACAATTGCGAGAGACTAACACACACACACACACACACACTCACACATGGTTCACTATCTTTGTAGGGACTCTTCATAGACTTAATGGTTTTTATACTGTACAAACTGTATATTCTATCCCCTTACACTAACCCTACCCATCACACAAAACTTTCTGCATTTTTACATTTTCAAAAAAAAAAAAACGCATTCTGTAAGATTTATCAAGCTTGTTTCCTCATGGGGACCACAATTTAGGTCCCCACGGTGATAAGAGTCCCCCTGAGTCAGTGTGCATTCAGGTTAAAGTCCACACTGGGATAGAAAAACATGAACACACACAAGCACACACGCACTCGTTTTCATATTTTATGGGGACTTTCCATAGACATGATTTTTATGTTGTTCATTCTATCTCCTAACCCTAAACATACCCTGCATTTTTACATTTTCAAAAAACATCACTTAGTGTGATTTATAAGATGGTTTCCTCATGAGGACCAAAAAATGTCCCCACAAGGACAAGGATTTCAGATATCTCCATCTTTGTGGGGACAACATAGGGTTTACCAGGACAACACACGTGACGTCATAAACTATGGTGTATGCGCTTATTTGCTATTTTCATTGAATTTCCTATAAATTGAATAAAAGTGTTTACAATAAAATGAAGATGCTGAACAAGACATTTTGATGAAGTATATTTGATTACCAGTAAATTTATGCATGCAATTTTAAACATCAATGTTTTCTTTTGGGGTTTCACCCCATCCCGCTCATGATCAAGAACAGCACTCTTTGCACTTGGCATTAATTCACACAATTTAGTTTAGTAGATTTGTTAACTACTTAAATTTGTAGCTGAGAAATATAGGATTATATCAGTCTGAGACACTGAGTTACAGCAGTTAAACAAAGTGCATTACAACGCACCCATCGATGTACGCCAGGATTAGAGAATGTGATTTTCCAGCTCTTTATCTCTGAACATTTGGATTATCATCACAACATGATGGTGCAGCTCACGCCTCATTTCAGGGCTTCTCTAGCATTTCTAATGCCATTATTGTGTGTGAGAGGGACACACACACATATCATGATAGATGAACAGCTCTGTTAATGCACTGAACCAGTGCTTTGCCTCATTGGATTTCTAAGTGGAACTGATTTATGATGAGAGATGATCAGACTAGATCTGGACAAGATGCTTCAGGGTTTTGTGGTTCTGGACCACCACTGACATTTTAAAGATTCATTTCCCATGGCTCCTTTAGCCTGTCAACCTTCAACAGCTTACGAGCTGCAAATGTTTGTGAAAGGAATTATAAGAAAACAAACACACTTCCTGCCAGTCACTCATAATCACGCTTCTACTTCCCCTCTCAACCACGAAACATTTCCTCTTTCTATAGATTGCTCTTTTCTCTCTATCTCTGCCTTTCTGCCTTGTCTAATCTCTTTAATTACATCTGTTTTCCTGGGCTGTAGAGGCCTCTTTTGTCCTCCCGGTCAGGGGGCTTTTGTGGGGGCAGATTCAAGCCCCGCATCCCCTCCTTGGATGCTTTGTGGAGCTGCGGCTCTCTTCCTGCGAGGGAAAGGATGAGAAGGGGATTAGAGGATCTTTATCTCATTAGAGACACAGAGAGTCGGCAGGGCCCGGCTTTAACGCCTTCATCTGCACCGCGGAGGCCAGAGAGCGGACCGCACCCACGGAGAAACCCAAACTAGGCGTTTGGGCTGCGGACATTCAATGTTTCGATTAATTTAACATTCTCTGAAACAATGTATTTACATTCAATGTAATGCATATATATGTGAAAATGTTAGGACACCCTATTGAATTCCATGGTTTTCTATATCAGGGAATAATAAAGAAAATCATCTTGTCCTTGGCAGGTCTTGCAATTTGGAAAATATACCCTCAGATGAACAACAACACATGACATATCACACCATGTCATTATTTGTTTAGCAAAAATAAAGCCAGAATGGAAAAGCCATGGGTGACAAGGTTTAGGACACCCTTACTGTTAACATGGGAATTAAGAGGGTAAGTAATGATCAGGAACTGCAAATCAAATGCCTTTGGTTAACTGATCACCAGCAAGTGTGATAATCTCTATAAAAGCTGAAGTTTTAGCAGAGTTGCTGGTCTGGAGCCTTCAGGTGTGTGTTAACACAATGCCAAGGAGGAAAGAAGCCAGCAAAATCTTAGAGAAGCAATCGTTGCTGTCATCAATCTGAGAAGGGTTACAAGTTTATTTCCAAACTATTTGAAGTCCATAATTATTCAGTGAGGAAGATTATTCACAAGTGGAAGACATTAAAAACAGACACCAATCTTTCCATGAGTGGACATCCCAGCAAATTCACCCCAGGATCAGACAACCCAAGAACTTCACTACAGACTCTACAGGCCTCAGTTAACATGTTAATGTTAAAGTTCATGACAGTACAATTAGAAAAAGATGGGTCAAGTATGGCATGTTTGGAAGGGTTGCCAGGAGAAAGCTATTCTCTCAAAAAAAAAAACTTGGCAGCACGGCTTAGGTTTGGAAAGTTGCATCTAACCAAACCATAAGACTTCTAGAACAATGTCCTTTGGACAGACGAGACCAAAGTGGAGATGTTTGGCCATAATGCACAGTGCCACGTTTGGTAAAAACCAAAAGAGGATATCAGCACCAACACCTCATACAAAAGTCAAGCATGCTAGAGGAGGGGTGATGATTTTGGACTTGTTTTGTAGCCACAGGACCTGGGCACCTCACAGGACGGACCAAAGAGCTGTCCAAAGACACTAGAGACAAAATTGTACACCTCCACAAGGCTGGAAAGGGCTATGGGGAAATTGCCAAGCAGCTTCGTGAAAAAAGGTCCACTGTTGGAGCAATCATTAGAAAATGGAAGAAGCTAAACGTGACTATCAATCTCCCTCGGACTGGTGCTCCATGCAAGATCTTACCTCGTGGGGTCTCAATGATCCTAAGAAAGGTGAGAAATCAGCCCAGAACTACACGGGAGGAGCTGGTCAATGACCTGAAAAGAGCTGGGACCACCGTTTCCAAGGTTACTGTTGGTAATACACTAAGACCTCATGGTTTGAAATCATGCATGGCACGGAAGGTTCCCCTGCTTAAACCAGCACATGTCCAGGCTCGTCTTAAGTTTGCCATTGACCATTTGGATGATCCAGAGGAGTCATGGGAGAAAGTAATGTGGTCATCCCAAGAACACCATCCCTACTGTGAAGCATGGGGGTGGTAGCATAATGCCTTTGTGGTGTTTTTCTGCACATGGGAAAAGGCGACTGCACTGTATTAAGGGGAGGATGACCGGGGCCATATATTGCGAGATTTTGGGGAACAACCTCCTCCCCTCAGTTAGAGCATTGAAGATGGGTCGAGGCTGGATCTTCCAATATGACAATGACCTGAAGCACACAGCCAGGATAACCAAGGAGTGGCTCTGTAAGAAGCATATCAAGGTTCTGGCATGGAAACAGAAAACTTTTGACCTCTGTACTTGCAAACAAAGGCTACTGTACCAAATATTAACATTGATTTCTCAGGTGTTCAAATACTTATTTGCAGCTGTATCATACAAATAAATAGTTAAAAAATCATACATTGTGATTTCTGGATTTTTTAAAAATTTAGATTATGTCTCTCACAGTGGACATGCACCTACAATGACAATTTCAGACCCCTCCATGATTTCCAAGTGGGAGAACTTGCAAAATAGCAGGGTGTTCAAATACTTATTTTCCTCACTGTAAATACATATATGTGTGTGTGTGTGAGTGTGTGTATACACACACACACACACACACACACACACACACACACACACACACACACACACACACACACACACACACACACACACACACACACACACACACACACACACACACACACACACACACATAAATAAAATAAATTAAAAGGGTACAAAATCAAGGAGAGAACATTATATTAAGAAGCTTTTTATTGAAAAGAGACATTACAGTATAAGACTCTGCATCAGGTATAATATTTCAACACAGTACTGTACAGCTGACACAAACTCAATATAATAACAACAATAATTAGAAATACAACACCGATAATTTGAATCAGAATGATAGTTGTGATGCCAATGGACTGAATAAAGGAACAAATGCAAAACCCAAGTAGTGTGAGAGCTCCACGCCTTTCAGATTAGCATATTCATAAATAATTAAACGGGTCTCTTGGGTTTGAACGTAACACGGAGACTGTTGATGAAATGAGGTAACGAACACAAACCAAAACAAAGTAAACAAACACTACAGGTTTCTCCATTTTTACATCTATTTACATAAAGCGGCGACTGGTGGATGGAAAGTGAAATAAAAACGAGGATATGTTCAAGCAACTTGTAACGTACTGATAAAGCCCCCATCTGTCTGCATTATTTGCTCACAAGGGGTGGCGTGATCCTTTGGTTTCTGTCACGGTATTGGTTGGATTTTTGTCTCTTTTGCTCATTCATGCTTGCTTTATTCAGTTACAGACAGACAGATGACCAAAAAAGAAGTTTTGCTCAGAGTGATGGATTACAAGAGGACTGACAAAAAAAATATTAATAATTCACAAGTTGTTCATAAGGGTTTTTTCATATTAAAATGGCAGACTCTTTAGTGTCACCTGTCAGGGTACAGTCATTTTATGAAGACGAACACATTTAAACAAGGAAGAGAACATTTACATCCGTTCATGCAAAAAGATCAAAAACAAAAACGACTGTTTTTCCACAGAAAGGATTCGAAGTGGACATTATATTGTGGGTTCTTCACAACAAGTGATCTGTGTTCTGTAGTGCATTTAGTCATAAATAATGTTTACTGTGGTAAAGCCTCTAAAGGCCTGCTACGTTATATACAAGACGAAAACTGCACCCTTAGAGCTGAAAATCAACATACCTCAACATTTCTCTCATAGTTTATATGTCCTTCACTAAAGCTTTTCAACTCTCACGGTTTTCCAAACTATCTAAGTTTCTCTATATCTTCCCAAAATGTCTATCAACTAGCTCGAAGACTTTCCAGGATTTTTGTATTGCGGGATATCAATTCTACAACACAGAGCCTCTCACATCTCCAACCCCAAGCCAAGTACCTTCACATTTCTACAACCTAGCGAAGAGTAAAATCAATGGAAGCTGAAATTAAATGATCAAAGCCCATTAAATCATATTATGGAGTAAGTCAATATCAAACCCTGCATGGGATCTTCTGTAATGATATACACCCTGAGACAGAGTCTTACATCGGCTTTACATCTCTCAATAACAATGGCAGCTCAGACAGCTGGGGGGACGTCCAAGAACGCGGTGCGAAATTATTACTTGTGTGTCTACCTGGCTGAATTTTGGCTTTGTATTGCTTTAATACTCCTGAAGATCAAGCCAATGAGGAAAACTAAGCTATGAAGAACGATTCAGGGAGCAGAAAGAGTGAATTCGACTCAAAACAGGCACACTTTCAGACACCTAAACCTGCACTGAAACAAGAAAAGGGGCTGGTAAAAATATAATAATAAAGGCTCATGTCAGGGGGAGTGTTTTCTTCAAATACTTTCTATACACTACTTAGAGAAAAAATAGAATAAGCAAGAGAAGGAAGAAGTATGTACAGATTGGGACTGAAGACCCCGAGAGCCCTCCTCTTCATTGAGATACATGAGGTTTAGGACTCTGCAGTGTAAAGTGTGTGAACAGCAACAGAGAGAGATGACCTGAGAGAGGCACGTCACTGTACGAAAGCAACGGCCACCATGAGCAGACAGCATTACAAAACAGTCCTGCATCTTTGTGATATTCTGTGCTGAGATTACTTTCATAAAAACGAGGAAAAGGATGGCGGTGGATTTTTTCCGATGATGAACACGAGGTCAGACTGAGCTTCAGCCCTGCACTTCTGAATCAGTAATATCGGTCATCTGAATCTGTTCATCTGCACACTTCACTCTCAGTTGAAGTAAAGAATAAGCAGAGAAATGGGCAATATATAAGGCTAGATTGATGTGTTGAAAGATTAAAAATTGGCTAAATAAAAGCTGGTGAAAGTAAAAAATGTAATTCCCTTTTACTTATGAGAAACATAAATCTTAAAACACTTCTTTTAGGAATCTTCCGTTGGTCCAGTAATGAGCACTAAGACAAATGCTACTCAACAATGTAAAAAAAAAAAAGAAGGTCAGATTCAAACTTTAAACGTGTGACTCGATATTTGGGTGTTTTCCATAACTGTCATTACATCCTTTCACATTCCTTTAAAATGAAGAAGAAAAAAACACATAATGGACATACAGACTGAAAAAGAGTCTGAATAGATGCGAAGAAAAAGTCTGAGAGAGAGAGAGAACAGATCAGTGTCAAAGTGGTGAGATGAAAGTCCAGACACGCATGGTGACCAAGTGAAGTTCTCTGGGAATTCTGAAGATTCGGCATAAAGTATCCCATCATTTTCTGTCTTGCTTTGTCATCTATTGGGACTCCACTGAAAAGAGGCAGATTAGATCACCAGGTCATCAGTTACCAAATACATACACGCTATTCTCCCATCATTTACTTGGTAGCTTCAACTGCCGCAGTCAGAAAAGCAGAATCCAGGGTTGTTTTCATTTTTGTTCCACGATGCAGCGAGACATTGGACGTGGGGCACTCTCCCAAAAAAATAGACGACTGGCCAAGACCTTGCCATGACAGAGGGATTGTAGAGTCAGGGTGCTGATCGTTTCAAAAGAGGCAAGGGGAGGCTGGGAGTGCAAACACAGTAGCTTTTCTCATGCTTCATCATCATCATCATCAAGTGTTGGGGTCATTCCCTTGAGTCTGGTATAGTTTCATGATTCTGATGCAGTGGTGGAGCTGTACATATGAAGGTGTGTATAGGGAGGGAGGAGGAGTGCTGACCAGAATGCATGTTCGCGTGTATGCGAGTGTTTTATTTCTCATATAACTGCACTGTTCATGCTGCTGCAGCTGTTATTGCGATTATTGTTCCTGCGTGACAGGTTGGGCGTGGCCATGAGCGGGTAACGCTCGTCGGGACAGCCATACTGTAGGAGGATGTCCATACACTCCTGACTGTTAGCTTGCCGTGCGTACGCCAATGCTGTATTTCCGTGAGCATCCCGTGCCATGATGTCCACGCCGTACTACAGAGAGACAGAGGAAGAGAGTTAGCAAGAGAACACTTTATTATTCCAATCCTTATGCCAGAAAATAAAGTCCTCTGCTGCTACTGGCTGTGTGTAACACCTGCCATCTGCATATTCTCCATAAAATGCTTTGTTATTATTAACATTATTATATTATTTTGATACGGTCCCTGTATTAACACTGAGCAAAGAGAAGAATGGAGTAGTAAAAATGATATTTTTAGACAACTACGATAAGAAAAAGGCTGTAAAGCAGAAAAAAAGAAGAAGTAATAATTAAAAGAAAAACCAGTAAAGTCGACATGAAACGGAAGATGCGATAGTATTCTCTTCTCTATTGTGATGTATATCCGAGTGAAAATGCTTCTCGAACAATATAAAAATAAGGGTGGGACTTAATTTTGACCAATCATAGTGATCGGTATCGCTGTGATGTCATGTGAGTGACAGGTTGTCCCCCCCTCACACACAAAAACACACCATCAGAGAAGAGACGCAGTGTGAGTGGGAGGGGACATTATTTTGATTAAAGATTATAAGGGGACATGATGGATAAATCATTTATGATAAAAACTGCAATATTCCATAAAATAAATTTTGTTGTAAATTTTGATTTCAAGGTGGAAAATGGATTTTATTGCAAAAATATTTATTTTAATTTAATTGGACCTCAGGGTAAAATATGTAATAACATTCAAATTTATGTATGACCCCAAATGATTAACATTGGTCTGATTAGGACGATAAGCTCTTGATTTGTTCCAATTCAAACTGAATAATCAGTTTAAAAAAAAGAAAAGAAAAAAAAGAATGTCTAATCTGTTTTTCAAAAACCCTTATCGTTTATTCCTCATTTCCATCTGCACATTAATGCTTGATGTCTCACTTGAAACATGTAAAACTCTTGATTAGAGCTTGGAGCACTTTATGGGCTTATTCTCAGAGGTTTATTTAAGCAATACATATCTTTATTCTTCATTCAAACACACACACAAAAGGGATGGTAACACTTTATAACAAGTAAAATGTAAAAAAAGTATTTAAAAAATCCTTTGCAAATAGTTAATCGTTTATAAACTGTAGTTAATACATTTATAGACTATATACAAATAGTGAGTTCTTCATTTATTATCAGTGCAATTAACAAAGTGTTATTATTAAATTAGCTCATACGTAAAGAGTTAATGCTTTGTTAACAACTTATTACCAGTAAATAGTTCTCACTTTAGATTAGGTCATGGAAAATGGGAAAATGGCATTAATTAAATGCTTTACAAATACATTAAGCCTATCCCCAAAGCTGAACATAACTTATAAAACAATGTGAATTACATAAACAGCAAAAGTTGTCTGCACACTAAGAAACATACAATTAGACCTGGTTTCTCAGTGTGTAAACAACTTTTGCTATTTTAGTTGACCATTTTTTTTACTCTATGCACCAGAGAACAGGCCGGATATTCCTCCTTTTCTGAGCGCATTAAATATCCTTTTTGTTTAATATAAATTACATACAAATATTCATAAGATCACTAGGGGTAGGTTTAGGGGAAAGAATATACATTTTGTACAGTATAAAATGTACAAACTGTATACGGAAAGTCCCTATAAAACATGGAAACTGAGTGTATGTGTGTGTGCTTAATGTATTTTCCCATTTCCATGACCTAATCTAAAGTGAGAACTATGTACTGTTGTTTTTACGTTGTTAAAGCATTAATCTAACTATTTACATACAAGCTTTAATAATTTGTTAATTACACTAACAATGAAAGAAGATCTCACTATTTGTATATAGTCTATTAATGTATTAACTACAGTTTATAAACTATTAATGAACTATAAACTAATAGCTTGCAAATGATTTGCAAGTACTTTATTACACTTTTTTATAAGTGTATTATTATATTCTAAGATTATTATAAGTGTTACCAAGAGATTAGACAGGAAAACAAACAGACAAACAAAAAACTACAATAATTGTTTAATTATTAAACACTTTATGGACTTAATTCCATCATTAAAAAAAAAAGGAAATTATTTTAGTTAACAGTCATGTCTGTTCCATTTTTTTATTTTTATTTATGGAAATTGCTAAAAGTGTTAAAAAGAATGTTGGTGTGAAAAGACCTTTCAATTGTGATCCAAAGCTTTTAGGTTTCACGTTTGGTGTGAAAAGGTCTTTACCCCAAAACACATTCTTCCAGTAGTTTGCTGTGATAAACGAGTGTGTGCTGGAGCTCTTACCCATATAAGCAGTTGCGTGATCACAACATTCCCCTTGCGGCAGGCCAGGTGCAGGGCTGTCCGGCCATCACCTTCCCCGCAGGTTTCGTTGACCTCATCTCTGGAGCCGTGGGCCAGCAGTATGACCACGAAGCGCAGGTCTTCCTCCGCTGTGGCCCGCAGTAGCTGCTGTCCCAGAGACAGCTCTGTGCACGTCAGTGATGCCAAAAACAACTTCTGCTCGTATTTGGCCCTGATCCAGCGCTCTCGTTCCTCTCTGAAAACAGCAGACACACACAATCTAGATTTAGGCTCAAGATTGAATTAACGCGGGACCGTCAACACACGGTTCACACCGGTGGCATGTTTTGATCTGGCTCTCATTCCAAATGACATTTAAAATTTGATGGGATTCGTGTACTGCTTTTCGATTTCATTTCTAGCACGGCGCCAAACATTTACTAGCACTTACACCTCCATTACACACAGCAGCATCTAGACGTTAATACACAAGACAAATATTATACTGAGCAATACAGGAACAGTACCAACACGTTTTGAATGGTTGCTGTGTGTGTGTGTGGGGGAATGTATGTGTGTCACTCCACAGACACTGTAAGAGTGCACAGGTTCAATCAAATAACAAACAGAGAAAGCAAGCAATGCACTGAAATGGCCAAACGAAGTGGCATAAGAGTCTAAAGGCCCCAGTATACTTCAAACAAGATCAAAGAATGAACAGGTGTGATGTCGGGTGACGAAGAGCCTTTGTTTCTGAAGTTTGAAACAGCTTTTCAGAGCGAACTTTCCAGAAACGTTCACTCTGACTCGTTTGAACTACCATTGGTCAGTGGGGATTGTGTAATAGGTAGGTGTGGTCTGAGGCTCCACCTTCTTTGATATGGAATTTCCGGTTCGTTTCTTCTGTTCAGATGGTCAATGTCAGAAGCAATGAAAACACTGAAGACCTGTTTTAGAGAAATTAAAGCTGTACTTGTGAATGAAACGTTTTTTCTTTCAATTTTTAACTCTTTAACTCAGCGTTTTTGAAAAAATGGCCAGCAAGCATCAGGATTCTTGATCCTTTTCACAAAGGTTTCATGGCCCTTAGAATATTTTGTATGAATATCTGAACATGAAATACATCAAAAGAACAAAAAGATCCTCTGCTTTTAAACAAAAAAAGTATTTTTGTCAATGACTACATCTAAACCAGATTCAGAACAATGATCAAAAAATAGTTGGAGTACATCGAGTCCATCAACATCCCCAAAGCTTGCACAGTCCTATACCTCGTCCTGAGTCAACATTTCATTCAGTAAAATTAGGCAGTTTTGATTTATATGCTGTTGAATGATGATCGCATTCTGCTTCTTCTTCACGTCTTTTAATCTGGAGATTCTGCACTCTTTCAGAAGATGCCTAATAGTACACGCTACAGTGAAAACACGGAAAGCCAGTATATTTTGTCAATGGCTGGGAGGCTTTGTGTCAAATATGACGAAAATTTCCGTCAACGGCGGGTAAAGAATTAATACGGCAAAGCTGCTTGCTTTAAAGCAATCTATCAAATAAAGTGATATATAAATAAACGAAACGTGAGTTGACTGGAGTGCAGAATTGCAGAGTTTGTGCAAAATTATCCATGTTGATATGATCAGTTGCTTTATACATTTTTATGTTTATTTGTTTATTGTGAGAAAAAGTAAGCAGCACATTAACATATTCATCTAAACGCCGCTTCCAGCAGCATGGGTGGTGTGAGAACGTTCAATAACAGTATAACACTGCAAAGGCATTTCAAACTTATTTTTACCCCTAAATGAAGAACAAAAAGAACTTTGCCGTGAGTATATCTGGGCCTTAAGAATGCGTGTGTGTTTGACAAGTTAACCAAGCAAACGCAAACAGGAGAGGGCCATCAGAAATGGTTGGATCGTTTACAGCACCCCTCCTCAAACTGTGCTATGATAGCACTTAATCTCTGTTAATCCCCACAGAGTAAACAGCCTTTCTCAGACAACTCGGGATTAGTTCGGCTTCAGCTCCTATCTGAGGGGCAGAGGGAGTTCTGATACCCCCGGGGAGGGGAAGGGAGTTGGGCAGAGGATATTGAGCTGTTCCCTAAAACACAGCTGCCCCTTGGGGAGTCCAAACCCATGAGACCAGAGAACAGACATCCTACTGTCATTCCTCCTCACCAGGAGCATCTGGACAGGAACAAAGTGGACACACTGTGATCCACTGGACACACGGAGATGTCAGGACTAAAATCTGACCTGACACACCAATGGAGTCACTTCCATTTTCAGGTTTTGACAAAAATAAATCATATTTATTTAATTTGATATACATGAAAATGAGCTTGTGAGGAATTGCATGCATTTTCAATGCTTCATATGAATGGCTAAACAAACAAATCCAGGAACAGACACACAAATGTACAATATTGAATGGACTTCTACAGTCCTGGTCAGAACTATTGGCACCCTTGGTAAATATGAACTAAGAAGCCTGTAAAAATAAATCTGCATTTTTAATCCTTTTGACCTAATATTAAAAAAAGCGAAACAATTAAAAAGGGGCGGGAGGGGTGGCGAGGGGTGGCAGGGGTGTCCTCATTACTAAATAAATGCTTTTCTCTAATACACATTTACACAATTAATAGCACCTTTTTATTCAAATACTTTTTACAACCTCCTTTTGCCAATATAACAGCTCTGAGTCTTCTCCCTTAATGCCTGATGAGTTTGTAGAACGCCCGAGAAGAGATCAGAGACCATTCCTCCAATCAGAATCTTCCAGTTCCTTCCGGTTCCCAGTACCAGTTCCTTCAAATTCCCAAGTCTATGTTGATACACTCTCATCTTTAGTTTTCTCTAGAGGTCAGGTATATTATAGAGAGACTGTGTATAAGCAGAACCTAAATTTTTTGCTCAGTGACCCATTTTTGTGTTGATTTTGATGTTTGTTTTGGATCATTGTCCTAGTTAAAGATCCAACCACAGCCCATTATACAAGGTTTTGAGTTTTTATCTGTTGCTATTTGATAGAATCAAACCATGATGCCATGTAGCCTCCAGCAGAAAAATAGGTCCACAACATTAAAGATCCAGCTGTATATTTAATCGTACACATTGGGTACTCATTTATTGCGGTGTGCAACCTTGTGGGTTTGCTGCTAAAAAGCTATTTTTTTTCATCTGAGCATACTGATCAAGTTTGAAGTTCCAGTAGTGTTTGACAACTGAATATGCAGAAGTTGGATTATAGCAGAGGATTCTTGAAAGCCCGTTTGATTTTCCTTTCTTTTCTTTTCTGAGATCTTTGGAGAGTCTTCGGCCACTCAAACAATCCTCGCTGTGCATTCATAAGTTTCACTTCAATGAAAAGTTAGATTAAAAAAAATGTTTAATGAAAGATCAAAAGGATAAATAATGCATATTTATTTTCACAGCCTTTAAAAAATAATCATATTTACCAAGGGTGCCAATAATTCTTACGAATGTATACCTCAAAACCTACTTTTAATTTCTGTCAAATTAAATATGATGTACCAATTTTTTAAGTTAATGTTAACTACCCGACATTTATTTTATAATTCATTAAGTAAATATTCTGTTAATAACATTGATAATTTAAATAAATAGTTTCCATTTAAATGAAGTGTAAAATAAGTAAATAAATGTAAAAAGAAAAATCTAAATTGTTTACACATCCATTTACATTTCATTTATTAATATATAAATATATATATATATATATATATATATATATACACATATACATATATACACATATACATATATACACACACAGGTCTTTTAATTTTGTTTTATTAACATCATATTAATTAAAATGCCAAAAACACAAAATTTAAGATGTGTAACCAGAGATAAATCTCAGCTTAGACCTTCAAATGTTGTCTTTGAGAGTCAAAAAGGTTATGACCATTGCACTGGCGTGTGAATCTGATCTATCATTGTATATCTATTAGAAACCACAGATTATTTTAAATAAACAAAAATGTAAATATTAAAATACATTTTAAATATTATGCTTAAAGTGATACAATTTAAGTTTATTAAAATTAGTTTAGTTCCAAGTTGATGTGGTGATTATGGTCTATCCACTGCTTGTAATAGAGGATGCCACAGCCATGACGGGCTTTGAAAGATGAACACAAGCGTGTCCCAAAGGGTTAAACTCGGACACCCTGATTACAAATTAGCCTTGTATGGATGTCAGGGGCCAGAGTGCAGAGGAGATAACATTTTATCAGAGAGGCAGATGGATGAAAATAGGTAATCAATAGCCTAGGGGATCGATGGTTTAGTGACATCCTTCTTAATCAAAGCAGCAAAGCCATGCCGACGGACCTGAACCCCCCATAGAACACTCAAAGATTATCTGTCTAAGGTCACAGCTAGCATCACGGCTCACAGTCACAAATGTGCACACACACAATCATGGCACACATGGAAAAAAAGACAAGTAACAATCACCTGTTGATGTCAAACTACAGCCAGAAATTTGATTATCAGCATAACGTCTGGCTCACTTTGCAGTTTATTCTAGTCAAGCGACACTGAACATAACACGAAGGGGCCGTTTTTTTGTAAATGTAACTACGTTTTTGTATAAATAGTATCAAGAAACTCCTTACAGAAATCCAATCATTGATCATTTGATTCACAGTAGGACATGTAAAGAAAAAACAGGCGGGATGAAAGAGCAGGAAGGAGAGAGGGAAGAGAGGACACAGGAGGAGGAGAGAAAAGCGCAGCATCTGTGGGAAAGTTGAAGAATTTTATTAACTGTGTGTGTTTCGAGAGGGGGGTCTAGCAGCACGGAATGTTCCGGGTGCTGATGGTCAGCCCGGGGTGAGTGAGAGGGCTGGCACGGGGGCCACGGACCACAGCCCCCACACAAAGCATCCTGGGAGCCATGGAGGAGGGAGATAGAGGAGGGGAAAAGAGAGAGGAAGAGGCTCGGCATGATCTCCCCACTGCCCCTCTGCCTCTCTGTGTCTAGAGGAAATGTGGAGCACTTCACTGCCCTCTGAAACGCATGCCTTCCCCAGTTAGCAGCGTTGCTAAGGGCCAAGCCCGGCTGGCTAATGGAATAAAGAATAAACTTTTTGCAGTTAACCTCTTAAAAGATCATTTTACTACAACAGTGTTCAAAAATATTGCCAATTATATATGAAAATAAAAGTAGCTGGAAGCTTTTGTTGGATTGGTAGCCGTGTTGGGTTAACAATAAAGTTTTGATTTTAATAACTGCTCAATCTATAAACCAAGAGGAAGACAAAACTTCTATCGTCTGACTTTAGGTCTCTCTAAACATAAAAAACACACTTATACACCCATAAATGGAAGTGTAAATGTGTGTGACATGGTTGCAAAGACAATAAAAACATGGTTCAGGAGTCATGGTGACAAGTCTAAGGGCAGAGGATGGGCATCGTGCTTGAACCTCTCGGAAAAGACACACTCTCACAGGAGGAAATAGGTCACCTACTGCCTCCTGATCTTGTCTTAAAGCCCATCCACTTTTCACACACACACACACACACACACACACACACACACACACACACACACACACACACACACACACACACACACACACACACACACACACACACACACACACACACACACACACACACACACACACACACACACACACACACACACACACACACACACACACACACACACACACACACACACACACACACACACACTGTCCCTGCCCCTAAACCTACCCATCACAGGAGACATGCTGCATTTTTACATTTTCAAAAAATATCACAGTGTGATTTATAAGATGTTTTCCTCATGGGGACCACAAAATGTCCCCACAAGGACAAGGATTTTGGATATTGCCATCTTTGTGGGGACATTTTGTCCCCATAACGTAGGGATTACCAGTCCACACACACACACACACACACACACACACACACACACACACACACACACACACACACACACACACACACACACACGCAACTAACATAAAATACCCTGAACTGTAAGTACAAAAATATCTACTTTGTCTTTGCTTCTCATAAATTCACATTTGAAGTCATGCAACAATATGACGACAAGATAATCATGTACAAATGTGAAAATAAAATAGCTAACGATGCCCAGGGGTCAGACCGGGAAGCTGTTTACCACCTGGTGTCAGCAGGAAAGGGTAATCAGGGCATGGACACACACATGCGTGCGTGCACACACACACAAACACACATACTCACTCACTCACAAACACCCACACAACCCCCACCACACACACATATACACCAACAAACACACAAAATCATTATTACCTCATCTGAATCTTGGGGAATTTGTTCTTACATGGGAAGACGGCTAATTGAATTAATTAGCAATTCTGTTCCATGACCGTTTATCATTGTGCGTGCGTGTGTGTGTGTGTTTGTAGACCTACAGGGGAGGAAATGCTGCAAGCAGACTGCAGGTTTCAGCAGGAGTTTAATTAAAATTACTGGCCATTCAAGTTAGATCCAAAATGGCTGCCTGCAATGAGTCAACAAGTCTGAAAATAATGTACAGTTCCCTCAATCAGGCCCTTTGAGAACACGCGTGCAAATACTGACCATGACAACCATAATTTCTAGGTCAGTAACAAATAAGTATCAAAGATAAAAAAAAATTTAAAGTCTAGTTTAAAATGCATATAAAGTTGTATGTTTCATTTGACTTTGAAAAACTAAATTTGAACAAAATTAAAATTTTATGACTACGTCATATCATATGCCAATTTTTTAACACAACTATTAACCGAAAGTAATAACATTTTCCTTATATTATTTCTAACATTTTATTTTTAAATTACAAATAACATAAATCATTAATTCATAAACATCTTTAGGTTTTCTGGGGGCAGTAAAACCAGCACTACCATTTTACAAAATACTAACACTGACTAACACATCTGATATCACATGTAAGTTCATGTAACATATAAAAAATATCAAATTAAATTGTAATTCAGAAATTAAAACATGATCATCACAGGTGTAGTCAAGCCTGTATTTATTAATTGAATGTTTAATGCATTTTTAAAATAAATTAATAGATTAATAAAAAAAGGAACATCATGTCATTCACTATGATACTGTATTAATAATTATTTTATTAATTGAATAATTAATTAATATGGGATCTCCTTCAAACCGTGCAAGAATCTTTGTTGGTTTAATAATAGTAACAATACCTGTAGTAACGGTTATTTTGATCAAATCTACAGAGTGTTTGTGTTTGTAAAGCTGTGTTCATGTCAAACATATGTTTGTGTGAGAGCTTTATTAATGTGTTGCATTGTGTTTTGGAACGTTTACCTGAGGAAGGTGGGGTGAGACAGTAGCCTCATCGCTGTTGGAATGCAACAGGCAGGGTCACAGGGGAATTATCCAGAGTCTACATCAATCCCTTGTCAGGATGGTTTCCTGTTTGTGAGTGTGAACGCGCTTTGTGTTCTCCCTGGACGATCACTTTGTGGGCTTGTGTTTACCCACTTGCCAGCACTTCCTGTCCAGCTCAAAGCCAGTGGCTGTTTACCCAACACTGACAGGCGTCGGCTAATGCAGTCGCCCGTGACAGAACAGCCCTCCAGCTGCCACAGCACCCCAGAGATCCCCTACCCTAAACACACATCTCTGAACTTTTGCGAAAGTTCAGAGCGACCACATATCAGATACTAGCTACCCTGTGTAAGTGAGATCACCAATTTCAGGTTTGGCCGAGTAAAACAAAAGAGAGAGAAATTCATAGAGAAGAGATCGACGTTGCTGCTCTTTTCTTTCAGGCTAATTATACCACTAATTCAGCTCATTAGTGTCGTACTGACTCACAGGTAATGAACTCTGACAGGCTAAATCTGTCAAACAGACAGCAGTGCACATTTACCTGCACATGCGCAGAAGTAGACACACACACAAGCTCATTCATCTCAGAGGGACCCACAAATCTCAAGCCTCAAATAAGACTCCTGTGTCTAATCAGTGGTCAGTTATCAGATTTTGATACTAAATACTATGACATTATTTTAGGTTCGAAACCTTTCATATAAACACATTTTATTAATAACAGTAGTTTTAAAGCTGTTGAGATAATTGGAAACGTTTGTCCAGCTATTTGTATATTCTCAATTGTCAGGGTGACACAACTGCAAACATGGCTTATGGAAAACTTTTATAATGAATTCACAAGGTATTAACATTAAACATAATAATGCATAATTCAGAGGACCCTAACTGATCCTTGTGGCAGAGTGAAAAGGGTTGAAGATCTTTCTCAACTACTGCTAAAAACAGGTAATTTCCAGTATGGGTAGGTTGGTACACTTTCCATGTCAGGTGATACCACTACAGTATATACATACAACTATATTTGGTTGTACCACCTGACATAAAAAGTCAAAATTAATTTAAATACTTTGAAATGTTATTTAAAGGTGCACTATGCAACTTTTCATTCCACTTGAGGGCGCCTGTTCAAAACAAAGGCGTAGTTTGATGACGCCAAGTTTGAGGGCAGCATCTTGGGACATGTGGTCTTCACTTCACAGCCGGTGGAAAAGAATCGGGATAGGACTCTGGCAGAAATCATGTTGATGGATGCGGTTATTAACGTTACTGTAGTATGAAGCTGAGCAGGACCGAGTGTTGGGGAGCTGAGCAAGGCCGCTGGAGCGATTGTTAATGAGAGGAACAACACACGCCTCACGGGTAGCGGGACTTTTATTATGACGGGACACAGTCGCCGGGCGCAGGCGATATGTCCACTTTTCCGGTCATGAGTATGAGGTAACGTAGCTCTGTTTATCATATTAGATACATTTGAGTGTGTTTAAGATGATGTTATGACGTTGCGTTCGTTCGGCGGCTGCTGTGACACTTGTTGCACACTGCTAAGAGTAAAGCGTTTCTGCCAAATAAAACAGAATAAAAAAATAAAACGGAAACAGAGGGTAACGCAGATACGACGCAATTGACAGGCGACTCCCTCAGACGCTATGCTCAGACGTCCCTGCTCCTTGGTTAAAATAGCAATTTTCTCACAATTTACAAATAGTTGGAAACATTTGGGATAATGTAAGTACTCAAATGAACAAAATATATAACACTGGCCTAGTGGTTTTTGGATATTTTACTGCAAAAATACTACATAGTGCACCTTTAGCAAACTGACTGTGTTTAAACACATTGTTTATGACACCAAAATATGCATTAAATCAGTTGTGAAAGCTTTATTTGTCAATGACCCACATATGTATGTCACTGTGTAACTGCATTGTAATGCCAGACATGCAAATTGAAAATGTTCAAAATTGTATCTAAAAGTCCATGCGTATATGTTGATCCAAAGCGTTCGATTTGTTAGTTGCTCTGATCGTTGCTCAATATAGATGAAAGTCACATGTTGCAGAATGTGAAATGTGAAAAACAGAAAATACACTACTTGTAACTACATCACAGGGTTTTAATCAACAATAGCTGATTATTTATAACGTTATTTCACTGGATTAAAGCTAGTGTACATTTCATTTTCCACATTCTTGTCTGCGTAAACTCTGTGAATGTGCAAAGATGTGTTTGGTGCATGTGCATCTAGTGGACTTTGTTTTGAAGTGCTCAAGTCACTCACGCTTATGTTGCTGTCTGCACAGAACACAAAAATTGGGCTGTATGGGAGTGTCCGGTAACCCTGCTGACAAGTATGTGGACCATTGCAGAATGCAGATAGCCAAAGTATATTTGGGCTTTACACATGGAATATTGTTCCTTGTGTCTTTCTGCCCAAAGAGAATGCTGTAAAACTTTCTTAATTTTCTTCAATTTTTTATTACTTAGTATTAACATTCTAAATGACCCCAAAAAAAAAAAAACTGAACTGAACAGAACATCAATGACAGAGAACATGCATGAGGTGAATAAGGCCACAAAAGGACAATTTTACTCCAAAGAACTGCTCTGTTCCTGCCCCCACCCCCTTTTCTAACAAGGAAAAAACAAGGGCCTGAAATCAATTATCCTCTCTAGCTTAGTCGTTAGCTGCCCTTGGATAGACACAGATAATTAAGCTCAGCGCTTCTTTTAATATTACGGGCACTTAGCGATTCTGATTCTGACTGAGCTCTGGCCTGCGTCACACTCAAATCAGTCCCACTGGAGGCAATGGGCCACACTCATATGAGGTTCCATTAACTGGATCAGAACGCTTCAGTGGCAGCATGCAAATGGGGGCCAAAGGGCAAAGAGAGACAAAAAAAGTGTATGTGTATGTATGAGAAAAAGAGAGAGAGAGAGAGAGAGGGGGAAAGAAATGTGTTAAGCATCTGTAAAACCACACAGGACTTGATCTTTGAGTATCTATATATGCTATGCTCCCAACTGATACATGTATGATAGAAGAAGTGCAGAAACAAGATGTGACGCAGGCTGAATTCGAACATGCGCAAGAACAAAGGCTTTGAAAAGCTGACATTCTTGTCGGGATGTCACATTAACAGATTTAACAGTTCAAAAAAAGGTATTTAAACAAGAAATAATGAAACATGACATTTATACATAGTTTTTAGTGACCTGAATAAATAAAATACCCATGAAAACTCCAAAAGAAAGTCACTGACAGAGCGAGAGAAAGACCCACACAAATACATACACATTATTTATTCTGTATTAAATTGGACAAAAAAGTAGACAATGTGATGATTCAGGCATTAAATGCCCTCTTGCTTCATATTATCAGCTCTCCTCATAATACGCCGTGCTCTGATTGGCTCTTGTCAGCCAGTTTAATGTCAATAGTAAATTGGAAGGCTTGTTAACCTAGTTGGGACATGATTACAGGCAATGGTAGGCAGTCATGTAAAAAATAATGTCTATTAGACTAATCTAATCAAGAAGTCCTTTTACAGATGAATTAGAAGGGGGCAGCCAATTATTTTAAATATTTGTGCAGCGCTTTCTGTCAGTGAAAGAGAAAAAGAGAGGAGAAAGACAGCGACACAAGAGCTGTTTAACATGCAGGCCATGAGCTGGCTCATATCAACGGTCTTCACACTGGGAAGAGGTCAGAGGCTGACCAATGCAGGATCAGCTAGTTAATGCTGTAGAAATGGACCTCCTTGAATGCCTGACGGCACTGACAGGAAAACGATAAGGATAAGTACATGACAGAAAGAAGGTGCATGGCACATGTTGAAATTTAAAATGTGATTCTTCTTCTTTCCTTTTCCACAAAGAGTTCAACGAGTAACATTATGCGAGTAACTCATGGGACATTAATAGTACGTCGCTCTCCGTCTACGTCTGGAATGGAGGAAGAATGAAGCCCAGCAGGTCTCCCCAAATCACCCCCCTCATCCGTCCCCAGGGCCCAATCTGATCTCAGCTTTGGGGACGCACACCTGCACCCCAGCCCAGATTAAGAGCCGGGTCTAATTTGAAATCTGTTAGCGCTGCCCTTTCAGAGACCGATATCTGGCAATAAAGAGGCTCTTTTTTAGCCACTTACTGCTGAATTATTATAGGCCAGACATTGCTCATGATGACGCATGTGGCTATGGGAGTCAGGCGGTTTGTGGGGCTCAATATCTCAGCTGTCTGATTGAAGTAAGACCCCTCTAGAACAGACTACACTCACATAGAACACAAAGTAGTACTTTTTACAATGACATCTACTGTGTAATAGAGGGTGTCGCAACATACAGTCATTCATGATAACTATGATATTAAAAAAAAAATCAATATTGATCTTCATGATAATTCTACACAAACAATAATATCGTAAAAAATGCAGCGCTGCTGTATCTTGTTGACACTCCAACATAGTAGTTGACATTATTGCACTTTAACGTTGGTTAACACAATTCATAAAATGTAAAAAAGATGATAATGTTGCAGTGTGTGACTAAAGCGGTCACACAATTTCGGAGACGAAAGCGAGAAACTCGACCTACAACAGAAAAAATTTAGCTTGCCAGAGTGTTTTTTTTTTTTTATGCTATAAAACAGATGAGGTGTTAGACACCCTATTCTGCAAATTAACACCCACCTTTGCCTCATCATCATGCAGATTACAGCGTGGTACAGAAGAGGTAGTTTGTTGATATGTTAGCTAGTTTGCTAACCCTGAAACGGGAAATGGTACATTAAGGTCTTAGCTGTGTTGTTAAAGCTCATTTATCATGGTGTTGGACTTTATCTTTGCATCTTTTTCACTCTGGTCCCTCAACAAAAACACAATAGGACATGTCCATTGGCTTTTTGATTATTGCAGAAAATAAGCACTGTGATCAACAAAAGTTCTTACACGTTTTGTTCATTATTATCATCTTCACAAATGAACACAACTTTCATGAATTTTAAAGCCTAAATACACTCGCCAGAAGTAAAAAGCTAAACGTAGGCTATAAACAAACTACACCATTTTTGTTTAAAAATTGGCAAATTGTGAAAAAAAAGTGAAAAAAATACCTTGAGCTTGTGTTCACCACCAAACTTATTTCATGCATTTAACCAAAAACCTGTTAAAAAAAACCCAGTGACTTCAGGACGATGAAAGCTAAAACAATTTTCCATGTTTTGGCTTACAAAAAATGTCATCCCTGTAGGATTCCACTATCATTTTGAATGCAATATATCTGATATTGTATTTTCTGCCAGTGGTTACACTCAGATAACATGGGGTTTGAACAAAGGGATGTATGAAACGCACACAATGCATGTATTTCACACTTTAAGATATTCACGCTTGGTGACAGGCTGCGAAACGTTAGAGTGTTGCTGAGGGTTGGCAGTGTGAGATGCCAGCGAGCGCCACCCTCCCAATAAGTCACCACGAGGCGCAATTAGCAGAGCTGTCACTCCTACCCTGCCTGGGCCACTAATACAGACCGGCACCTAGTGTGTGAGGCAGGGGAGAGGGGGCTCTGGTGTCCATGGCAGCACCACACTAATTAAAAAAATGAGACTGCAACATGGCCTAGCTGCCACCAAAGAGCACTCATGCCAAAACCTATCGCCTATGAGAGTGTGCGTGAATGTGTGTGTGTGGTCAATCAGTCCCAAAAATAAGCCCATAGTGGTGTCTTTGAGCGACCTCATAGAGTTTTAAAGGCAGTGAAGGTGTGAATTTATCCCAGGCAGTAAAAGGTTAATGGGTTTATTTAGAGGTTCTCTCGGGCTCTATCATACATAACGGCCAAGCAGCCCATGAGGCAACAGCAAGAAACTTTCCCTTTGCTTCAAAGCAAACAGAACATGTTTTGATGGCTCAATAATTATTCTGATGTTTATTCACAGATTTTTTTTTTTGAAAAACGATTTATGTAGGTACTGATATGTCTAGTTTTGAAAAAGCGATTTATTTTTATTTTTATGGAATGGCAGAAAATAGCCCTATTAACGGACAGATATCACTGATAAAGGTGTCTTGAAATATAACAGACCTAAGATCAATAAACTGCAAAAAAGGATGGTCACACTTTATATTATGTGTCCTAAACTACTACACACTTACATAAAAAAATTAGTAAAATGTACTTATTGTGTTCTTGTTTTGCAAAACACTTGCTGCTATTGAGGTGGATACAGGTAAGGTTAGGGACAGTTTAGTGGTATGGGTATAGTGGTAAGTTAAGGGTTAAGGGGCAAGGGAAGGGTCAATAGTATAGTTATATATGTAATTAAGAGAAATTAATTACAGCTGTAATTACATGCAGGTAATTTTTTTAATGTAAGTACAATGTAAAAACATGTATGTACACAATAAGTGCATTGTCTCATCAAATGATTAATTTAAATGTTAGTTCATAGTAGTTAAGGCCACCAAATATAAAGATTTTTTTTTAACTCTAAATCCAATAACCGATAAGTGGACAATATTCTACACCATTTTGTGTAAATTAATTAAAACTAAAAGACTAGAATGTAGACTCAACTGTTAAAGCTACATACAGTTTAAGGCATTAGGGTCAATCTATCTTAAGTGGTCCAATGGAGGTTGCTTGGCCATTCATTTTTATTTTCTTAATTTCCTCAAGACAACCACTGTGGTTAAACAGTGCTTAAAATACAACAGTATCCTTGTAGGGCGGGGTTTTAGAAAGAGGGGGGCGTGTCCAAATCAGTAAGTGTAGATTTAGAACAGCTAAAATACAGCACCATTAATTTAACATTTGACATTTTCTTAAAAGACGATTAACAGTGAAGTCTGGAAGAAAAGGCAGAGGTTGTCGAGGCTAAATGCTAAACAAAACCGTATAGACACAGCTGGGTCAAGAAGAGAAAGGAAAAAAGAGAGAGGCTGAAAACAGCATACTATTTCTCGTCGGATCCAGGTGGGCTGTCTGGGTGTGATCGCTCCAAAACATAATTCCAGCCTGCAGAACGAGGAAAGATCCATGTGGAGAAAGAGGTGTGGAAGACAACGCGTCTCTTCCCCCTTACCTCCAACTCACACCCCCCAAACAGGCCCCTAATTGAAAGACGAGAGTAGCCCAGACCTTGACAGGCGGGAGGTCAGTCTAATTGCTGCTGGCCATATTTAACATTAAGATAATCAGCCCATTAATTACCCTTTGGATCATTAAATCAGTCGCTTGCAAAATGAAATTTCGAGCTCTATTACTCACTTGAGAGACCACGAGGGAGGGTTTTCATTTATCAGCCACCAATCCTGGATGCAGAGCGCACACACCAATGCCTGAGCTGTTCACCAGGACACAAGCTTGCTGAGTATCAGCATTTAGCGACAAGACAGCACCTCACACACATGCAAATCAGGAAGACCATGAACTTCACACACGTCAAATGCAAATCATGTCAACAAAACTGTATTTTCCATGAAGTAAAGAGAGTATACATTAAATGGCCCCACTTTATATTAGGTGGCCTTAACTACTATGTACTTACATAAAAAAATAAGTACAATGTACTTACTGTGTTCATATTGTGTTGCAAAACACCTTTGCTGATATTGAGGTGGGATACGGGTAGGGTTAGGTGCAGGTGTGGTGGGATGGGTAAGCTTAAGTGTAGGGTTAGGTGTAAGGGAAGTGTCAACTGTGTAATTACAAATGTAACTACAGAAATTAATTACAGATGTAATTACATGCAGGTATTTTTTAAAATGTAAGTACAATGTAAATACATGTATGTACACAATAAGTGCAATGTATCAAATTATTAATTAAAATGTTAGTACATAGTAGTTAAGGACACCTAATATAAAGTGGGTCCCATTAGATTATATTCTGTTTTCAGATTTGACACTCACTACAGTCAATTGTGCTTTATCCAATCAGATTGAAGTCATTTTGATGGTTACAAGCTAAATCAATTCAAACGACCAGTGAAGGATGGGAAGGCAGCAAATTACACGCAACAGAGCATGGACAAAAATCACATGCACACACATTCACGGGGTGACTAAGTAGTCTTTATAAAGAGAGGCGAATTCTACATGATTCTCAGCAATTTTACATTTATTTATGGGGATTCTTATGTCCTTATTTGGGTTTCCCAACCAGGCTTTGGTCCCAACCACCCCTAGAGTTTCATGAGGGAACTGAATGAGGAAAGTTTGTAAGATTCTGATAGAAATGCAATTCAAATAAATAAAATTACATTTTGATGTTTTTTAATATTTTAATTATATTATACAAATATAAAGGACATATATATATATATATATAACAATGAAAAAAAATACTTTTCATAATATAATAATAATAATTATAATAGTAATAATAATAATAATAATAATAATGCTTTCGTTTTTTTTTTTAAATAAAAATTTGAACCGTTTCGTATTTTAATACATTTCAAATTGTAATTTATTCCTGTGATGCAGAGTTTTCCGCAGCTATTACTGCAGGCTTTTGTGTCACATGATCCTTCAGAAATTATTATAATATGCTTATTTTGAAGATATATTACTGAAGACATTACAATGTCATTTTGCAAGAAATCTATGTTTATATATATTCTTGATGTACAGTAAAATGTTTTTACTTCATATGCATCTTGTCTGCTTAGCCTACAAATGTATTACACATCAACTATCAATGTCACCAAGTAAAAGCCAGGTCCAGTCAAAAACATGAGGGAATCGCACTGAATTACACTCCGTCTATTTCAGCAGGAGTATTGAGGGTGAGCAGAGAGATGACTGTGTCTAGTGACTGAGGTTAATTGAGATAATATTGACCCTCTCTGTAATCTCCTCTTCCCACTCAGGGGGCCACATGCCTTCAACATACATAAATAAACAGCTACATGAGGAACTATAATCGCATTAGCACATCGACAACGGACGGCAGAAAATGGCGGATCCATATCGAAAGATTTTCAGAGAGGAGGGGAGTAATTAAAAGGTGCTTCAGGTGACTAATGAGGCCGGCGTGGAATGGGAAGTCGATATTTTGGCGGCCAGCAGTCAGCACTAATTTGTTATGATGGCTGGTGGGACTAAAGCCTCTCTGCCGATAATTACGCTGCTAAAGATGGAAGAGCAAGGAAAAGGAAAAATCTGATTTTAGTTTTTTCCACAGAACTTCACACATATGCTATAAGGCAGATTGAGATGGATGACAAATATTAGCAGCCGGATTGATAAGAAAATGATGGGTATGACAAGATATACACAGCATCTGAATTCGCATACTGTATAGTAGGTACTACGTTTGGTTTGAAACTTACTTTGTGACTGTAAAAAAAAAAAACATTTTACACAGTATGAATGTGTGTAGTAGGAAAAAAATTCAGAAGTACTGCAGCAGGCATGTTGTCACTGTCATGTGACCTACGGCATCAGTTGCGTTGCTTGACCACCATTCACAACTCCTCTCCCATGGCTTCATGGGATATTAAAGTGCCCATCGCACTGCAGAATCCCGGCAGTAGTAGGTTATCCATGTACTTTTCAAGTGCTGTTTTTTGAATACTATGGGTTTGTTCATACTACTCTGCATTGGCCTCCCAACACACTATTAACACAGCAACATTACAAACACCCAGCATTATTTGCTGAAATGAGATTCCAAAGTATATGTTTTTGCATACTATACATTTTAGAAATATAAAGTAGGAAAAATCAGCACCTTATTTACATTAAGTGAGTCGACTGGTTATGCGAAAGGCTCAAACAGATATTTGTTTGAAAGAGGAAATAATGTAATTGTGTACCTGCTGGCATCAGGAGCAGGCTTCAGGCGTCCTTGAGCATTGGCCTCCCACACACTATTAGCCAGCTCATTGCCGATGGCAGACATGACCTTGATGAGCTCCAGAGGCCACTCGTCCAGGTCCAAAGAGCGAACACGGGATAGGTGAGTACCCAGGTTCCGATGAATGCCTGAACATTCGATACAGATCAAAGCCCCCAGGTTCAGACTGGCCCAATCAGGGTCTGAAAAAGCCAAATAAAGAGAGAGAGTTTATATAAATGGCATAACCATGTATATACGGCATATATAACCCTATTTTGTCCATATAGAAGGATCATTCTGTGTGTTTCGTCATTTAGTCAGACCAATATATAATGATCAGTACATAAAAACTATAAACACAGATCTCAGATTATAACAAATGTATGCAGGTCAAAACTCACTCTGAGCTTCGCAATCCACACAGCGTGTGTTTCCTCTCATGTTCCTGACAGATTGCAGCGCGATGGCTTCTGATTGGCTGCTCAAACGAGACTGCGAGCACATAAGTAAGTTAAAGTTTGTTTCAAAGGTAATGACTCTCTTTAAGCATATTATAAAGCATCATTAGACAATTCGGACTACACAGCAACATTACAAACACCCAGCATTTTATGCTGAAATGAGATTCAAAAGCAGGAAAACAAGGGGAGCTAAATAAAAAGAATAGAGGCACTCTGTAGAAGGTCCAGGGAAATGCAATTTGCCCTGGCCTGAGGCATAAACACACAGTGGGTTGAGAGTTAAAATTGTAGCTATGAAACTGGCATGTAATACTGCAGGAGGGTAAATATTAGAACGAAAGTAATTACAATTTCTAAACGTATGCATGATTTTATGTATGGTATACATAGACATATGTATATATTCAGCCATGTAACAAGAAGGTGGGGCATTTTAATTATCTTATGCACTTGATAAAACACCAGCTCTTTGATAAGAAAGGACGTCAGCCAATAATATTGACTACAATCATTAAAAAAAAGGGGTTTTCAAACCGTGGTTTAAGATGGTTCTAGGGGATCTATGGAACATTTTAGAGGGGGAAAAAAACCATATATATAAATAAATTTTTTTAATTAAAATACAATTACAATTAAATTAAATTAATTAAAAAATATATTATTCAGAAATTGAAAGCACTACCCTCATAGAAGAGGTATATTCAAGTTACTGTATGCGTAAACTGCATTGTTTAGGTATTTTCGGAATAAATTAATATATGAATGTCAAGTAACTGACCATTGTGAGACCTTGGCATGGAAATCTTGAAAACCCTGGTCTAAATCATAGCAATACATAACATAATATGTGATACACATTGTTTGTGCTTTGAATCTGTTTTTCTACCTTCTGTTTGCTGCTCTCGCAGGACTGCAAGCTCGCCAGGATCTGGCTCTCAACGGCCTGAACCCATGCGTCCCGCTCCTCATAGGACGTTGCCTCAAAATTCCAAGTCTGTCCCGTCAGTGAAACAATGATGAACTCAAAGTTGTCCTCTTGTTCTAGACCAGATGGGAGAAAACAGGCAGGATGATTACTAATCAACAACTACAACAGCAGAGTCTGTTTAATAAGAGATGCATGTAATTTTTTTATATTTTTGTCATTTTTTGTTTGCTTGATTTAAAGCAACTTTTTTATAAATGTTATGTTTTCTGAGTGCATCCTAAGAAATTATATGAATGATTAACTCGGAACACTTTGGTCGTACTGTTCTGGGATAAAAGTCACCAGGAAGGATTCTCTCTCCTGTGGAGCACCTGTTAGCTGCGGGACACACTCTACAACCCCTGACCTGTAGGGCTTGCCCCCCGACCCTGGTCAGGATATGCCACTAATTACAGACCAGACCAGACCAGCATCCCGATCTTTCCAACCGTGCTGCTGGCCCTGTCCACAACACTCCCTAGGCAAAGTGACATATGGATCTGCTATCCAGGGCCCTGGTTAGGTTAATGGGCCAATCACGAGACAATTAGGAAAATGTGTGTGTGTGAGTGAGTGAGTAAGTGAGAGAGAGAGATAGAGTGAGAGCCCCCTTTTCAGGAGATTATCTCAGGAGTTTGAGTACAGAGAAATGGAGGGAGGTTATTTAGCGGCACTGAGGGTCAACATTTGGAAAGTGTTAGGAACAAAAGGCCATTGACTGGGTGATCAGATGGGACAGCAATGGAAGGGGCACGCAGATGGCTTGAACAGAGAACCTGCATTGATGAGATGTGGTGGTGTGTCACAATCAAAGGGATCCCCCCCCGAAACACGATCTGAGCCAGTAAGAGATCACACACTTTACACATTCTGTTTATAATTTACTCTAGAGGGGACAATTACATAATGAAGAAGTAATCAGGGAAGTAATACCCCTCCACACACACACACACACACACACACATCCCTAAGGCCAAAATGCATTATGAAGTGGAAAGACCCATGCACCCCATAGCATCTGCAGGCCAATGAGAACAGGAAACAACCTGGAAACTCAGTATTCTGGAATACATCCAACAATTTAATCCCTCACGGACGGCTGGTATCTCTGGCAGACAAACTAATTTCAGCCTCAGACGGCATGCTCATGAACTCATGATGCTTTTTACACAAAAATGCCAAGATCTTTATAAAAACAAGCTAATGTTGGGAGTCAGGATACATAGGTTTGTACCAGGAAACAAAGAAAGAAAGGTTACATAGCCTCTTCCTGTCAGAAGATGAAAGTATCAGCAAGATCCCCACGGTTTGTGTGTGTGCAGCACAAATTTATGTTATGATACTCACCAAAATTAAAACAACAGAAGACAGGAAATAAAGATAAAGGCATATTAGTGTCCACACCAATAGACAATATTCTGTTTATGTTGAGGTGTGCTACAGGTATCTGCTGCTTTAAATGCTGTAGCCCAGGGACATTCAGGGACATATTAGTCCAGTTCTGTATATTAGTCCAGTTCTGCATATTAGTACAGTTCTGCATATTAGTCCAGTTCTGTCAACACTGCACTGGCTCCCTATTAAACATCGCATACATTTTAAAATCTTGCTTATTACTTATAAAGCAATAAATGGTTTAGCTCCCCAGTACTTAAGCGAGCTCTTAACGCAGTATACTCCATCACGTCTATTGCGGTCTCTAAACTCTGGCCAGTTGAAAATACCTAGAAAATCTAAATCAACTGCAGGAGGTCGATCCTTTTCCTATTTAGCACCTAAACTCTGGAACAGTCTTCCTAGTATTGTTCGGGAAGCAGACACACTCTGTCCGTTTAAATCTAGACTAAAAACGCATCTCTTTAGTATGGCATACACATAGAACATTTTTAACTTTCTTTATTCAAATCAAATGACTGATTGTTAGGCTGCATTAACTAGGTCAGCCGGAACCGGGAACACCTCCCATAACACCTGATGTACTCGTTACATCATAAAAAGAGTGGCATCCACACTAATGTTAGTCTCTCTGTTTATCCCGAGGTTTACTGCAGTCGGCCGGATCCAGGCCGTGTCCGGATCGGATGGTGGACCTGCATCTGAACATGACCAGCTCATCCTGGAGTGTCTGCTGAGACGTGTCCATTAGTGTCTCCTCTGAATTTGCCTCACCGGCACGTCATCCTCAATTAACCTGTCTCCGCGCAATAACTCCGATCTTTCAAGTATTCATATGTGTAATCGACGCGCCATCCTAAATGAGCCCGCCTGCAAGGCCATACCCAAAATTTCGAATATTCCTATCTAATATGATTTATGACCTGCAAGGTTGCCAGAGTAATAATTATACACTGTTAATAATAGGCCAGAGGAGAACTGGCACCCGACTGAGTCTGGTTTCTCCCAAGGTTTATTTTTCTCCATCATGCCCTGATGGAGTTTTGGTTCCTTGCCACTGTCGCCTTTGGCTTGGCTTGCTCAGTTGGGGACACTCAAATTATGATCCTCAACATTACTCAACTTAATATACAAATAGAATTTATTAATTTGGTCATATATAATTCTATAAACTATCCAAATTAAACTAGCCAAATCAAATTTTGTTGCAATGTTGTCCTGTTTAACACTGTGAAGCTGCTTTGAAACAATCGTCATTGTAAAAGCGCTATATAAATAAAGTTGATTGATTGATTGATTGATTCAGTTCCAAAAGTTCCAAGTGGTCCGGTCTCTACATTTCCTGCCCGGCAGAGGTCCAGACAATACTTTTTTGGATAAATGTACATCTGGGCAGCAGTAGCAATTTGTAAAACAAAAAACAACAACAACAAAAAGAAACACATCAAAATTTTCTGAACGGAACAGAATAGAATAGAAAAGTATATTGAGCCTCAGAGCCAAAGAAGTGGTTTCTGAGATTTTAAAAAATCCTCTGTTGAGCCCGATTAGATATGATTATTAAAAGGTAAGATCAGATGTTTAAATCAGGCTATTATTATTTTTACATTTAGATAAGGCCATGTGACAAAAGATAGGCTACTTTGTATAGAGGTTCAGGGTTTCCGTTTTGAAGTCTGGACATTTTTTATATTTTGCTTTAAATAAGTATCTACTAAAAACAAACAAACAATGTACATAATCAAAATGCCCTCACCATGAGCAGAAAATAAAGTTAAGGAGTAATTTCATAAGTTATATTAAAGTAATTATAAAATTGTTGATAATGAAATGTTCTTAGCATAATAATGCTATGTCTCGTCAAATAACTTGTTTATTTAAATGGTAGGAGTCAGATAAAAGTAATAGTATTTTCTGCATTGTTTTATGAATCTGTTTTGCTCTTCACTGTGTTTTCTGTTGCATTGTCCTATATGCTAAGTTTAATGGTTTCTCGTGTGCAAACAAAGGTATTTATAAAAAAAAAAAAAAATTATATATATATATATATATATATATATATATATATATATATATATATATATATATATATATATATATAATTTATTTTTTATAATACGGTGTCTGTAATACGGTGCAATATCGTGAGAAGAAACTTAAAACACTAATAACCTGCATTTTTGCATAATGATAAAGTTTACCTTGAATTCATTCAGTCTTTCATGACACTCACTAAAGAATAACTTGTATGATACATTTATTTTCATTCAATTCTTAATTTTCTATTATAGAAAACTAAATATGGGCAATAGTCTGGAAATGCTAATATTTTTCCATATTCTGCTTTCTTTTTCCCATACTGCATAGGAACCCTGTCTCTAAATAAAAATCAGAGGATAGAGTGCTGAAAGATCATTACCATAAACGACCCTGAACGCTTGTGGTGCGACCAGCTCCGTTATTTTGACGTGCCACTCACTTTATAATGTAGAAACGGTTAAATGATGCTTCAGTTGTAATTTTGTCTGGAACCGGTCTGCTATTTGAGGACCCCTGCTCTAGCTCCTTAAAGCTAGGTGGATTCTGATTGGCTGTTAATGCATTTGAAAAAGTTCAGGTTGAGTATCACAACGGTTTTAGTGAACACGTCGAAAGTGTTTGTAAGGGCTTATGATGAGTGGCGTCAAAGGTTACAACTCTAATGCCATTCCAATCCTGTAGGACTTTCTTTTTTGAAACAACAACAACAACAAAAATATATTTTAAGGAATGTTTTAATTGTTTTTGTACATACAATAGAAGTTAATTGTTAAATTTCTTTGTGATGAGATTTTTTGTCCTCCACAGAGGACAGTCAGTTATACAGGTTTGGAGTGAGATAAAGGGGCTTGCCAGAATAAGATGTAATGTCGACCAGATTTTATGCTGATAGGCTGGCTCTGTGAATCAGTCATTTTGCCGAACGCAAGTTTAAAACAAATGTATCAATTGTATTCACAGCTTATTTGTTCTCTTTCCCATACATTTTTCTGTGATTCTTCTTTTCCAGCTACACTATGTTCTGAGCAGCTTTTCGAATCATCTCCCTTAGAGGCCATTTTACAAGTTTAATCAGCGGGAAATCTCTGCAGCCACACCATTTCCTCTCCTTCAGTCAATCACAGGCCTAATTGAACTCCTATCATACAAGTCATATTAAAGGTCCCGCAGGGCCATGAGCCACCCTCACTGCTGTAAAAGAGCCTTGTGTTTAAATCCCGAAATTCCTCCCTTACAGAAAGACATGCTTGGTAGACAGAATGCTCCTACCTCAGAAAAAGGAACTGTAGGAAAGAGATCTTTCCTGTTCTGGATCAAAGGAACGAGCAGACATTAGATAATTTGCTAATTTACAGCAAAAGTTAAACTCAAAACATCAACAAAAAAGTGGCTGGGGAGTCTGGGCCTATTATTTATTCATTTTAAGGTTTTTCGTTATTAAAATTTGCAACGTTTGGGGGTTGGTGGGATCACTGGAGCATCCCAGCCTAGATTGGACCCACCCTTCAAAGGCACCGGGCCCTCTGGGGTCAGCAGCAATGTTCTCACCCTAATTAAATTGCAGCGCTGTTGGGGAGAGGGCGGTATTTGACAATTATGAAAAGCAACAATGCAGAAAGACGATATTCAGAAGCAAATATGAAGATTGGCTCCGCCTCCTCCCCTTAGCACACAATTAATAAGAAAACAATTGTGTAATACAAACACTGTGATGACAGGGCATCAGGCAGCCACCCCTCCCCTCCATTTCGCCCTTAAACTTCAAAATGGGGCAGCTATCATTCATCTGGTGCCTGGTACTGATCTCCATATTCCACAAGCTGCTAATATGACAATAATTACATTCTGTGCAATTTAGACTGGAAGTATCCAATCATTTCTGTGCGTTTCTATTGCTGTGGTTTGGTGTTCAGGCATATTGCAGAGGCAAGGAAATTTGTGAACTCTGACACAGGCAACCTTTACCGACAAATGGCACACAATCAACTGAGAGCAAAGATGCAGCATGCACAGAAATGAGGCGGGCCAGGGTGGGGGTGTTACCTTCACGCGGCCCAAACGGCAGTGCTTGGGGCTACAGTGGAAGAGTTGAATGGTTGGAAACACAAATTAACCGAGCGAAATGTCAAAGCACACAGTATTGCTTTGTGACACAGGTCATTAATTCCCATATTATCCCCTCCCCTTTCAAGCATCCAGCATTAATAACCTGGCAAATATTACAGGAGTTATTGAAATCCAGGGAAAAATATGAACAAATAAATAAAGCAGAGGAGGGGTGGTGTAGTGGGAAAGGGGGCGTACAAAGAGGAGGGGCCAAAGCTTACATGTGACCTCCCACAATGAGTCCAATATCACCAAATGACATCATCCAATTTACCATCAATAAATCACTGAAACTCAACCACGACACTTTCACACACACAAACATGAGTATGGAAGCAAAGCATAACTTTACAATCGTTACATGCTCTAAAAACCATAAGTTCCGTGCAGGGAGTGTTCTGGGGTACATCAGGGAGGACTGAAGGATGAAGCATAATCACAGGGTCTCACCGTATGTGTGAGAGGCTTGTCTAAAAAAGAGGGGTACACTGACTTCCCCCTCGCTCTGTTTTCTGGAGCTAGTTACCTTCAGCGTTGGAAGCACTGCTGTAAATGTTGCGAAGACTACTGACGCGATTTAGTTTCCATGCCCTACGTTTGGCTGCTTCCGATGGCAGGCACAGGAATAGGTGGAGAGAAAGAAAAAAAGACGAAAAACAAAGCAAATGATAGGAGTGGAGAAAGAAGAACAGCCAAAACAATATTTGGGAAATAAACAGGAAGTGTCACAGCAATGAAAGACAAATCACAGAGAAAGTCAGGGTTAAAAACAAAGGATGAACTGCAGTCAGCAGTCAAAAGAGCAAATGTTCCTTCAAATGAGAATTATAGAGAAATCTTGAATTAGCTAATGAAGTCATTGGGTATGAAGCAGGGGTGAAAACACATTGCATTAGTTTAAAAAGGCATAATAATGCACCGCTTGAGTGGAAAACTGAAAGACAAAACAGGTTATGTCCATGTTATCATGCAAAGTCTCTAAATGGAAAATAAAGTTAAATCTATGCATTTCATGAAAGATGAGATTAAAAGAGGAACAAAAAGGTGTTTTCGTCAACTATGGCACTTTTGGCCATGTGGACACTAGTTTAATTTCTCTAATAACAATCCAACAGTATACAAATACAGCACATTTACATGATTCTTTTTTTTTATTTTTTATGTCCCACCACTGTGCAATTCCACCACACCAAATGATGTGTTGTGTTTAATAGCATCCTGGTACAAAAACAACAATGTTTTTTGTACAAATTTGTCAAAATTACAGCCTGATTGGAAATGTTCACACAAATATTCTATTCACATGTCAAATATTCTATTCACTTTTTCGTTGTTTATATCTCATCAAGTTAAGATTATTTACTGATTAAGTCATAATTTAAATGAACAAGTTCAATAGGGTGAAAATTACACCATGACTGTGACAGCATTTTTGAAAAATGTGTTTATTTCACTCTTTGTTTAAATGTAATATTTATTTTTATGGATTTAAAAAACATTTTTTTTTTAAGATTAACAATCTGGATCTATGACAAGGGAAAAAGCAAACGCATTTAAAAAAAGATGAAGGCATGGTAATAAATAAATTAATGTGACTTTCAAAAAAACAACAATGAAAAAGCTGAAATCTAATATTTTTCCTTAAAAAATGTCAACCCCATAAAATAAGTGTGGACATAGAAGAAGCACCCTTAAAGAAAACAAATGACTACTAAAATACTAAAACTACTGCGATATGCAAAATGCCGTTTAAATAATTTCATTTCACTCAGTTTACTGTGTATTAACACAGGTCTAGCTTCGTCTCTTTAAATAACTGTTCATTTCCCAGCTGTGCTGACAACTGACCTGAAGTCACTTCGGCTCGGTGCAGTCTCACTATTTTCCCCTTAGGCCAAAGGGGACATTTGTTACACAACAGTAATCCTGGGAAAAAAACAATCCCATCCAGTCCCTTCCATGTGTACAGCATCAGAAGCAAAAACTACAATAACGTGTACCAAGTATCAAGCTATTTTCCACACAATAGACTCTGTATGGGATGTCTTATTGTCTACGTGCCACGCTTGGTCCCCCACGCAAACTATTCTTCCCCTTCTAATAACATAAATTCCAAGAATGTCTGCTCTTAACATGTCTCTTTCTCAATTGCAGGTCTTAAAAGACACTTCAAAATGCCTTTTGTTGATCACAGACAGCAACTTTCAGTTTGAGATGGTGAATGGTCCTTTTTTCCATACCATTAGGAAGCCACAAGACCATCTTCACTTTGTTCCCGAGAATAATAGCGCAGGGCCGTTCACCTGCAGAATGCTTTAATTAAACGTTGCGGCCACGTGCCAGACCGATTCCAGCTGAGGACACCTGTGAGGCCCCGCCATCCTCTGGAATGTCTTTCTCTTTCTGGCTGTTTCTTAAAACGTATCGCCTTCCTGAGGTATCCATCTCTTTGTGCAACCATCAAGGCATTCATGAGCCTCCCGCTGTCCCTGTGCAGAGCAGAACCCACGCCGTCTGCCTGATCCGGTTTCAAAGGCTTTCACATTCTCCTGCTCGCATCAAACGTAGTAATTACTTAAAAAGGGCCACTTAGGGCCCTACAGCTCAGCGGTAATTGATAAACTGTGATCGTCCGTGCAGTAAGTTTGCCATTTGAGTGGTGAGCTTTCAGCGGCCCCACTGTGGGGGGGATGCGAGGAGTGTAAAAATGCACGGCATGCTGGGGTGGATTGAACTTCGTGTGGGTGTGTAGGGGGATGAAAGTAGAACTTCTGTGAGAAGACACTGTTTCCAGAAGAGCAGGTGTGCTAAAATTAGAGAAAGAGCCAGTGACATCAGCTGATGATCTACCAGCACACTGAGATTGTGTGTGTTCAGGGACACATTTCTAAAACCATGCTCCTAAAACAGTTACGACCAGCATTTAAGATGTAGATAACTGATGGATAACATCGAAATGAATCACCTGTATACAATTAAGTTATCATTTTTACAAACTCTTTTCAATTACATTTCTCTAGATCAAGAGTCTTAGACAATTGAATGTATACTGATGTACAATATTTGTTTTATATATTAAATTAGACTGGTGAGGTCCAGTGATTGTAGATCTAGACTGGTAACAAAGATTGAAGGATCAAAATCAAAAAGCATCAACTAAGTGCCATAAAAATGCACTATATTCCAGGATTCTAAAGCCATCTGATAGCTTTGTGTGAGGAATGGAACAAAAGCAGCGTGTTGAACTTGAAAACCGGATCAATCAAATTTCATGAACAAATTATTTAGGCTGGGTTTGAAAATCCGGATCAATCTAATCATTAAAAAGACTTGAAATAACTTTGTTTGCTCTCTGGAATATACCAAGGAGAGTTAGAGCAGAAGTCAAGATTTTAAGACTTGATAAGACATGGAATATAGTGCTTAAATCATATGGACAATTTTTACGATTATTTTCTGGTGCTTTTGCATTCTTTTTGAACTCCAAGCCTCATTAATTGTAAATGTTTGGAAGAGAATGATCAGTACATTATCGAAAATATTTTATAGAAGGCAGTCATGTTTGGAATTTTGACTGCATTATACACAAAACTAATATATTGTATTAAACTGCATTAATTGTATTACATAAAGTATAACGTATAAAGACTATACATTCTTTTTATATATATATATAAATTCAATAAAATTCGAATAAAATAAGTATCACCGTCTTTCAGTAATACTATCATGCTTTTGGAGTGAAATATGAACCAAGCATGTTTTTTCCTGGTTTTGTGTCACATAAGATGTTAGCCACACACGCTTTTCAAATAGCACCTTGCTATTGCACAAAGTGTGTGTGTGTGTGTGTTTTATATAAAACACTGAATGCACTACCTGGCTGGTGGAGCTCATGAATAACAGAGGAGCTGACAGCCTTATCCCTCAGCAGGTCCGCAGTGTGACAGCACTCCCCGGCCCCACGCACAAGTGCTTAATGGCTAAATTGGGAGACTGTTACTAATCGCTTATTGAATAATGAAAGTGACATAGCTGATAAAAGATTTCAATACTGTAGATTATTTATAATATTTCACTTAAGTGCCTGCCTGACGAATGGGGGCTGGGGAAGAGGAGGCCCGGGCGGCGTCTCACAACGTTCAACCTTTTCAAAAAACGTGAATCAGGGCAAGACAAAGTGGCTCTCCAGGGTTAGGAAAAAGGAAAGGGGGAGGGAGCATGGGTAAAGAGTGAAAGAAAGATAGCGATGGCGAGAAATAAAGAGGGGGTGAGTGAGGTACATTAATGCAACCCCATTTCTCACAGAAGACCCCTACAGGTCAGAAAAGAAAAATCTCTTTGTTTCAACACAGAAAAATCCAGAATCCTCTTCCTGAATGTAAAATGTGCAAATATTAAATGTGGTTCACCACAGCAGAGGAAGACATAGAAAATATTATCATAAGACACTGAAGTATCATTCATAACAAATCACTAGTAATAAACAGATTCGGGGTAATTTTGTTTAAAGAACTCCAGATAGGATAACTTAGGAATTAAAACATGAGGTTCAGAGATTTATCGTCAAAGAGTGAATACAATCTTGGAACAATGTTCATGTATCTGCTTACTACAATCTAAAGGCTATCAGGAGCCTCATTTCCCATGATTCCACTCTTCCATGACCACATGGTGGCACCATAGGGAGAATTAAGTGGAACAGATGGTCTCTCAAAACTCTCAAATGCTAACGTCATGGTAGAGATGGTGCATCAGATCAGTGGCTCTCAACTGGTTTTGGAATTGGAAATCAAATGGCAACCCAAAACAGTAAAAAAAAAAAAAAAAATACAGAAAAATTATTGTGCATATTAACATACAATACTGTTGGAAAGTTTGGAGACAGCAAGATTTTTTTTATTTTTAAATGTTTTAAGTCTCTTATGCCCACCAAGACTACATTTATTTGAGAAAAAATATTTTGAAATGTGATTACAATATAAAATATCTGTTATCTATTTTAATGTATTTTGAAACATATCTATTCCTGTGAATTTTCAGCAGCCATTACTCTAGTCTTCAGTGCCACGGTCAGACATCACTCAAGAAACATTTCTTATTAACAGTTGTACTTGTAATGCTTTTGGTGGAAACTCGTGATACTTTGATTAACAGAAAGTTAATTTTATTTGAATTTTTTATAAATGCCCTTACATGAACAAACTTTTGAATGGTAGTATATGCACTTTATATATTTATTTAATAATAACAATTTAAATTACAATGGAAGTTATCATTGTAATTAGTTTATAGTCTTGGTTTTGTTTTCTTTTATTTACACAGTTTGAAACCTGCCATGAAACCTATTCATGATAGCATGTGTCTAAATCGACTTGCTTCTACTACCTAAATTGTTACCAAAATACTGCCTGATGCATATTAATTTTTGCCATCTTACCCATGCACAATTTAAGACCAGTATGATTTTGTTATTTAGACCTAGCATTGTTTTTCTGTTCTGTCTTAGATCCGAACAGACCTGTGGCTCATTTCTGAGTCACAACCTCCTAGTTGAGAGCATCTGAATGCATAAATATATGTTAAATATTACTGTTAGAAATACGATGAACACATTTTATTCTGAAGCAAATACTGTAGCACGACACATGGATGTATACACACACATGCACACATACTCTTCCCTCGCTGACAATATATTGGCCCCCTTTGGGAGAGGATCAATAAGGGTTGATTGGGAACATTTTAAACAAGCACTGATCCTCCGGTCTCAAGAGGCCGTGGTCACCCACACAAGCCCAATCTAATTAATCACATACTCTCTGAGCTGACACACACTCATCCATCATTCCTACAAACTCACTGTCTCTCTCTCTCTCTCTCTCTCTCTCTCTCTCACAAACACACACACACACACACACACACACACACACACAAGCACATATACAGACGACCTCACAACACTTCAGAACTGTATTCTCACCTTGTCAAGAGGTTATAAACTACTTACGGTAAACTCAAGACTCATTCGCATCAAGTGTAGAAAAACATGCACAATAAGATTTTTAAAATGTAATGAGGCATATCATGAGATTCATTACTATGTGATTTTCAGTTGATTTCAAGTTGGAAATTAATCTCCGCTATGTTTAAAAGTAACAGAAGCAGCTGGTGGGGCAAATTCTCATTTTGCCAGTGACCTTTTCATGCTTGAAGTCTCTTATGCTCACCAAGGCTGTGTTTATTTGATCAAAAATAGTAAAAACTTTGATCAAAAACAGTACTATTGTGAAATATTATTGCAATTTACAAAAACTGTTTTCTATTTTAATGCATTTTATTATGTCATGTGCTGGCAAAGCAGAATTTCAGCATCATTACTCCAATCTTCAGTGTCACATGAGCCTACAGAAATCATTCTAATAAGATGATTTGCTGCTTATCAAACACCTATTTTTTTTTACTTGAAACCAGTTGTGCTGATTTACATTTTTATGGATTCTTTGATGAATCTGAACAGCATTTATTTGAAATAGATTTTACTGTCATTTACAATCAATTTAATGCACCCTTGCTAAATTTCTTTAAAAAAAATAAAAATACATACTAACCCCAAACTACTGAATGGTAGTGTTACTATGACTTACATTATTTTGTAATTTTTTTAAATCTGCATATACATTACATTCACATTTAAACCTATGTAGGCCTAACGCAAATGTGTGTACAAACAATAGTGTATGTGTAGTTAAATTATATACAATGCTAATTAAATCACTTTAAGCTTCAGTTCTAGTAAATAAATACAAATATCTGTGCGTGTCAGAATGGTGGCTGCAGTGATGAGTGGAGTCTGTGTGTGTGTGAGTGACAGACGGCGTTTAACCGGCTTGTCTGTGTGAGCGTGTAATAATCACTCAGCATATTTCTCTTTCTCCACGCAGGCCTGTCAGCTGCCTGATCCATACTGACGGCAGGAAACATATTACACATCTGCTGCTCAGAAACATCTGTTCGACTGCAACTTCACTGCATGGCGGTGTGTGCTCACTCGCGTTTATGTGTGTGTGACAGCAGCAGTGAATGCAACATATGTGCTTTTATACATGCTGGTATATGGGAAGGCACTGAAAGCATATATGGTACAAACGGTCTGCATGTAAATGTTATTAATATTACACCAGTACTTGAGTGAAAAGTACATGAATTAACTTGAATTACTGGTTTGTCCCTGTTTTGTTTTTATGATAGCAGTATTCAAATTGCATGAACTCCACATGTTTAGTAAAAATGAATGATGTTATCCAAATTGATGTTTCTAAGAGCAAACTGGATAGCTGACCGTTTGTATAAAGGAGTTAATGTGGTCAATTTTACAAATAAAACAATTACTTGGTGATATCAAAAGGACATATAGGACCAACAATTTTATATTGAAATAGCTCTATGGTAAAAAAAAAAAACCCTCTATGGTAAAAAAAAAAAAAAACATTAACTCCAGTCCATTTCTTGTAAATGTTTTTTGTTCATTTTATCAATGACTTTTTACTTGTCTTTACTTGTGTTCAAGCAACGCTTACACACAAAAAATGCATTTAATGCCATGCATTTAATGTATTTATTTTAATTATTAATTAACATTTATTTATAATGATTAACTTTAAAAAAATTTTAAAGGCTAAATAGTCAAATTAGTTTTTGCTCATTAAATTTCCCAGGTGCTGTTACTGACTACTGAAATTTTGGCATCCTGTCAATACAAATTTTTGACCTAGAAATGTTCTATTGGTTTCCAGGTTTAAGTAGATTTTAAAATCCAACTATTTCAGTGTGGACTTTTGTGCAACGATTTCTCACAAAGCACACTCACCCTAATTTTACCCTGTAACATATCAATGGCACTGCAGAAGCTCAGCCAAAAACATAGGAAAATGTTTTAAGACCATTTGGCTGAATGTGCTGACCAAAAGATGCTCAGCAGAGATCTGACCATATCTGGGAGGAAGAGAAACATGGAGTGGGGCCAGAGTGGGACAGAGAAAGGAAGTACCTTCTGCAGTTCCAGAGAAGCCGTCCACCTTGAAGTTACTGGTACTCTTCTTCCTCCTATGTTTTTTGCGGTTGGCGTGGGGCGATGGGGGTGGATCCATCTTTGGACTGGTGGTACTGGATATGCTAGGGCTGGAGCACACAGAATCTCCCAGACTGGTATCTGCACACAAAGAGATAGACTGATGTTCAGTCCTATTTTACCACACACTAGAGCTGCATGATTAATCAATCTCGATTCAAACACCCATATGATCTTAATTCTTAAATGACAATGATTCGGTTGTCTATTAAACCTTTGACAAGTAGGATCACAGCAAGAACATTTTAATTTACTTGGTGCTGACACTACCAGAGAAAGCAGTTGTCATGGTATGAAATCACACAGTATCATTATTTTTGTGTTACAATAACTCAAATTATCACAGATTGCTGGGATAAAAGTTTATAGTTCAGATATAAACAATGATGTCTACAGTAGTGATCAAAACAGTAAATTTGTTACACTAGCAGGTGATGGTTAAAAAGGCATTTGTCATTGAATCATTCATTCAAACTGATATATCTTTTTAATTAAATATACTGCAGTAATTAACATTTGTCAGAACCTAAGTAAATTACATGTTATTTTGTTTAGATGTTTATTCAGAATCATGGGAAAATCTTTATTTAAAACAAAAAAATCTTGATTTTCAGTTTATTTAGAAATTCTCTTCTGTTTATTCTAACTCTTCTACACACTAGGCTTGCTGTAATAGACAGTGTTACCGGTATTCAGCCGCAACACAGGTAACAATCACTTGGCCACTACGGCACTGGCCCCACCGTTGATTTGTTTTGTTTTTTATAGAATTAAAAATCATTTAGTTCAGTTAGTGAACAGACAATACAATTAAAAACTGAACGTGTCTGCTCAATGCAGCGTGAGCCACACAAGAGTCACAATACAGATCAGGAATCAGATTGCATTTATCTGAAGAGCTGACTGACAAGTGGACGGCGTAAGATTCGGTTTCGAAATGCAGAAGCGCCTAGTTAAGCAAGTTTGTCATTGTACTGTTTTATTGTTGTGGTTTTCATTAAGAATAATAATGAACCCACCATTCAAGCAATTGCCACCCCGAACTGGCACTAATTATAAACTGAAAGTAAAATGCGCACAGCCTTTCATAATGGTGCGTGTCCACTGGCTAGGAGCAGAGCAAGCGTTTCCAGTTCATTCCTATGGAAGTTCAATCTCCAAAGGAAATAATTGAAAACCCTTGCTTTGCTCCAAACCGTTATGAATCCGTGCTGCTGTGCGCATTTTACTTTCGATTTGCGAATTAACGTTTTAAAAGCGAGGTGCAAAAGAGGGAAAACTCGAATGGTGGATAGGCCTACCGGTATGACCGGTGTTGGCACATGCCGATTAATCGGTGGGAAAATTGCCTCACCGTCACATCCCTATTACACACATATACAGGTCCTTCTAAAAAAAATTAGCATATTGTGATAAAAGTTCATTATTTTCCATAATGTAATGATAAAAATTAAACTTTCATATATTTTAGATTAATTGCACACCAACTGAAATATTTCAGGTCTTTTATTGTTTTAATACTGATGATTTTGGCATACAGCTCATGAAAACCCCAAATTCCTATCTCAAAAAATTAGCATATTTCATCCAACCAATAAAATAAAAGTGCATTTAATACAAAAAAAGTCAACCTTCAAATAATTATCTTCAGTTATGCACTCAATACTTGGTCGGAATCCTTTTGCAGAAATGACAGCTTCAATGCGGAGTGGCATGGAGGCAATCAGCCTGTGGCACTGCTGAGGTGTTATGGAGGCCCAGGATGCTTCGATAGCGGCCTTAAGCTCATCCAGAGTGTTGGGTCTTGCGTCTCTCAATTTTCTCTTTACAATATCCCACAGATTCTCTATGGGGTTCAGGTCAGGAGAGTTGGCAGCCCAATTGAGCACAGTAATACCATGGTCAGTAAACCATTTACTGTGGTTTTGGCACTGTGAGCAGGTGCCAGGTCGTGCTGAAAAACGAAATCTTCATCTCCATAAAGCTTTTCAGCAGATGGAAGCATGAAGTGCTCCAAAATCTCCTGATAGCTAGCTGCATTGACCCTGCCCCTGATAAAACACAGTGGATCAACACCAGCAGCTGACATGGCACCCCAGACCATCACTGACTGTGGGTACTTGACACTGGACTTCAGGCATTTTGGCATTTCCTTCTCCCCAGTCTTCCTCCAGACTCTGGCACCTTGATTTCCGAATTACATGCAAAATTTGAGCGACAGTCCACTGCTGCTTCTCTGTAGCCCAGGTCAGGTGCTACTGCCGCTAATTCTGGTTCAAAAGTGGCTTGACCTGGGGAATGCGGCACCTGTAGCCCATTTCCTGGACAAGCCTGTGCACGGTGGCTCTGGATGTTTCTACTCCAGACTCAGTCCACTGCTTCCGCAGGTCCCCCAAGGTCTGGAATCGGTCCTTCTCCACAATCTTCCTCAGGGTCCGGTCACCTCTTCTCGTTGTGCAGCGATTTTTGCCACACTTTTTCCTTCCCACAGACTTCCCACTGAGGTGCCTTGATACAGCACTCTGGGAACAGCCTATTCGTTCAGAAATGTCTTTCTGTGTCTTACCCTCTCACTTGAAGGGGGTCAATGATGGCCTTCTGGACAGCAGTCAGGTCGGCAGTCTTACCCATGATTGCGGTTTTGAGTAATGAACCAGGCTGGGAGTTTTTAAAAGCCTCAGGAATCTTGTGCAGGCGTTAAGAGTTAATTAGTTGATTCAGATGATTAGGCTAATAGCTCGTTTAGAGAACCTTTTCATGATATGCTAATTTTTTGAGATTTTGGGTTTTCATGAGCTGTATGCCAAAATCATCAGTATTAAAACAATAAAAGACCTGAAATATTTCAGTTGGTGTGTAATGAGTCTAAAATATATGACATTTTAATTGTATCATTACATTATGGAAAATGATGAACTTTTATCACAATATGCTAATTTTTTGAGAAGGACCTGTACAATGTAAGAAAAATCTGTAGAAAAACACAAAAGGAACTGGTGTTTTTTCTGGTAATTTTACAAATACAGTGTAATCAGACTTCAGCCATGAAAATGTTATAAATACTAAAACAAGCACAAATGTCAAGGCATGTCAAAACACCTCCAGGGCCCAAAAAACACCTCAGACCTCAGAGGGTTAAACCTAAAACACAACAAACGCTATGTGTAATTCACAGAAAAATCTACACAGAAAATTCCTTCAAATTAACAGTAAATTGGGCCCTGTTTTTACAGACCACCTTTAGTGTAGAACATTCCGTGGCGTCTACTGTGGTTGAGTGCCCATGTTCGTGTGAGGTCAGTTCTGACTGGCGTTTGGCCGGATCCTCCAGCTCAGGCTATCAGAAGGCTGCTTCACTTTTCATAAGCGGCACTGACAGCTGTGACTAGCGGCAGAATAAAATAACATTCAGTTCACATCAATATCAGGCAGAGTGAAAGCGCTGATGTGAGGAGGGGCCAGGGGGATGTTCAGGCTGGCACTGAGCATGCTCCCAGCGCCGTGCATCAGCAGACAGCCCCAAGGACGGCCGTAACTTATTTTACAATCGTTTAGTCTCAGCTCAAGTGGAAAACGTGACAACTTATCTCTGCTGACAAGATGCCATCCCAAAGTGAACAATTAACCACCTCGTTCTAACAGCCGCTTTGTCTAGCTCTATTTCTCTCTTCCACACACACACACACACACACACACACACTTCAACATCAAATACACCTTTTTTTCTCTCCCTCATATTCTCCATCCTTTTCTTTTCAAGCTCAGTTCTCTCTTTAAGGTCATTTATTAGTCTGGTATAATTCTAGCAGACACTCAGTAACAGGCAGTCTGCTTCTAGATTTTGTTGTAGGGAATATCCAGTTATTTCAGAAGAGTGAAGAGGCAACACACCACAACACCACATACATTATCATGGAATAATCCACTTCAAGGCAAAGGCTAAATGTCTGTCATCTTTTATTGAGAACGACAAACTAGTGAGTGATACTGGGTGCCTGCCAGGTCATTGCAATATAGTGTTTTTAGGATCAATGACATGGAACTCATTTTCTTATTATTTATGCAGAGATGCATTAAAATGCAATTCATACATATACAATGACCGAATACACCTCATCTATGATAAGCGTGCTTTTCATTTCTGAATCAATTTTGAAATTTTTAAGGGAGTGTCGAACAATATAATGAAAAAACAAAACCTCAATGTTTTTTTAACCTCAAATATATTTAAAGCCTTTTTTGAAAATAACTAATTAAATTGCATACACTTGCATGTATTTAAGAATTTAATGAAAAAAAGTATTTTATTTTTCAACTTTTAGGGTCTTTCACACTGAGCATGATTCAGCGACATTAATGTAGGAATGTACGTAATTGAATCGAAACAATAGATCCCTATGGAGCTGTTCACACTAGGCGTGATTAACAAAGCTATATTTTTTCATCCAGTGTGTCTATTTTTTCCACTGTTGCCCCGCGATGAAACAGGCTGACCAAATAGATTTGAGCTTAAGATCATGTGCCCAGAGCCGCTGCTGCTGAACAAAAGGCCTAGATTGGTGGCGCTGTTTTGAAAACCAGTGTAAACGCACAAGAAATGTATTCTGGAAGAGAGAAGAGAATGGATGTTGAGTTCTTGTTTTCACTGGTGTGTGAGAACAGGTTTATTATCTCATGATCTTTATAGAGAATAAAGTTTATATTCATTTTTCCCTGAATTATGCGATATTATGAGCTTGAAACAAAGTATTGAACACTCTTTTCTTCCAGAGGTGTGTGAGTTATGAGTTAGGGAGCACTCATTCTGTCTGAATCTGTCAATCATATTAAATGATTATTCAGATGACGAAGCTCTGCATACTTCCTCATTCTGAGTTCTGTGCATAAACAACAGAGAGAAACATTTGTACAGATATACGCTATATTGCCAAAAGTATTGGGACACCCCTCCAAATCATTGAATTCAGGTTTTCCAATTACTTCCATGGCCACAGTTGTATAAATTAAGCATCTAGGGATGCAGACGCTTCTACAAACATTTATGAAAGAATGGGTCGCTCTCAGGAGCTCAGTGAATTCAAGCGTGGTACTGTGATAGGTTCCCACCTGTGCAGTAAGTCCATTTGTGAAATTTCCTCACTTCTGAATATTCTACGGTCAACTGTTGCTGCTATTATAACAAAGTGGAAGCAATTGGGAACAGCAACTCAGCCACGTAAAAATCACAGAGTGAGGTAAGCGCATGCTGAGGCGCACAGTGCACAGAAGTCGCCAACTTTCTGTAAAGTCAGCTACAGACCTCCAAGCTTTGTGTGGCCTTCAGATCAGCTCAAAAACACCGCGTAGAGATATTTTCATGATATTTTCAGCATATGAAGACTGGAGTAACGGAAAATGCAGAAAAATCATTTTTGCCATCATAGAAATGAATTAGAATTGAAAACATTCATTTAAATACTTTTATACGTTAGTGTAATCCTGCTGAAAATCAAATATACGTTTTTCACAACAATAAGTAAGCTACATGAACATAAAGGGTAAAAATCTAGGAACTTGCCACATCCATTTTCTTGGTTGATCCTAGGCCACTACTAGCTCAATCTTGGTGGTTTCTACATGGTTGCTTACTGGGCCAAGTCACAAGAGCCTGAAAGCGGAGACTAGGAGTATGATGCAGTGAGTGAGAGAGAGTAGGAAAACATTTAGGGCAGTCAAAGGGTACAGATAAGAGAAGGGACATCCCTATGGAGTGGGGTACGTACACATAACTCAACAAGTTGGGTGACAACAGCCAGCCATTTATCTTAAGGCAAGTCTGACCAAAAGCATGTAGCCCAGAGCACCTAAACACAGCAGATGTAATCAAAGAGACACTCATTACTTCTGCTGCTGTTTGTCTCTCGTGATTAAGCAAGAGAGCAGGAGGCTCAGGAAAAGCCATGGAGGGAGGGACAGAGGGGATATTTTTGTGCGCAACTGTCTGCTTGGGGCAAAGGATGCTCCAGGTAAAGAGACAGGGATGTCACTGCCTTTCCCATGCCCTCAAGACAACGTGGAGTGGGACAAAAAGACACAGAGAGAATGATCACTGGAGGGGGATCTTATCTGCTTTAAACGGACTTGGCTTTGTTTCCTCTGGAATAAAAGAGCTCATTACTGAGGCTGTGTTTCTCAAATGGCAGCCATGTCCAGTCAGAATGAGTCTGCTATGATGTGATCCAACTCGTTCAGACAGCACACAGCAGAGTGTCAACTCTTTTAAACTTTGGCCCTCTCTTACAATTACACTTTAAATGCAATTGTAGATCTAAATGATCTCAGGTCAAAACAGCTTGGATCAGTTTATTTTGCATAAAAAGCACAGGGACAAGTATCTGCAGGCATCTGTAAATGTAAGGTTTTGCTAAACTTTTTTAAGACCTGCACAAATAAAACTAATTCCAAATAGGTGGGGTAGACCAATACCTATTGTAACATGCAAACCATAAAATTACAATTTAAACAACTTTACAGTTCATATGATACAGGTTTTGACTGACAATTTTTTGCACATTAGCTTCTTTTCGATACATCAGCCAAATAAAAATGCACTTACGGAACAGCAAAAATATGGCGGTTACCCTTTTAACCCCTGAACACAGCTGCGCTTTTTAGAAAGGCAATGAGTTTTCAATGATATAAACACCATAAGGTAAAGATAAGCCCCTTTCACACAGTAAATTACAGCAACATTACCAGAACGACTTTTCCATTTAATTCACAAATATGCTGTTCACACAAGAAACAGCGTTCCGTTCCATCCCTTTACTGGCAAGATACCATTCAAACAAAATTACCAAAATACTGGTACGGAAATGATACTGATCGGAATACTGATCGGAAATGACTTTTCTTTTTACTTCTCAGTGAAAGGGGATGATCACACAGAACATGGTTTTGCTCTTAAAACACAAAACACTATATAAAACAACATTTTTGGCCAAACTGTGCAGCCTTACAAACCTAACTAGACCTCATGTTTTTTTTTAAATAATTTTCCAAGGGAACACTCCCATAATTCCAATACACTTTCCTCTAAAAGCCATTTCCTTTAGCTAGTCGGGTTAGTTAGATGGTGACAGTATAAAAAAAACAGCGGTATTGGATGCTTTTTGGATTTTGATAAGTGCTATTGGGCTATATAAACACAATTGATAATGTTAAGGAAGAGGTGCTATGTTCCTGCAGTCTGATTTTTTTTGGCACATCAATGTCCTTTGTCAGTCACAACTGCACTACTTTTGGTTGTTTTCAAAGATGGTAACAGACATTTTATACTTTTTACAATTGTGGTCTGCTTTACAAAACTTTCAACCTCTGTAGCACCAGTTAAGAAATAAATTAAATTAGCTTCCTGGCTAGAGACTAAACAAAACGAGAGCCTAAACAAAAGGTTAGAGGTTAGTCAACAGTCTCTCCCTCTCAGTGCAGCGCAAGGAACGTCAGTTAATTACTTTGCTACCACTTATCTCTCTCCACTTCTCTCAGAAGAAAGACAAGATCTCATTCCCGCCAGCTCCTGGGGGCAAGAGGTGACAAGCAATCAGCGTCCGGCACTACCGTCATCCAGCCATCAGATCTGATCCAGTCAGGCCGTGGACAGACACATCATTAGGCCAGCAGAAAGGTTATTTTTAAAAGATTCCTGGGGGGAAGGATACAAGTACTCACACAACCTCACAACAGAGCCTTCCGGAGCGCTGCAGTGTCCGAACAACCCTCCTGAATATCACTGCTGTTTTAGTGCTGAAGTCACTGATACACATGTTGATACACACAGAGAGGGCTTCATAAGCTTTTAATAATGTTTAAGAGATGATATTTATCAACACATTATGACATTTTTATATCTATTGTATTTTTTTTTTATTTAGTTTTTATTAGTTTTACGGTGAATCATTTATTTTGTTTGTATTTTATTTTTATGTTTGAAATTATGACTCTCACTAATTCTATTTCATTTTTGTTCATACTATAGTAGATATTTATAATGTCGTTTTGGTTTTTGTTTCTTTTGAATTAAAAAAAAATTATGACTGAAGTCCTTAAAATTGGTTACTTTGAGACACTTTCCTTTTTTATCACATTTTAGTAATGTTTTAAATAATGTTCACAAATATAATGCAGCCTTTGCAAAAAAAAAAAAAAGAAAAGGTTGTAGATGGATGGACCAATGAAGAAGAAAATGATATTATATTATAATTAATATATATAAATATATTAATTTGAGTTATTAATTATATAGATATAAATTATTTATTCTTAGGACAATGTGTCTTTTAAACATGTATGCTACTATGCTCTTTATTGTAGAGCTTTTTAAGTACAGTGGGGCAAAAAAGTATTTAGTCAGTCACCAATTCTGCAAGTTCTCCCACTTAAAAAGATGAGAGAGGCCTGTAATTTTCATCATATGTAATATTCAATTATGAGAGACAGAATGAGAAAACAAAATCCAGAAAATCACATTGTCTGATTTTTAAAGAATTTATTTGCAAATTATGGTGGAAAATAAGTATTTGGTCGCCTACAAAAGAGCAAGATTTCCTGAGCAAGAACAGTGAGCAAAATTCTCAGAGCCACACGGGAGGACCTAGTGAATGACCTGCAGAGAGCTTAGACCAAAGTAACAAAGGCTACCATTAGTAACACACTACGCCACCAGGGACTCAAATCCTGCAGTGCCAGACGTGTCCCCCTGTTTAAGCCAGTACATGTCTGGGCCCGTCTGAAGTTTGCTAGAGAGCATTTGGATGATCCAGAAGAGGATTGGGAGAATGTCATATGGTCAGATGAAACTAAAATAGAACTTTTTGGTAAAAACTCAGCTTGTCGTGTTTGGAGGAGAAAGAATGCTGAGTTGCATCCAAAGAACACCATACTTACTGTGAAGCATGGGGGTGGAAACATCATGCTTTGGGGCTGTTTTTCTGCAAAGGGACCAGGACGACTGATCCGTGTAAAGGAAAGAATGAATGGGGCCATGTATCGTGAGATTTTGAGTAAAAACCTCCTTCCATCAGCAAGGGCATTGAAGATGAAACGTGGTTGGGTCTTTCAGCATGACAATGATCCCAAACACACCACCCGGGCAACGAAGGGGTGGCTCATAGTTAGTGTACCTATGATGAAAATTACAGGCCTCACTCATCTTTTTAAATGGGAGAACTTGCACAATTGGTGGCTGACTAAATACTTTTTTGCCCCACTGTAGGTTGTTGTGGCTGTGTTATCTATTATTAGAATCTGGGTGTTTGTTTGTTTCTATTGTCTGTAACTGTTATGTGTTGTGTGAGATACAGGATGTTTGAATTTCCCCAAAGGGATGAATAAAGTATTCATCATCATCATCATCATCATCATCATCATCATCATCATCATCATCGCATCATCATCATCATCATCACCTTTTACACACTGCACATATACTGTATGCATGTAATGCTGCATACCAGAAGAATTGAGACAATTTTTTTTGGCCGCTGAGCATATTTTTGCCGCATGCTGAACTCCGAAAATGTTGACAATGCACTATAAAGCAATTAATCAACAATTTTCTGTAATTATTCCACACAAAGTGACAGGTATAAAAGCAGCACTTTATACTTACCAAGTTACTCTGAAAACATACTATTAAGCAGTTTATACTGAACTAGGGATATGAATTCAGTGCGGATTAATTACAATTTAGAACTAAATGTGGTCTGTCTGCTTACGTAAATTAGGTTTCACAATGATCAAGATTGTAATAGTTCTTGTAACAATTGTGTAATAATCGGCCACTTTAGATAACAATTTGATCATTAATGGCCATTATATATAAAAAAATGTTTTAATGCAGTAGGCCAGACATGTGTCACTGTTTGGTAATGCGAAACATAATAAATAAATACATTTGTTGCAGTTATGTTGGTGTGACTGGGTTAGGGATTAGTATTAGTTTCAGTGTTGTGTAGGCAATCAGCACTGTGATTGACATGACCAATGAAAAGTTTAGAAACGGCCGTGGGCGGGGTGCAGAACTATTTAAAACCTATTTATTTGGATGTGCATGAAATGTATGATATGACCCCTATACATTTAGATAGATAGTCGGATGAAATGTGTGTGTGTATATACACAAATGTAAATTTGTAAGACTGGTGAATTTCTGATGTTGTACATGTACCATACTGCAAGTTCTGTTGTTGCCTTCATGTGTGGGGTCAGTGGCTCAGCTGTGTGTGTGTAGTGTCCTGCTGTGGAGCCCGTTTAAGCTTTTCACAGCTTTAATTGTTATCGGGCTAAACAGAGGCAACTACAGACAGGGGTCAAACGACAAGCCTAAAACTAGTCACACCATGTCACTGCAGTTCATCAGCACACATATACACATTGTGTCTGACAGCTGTCAGTCCAATAGTGACTTCCCACTTCCCCCTGTGGCTTTGCAGACATGAGAGATTTCATAAAAATAGTGAAGTATGAAATTATATACAAACAATATGACAACAGAAAGGTGACAGACGGATAAACATCATGCTTCAAACATTTCTCTTCTGGTAGTGACTCGCCGTCGACGGATGAGCCTTTGGTAATGTGCTTCTCCTGAGTGGCCATTACTTTGATAAACAGTTAAAGCAGCATTAGAGCTTGACACAAGGATCAATGAAAGGTGGAGCGGGTGTATGTGTGCGTTTACAACTATAGGATGAAAAATCACTGTTTAAGGTTCTGTTCTCTGTTCTGAAGAAAAACCTTTAAGACGACGACATGCATACAAGTACCCCCTCCCCCCCAGCAGTTTGAGGGGGCAGCACGCGTCCGACACTTACCCGTGCTGATTCCTGAGTTGGCGATGACTGTGGCATCACTCCATTGGTCAGCACTGGATACAGAATATGAGCGCTGATGCATCCCGTCTGGCCGACTGTTAAATGACACCAGACTGATGCCACTTGCCATCTGAGACGCAGAAGAACTACTGGTCACAGAGCCTGTGAGAGACATGCATGATAATTAAAACGCCATTGTTATAATATACCCAATGCATCAACTTATGCAGTTGTCATAATCCTGTTTCAAAATTTGACTGAAAGTTATCTGACCTGTTATGCCATTTAGTTTTTGTTTGTGCTATAGTGCACTTTAGAGCATAGTGATTCCATTCTTTTGCAAACTCCAGGTGTTGTTTTTTTTTTACAATATGTATGTACCACATTGGTTATCAGCCGATGTTAGATTTATTTATTTTTTTTATTTAGCAGTATCGGTCAACATTGGATATTCAATTGTGTATGATAATTTCCCCAAATTCTACATTTAAATGACCTTTGCCATCATTTAGTTAATCTAAATAAAATTGATAATTCAAGATGGTTTCATAAAAATAATTAAAATTCTATTATCAATGTTTAAATAGTTTGAAATACTTTAACAAGGTTCTAATTTGTGTTCTGAAGATAGACAAAAGTTTTGGTATGAGATGATGTGAGGGCAAGTACATGATGACAATTAGCATTTTTGGGTGAATTAACCTGTTACATGTAATATTTAGCAAATCTATTTTTAATACTGTACATTATATTGCAATGCCTAAAGTGTTAGTTCACCCAAAAATGAAAATTCTGTCATTAATTTCTCAGGGGCAGGTATCCATAATTAGCTGTTGCCTTCATAATAGTTTTTGTTAACGGCAATAATAATAAGCATACCTAAAACACATGCACCAAACTTCTTTATGCGTTCTCGTCAACGAGCATAAATAGTGACATCAGATTACTGAATGGTTAATTATCACCACCGTGAGTCATCATTAAACAGTGGGAGAGGTTTGTCTGACTAACATGGAAATGAAAGTGGACATCATAGGAAGTCATATCTAATCGCACTAATAAGATTACAGCACATTTGAGCACAAACAAATGTGAGAAAGATATTATATGACGTGCAAATACTGACTCAAACACAATCAACCATAAGGCTGCTGGGCTTACGAACAGACGAAATCCAACTCTGACAATTTAACGGATTATCCAATAGCAGCTAACAAAATTTAGAAAATGCTGATGTGATGATACCGCTTGTCATTTGCCCTAGCTACAGTCGGTGCACACAAAACACTTGATGTAGTCAAAGAAAGGGTTCAGTAAATATTTCTTTTTCTGGGTCTTAATATGTTGTTGGGAAAAGGTGTACCCACGGGCCTCCACTGGCCCGTTGCAAACTCGACTGAATGAAATGTCATGACTCAATTTAATCTCCATTGTAGCGGATAAATCAGACGGCAGCACCTTTGGGTAAATGGCAAAAGCTGAGTACTTCAGGAGAGGCCTGATAAACTACATTTTTACATTCGTGGCCATCTGGAAGAAAATAAACACTATGTATGTATGAGGGCAGAGCAGGGTTTACGCACACACACAGTGCAAGAACAGCAGTGTGTGAAGATATGCTATAATGGATTCGGTGGATAATTGGAGCTTTCACAAAAAGAGATGTTAAGACCAAAGGAATCAGAGGTGCATGTGATCACACCGCTGACCCAGCCCTACAGTCAAATACTCGACTTACAAAAGCTTTCAGTGCCTTACCACAGTGAAATATCTCTCTTTTCTCCTCTACCGCACCCTCCCTCCTTCCCTCATTCTCTCTCTCTCCCTCTCATTAGTGTTCATTTCGGACTTGCCTGACTGGAGAACGAGCGCTGATTGCATTAATATTCATGACAATAATTAGTACATGTATTATGGGTCACTGAATATTCATGCTATTAGTTTGGTCCTCCTGGTGCTGTGTGTGTGTATGTGCCTGAGAACGGTCTTTAACACTCCTTGGGGGGCTTAAGGAATGTTGATCCAATGAGTGTGTATACGAATAACTAAACAATAACTTAATTGTTTAATTCTCTACTAAAGAAGACTGCGCACTTCTGAGGCCCATTATATTGATATTAAGATGCATTAATACATTTGTTTTCTAGGAAACGATGTAAGGAAATGTATTACACTTTTATATATATAAAAACATACACATATACATACACACACACACAGACACACACACGCACACACACACGTCTGGTTCACTATCTTTGTAGGGACTCTCCATAGACGTAATGGTTTTTATACCGTACAAACTGTTCAATCTATCCCCCTACACTGCCCCTAAACCTACCCATCACAGGAAACATTCTACATTTTTACTTTCTCAAATAAACTCATCCTGTGTGATTTATAAGCCGCTGGCTGGTAGGTGGATCTCAGGTTTTACTATCCTTATGGGGACATTTAGTCCCCACAATGTAATATAAACAAGGACACACACAAACACACACACACACACACACACACACACAAAAAGCATGATCACGTTACCTGGTGTCTGTCCAAGTTGCAGGTTGCTCATGTCCTTGGTCAGCCCATTGGTTTTGGGACTGGGGGCCGCACATGTGGAGATGGCCCTGGGTGGCCTCTTCCCTGGAACCTTCACTGTAGTCCGAAGCAGGTCGATCTCCTTCCCATGAACATTCTGCATATAATCCTATAGTAAAAATGACAAAAAGATTACTACAACGGCAGTGGACACTTGGGATAAAAAGTGTCTACTAAATTTATTTTGTCAGCACACAGTTAATTCTGCCCACCCTCTGGAGGCAAATAAATCAATATTAACATATTTGAAATTCATGGTGAAGAAATGCACTTTTGTATGAAGAAAATCAGCTAATGCCTTTTAGTGCGCATGTAAAAGCCTCTTTTTCCTTATCCGCAGATCACGGCATGCCATCGCAGCATGTGTTTGGATTCTAACTGCGTTGTCTGGATTTGCGCGTGGCTTTGCTTGCGTTGATGATGAAAGTTACTCAATGCTAATAGGGATGCAATTACCAGCCGCAAGCTGTTGGCCCGCCACTCCTGAAGGGCTCTCCTGTGGCTTGTTAAACCGTGTTGAGAGCTCTTGGCTTTGAATTGCCCTTTTGTTGGCCTCTAGTGAGGGATGGACATGTTATGCTCTTGCCGTAAATTGCTCGGTACAGCACACATACACAGAGACTCTTCAGGTCTTTGTGTTATTTGATTGGCACTCAGCTGATGTATGGCAGTTCCGGGTGGTACACGCTCCCTCTCAAAGCCTTGCCCCTGCTCATTAAGCCGAAAGACTCCACGTAGCTGCTCTATTGAAGAACATACGTTATTGTGTTTCATGTAGGACATACACTCCGGGGACTGGTCCATATGTAACTCTTGATTTAAAATAAAGGATGGGCAAACCACTTGAGGGATTTAGCTTAGGGATTTGGAGTGCTTAAATGTGAACAGTTGATAAAAAGGTGATCATCTGGCTACTTCTGGGGCAGATGTGCATTTAAAATTGATGCTCTGCATAGATGAATCTATCAAACCGTACTGCGCTTAAGCCTAATCACATAATGTTTAACAAAACAGTGCAAGTTTAATCAACATACGATAGACAATGTGCTAAAAAAGATTAAAAAGTTGTGGTTATAATGGATGTGAACATGGATGAGTTATTCGGGATATTTTTCCCCTCACTAATTAGGTTGCATCTATTGCCATCCACTTAATCAGCTGCATTAATGTGATTTCTTTTTCACATAGTTGAGCAATTAAGAGCCCTGATTGAGTTTCATCCTATTAGCCTCCGCAAACAATCTAATTGATGCCTGTGTAGCAGGCACCTGCTGATGAGAGGAACCTGTTCACAGTCAAAAGAAGGAGTGGGACCGTATATGATGACGCACACAACCTCTAATTTACCCAGATGAGGCTGTTAATTAGGGAATTAATGTATGCGAGTTTAAATGATGTTCATTGAATTTTTGACAAACTATTATCTTTCTTTTTTTTTTGTGTAAAAGTGTCACCCCTTTGTACACATCTGATATCCATGGGCTCGGTATCGGAGATAATCGGAAGAAAAACATAAGGGTCACAAAAAAAAAAAAATCTAAAATCTAAAAATAGAATTAACCATATACACTATATTGCCAAAATTATTGGGACACCCCTCCAAATCATTGAATTCAGGTTTTCCAATAACTTCTTGCCACAGGTGTATAAAATCAAGCATCTTGGCATGCAGATGCTTCTACAAACATTTATGAAAGAAAAGGTCACTCTCAGGAGCTCAGTGAATTCAAGCGTGGTACCGTGATAGGTTGCCACCTGTGCAATAAGTCCATTCGTGAAATTTCCTCACTACTGAATATTCTACGGTCAACTGTTAGTGGTATTTTGACAAAGGGTGAAGCAATTGGGAACAACAGCAAATCGGCCACGAAAGTGGTAGGACACGTAAAAATCACAGAGCAGGGTCAGCGCATGCTGAAGCGCACAGTGCAAACATGGACAATTTCATGCTCCTAACTTTGTGGGAACAGTTTGGAGATCTTCCTGTTCCAACGTACCAGTGCACAAAGCAAGGTCCATAAAGACATGGATGATTTAGTGTGGAGGAACTTGACTGGCCTGCACAGAGTCCTGACCTCAACCCCCCCAAAAAAACACTCGCAGAGACTGAATTAGCGCAGAGACTGGGAGCCAGGCCTTCTCGTCCAACATCAGTGCCTGAACTCACAAATGCGCTTCTAGAAGAATGGTCAAAAATTCCTAAACCTTGTGAAAAGTCTTCCTAGTAGAGCTTAAGCTGTTATAGCTGCAAAGGGTGGGCCAACTCCATGTTAAACACCATGGATTAAGAATGGGATGTCATTAAAATGAATGTGCATGTAAAGGCAGGCGTCCCAAAACTTGCCACAGGCAATATCGTGGACTTATGCAAAGTTAGGATAGAAAAGTATATCAACCTTTAAATATCCATTACCCCAAAAAAATTTTCACATATTGTGACAACTTTTTTGTCTCATCCTCAATCAATGAACAAACCTAGTTTACATTTACGTTTAGCCAAAAATGAAAATTGTCATAATTTACCATCTAGGTAAACAACATTTTCAAGCTTCAAAAAGGACATGAAGCATCATAAATGTAATCTATTTGAACTGAGTGGTTTGGATGGACAAAAATGGGGGGGAAGATGAAGATCATGTGATAAGATTAAAAATATTTTCAAAAAATATTTGTGTTCTAAAGATGAACCAATGTGTTTACATTTTTGCGCTTTCATAATATGAGAAAGAATAGACACTGTGCTCTTGCGATCTGCTAAAATATTATAGATAATATTAAAGACCTGACACGTTATTTTGTATTTTTGTCCAGATACATATTTTTCCTCTTAAAAATTAATGAGGGAAAACATCTTAAATAAAAAAAGACAGCATTAAACCATGAATAATATATATTTTTAAGTTTATTTTTAAAGACATTTGTGTTTACTTTTGTACAATAAACCATTTTGATACTGTGTCAGGTCACCCCTTGGATCATTCCTATGTTAAATCTAATCCTTTAGCTGCTCCAGGATAATTATTCGATAATATGCGACAGCTCCCAAAAGTGTGTCTATCTTTTTTTATTTAAAATGCACAACTGACTTGTTTTTGTTCAGAGGGCAAGAACTGACCTCTGACTATATGCTATCCATGTCTTTATCCAGCCATTCTATACAGTTTCTTTCATTTGCATCTGTGATTTGTATAATCACTCTGGGATTGGTTAGTGCTAACAATAATGTCTGATTGGAGTCCAAAAAAACCCAGAGAGGAAAACAACCAATAAAAGATGGCCATTTCCGTTGGTGTGTGGGCAAACAGGTCGTCAAAGCTGGTGATTATGACAAGCCATTACAGCGTTATATTACACATCAACAGCATCAGCCGTGTGCAAACAGATGAGCCAGTAATTAAGGACAAGGCCATGTCGTCAGACACCATGCTTACTGAGGCGGACACGATAATCTGTTAAACGTCAGTGAAAAGGACATAAAAAAAAACAGGATGTTACAGTGATGGGCGTACAGAGAGCAATATTAACATGGCAGGACCAATAGGATAAGGAGAAAGGCAGATACAATACACGTGTACAAGCCGTGTGTGTGTTGGCACTTACATGCAGACTGGGATGATACGTGAGGACTCCGTTGTCACAAAGCGTGACATATTTCTTCTTCCACTCTTTGTTCAGTGACTTGCCGCTTCTTTTCAGCAACATGCCCTGACAGACAAAAAAAAACAGAGATCCACAATTTAACCTTTATTGCTGAATATAAACAATTGTTACATTCATTAATTTCTTTCATACAATAAAACATGTTTATCCTGAAAAATAGAGTTGCTTTAAAGTGCGAGAGAGGGCTAAAATTGTCTATGGTTCATAATTTTTTTTCTTTCTATTAAAAACACTCTATTATATTGTACTCAAGTGGACAGACAGAGTTTATTTGCACACTTTGAGGGAGAGTGAGAGAAAAAAGAAAAACTGCACCGTGAGCTACATTCCCCTTGGAGTGTCGTCGAGCACATTAGCACTATGACACTAGCACTAACCTTCCTCTCCTACGCACATCAGTGGCGGCTGACTGCCCATTTAAGGGTCCGGCCGCCCACACCTCATTTCAGCCAAATTCATTAGGCAAGAAGGGAATAAAACTGTCCGTTGATTAGCAATTACGCTGCTGCTGCGGCGGCGTGTCACTTCGCTGGACTTGTTAAACATTAACGTGCAGACAGGATGGATAATAATAGATTTCTTGCTCTGGCTGCCACGGAGCGTGCAACACCAGAGCCGACAAGTTTCTGTCACTCTCTGCCTATTTCACTTCTTGTTGTTTTTCTTTCAGTCACTCCACAGCCTGAATTTTCATAAAAAAATGTCACGATCCCTAACTGTCACACACCGTTAAACTAGCCTAATTATGTGGTAATTGGTATCCAAACACAGTCTGAAGGGGGAAAAAAAGATGAAATTCACTGAGAGGACTGACAGTATAAAGTATATTTGACAAATTTCTGAAGCTGAAAACCTATAAATAATAAACTTCACTTTCTCAATCTTCAAAATACATTGAATATTTTGATTAAGTGCATCATTCAGGTATTTAAATGTTTCTTTTCTTTTTTGAATTTTCAGTTTAAACACACTACTTATACTACAAAACAGCACAGGATAGTGCATAAGTACGCAAATTGGAATGCACCTTACGCATTTTATTAAAAATTGCGACTGCAATGGTAAAAGAGGAACATTTGGTTCTGATGGCACCTTGTTTACACTTGACATTGCATTTGTCCATCAAAGCCCCTTTAATTCAAAAGTGTGAATCTTCCTAAATAGGAGCCTAAATAAAAAAAATAAAACTTTTTTTATTGTATAATACATCATAATTCTATTTACGCATTCATAGACATCCTGATGTAGTAAAGAAGCAATGCATTTTTTATTTTAAATTTGATGTTGTGGAACTGTTCTGAGATCACAAATAGACATTTGTTGTGAGATCATCTGGATTTTAGGTAATGAGGCCTCTGTCTGTTCTGAGATCAGTCGGGCCCTGGGTGATGGAGCCATACATGTGGGAGGATGTTCCCTTAGGTCAGTCCACATGTCTGTACACCCTAAACCCAGTGTTGAAGACAAGAGAAGAGCGCTTCCTGGGAAAAATAACAACGGGCTCTCCTGCTGAGTGGTAAACACAAGTTGACGAGTTTTAACAAGGGTGCAGCCGCTAGCGGCCCATCTGTCACATAGGGTGAATATCTATTACTTCATTAACTAAGACTGAGGTGTGTGTGTGTGTGTGTGAGAGAGAGAGAGAGAGAGAGAGAGAGAGCGAGAGAGAGAGGCTCAATAAAGAAAAGAGCAAGAACAAACGAGGGGAAAAGAGAGAGAGAGAGAGAGAAAGAAAGGAATGGACAGATTGAGAGAGAGAGAGAGAGAGAGAGAGAGAGAGAAACAAGATGATCTTTTAATGACGGTGTAAGTGTGTGGTCTCTCCAGGCATGTTGTGTTGAGCAGGTAGCTGTTATGTCTTCTACCTCGGTTTGGATCTAGGTATATTAATTTTGCACATCCATCGGGAAGGTGACAAGCGATCATTCAGCAGGAGAGGCTAATTGAACACCACGTCGCTTCTCTGATGGGAGTAATCGTTCATTATTTAAGGCTCGGGCCGGTGACACCCTGCTTGCCTCTATTTTACCCTCCCCTGGTTGACAACCTGCAAGGTCTTGTAATGTTGCAAAACAGAGGCATTTCCTATTCACTGCAAGCCGGGAATGGCAACAACTGTCTACTCAAATTCACTGTTGAAATATAAGCATTTAAATGGTGGCTACAATAAAAAACTTTGAAGATTTATTCTTACATTCATTAAATAATGAATATAATGAATATGTAATATAGTGCATGTATTTAGCAAAATGCTCTTCTCTAGAGAAGAGTTAGAATTTTGTAAAATAATAATAATAGGTAACACTTTATTTTAAGGTGACAGTTACATGTAGTAATAAAAGTATAGTATACTATAGTAATAACAGTAAATTATCCATAATTACAAGTAACTTAACCCTAAGCTAAACCCTAACTCTAACGGTAACTCCATAGTAAGTACATGTAGTTGATTAATATTACTCAGTACTTATTTGAGTAAGTACGTCACCTTAAAATAAAGTGTAACCTAATACTAATTAAATCCAAGATTTTGTTTAATAACAAAAGTAACAAAATACAGCTTATTGCGATTGATGGATGGTTGTCACACTACAAATAATGTGCAGAGAAGTCCACACACATCAACTGAAAACAGCATAGACTAAAGGATCTTTGTACATTGAACTAAAGATCGAAAGAATAAGAAACTAATATTCTCAACTCAGCCACACAGCCCCGACCAAAACAGAAAAATCATTTTCGGGCTGAATATTTTCCTTGCCAAAATGTTGGTGCACGACTAGTTTTAGCACATTACTAGAATGATTTAGCAAATTAGCAAACATGGATGGATGGATGGATGTGTATTGTAGTGTCATCTGAACACTCCATTAATAAAATACATTTTTCGGGGTTTTGATCAACGTCCGATCGGTTGGTGGCCACAGATCTTCAAAAGAACCTTAAATAGTAAATCAGTAAGTTGTCTTTGTCAAGCCAACATAAGTAAGACAGAAAATTTATATTCTCATTTTTTTTTTTTCTGGAAGGAAAACAACCGGAACAGGGTGAGCGTCCATTACAAATAAACTTCACGAACAAACAAAAGCCTTTAATCTGTGCACTCTTCCATTAAAAGAAGCCGATTCGCTCTTATCAGTGTGTTATCCTTTTCTTTCAGCTCTTCTCATTTCTCCCATTCTTTCATAACAAAAGGAGAGGTTAACCGGGAGATGAATGCGGACTGTGCCATGGGTGTGGACAGAGTCAGTATGGCGGACAGGATCTGTCTCCTATGAGTCCGCTCCGGACAGCCGCTTAACAAAGGGTTGGGTGTTTGCCCACACTGGCCTTATTGTTCCTGGGCGCTCCAGAGAGAAGGGCGCTAAATTAAGTGTGTCATCCCAACACTGGCTTGCCTCCGGCCCTGTCACTGTGACTGAATGTGTACGCGTGTGTGTGCGAGGAAAGTGGGGCCACGTGAGTGACATGGCGTGAAAGCTGGAGGTCTTATATCGCTACGGCCATCTGATCTGGCCGGTGCAGGCAGTGAGAGGACACACCCCCCCAAAAGACATTTATCATTTAACGACAGGCAGTTCTGGGCGCACATTCTCTCACGCTGACAAACACACCTGAATCAGGCTAGAAATGGGAATACTCCGTTAAGTACGCATTAGTGTAGAATTATCCATGTTCTCTTGCACATTGATTCCCAAACAGGTTACATTCTGCTTTGTTAAAGATATAAAACAGAAATGTATTACGACTTTAAAATATAATTAATTAATATTAAAAAAGTCATGTGGTGCAACTAACATGCATGGATAAAGAGGACCCCTGAAGAGCTTTGTAATTGCGTGTCAAGGTCAACAAGCTTCTTAAAATATCCAAATATGACTTATGACAAAATTTTGATTGCATGGTAATTATATGATCAAAAAGTTGACAATATGTTTTTTTTACAGTGCTTTAACTCATCAAAATGTTGATGAGTTAAAGCAAGAAGATAAAAAAGATTGAAACTCAATCAATTTTCTTTTAAAGTTATACAAGATCTGCTGACTGCGCGGGCTCCTCCACAAACGGACGAGGCGTTTACGTCGTTGTACTATTCTTTGAAGCGAAAGAGGGCGACTCGGAGTAATTGTTCTATAAAGATGAACTAAGACAAAATAGGTTGGGAACCAACCTAGAAAATATAATCTATATTCTTAAGTGGGATTATAAGAAATATAGGTCTATAGACAATACGTTGAGTAGAAAAAATATTCTGACACTGGGGGGGATATATATATATAATTATATATATATTTATATATTTATATAATATATAAATATAATATATATATATATATATATATATATATATATATATATATATATTTCGATCAAGTTTATTGTCTGATAATGAAAATAAAGGACATCTAGGAAATAGTTATTTGTATCAGTGTCTTCGTAACTACACTCCTGTCCATGATAAATACTCAGAAGCCCAAGTTTGATGAACAGACAGTAAAGCTGGTAATGTGAGGTTCATTGTAGCTCTCAGCTTTGAACAATAACACGTCAAGGTCATCAAGGATCTTAATGAGTGGTTTAAACACTCCCCTGAAAGCTTAAACCAATCGAAGCCAATGGATACTGGTAACAAGAGATTAGCCAAATCTAAACTGAGAGCACTGATTGATGTTTATGTATTTGGTTAAATTATTTTCAAGCTAAAATTATACAGGGAAAAGAAAAAAAAAATCTAATTTGCGGGAGGTTAGTGTGCATGACAAAAATGCCATCTTGGCCAAAATGGCTCGGAGCAGCGACAACCTTTCGCTGGGAAATGATATTTTTCCAATCCCATAGAAGGCGGATCATGTCACACTCGTTAAAGGCTTGATAGCAGGTCTTTAATATTCACCGTCTTAATTAGGGCTGCAGTTAATTTCATTAAATTCTTTCGGTGCTAAATGAAGCAGATTATGAGACATCTTTTATTGCGAAGCGTGAAATTACAGCCTGCCCGCTGCCAATGGCAGGGCCAAGCTAATGAATTACAGGGTAAATAACACCCGAATTAACTATCCAATTTAACTCCTTACAAAGCACCCCTGCTCTGAGGGGGCAGAACTTCGTCAAACGTGCACAGCTCAGTGCTCATCTACGCACCAGAACATGCAATTACAACCATGATACTAATTTCCCTTTATGATGAGGAGAGACGTTTCAGTGCCATTGTATTTCTTAAACAGAATTTTTAAAAGAGCAATGCACAGTAAAACGTAATGTGTGAAAAGCTTCACTCTGCACCACCAAACATGGAAAAAGGTCAAAATGTTCTCGGCCAGCATGACAAGCAGATATTTAATAAATCAGGCACTGTGGGAAAACAACTGTAATGATAATTAATTAAACAACAATAGTAGCAAAATTATACACTTAAAACGATGGATGTTATTCAGAACGGATTATTCTTTTATATATATAATTTCATGCTCCCAACTTTGTGGGAACTTTGGGGACACTCAAATTATGATCCAAGTTACTCAACTAAATATACAAATAGAATTGATTAATTTGGTCATATATAATTCTATAAACTATCAAAATTAAACTAGCCAAATCAAATTTTGTTGCAATGTTGTCCTGTTTAACACTGTGAAGCTGCTTTGAAACAATCGTCATTGTAAAAGCGCTATATAAATAAAGTTGATTGATTGATTGATTGGGAACAGTTTGGGGATTGCCCCTTCCTGTTCCAACATGACTGCGCACCAGTGCACAAAGCAAGGTCCATAAAGACATGGATGAGCGAGTTTGGCGTCGAGGAACTTGACTGGCCTGCACAACCCGATAGAACACCTTTGGGATGAATTAGAGTGGAAACTGCGAGCCAGGACTTCTCGTCCAACATCAGTGCCTGACCTCACAAATGCGCTTCTAGAAGAATAGTCAAAAATTCCCATAAGCACACTCCTAAACCTTGTGGAAAGCCTTCCCTGAAGAGTTGAAGCTGTTAAAGCTTCAAAGGGTGGCATGTAAAGGCATGTTTAGTTGTGTGTATGTATGTATGTATATTAGTGGTGGGCCGTTATCGGCGTTAACGTGCTGCGTTAACGTGAGACTCTTATCGGGCGATAAAAAAAATATCGCCGTTAATCTATTTTCAAAGTTGGGTTGGGAGTTTGGTCTATACTACGCAAGCTATGATGACTTTCACTGTGATATTTTAGCATGGATGTATAGCTACCTAGCCGAATTGCACTGTAGGGAGCGAGAACGAATCTTCGAACATGCATGTATGCTGTGAAATTACCACATCAAGCGTGAACGCTGGCTTCCGAACTCGGGCGCGCACCCGCAAACCGTACTCGAGTCCTGACAAGCGTGACTGACGTAGTGTAAGCAGAGAGCTGTAAATCTACTTTCTGCTCGTCAGCGTTCTTTAGAGGATTTGCATTACATTTCCGGCAGATAGACGCAAGTGCCATTACATACTGAAGCTTTGGTAACAAAATCAACGGTTCAAAAACAAAGACTTAAGTCATTGAAACATCTGTTTAAACACAATTACAATTTGTGTAAGAACTTGATCTGAATTATTAATTGATTTTCCAAATACACTCAAAACAATTATTATATGAAGCTGTTCACTTTATTTAAGCAATTCGTCTTGATTTATAACAATTATATCAGGTTTCTGGTTCAAATGTAACTGATTCATGTTAAAGCGACTTAAAACCGTTACTCTTTGACATAACTTGATGTTTTGAAGCCATCCAGCTCATCGGGAGCAGCTGGGGTTAGGTGTCTTGCTCATGGACACCTCGACACTTGGTCAGGTGGAACCGGGGATAGAACTGCTGCCCCAAATAATGCTTAATGTTTTGTTATGTTGGTATTTAAAAGTTTGTGTTATATTAATGTTGTTGGAGGTTACCATTGTGGTGAAGTGTAGAGCATGTGCTTGGGGTGAGGACCTGCTAATAGCAATTAAAGTTGTTTTAATAAAAAAAGACAACTACTTTGGGGAATGCCATGGATGTAACAAAATTTTCAGGCTAGCCAATAAGATCTTGTAAAAGGTTTTGTAAAGATTGAAAAAATAGTACTTCACTAAAAAATTATCAATTGAACTGGATTACTTGTTTTTTTTTTTTTTATATACTCATTTTAGAATAATTAAACTTGATAGTTTTGGACAAAATTAAGAATGTTAACCTGATTTAACTAAATGGCATTCAATTAACCTTATGTAAAAAAACGTAAGTTTCCTGAAATAAACAATACAACATAAATACAACATAACCCAATAACGTGGAACTTAAAAAATTAAGTAAATCCAACATATCTTTTTTTTTTTTTGAGTGTATTTTTTTCAACACAAGGCGCATTATACAGAACTGGAATCATTCAAATGAATAAAAAACAAAATGTTTAAATTGTTTACGATTCCTAACCCTATGCAACAAAATCTAATACCTCAAACTAATAGATACATTGACATGGGGATGAGGAAGACATAAGTCTTACTGCAACAATCTAGAGCCCCACTTATGAAAATTAATTTCTATTAAATCTTGTGTCAAAATGCCTTTCCGAACAGTTAACAAAGATGTGTGTGCGCACGGTAATCGGCTAATTAAGAACGTGGAACAGATGTCGACAGACTCCGGGCTGCACAGGGTCAGTAAACAAAGCTGGCGATCATTAGAGTAACATTAGTTTCTGAACAAAGCTATAAACAACTCTATCAAACAAAACTATTTTTTACAGACAATCGAAAGACCTCGCCAAGTTTCCACAGAGTTTCAGCATAATCGCTGTTCAGCGTGACCTCTGACAAATTTAAATGAGCCATTTAAAAATAAGAAAGAAAAAAAACAAACACTAAAAGCCATTAAAAATGACCACCAGTCAAAACAAACACCATAATATAGTCATAATATATCATAGATGTCATAACAACCGGGATCTCTGAGGTGATTGGACAAACAGTCGTATTAATAACAAAGCAGAGGGTCAAAGGAGGCTGTGATTGGCAGATGCGAGAGCTGTCATGGCAAATTCAGGTGACACATCTGACCTCACCACACCCACTCTGAGGGCTCAGAGAGGCCAGTTTGAAGCCCTCCACAGGGAGAAGGCAGTGAAATCGCTCCTCTTTTAGCCATCTAATTGCTGGAGAGTGCAAGCCCACCCCAGCCTCATTACTGTCCACCAAGCCGTCTGCGTGTTTTAATGAGGAGCATGTTCTAATGAAGGCGTTTTCACAAAGGTTTTATTGTAGCTGAGAGCCATGTTGAGAGCGTAACCTTCAGCTCAGGAGTCAGGACAATAACCTTCATAATGAGATCACAGCGAATGGCAAATAAACTGCGACAAGGTCTAAGAGAGACTAAAACTACCGTAAGCACTTGAACATACACACTAAAAAACTAAACACTATTGAATGATTTCACACCAGTTTTGTTCAATTCTGTAATGAATTATGCGCCAAAGTAACACTCACAGAAATCAACCAAGCCTTTTTGGTTCCTCTTCACTAAAATAAATGAAAAGTTATTTATTTGCATCTATGGTTATATGAAGAAACTACAATATCCATGGAATCTTTCCAAAGCACAAAAGGTTCTTTACAGTGGAAAAAAAAGATTCTTGAGATTATTAAAATATTCTTCACACTAATACATAAATTGTACTTTTACAGTCGGGGTGCCCAAACCTGCTCCTGTAGAGCCACTGTCCTGCAGAGTTTAGCTCCAAATTGCCTCAACACACCTGTCTGGAAGTTTCTAGTATGCATAGTAAGACCATGAATAGCTGGTTTAGGTGTGTTTAATTGGGGCTGGAGCTACAGTAAACTCTGTAGGACAGTGGGAGCAGGATTGGAAACTCCTGTTTTATGGCAAGAAAAAAAAAAAGATAGGACAAAAAAAAAATCTATTAGATATCGTTATACTTCCCCAGTTGATCGATATAATTAAAGGGGTCATATGATGCTATTTTAAAAGTTTATTGTTTTGTTTATTGGGTGTAACGGAATATGTTAACATGTTTTAATATGTTTTAATGCTCAAAAACATTCTTTCATAGAACCTCTATTCCCAGTCTGTCTCAAACAAGCTCATTTGATTGGTCAGCAGGCCCAGTGTGTTGTGATTTGCAAAACTCCTCAAGTGTGTCAGAAACGAAAGCCGTTGCCATCTTGGCAGCGTGTCATCGCGCGTATCTCCCAGATAACAGAAAATAGGCAAAAAGGTGGGACGTGACTGGAGCTGAGGTGACGCGATGGCTAACAGACCGCAGATAAATGTCTTTCCACCTGCCACTCAAAGTGGCCACGCCCTTCATTATGCAGAACTTTAAGGCTTAATAAAATGTAAACTAATGAGTTATAAAAAAATTCACCACCTCACAGTTGTCATGAAGGGCAAAATTAGCTGTGTAGACCAAAACCACAATTTGTACCAGGTTGTAAACATGGTTTTTTTTCTGCTGTAAAGTTGGGAATTTTAACATGGGGCTCAATGAGATTCTGCTCACTCCTGGAGCTTCAAGAGAAACTGGAGGAGGTTGCCGCTTGGCCTGGATCAGTGTTCTCTTATGGCGCGTTTCCATTACCAGTACCAGCTCATCTCGACTCGCCTTGACTTGGCTCGGCTCAGCTCGGCTCGACGCCGCAGGAAACTGCCATGATGTAATCTTCTCTCGCTGGATCCTCTTCGGCAACCAAACAAAGGAAAGTCTGACCTCTTCGTTTGAACACTGCGTATTCTTCCGAGTTGCCATAATAGTAAATAAAATGCAATCTCTGGACAAACTATTAAAAAATGGCGCGGTTATTCAAGATACTCCGTCTGGCGCGTGCAATGATGACGCAATGAACAGTGACGATTCTCTCTGACCAATCAGCAGTCTGCTGTGTTTTCACATCACATTTTAGTATCGCCTCAGCTCGCTCAGAAACTCGCCAGAGGATGTACGAAAAAAAGTACCTGGAAGCAGGTACAGGTACAACTTTTACTCAGTGGAAAACCAAACAAAGGCGAGTCGAGTCGAGCCGGTACTGTGTAGTGGAAAAGCGCCATTAGATAGAATCAATCTTTATGAGACTATGAGCTTTGTAACTTTGCAGATCTCAAACAGATACATTACAACACAAAAGGAAAAGGAAAACATTAAAAAGCATCATGACCCCTTTAAGAATTGCAAACAATTTTTGTACTTTAAGTTTTCTGAAAACTGTTATGATTACATATGCAAATTAGTCACTATCTAATTAAATATGCATGGATTTGCATATATTTTGAAATTCTTGTTTCATTTGGTATAGTCAAAAGTTGTTATAGTGGGATATATTTTTGGATCTCTTTCAATCACGCCATAAATCAGAAAATACTGACAACCGGCAGAAAAAGTGAAAAGATTTTATGAATAAAATGTCTAAAATCAGGCAAATGATACATGAACAAACCCCTCTGTTAAAATCTTCAGTATATATATATATATATATATATATATATATATATATATATATATATATATATATATATATATATAGATAAATATATTCCATAATTTTTTAATGTACAATTTATATATATATTATATATATATATATATATATATATATATATATATATATATATATATATATATAAATTGTACATTAAAAATTATGGAATATATTTATCGCCTATATATATAAATAAAGGTTTGGTGTATTTAAGTGCAACTGAAGTTGAGATTTCTGGGAATTGCAAGAGAACTAATTTTGAGAAAACAGAAGATATGCATTTTAATTGAAATCTACAGAAGCAAATAGATAAAGTGCAATAAATTAACACTTTTATTTTGGATGTTTTCTTTCCAATAGTCTAAAAACAACATGTTAGTAAAAACCAAATAGACCAAATTGTAAAAATTCACCAGTGCACGAAAAAAACAAAACAACTCTACTGTTTAGGGGAACCCTAAAAGGATGCCAAAACCCCCTTTTGGAAACTTTATTTTTTAAGAGCTTCAAAAAGCTTCAAAAGCAATCGATTTAGTTCAGGACTCATCTGTGTGTGAATAACTCACTAACAATTACGGCCATACCTTCAAGGAACAGCTGAGCGATAATTCTAATACACTTAGACATCTGCCAAAGAGATTACAAGTTCACATTCCTCATCAACAGCCGGCGATGATGTGCAGCTGAGAGCCAGCACAAAAAAGTTCAGGCCAGAGATTAAGCAGTGCCGTGAGTGAGGGGTTTCTGGGGAAACATTTAAAAATCACATTCCTGGACCAAAAGAGGCCACTGAAGGGGTGTTAATGTAAGGCAGGTAGACTCGGAAGTGTACATGCCCGCATACTTAATTGGAGAGCAGGTCTAACACCCAGCAGCCTGCTGTGGCTAGTGAGAGACGAGGAGGCAGATCGAGAGAGACGCGAGCATGTAAGAGGAAAGACCACAGGGAATTATCAAATCAATTAACATCCAATTCCTAAACGAAGCTTTGTCCCGTGCCTCTGAGCGCAAACTGCTCGGCTGTGTTATCGTCTGTGAGGGGATGCGCCGGGGCCGGGTTTGTACTGTTGGTGAAACACTCATCGCCTGAACGTAGCGCCCAATTAGATGGGAAATGCCACTGCAGCAGATGCCGTCACTGATCTGATGGAGAGATTCTGGTCAGCGGCTCTGCCGTGTCTGTCTCTCTATGCGTGTTTCTGAAGAGGCTGGAGAGATTCGAAGATGTCACGGGTCAAAAGGATATTATAAATGAAACCAAGTTTGAAAGGACCAACATAGAATGGCCATCCAAAGAAGTCTGCAGAATCTGAACAAACATCTATTAACCACAACAAAATTGTGATATGACTTGATATGATTATCCACCAAAATAAATTGAATTGTAACACTATAATTTTACTAACATTAAAAAATTCAATTTTATTCAAACATAGAAATATATTTGTCTTTTTCATAATTATACATATTATGGTAACAACTAATATTATTAATAAAATAAGAACAATAATTATAATAATTGTGAAAAAGGAAATATTTGTATTGCACTACTGCAATTACTACTACTACTAATAATAATACAATAAATTAAAAAATTATTCAATAATATAACAATGTATAATTTTAATTAGGATTATTATTGTTGTACTATAAAATAAAATAAACTAATGTTCAATATAATAATAAAAATAATTTTTCAATAATCATAATAATATGCTAATAATATAATGTATATGATTGTATATGATGTATATTACATATTATGTATATTATTATGTCTATGTTTATATGTTGATTGTGTTCCCAATTTTCTTTTTCTGAAATATAGGTAAAATGACATTACATTTAAAAAATGAACTGATTAGTCTGATTAGATTAGTCTAGGTACAATGTGTCTGCAGGAGTTTTCATTTTGCCTTGATACCCAAGCAATAAACATTTATCCTATCGCAGTTCAAATTCCAGTTGCAGTATATACAAATAACCACAATATTTAAAACAGTTTCTCTACAAATTTTGCTCCAAAATCAGCATAGAAAATGCAAAAAGTCCAATTGGGCCAGCCAGTGGGATACAATAAGGACTAACATGAAGCTAAAGCACCAGTGAGCGAGCGAGAGGACAGCAGGGAGAACTGAAACACTGTGCACTGCAGAGGTTGGTGAGCTCTGATTGAGCTGGCTGATTGATCTCCTCATAAGATGAGGGACGCGGGCACCAATAGAGCCTCTGATCAGCACAAGAGTGTGAGCGTAAGTATGTGTGTGTGTGAGTGTGGGGCAGGCTCTGTCTGACACCAGGGAAATTAATCCCTCATTTATGTACCTGCAGTGTCAAGAGGCTGAGAGATGTTTCAGAGATATGGCTCTGCGCCAGGCCCCCCGTGCGACACACTCCATCCGCTAATGCCTCACTATACTGCAGGCTCTTTAATACATTAAACATTTAAATAAAACTTTTCTTTCAGTACCTATAAGCCTTATGCGCCAGAGAAACGAGCGAGCAGCCATCTTTGGAATTTCGTGCATTTCGCAGTAGCTCTGTATATTTCTATGGTATCGCAGTCGAAAAGTAATTTGGTGATCCAGTGGATTTTCTGGCAACACTTTACAATAAGGTTTCATTAGTTAATATTAGCTAACCACATTAGTTAACATGAACCAAAACTCTGATGCGTCAGTGTACATAAAGAGATTGCAAAAGTAAACCATATGAAATAAGATATTTAATTCCAAGTCTTGTGAAGAAGAACAGATTTAGGCTTTTTTAATGACATATAAACATTGATCAGCGAACAAGTATGCTTGACTCTTTCCCGTTTTCCATAATTTGTGAGAAAACGCTTCCAGGCCAAACACAGAATTTTCTGTTAATTGTGAGAAAACGCTTCCAGGCCAAACACAGAATTTTCCATGTTTCCGTGTTTTCACTGTTAGATGCTAGGAGGCGCTATTATGCATCTTCTAAATGAGTACCGAATCTCCAGACCAAAACACATGCGAGTAAGACGCAGTAAAGCATGCGTCTTTCTTTTGATATATTGCATGCTCAGATATTCATAAAACAAAATAATCTATGGGCTATTCAATTTTGGTGAAAATGGTCAAAAACCCAGCCAATAGGCTGGCAACTTTTTTTTTTTAAACGCTGGCGGGGAAAGAGTTAAGCATCCGTTTATTATTTTTAAGTGCTCTATGTATATTTGCTGATCAATGTTTTATGTAAATAATTGCCTAAATTAAATCTGTTCATCATATATAATGTTCATTCAGGAGACTATATTCTGCTTTGAATCATCAAAAGTTTTTGGTGAAAAGAATTTTAATGAAGGGACAGAAATCCCTTAGATTTCATTAATAATATCTTCATGTGTTTTAAAGATGAACAAAAGTCTTACGGGTTTGGAACAACCTGAGACTGAATATTTAATGACAGAATTAAAATTTTTGGAAGAATCATCCCTTTAAGTGCATATTTAAATGTAAATTGTGATAATTTACTCAAATGACACATTCTAATGTCATGTAGTAAGGTTGTTCTACATGTTGGGGAACAGCAGCCACCCATCTCTCTTGAGAACACGCGTTATCGTCTTGATTGCACTTGGCATCGCACATACAAATTAGCCCAGTGCAAGCCGAGTCGGAAGAGAGTCAGATTATAGTTAAAACTCCATGCTGCTCTCTTCTCCGCACAGCTGCCTGCTATGGCTCAGCCTTCCCATCTGCCACTAGCGCGGCGCCCTGCTCTCAGCGCCGCTGTAGCCGGGCCAGCCTCATTTCTTCTTCATTAACCGCCACTGACTTTAACAGGATTTATGCAAATAGAGCCGCAGGAGGTGAGAGATCACTGCTGGCAGCATTAGCACTCACTAGTGTGCCTCGAAAAAGAAGTACCTCCAAAGTCCCTTTAAGGCAATTCGCTCACAGGCCATCTTGGTAACACTCCTAGGCAGCTATTTTCCATCTAGGTAATGTCTGAATCAGGGCTGCAAGATATACCAGGTATATTAGGCTGCTGTCACTTTAAGAACTAATGCATGGATCCAATACACTGTCGCATACGTGTTTTCTTTCTCAACTGTTTACGTTTACGCAAGACATAACCCATTGTGTTAACGTGAATACTCTCCAAAAAAGCATTTTGACATTTTAGTGTGTACGCGTTTAGGTGCGTATCCGAAGCCCATTTGCTTATCCGCGTTCGCCTCCGACTCGGAGCACACACAGAAACATCCCCCAGTTTAGCAACAGTATGCATTTTAATACAATTTGTCTGATTCGGATGTTAAGTTTGGGCTTTTAGGGAGGAACGAAAGCGCATCGATGTAAATGAAAGGAAGGGCCGCTGGACGGAAGTGGCACAATAATAGTTTTACCTTGATTATCTTCTTTTCATAATCGTTGGGAGCCAAAATCGAAAAACAATTACAATGAATCACACAACCCTTATTCAAGTCATCTGGGGAAATTGTCTTCATAGCGCAATATTATATTATTTATTTATATATATATATATATATATCTTTCCAAATATCGTGCAGCCCTAGTATGAGAAAAGGTAAATTTAAAAAAACACTTATGGCATGTGGGTCTTCTGGTTTCCTCCATTTAATTAACACCACTTAACACATGGCAGACAAATGTTTTTTCAAATTTTAAGAAGAGCAGTTTTTTAAAAATAAATTTTTTGTTATAGTAAAATATGTCAAAAGAGGGGCCAATTACAGCGCAGCTTCATTGCCCGGGTGTCTTGTGTAAATGTCTTTGCCTCCTATGGAGTCTCTCAATGTGAACCCAGCGGGATCTGGAGCTTCGCTCTTGAACGCCAGCTGCGCTGTACGAGTGGACCACGGAAGCGCTGCTCCACTGTGGCACGCTAATAAACACAGATCTCACTTAAAGGCAGCTTTAATCAGAGATGCAATTTGTTCATTAGAAAATTACAAACAAGGCCACGGCGCTGACATGAGAGGGCACGATTAGTGCCGCTAATTACCTGATTCTTTCACTCCAGCTGAGATGCGCAGAGGATGATCTCGCCCCACCCCACCCCAGCTAGCGTTTTCTTTACTCTCTCACTACACACTCTTGTTTGTGACAAATTAAGGCCAAGTCAAACAATCTCTCCCACAGTGCAGAGGAGGGGGGTCGTCTTCACATCACATTCTGCTTCTCATTTTCCCCCCAAACACACCACTTGTCGGGGAGGGCTGATGGGAAAGATGGGCCCATATGCAGATTGGTAGACTGCACTTCATTAGGCTCCTCTTAGCTTTTTTTATCCACACGTTTGACAGGGAAAAAGAAGGTGGAAGAGTGAGATGGTGTAGGGGTTTTGGCTGTGGGGGGGTGCATTGAGGAGAGAAAAATCCCTTCCCACTTCTTATCCTAATGATCTCATTTCAGCACACGGGAGAGCCTGGCTCTAATTGATGTCAAGTGCGTGCTTTCACTGTTAATCAAGAAGATGGCATCAAACGGGCTCTGCGCGGGTCTGAGTAGTGATCTGAGGCCCCTTCGTCCACAATACGCCGCTGTTGGACTCCAATTATACCAGCCCAGACGGCCGGCCAGACCCTACCTGTTTAATTGGGATAGCGCGGCCACTTCCAATGCTGTCTGCACGGCCATCCATCCCTTTCTTCTCCCTGTCTGGTTCGCTTCCCTTCCGAGACTGTGGGGGAGAAGACATCATTTTAGTCAAAGACGAGCTAGCTGCTAATTGAGCCTGACTTCAGACCAGATACAGTTTGGAGTGCAGGGCACACACATGACTTCAAAAGTCAAGGGGTGTGGGAGGGGTCAACTTGACCTTGACGTGACCCCCCCCCCCCCCCAACTTCTTGAAAGCAAGACATGTGGTACATGTGCAGGATGTACACAACTAAAGAGCCTACAAGACCGGAAGAATGCTTGTCAAATTAAAGGGGTTACTGATCATATAAAATGTATACAACAACAAAAAAAACCTTAAAAAAAGTATTAATAAATGAACTAAAATAAGTTAATTGTAGAATATATATATATATATATATATATATATATATATATATATATATATATATATATATATATATATATATATATATATATATATATATATATATATATATATATAATATGTGTGTGTGTGTAACATGTATACTACCATTCAAAAGTTTGACAATGGTTAGATTTTGTAATGATTTTGAAAGAAGTCTCACAAAAACAATGTTCACCAAGGCTGTATTTATTTCTTAAAAAAAAAAAATAATAACACTGTAAAACTGAAATGTGTGTATAGTTTAAAATGTCATTTTTTCCTGTGATGGCATAGCTGAATTTTCAGCAGCCATTACTCCAGTCTTCAGAGTCAAATTATCCCTAACAAATCATTCTAATATTCTGATTAAGTGTGCAAGAAACTTTTTTATTTCATTATTAATGCTTAAAACAGTTGTTCTGCTTAATATTTTGTGTAAAGGTATAAATAAAACATCAAAATATTAATATATATTTATCAAATAAAAATGTACTTATGTACAGTATTAATAGATTTTTTTTGTTGCATTTACTTTGTAACAAATGCTATTACATTGACTGCTGTTGTTGCAATGTGGTAATGTAATTTTAATTATAAAAATCATGCCTATATGTCTACTGGGAGAGCACTGACCGTAAAGAGGTTGGAGCGTCGTTTGGACTGTTTGCGGACGGGCGTAGGGGTGTTGGCAGTTTGGGGAACATCGATACGCAGTTCCTTCTGACTGGTACTGGGAGTGGAGGGCACGGAAGAGGAGTAATCGCTCAAACTGCCTCCACCATTACTGGTCTATGACACACACAAATACACACACAGTGCAAGAATCACTTAACAAGAAAAGCAAGAAAATAATCTCATGTTACAAAGAAACACCATAGGCCTCCTTTTTTTCTGAGCTTTGCCTAAGCCTCTCTAAGCTTGGCTGCACATACACAGGCTCACTTGTACACTGCTAATGAGAAATCAATGAGGATTGAGCCATGCGGAAGAGGATTACTGTCTGCAGGCGCAGGGGGATAAAACACAGATAAAGAATCAGGGAATTTTCCTTGGATAATTCAGAAGGTAAGACTTCAATTGCGAGTTAAATCTGAGTCTTAAATCTGAATCTGAGGGGGTGTCAATATGACACTCAAAACAAAAGTTGTAATACAATTTGTCCAGCCTTTCCAAAACACATCCAAACACTTTGAATGCACAATAAAAAACAAAAACAAAACGTAAAATATTTCAAGAAATAATTTAACAGGTGTTTTAAATTGAACAGGTCACAACTCAACACAACACAACAGGAGGGTTAAGTGTGTGAGACTCACCTGGCTGATATGCACCGCAGACACAGGCGCTGCGCACACGGAGGAGTGGCTTGGAGAATTGGGCAGTGACTTACAGGGTCCGATTGAGAGTTGCTGTTTCTTTCGGGTTGCAACTATTTTCTGAGCCACTGAAATTACAAAGAAATGGAAAAGGTCAGGGAGAATTTATGTACTATGGAGAAGGACCAACAGCAAGAGTGCAAAAAACAGCGCCAGTTCAGTCTGTAGTTAGACGTGTAAAGTGGTCTACTTCATTACCTCACATGAGAGTGTGTGTGTGGAATCGCTAACCCAGGCCGCCCCTAATTCGCCCATCACTCTCCTCCCCAGGCCAGCACTTGCCACGCACTCAAAGCCTCCAAGGCCCATTATTTCAACATTTCCCCTCCCTCGTCCATTTCTCTTTTCCCTCGATGCTCTGCCCGTGCCAGGAAAAGGGCGGTGTCAGTCAATCGCTCGCCTCTGTCCCTATCGATCGGGTTGACGGCCCCTGTGGCAATCTGCGCTCGGCCCACGGAGATATGTTCTACCGCTTCGTCATCTCGCGGCTAACGACATTGATCCCATCGCGTGGAGAGAAACTTACGGAGAAGAGCTCATTCTTTAACCCATAAATCCCTTAAAACAGACATACGCTGGGGATAGAAGCATAGAGAGTGGCTTTTTATTCCCTCACAGAACTTTACAGTAACTCAAGTTGTGAACTGTCAATGCAAAAATGAAATTCTCTGATTAAACACTCCTCCAAACATAATAGTGATTAGATTCATTTTCCCTTGAGCCCCAAACATTCGCCCTCTAGCGTTCAGAAACTTCCTCAATCCTTTAAACTGAAGTGGCTCTCAGGAGGCAGGAGGGAGTTAACGGTCCAAGTGCCCAGAACTCAATTACTCCAGTTCCCAATAAAAAGGGCCGGCTCTCATTCCGCTGTAAATGAAGTCATTGTTTTAATTGGACCTATTAAACGTCTGAGTTTTAATGATGATTCCGTCATAAACATTTACCTTCAGGTGAGAGATCACTGTCCAAGGGCAAACGGCATGCTACTCTGCTAAAAAATTCTCTCAACGCAGTACTCACATGCTCTCCCTGTCCCATCTGCCGCTCTAACAGAAAAGCTGTGCAGCTGTGTTTATTTAGACTCGTCGTGACACGCTACCACGCTAATCGGCTAATTATAATCATAAATTAGCATCTCCTCTCATTTGAACAAACGGGAGGAAAGAGAAGAAGCAACAGCGCTATTGTGACAAACTGTTACAGGTCAATGCCAAATATTCACAATGACCAAAAAAATAACAACTTTTTAAAAACTAGGTTAAAGAAATCTTCAAAAATGTACTCTTCGTGTTCATGTTGATTTCATATGGTTTGGGAAATTGTTTTATTTCTCAGAGTATGTCATGGCGGACGAGCAAACCACCATAATTTTACAAATACTACTGTTGTTGTATTACGGAATGTAGTTTTAAAAGTTTTTTTTTAGGCGAGAATGTAGTTTAGATGAAAAAATGCAACTTGTATATAAACATAGCACATATTTGAAAGTTTGTTTAGGCATATTTAAAGATTGAGCTCCAGACCACAAGTAGTCGTTCAGCGCTCATGTACCCGCCGAGAACAGCTTCATCTCTGCCAATCCTTCTGGAATTTGCCGCTGGCTCTTATGTAGATAGTGTTTAAACATGAGGTATAATTAATTTTGGGTATATCAAATTTTTGGTCTTTTTCATCTATTACCGGTACTTGTTCCAGAGCAAATCGATTTGGCTAATGGCACAGTTTCATAACTTTATATTTTTATTTAACTGAAATCATGTAGGCAATTATAACTAGCGCTGCTTTTTTAAATTTTGACTGAACTGTTTGCTTATGTTTATTTCCTATTGTACAAACTTCTTAAACTTTTATAATGGCTAATATTGTTTATAATATTTAATATTATTTATATTATATTTAGGGCCGGGACTTTAACGCGTTAATTAAGATTAATTACGCAAAAAATAAATAACAATTTTAACCACACTTATTTTTGCACCACAGAACGTTTTTCAATGAATGAGTTTCGACGGACCGATTATACTGGAGCACCAACTAGCGTTCTTGACTTCCGACAACAACAAACCACAGTGAACATGAACGAAGAAGCTGACGAGACCGCTTTGCTTGGCCCCGTGGATGGGAAATTTTGTTTTGAAAGTATTGTGTTTTACTTAAAAAAAACAGTTTACAGAAGGTCTACCTCTCTATAGGCTACCTGAATTTCTGAAATGTACTGTATTTCTAAATATGCTATTGCTACACTTAATGGCAAACATTGCACTGGTCTGCTGGACTGAAATAAATAAACAATATTTTTAACTTAAGCTTATGTATTCAGTCATTATTCAGTGGTATACTAAAAATTAATGTGAAAAAAAAGTATTATTTGTATTTTATATTAATAACATGCTGTATTTGGTTGAGAAAGGGTCCGTTTGTGATTGTGATTTCAATGTCAGTGAAAGTTAGCAACAATATTACACCATTAGATGGCAGAAAAGACTATCAATAGCAAAGACTTTTATATCGAAAGAAAGTGAAACAAGGAAACAAGCACGTTGCTTACACAACTCCTTAAGACGCACCTTACAAATGCACTGACTAGCGCTGTCATGGGAAATCCCCTTAACTGTATAAAGGACAAAGACCTTTCACATTTGTGATTATGAATATAAGAATTTAAAGATACTCCGTTGTTGTTTCTTATTTATTTACACACTTGTGCTGTTGAACTGTTGTATAACCGCAATATCACACTTGTAGCCATGCGAAATGGCAGTATATCAGCATGCTGTGATTCACCACGGCACTCGGTCTGAACCACAGCCGCGCTGACATACAGCCATATCACACGGCTATTCGACTACTGCACATTTATACCACGGTCTGTCTGAATACTCAATTCTGATTGGCTGGAAGGTGTGCAATAAAACATTGATAACCATTGTAACATACAGTTACAGTTGCATACAGAGAGATTCAGCTATTGTAAACATTTCCTATTTACTTAGCTAAATGGATGATTTTTGTGTGTTATTTAACTTATTTGATGAATATGACAATTTTGATAAATGGGCCGAGGCACAAGATGAACTGGAGGAAATGACATTAAACGAAAAATGTAATGATAAACAGCACAACAAAGATATAAGCAATGAAGCAGTTTTGTTGTTGTTGTAAAAACGCTGGTCAAACTAATTTTTAAACTTTTTTTCTTTCAATGAGGCTTTTTCATTTTGATGATGGTTGAATAAACCTGACATTTTTTTACTTTATGCCCCTCAAAAAAAAAAAATGTTATTCAGACATTAAAAACATGCTCATTATAGAAATGATGTATTCAAGTCATTGTGTGCATGAGTTACATTTATAGACTAATAGGAATTTAAATGAATATATTTCTACAAAAAAAGGGCATTATGTCAGAGACCCTTACATTAATAGCAATTCAATGCTCACAAACCCGCAGTGGCCATGAAAACACTTAGTGAGTAACTCTGTCATCACCCAGAATCTTCTAGAGAGCTTTATAATGACCATTCATAATAAGTCAAGCCATTTAAGTATTATTGGACAACAGCACTGCAGGAGCATGGAGGTGGTGAGAGATATATGTCCACAGATCCCTCTCCAGACACCCCTGCTGTATTTTACTTTAAGTGTTAAGAGCAGTTATGATAAGACTGGGTTAAATATTTAAACTGCACAGCTAATACAATTTAACTTTGACTATCAATCTTGGCTCCCCTGTGAGAGGCAGTCATTTATCCTGCCGGAAACATTTCCCGTTTGATCAGATTTATGGCAAGTTGGCCTGAACACCGCCGACAGAAGCAGAAGCATAGCCATCATAGAGTAGGACCATTCACTCCACTGGATCTTCTCTTTTGTTCAGATAAAGCCACTAAGAACACTCTCAGCTATATCGATGACATTTATCAGTAGTTATGTTTACATTTGCACACTTATAAAACACTGCTATTGATTTTGCAAATCCTGTTATTATACATTTCTGCAATTGGGGACATCAATAACTAGGTTTCCACATAAGTATAATTATACAAAACAGGGGTTTTAGATTATTTTGGGACATCTGGAATATCTGAATAAAAAATGACTGGAAACACCATGTTTTGAATAACATTTCCATCACGCACAAATTTTTAGTAAGCAGACATGAGCCTAAAACTACAAAGGAAGCAAAGGAAAGATGGAGCAATATCAGTAATTTACAGTAGGTAGTCAACCAAAATGCCTTTTACCGACATGGTTAAATACAACCGTCACATGTGACACTCATTTGCGAAATCACCATCAGGTGGCGCAAAGAGACTGTTGGCAACATTGCTCAGTGAGGTTGGATTTGTGACATTTCTATTTGTAAATGAAGATAAATTAATGAGATAAATAACTGGCAAAAATAACAACATTTAATCTACATATTTATACGTTATCTGTCCTTTTTGACATCTAGTCCCGTAAAACAGAGCTCTGCACATAACACAGTGTTCATAAATTAAGAAATTGTTGATCACTTTTTATTCAATCGTATCCTTGCATTAGTTAAAAAACTTTTAGTTTTTCTTATGATTTGAAAAACAAAGACACGACTAAGTAAAAGGTAGCCACAATTAACAACGTAATTAAAACATGAGGACGTTTTATTTGGCAAATTCGTCCTTAAATTTCAGCTAAAGTAATGATTAATAAAACATGCTTGTGATTTGATATCTTTTTCCCGGTATGTAATGCGTGGGGCTCTGTAAATCGGCCTAAATGTTTTTAAACATACATACGTGAATTATTGCAGGTTTGCATACAGAGTTCAGTGTTTGTACCCTGTGTGATTTTATGTAAAAAATTAAGAAGATTAATGCAGGACTGGCGTCAGTAAAGACATTAATAATATGAACGAGCTTTGGTTTATAATTCAAAACAATTTCTAAAAAACATTGCGGTTATTATTAGAGATAATTATTTTATGTTGTGAAACCCCCATGAAACATATACTGGTATTAAAAATGATGCTGTTTTCCACAAAATGCAGTGTGATTACTTATCAGGATTACTTATTATATTGTTAAAGGGGTACTTCAGCGCTGGGAAGATGAATCTGTATTTACACTGGGTCATTAATGTAGTAGAAATGTGAAATAATTTTTGAATTTGGTGCATTTGGTACATCTAGACTGAGAAAAGACAGAAATGTATTTTTGTCTCATGGGGATAAAAGACAACACCTCCCAGAATGCACTTGCTTCGCTGCCCTGCTATGCCACTCTAGGCACGGCTACTGGATTACTGGATCACTTGCCCACCACGTTCATTGTCATAAAATCAGTTCAGTTAGAGACACTACAATTAAAAACTAAACGTGTCTGTTCGATATAATGTGAGTGAGTCGATTGAGTGTCATGGCACAAACGCAGCTGGATCAGATTACATTCATCACATGAGCTGACGTAATCGCAGGATTCGTGGCTGCGGCTGCATTCACAGCGCGTGTTCAGTCTGTTCATGTCTTTGGAAGCTTAACTTTCATAGGAATTCATTTGAAAAGTTGAAACACTCACTTTTCTCTCCACCACTACGTTTACATGAATCTCCACAGCTCCGCGAGCCGAGTGCTGTGAGTGCGATGTTGAAAACATGTGGAAATAGCACCCACTGCTGGCTGTAGCCTTTAGCCTCTGGCCAAAAACTCCTTATATGAAGCAAAATGGCGATATTTGCATCATCAAAGGATTTTTTTCCAGAAATAAAATACATAATTCTCTCGTCTCAGGGGAATATGAGGGGGGAAAGTACGATAATTCAAATATACTCCCAGGTTTCTACTGGTACAAAGCTTAATGCTAATCGCTGAAGTATCCCTTTAATAAAAGATTTCAATCTCTCGAACAGCTTCAGTCTTTTCAACCATATGGTATCATTATTTCTGTCTTACAATAGTTCATATTAAATCACAGAAGAGCTGGGATAAAAGTTTATCATTCGGATATAAACACTGATGCCTACGGTAGAGATCAAAATAGAGTAAATCACCTTTTGAATTTTAAACTTTTGACGCTTCAAATAAAGATTGTATCAATTACATTGTTACACCAGTAGGTGGCGACAAGTTACTGTTAAAAATGTATGTCAATAAATCATTCAATCATTCAAATTCAATATTTTTTCAATTGTTTTGTTTCGTTTTCTATTCGAACCATGAGATAATTGTGATCTCTATTTAAAAAAATTAAAAAATAAAATTGTGATTCTCAATTTATCCAGAATTGTGGAGTTCTACTACTAATCCACTGCCATCACCTTGCTCTAATTTATTGGCCATGTTGCTGTGTTTATTTAATTACTCCGTTATACTACCTAGAGGTCAACCGGTCAGAGAACCCTGCTGAACAAAGACCTGGACCCCCGACTCTGCAACACAGGTTCTGACCTCTCTTCTAAACGCTGAGCTGATACAACAGACTGACCTTTATACTCAACCCCCAGAGAGAAATGAGCAAAGAGAAAAAGAGACTACAATGTGCAAAGGAAGAATGGACAGAACAGGTAAGTCGGACTAAATAAAGACACAGGTACGTTTATTAGGCTGCTGTCAGAGCGGTTAGCAGCAGTGTGCTATAAATATTAGCTAATGAGTTGGAGGAGAGCAGGGCAGATGAGCCACCCACTAGGAATCTTGTATAAAGGTCAAAGAGCTCCTGCACTTACTGTTCAGTAATTAGACCTGCTATACAAGACAAAATACACACTCGAGTAAACAGACTCGCGTCCGCACAAAACACAACTGTTTACATGCCGCATGCGGAAAATAAAAGCCACAGGTGTAACGGTGATAGTTATGACACGCTGACAGCTTATTTCACTCTGTATCCGTCACACATGTACACAGCCAAACTGATCTGATTGGACAGCCGTGAGTCCTGACTCGGTCCTCGTGTAGATGTGAGAGACTGTAGTGTTTTCCTTCCCAAATGAAGACTGTTCTTACTGTGATAAAATCCACTAAATATGACAAAAATTATATATTTCATATACTTCAGGAAGAACGTAAATGTCTAACAAGGCCATCAAAATATTTTTTCATAAAAAAACGCACAAATTGATCAGGCAATCCGCAATCTATTGCTTTTCTGCAATTACAGTGGCGTGCTATCCAATCCAGTAAGATCACAAAACAAAAACGTAAACAAAAACGTAAACATGTATTAAGATATGAAGAAATGAACATGAATCAAGATTAATACAAGACAGGTTGTGTTACCTAACTAATGTTAATGAAGGTTATTAAAGTAACGGCACACTAGGACCCAGAACCCCTGGTACTCAAAACCAATGGGTTACACATGTTGTGAACTAGTTGCTGATCCACAGAATCCCAGAACTGACATTAGCAGATGAATCATACGGATGAAGCTATCAAAATAAACAAATCCTTTAAGCAATTAAATTAACCAGCAAAAATTATCGCAGCCTCAAATCAGTGTGTAAGTGTTAAAGAGTGTTAAGTGTTAATGCGCAAATGAAAGAACACAGACACGGCTGGAACATTTCCATAATGACCAACAGAATCTACCAGTTAGCGTCTGGTTTAAGAAATGCGTCTTTGCGCGGTAAATAATGGCGCAAATACCAGTAAATTGGCGAGCACAAACCTTAGTAAATCACTTTGCATGAGTCATTTAAATACTCTCCTCCCATAAATGTTGCATCTGAAAGTAAAACTCCTACAAATGCGTATGTAATAAGGTCAGACACAAAAATAACCCTCTCTACGCATTTTCAACGCTAAATTTTCAGAGTGAAAAGAGGGTTTGCACTGACGCAAAACGCTAATAAATCAGGCCCTTATAATCATAATGTTATTGTTTGTACATTTGTTAATTTAAATTTCAGCTTTGATACACTAATAAAATTACCAATATAGTATTAACAAATATAAAACAGCAACAACCTCACTAATAACTATAACAATGAAGTGATGGTCAAATCACAGTGGCCTATGAAAGAGATTAAGATACAAATCGGGAGAGTGAAAAAGAGAGAGGAAGCGCACAGCAGACCTCGTTAGCTGTTACCGTACGCTAACAAAGCTCTACATCCTCACTCTGACAATGTGACAAGCCAGCGAGAACGTGGGGAAGGATGGGGAGGGGGGGTAATTAGGATAATTAAATTAGCACGCTGATGGACGCAGGCTGGGGAGCTGTCAGGACCCCTCACCTCTACCGAAGTACCACTGACAAACACATACACACACTCTGCGGGCGTAGAAATACACACACACCCACGTCCACATGCACGCTCAGAGCCGTGGTTTATATTCAAACAGTGGGCGCATATAGGAAAGCATAAAAAAAACAAAAAATACATCTATTTGGGTAGACCCTGAGCTGACCCTGACCAAATAAATTGCCTCACTTTATTTCTCCACTGGCCATCTCGTAAACACTTTGTTACATAAATCTAATGCAGATAACTACAGCACCAATTATTTTTAATGGTTAATGTTCTTGTTATTTGCGTGTTGGCATCTCTATGATTCTGGGAATGCAATGCAACTCGCTCGCCTGCATTACTTGATTTATGGCAATTCAGGTCATTATATTACTGCATGCTCAACCAAAGACAATTATCATTTATTAGAGGCAAAAGGCCATGAGGAGCTGAAGCCCTGCTCTTAAACATGAGCAAACTTGTATATATAGACTTTTGTCCCATTAGGAATTATGAATTTGAGTGAGTAATAATTGATTGTGACAGAAAGTAACCCAGGGTGATCAAACATGCATAAAACTGTGGTGCAAATCAATGGACATGATGCTTCTTTAAAAAAAAAAAAAAAACTATTTTCCTGATAAACTGCACTTTCATTAATACTCTGCTGAATCTTTAAATCAATCGAGAAAACTAACAAAGCAGAACTGCTTCAAGAAAAATGAACCTGGTACGATAGTGCATCACAATATTTATTTCGTTTTGTAATACACAATTATAATAATAATAGGCATCTTGTTAAATTATGATGTTGTATTATATTAAACTATATTATATTACAATACATTATATTAAATTGTATTTTATCAAAGCCAGATAGGATTCATTTCTTTCTCTCATAAAAAAAAATACTAGAATGACACACAAAAAAATATATACATTGTTCCAGTGTAATATGATTATGGAGCCAAACAGACTTAAGTTCCATCCATACTGTTTCTAATTTGAGATGATCGACTTAAATATCAACTGTTATTATCCAGTTCTCTCACAGAATCATACAGAGCCTGTAAATCTGCAGTGAGCCAATGATTAAAACTCTAAACAAATTATGACAAATTACTGTCACTTGAGTAGTAATGACAAAAATAGGCCCAAATCAGGCAAACAAAATGGCATGAGCGCACGCGCGCACACACACACACACACACACACACACACACACACACACACACACGCACTACGCACACGCACACACCTCTGGGTAGTTGCTATGCTATCAATGCAACACAAAACATTAAAATAATCATTTTGGTACTCATCAATAAATTCCACTACAGTGGATAATTAGAATGCATGATTAATTGAGGATAATGAAATGAGAGATGCGAAGAGACAGCGTCAGTAATGATCAGGAATTTAGCCTTTTCTTGCTCTCATTTAGTGCTGCTGATGAGCTTGGCCATCATACAGACATGCAGCCACTCTTTTTACACACACAGTTAAATTACAGCAGTCTTGGCTGCGGCCAACAGTGTAATAATTAAGAAGATAATAGCTGAGCGTTTAGAGTGTAAATCTCCCTCCTGGACGGAGCACTGAACGGTTCAGCCTGCCCAACCCCTCCGAAGAGATGCGTGCATCTGCCGCCCAGCCACACACAGATCGGCATGTGCAAATACACAAAACCCACGTAAAGCTGCATGCAAACAACACAGACATGCACAAATGTGTCCAGATACAAATATACAAACACAGCAGAGTTACTAAGAAAAACACAAACATCAAAACAACAAACATTCACTGAATATCAATATGGAAGAGGACTTCAGGGAAAGGTTAGGAAAAGTGTTGGTTTTAATTAATGGTTTTATTGGATTTCCATTTCTTTACTCAATACTCTCTCATGTTTCCTCAGGTCTACACAATGGATGCTTGTAGCTGACAAGATCAACTTTGTTAGCATTGTTTCCAACGGCCCCCATCACCATCCCCAAACCATCACTGAATCTCAGACCAAGACTTTCCACCGCAGTCATCTAGATCTCCTGGCTCTCTACATGATGGGTTCACTTAAACAGGTCCAATAATATCTTCTTTCTTATTCCTCAGTGGGGTTTGAAGAACCAGTTACATTCTAACAACTTAACGAAATACCTTAAAGGTTCACACTGAAGGGTTCATATGTAACGCAAGTTTGCTACTTGTATGTACTGTACATTTAGGGTGTGTTGACACTTGGCAGTTTGTTTGAATAAAACGAACTCTGGTGCGACTGCTTTGTTAATGCAGTTCATTTGAAGAAGTGTGAACGCCAAACATCGGACCAAGACCGCTAAAAAGGTGGGTCTCGGTCGACTTCAAAATGAACTCAGGTTAGTGTCGATTCATATTTCAGTTGAACCGCACCAAAGACGTCTAAATGAACCAAAAACAAGATGTGATGTCACAAGATGCGAGAATGCTCAATACCTGTTTGTTTTAGTTTTTTTAAGAGCTACGTTGCCCATTACAGTTCTGTAAGTTCTGTAACAAAATGTAAATTTTTTTTTTTTTAAAAACCTTCACTATCTGTGAACACTTAGCGAACCAGAACTAAATTTATGTGACCCGTGCTGACAAAATGAGACACAATAAGCACATTTTCTAATTGTTGTTTTCTCTATTTAAAAACCTTCAAAAGCAACCATACCTTCAAATCCCTGGTAATAACAGCAGATTTGGCACAGACCAAGTCAAAACCAAATGTAAAACCACCTTTTTTTGCATGATACCACAATTATCTGATTCACATTTATTTATTTATATTTTATTTAAAAGACAGCCTATATATTCAGACCAGTGTTGGCCAAGTTACTCTAAAAATAGTGTAATTAGATTACTCTACAAATAACTCTCTCCAAAAAGTATTTAATGACTTATTACTTTCTAAATCCTACATGAACCTCGACTAGTTAAGTAATTTAAGGCTAGACATGAAACAGCTCTTATAATGAATTCAAATAAATAATATAAAACTACATAAATTATTCTTATTAACTGATCAAAGTAAGTTAATTCCATTATTGTATTATATATAATTGTTCTACAGTCTATATACGGTATTTAGTTCAATTACATTATAAGTAACTAATTAAATTACAGAAAAAATAAAGAGTAATCCCTTACTTTACTGTTTAAAGGGAAACTGATTACTTAGTAACTAGATATACCCAACACTGATTCAGACCTACTGTAGCCCAAGGATAAAGTAACACATTAGACATTTTCCCGCACAGTTCATTTAAGACACAACAGATAACGTTTGCAAAAAATCCTCGCTAAGATAGACAGTGTATATCATGATCACGCATAAGATCAATTCATTTACATCTGCATCAGTTGGAAAATCACATTTCGAGAATTCGTTGGAATGTTGGAATGCTGCACTGTAAACCTTTAAAACAAACTTGTGCTGAGGAGAAGCGCGAGAAGCGAGTAGAGAAAAAATAAAAACTGCATTTTGTCATGGATAAAGGAAAGGTACTCCTCTCAGAAAACACACAAATAAAGATTCTTTTAGATGTGTAAATGCGATTTGGAGCATTGGGATCGCTAGACGAAGGCTTAATCAACACATTTTTGTACGGGTCACATATTATGGTTCATTTCCACAGAGCGTTATGGTACGGTACAGTACACAATTATTTCTGTTTCGATTGTCAGAAGTTGTGAATGGTACCAAAATGCCGAACAGTACCGTGCCACTTTTTTGGGACCCTTCCATTGAGGTACCAAAAGGGTGGAGCTGATCTGGATCAGCTGTCCAAACTACAAGTACAAACACACCCTTAAAATGTTCGTATTTACTGCTACCATGTGTAGTTCTGCACCGTGGCTCCAGTAGGCACTGTATTTTGTTTTCCCAAACTTACAATTGGAAAGAATGTGACTTTATACTTTTTATTCCTAATATATAAAAAAAATTTGATTTACTTCACCTGTTATTAGCGATGAGCTGATTTAGGTAAAACAGATCTATACAGATCTAAACAGATCATATTTTATGCTCACCAAGGCTACATTTATTTGATTAAAAATACAGCAAAATCAGTAGTACTGTAAAATATTATTGAAATTTAAAATAACTGTTTTCTGTTTCAATTTATTTTAAAATGTCATTTATTCCTGTGATGGCAAAGCTGAATTTCCAGCATTATTGCGACCAGTTTTCAGTGTCACATGACATGAACAGAAAGTGAAAAATGCATTTACCGGTATTTGAAACAGTAACAACTTCACAGTCTTTACTGTCACTTTAATATGTACATGCTGAATAAAAACAAAGCCATGGAGTACACTAAATTTCTTGCAATGTACTGTTTAATGTGGTGAAGTTGTTACAAAAGTAATACTTTTGTAGTTTGTACTTTAGTTTAGTTGGATGTAGTGGATTGTACTTGGCAATTCCTTATAGTTTTAAACTCACATTTTCTTTTTCAACTTTATATTAGCATTTTAACTTTATGGTACTAGCGGCTTGCATAATATGCACTCAAAAACATTTTAAAGCTATTTTAGTAACAACGCATTTGCCAAGAGCATTCATAAATGTCTAGTTAAAATTCCCAGCATGATAATAAATGTAGTATAAATGGCACATCAAGCCTGTCAAAACCGACTATAAACAGAATTCCAATTTTCCAACAAGGAAAAACCATAAGCACATCCACTGCCTTTATTAAAAAAAACTCTTCTGAAATGAGCCTCATTTCTTAACATATTGCGCCCCCTAGTGGAGCACAGATCTCAAAGCCTACTGACAACTTCATCCTCACTGATCTCAACAGTTTACTGAGCAAGTAAACAACACAACTTCCAAAACGTTTAATGACGCACTTAAATCGTGCTTTTCTCAAAGTGCCCAAGCAAACTTCAGCAAACAGAACAACACTACTATCTCTATTCCACACAGAGCCACGCAAGACGCAATGGGCCATTTAGCTTGTAATTAAGAGCCGATTAAGCCAGATTGAGCCAGCTATTCAAAAGCAAAGTCACCTTGCACTTTCTGCCTCCATTTTCTTATGCTGTAATCTACATAATGTGAAAGTAACGGTTATCCAAACGGTGCTGCAATGAATCTCATGTACCAGAGGTGACATACAATTGAGACTTTAAACCACCATTGATGACCTTGTGTTGGTTTAGGTGTTTAAACATTCATTTGACAACTGTTGCAGTAAATTCAAACACTTTTTTTTTTTTTTACAGCAAAAACCTAAACATGTTAACCTATTTAAGAGCGAATGAAGAGACTCACCATCCTGGAAGACGCGCTCCACATTGAGGCCGTAGGTAGCACAGGTCTCATAATACGTGCACCTCTTCAGGTCGTTGGACAGTTTGCGGGCACGCGTGTCGTCGATGACACGAGGGTTAGCTGCACTGATTGCATCTGTGAATAGATAAGATGAGAAAAAACTATTTAAACTAAAACTGGTGAAAATAATGAATGTTTTGAGAAAATCCTTACATCGAAAGTGAGATGCTTCAAATGCATCAAATTATCTTGTGGACAATCTTGAAATTCATTTTATCTTGTAATTAAGAAAAAGGGAACAAGTAGAGGAGCTGTATCTCTAATTTTCCATTGATTATAGTGTGGCACCCCCTAGTGTTCATTTACTGAAAACAAGTAGTGTGAAGGGTATCGTTTTTATCATGTATTACTTAATTTCTTAAAAATATATATTTGTGTTCAAAAGTTTGGGGTCAGTAAGACTTTAAAACATTTGGAAATTACTATTTCCATTCAGGAAATGATCAAAAGTGGCAGGAAAAACATTTTTATAATGTTACAGATATTTCTATTTTAATAAATGCCATTTAGAACCCGGAGAGTTTTTGCATAGTTTTTCCTTTAAGCAGTAGAAATGTTTGCATCATTAATGATAAGAAATCTTTTGTGAGCCGCAAATCAGCCTATTTTCTGAAGGATCATGTGACACTGAAGAATGGAGTAATGATGCTGAAAATTCAGCTGTGCTAGCCCAAGGCCGAATTCGGAAAGGCACGGAAAATAAATAACGCATTCTACCGAGTCCCTAAAGGGACAGGGTTAGGCTTACTGCAGTAGTTGGTTGCATTACAGTACATCAGATTTCACTTATCACAAAGATAGTCAGGAAAGATTACTGGCAAGACGATGTCTGAGGATTGACAAATATCATGTGTGGTCAGTGCCGCTGTTCCCTATACACAGAGCACGCAATATCACAAATTCTAAAGCGAAAGTAAGACGTTAGTGCGCATTTAAAAGCAATTTCAAATCTATCCATATTGCTAGTGGCTACCTGATGCCTGCAAATTATGTGCAATACAATTACCCAACTATATAATTGTGAGAGAATGCAAAAGCATTGAGATTTTTATTTTTCCTTCCATCTCATGTTTTTTTCCTTCACCATGTCACTTTAGTGCCTCCGTAGAATACGTCATATACTTTCTGAATTCAGCATTCGGCACATCCCTACATCCAAGGATACTACACTGTTTTAAAATATCCTAAAATAAATATCCACACAAAAAAAACTTTATTTTAAACTGTAATAATATTTCACAATATTACCAGGGTTTCTGCAGGTTCTATGAAGGTAAATTTAAGACATTTTTAAGCATAAACTCACTTAATTTTGTTCAATTTCTCAGAAAACCAAAATCCGGAGGAAGAAATTCATTTTTTTAGTGCATGCAATTTAAAAGGTACACTACGTAACTTTTCCGTCCGCTAGAGGGTGCCTGTTCAAAACAAAGGCGTAGCTTGATGATGTCAAGTTTGAGCGCAGCATCTTGGGACATGTGGTCTTCACCTCACAGCCGGTGGAAAAGAATCGGGATAGGAATCGGGCAGAAATCATGTTCATGCATGTGATTATTAACGTTACTGTAGTATGAAGCTGAGCAGGACCGAGTGTTGTGGGAGCTGAGTAAGGCCGCCGGAGCGATTATTACACAAAACACACTGCTAGCGAGCAATGGGACTTTTATTATGACGGGACACAGTTGCCGGCGCAATCTCTGCTTTTCCGGTCATGAGTATGAGGTACCGCAGCTCTGTTTATTATATTAGATACATTTAAGTGTGTTTAAAATGTTATGACGTTACTCTGTGCGTTCGCTCGGCGGCTGCTGTGACACTTGTTCACACTCCAGTGAGGGTAAAGCTTTTCTGCAAAATAAAACCAGAAACGAGAGTAACGCAGATATGACGCAATTGACAGGCGACTCCCTCACACACTATGCTCACACGTCCCGGTTCATTGGTAAAAACAGCGATTTTATTACAATTTACAAATAGTTGGAAACATTTGGGACATTGTAAGAACTCAACAGAACAAAATATATAACACTGGCCTGGTGGTTTTTGGATATTTGACTGCAAAAATCATACATAGTTTACTTTTAATTTAATTTAGAGCCCTATGAAATCTTTTTTTAATGGTTAAATTAGATTTTAGTAGTCAAAAAGCATGAAACATACAATTTAACAGCAATTTATGAAACGTTTAACCAAAACAAAAATGTAATGAAATGCATTATATTTAGTCTCAAATTCACATTTATTTTTACCAAATTCTGTGTTTTCCATTTTTGGGTGAACTATTTATTGGCATGAGGTTGACTAAATGATGACAGAACGGTCATTTTTGGGCAAACTATCCCTTTAAGTGTACCGACCATAGGGCTCGACATTGAGCCTCGTCAACAGCGTCTTGTTACCGTCAGTACTTAATACATTATATTTATTATCATCCACTATCAATCGCCACTTACATGAAATTAATGCAATATCATTCTTGCTTTTGGTGATTCCGTAGTTTTTTGTTATTGACATTTTAATCAGGCTTCTAAAATTCTATTTCACTTGCCCCTTCAAAAAATCCACTTGTCCGCACAAGCAGGTAATGTCGAGCCCTGACCTACTTCTGATCTTTTCATCCAAAAGTTGACAAATTACGTTCTCATTCTGTATTATACATTATACCTTTTCTGTATGGATTCTGTGATTCAGTATACGTTTTCCGCATCGCGGAAATCATAGGGCCCTAATTTAATGCCATGATATTGAATTTCTGCTCCAATTGAAGACATAAAGTAGAAAGTCAAATTAAGACTTTTTAAGACCTTCTTAAGGCCTGCGGAAACCCTACTTACCGTTTTTTCTGTATTTTTTATTAAATACATGCAGTCTTGCTGAGCATCAGACACTTTCAAAAACAAAAACAAAATTTAACCCCAAACTTTTGAAAGGTAGTGTATATATAAAAAGATCCACACAGTCATACCTTAATGCATCTTGGTGTTTGGTGTAAAGGTGTTTATGAAAATCTTAATAATAATTAAAAACTGATCAATAACCCCTGAAATATTTTAAGAAATTGTGTCTAGTCAAACTGTGTTCTTTAAATCTGTTCCTTGGAATTTGAGTACGAGTTGTTGTCATATATGATATATCCAGGATGTGCCTAACACTTACCCTGAGTTCCCACAAGCACCAGGGGCACCTCTGCTGTGTTGCGGAAGTTGGCCATGCGACTATAATAGTGGTAGACCGTCTGAAAGCTGATCTCATCTTCCAGACTGAACACAAATATCACCGCATCCACCCACAACGCAAACTGAGAAAGAAAGATTGAGAGAGTGGGAAGAATTTAGAAAGTGACAGAAAAATATTCCTCAAAAAACATGCTTTTCCCCCCCCTAAAAAATAGGCTGCACTTATATTGCATCATAGAATTTCAGGCTGTCTCAAGAGCTTTGAACCACACTGATGACTCTATTACCTGTGATACGATTAAACAGTCATACATTCAAATAGAGCGGGTAATTATCAATTATCAACAATGCCATCATGCAAAATAAAGAAGAAAAACGAAAGTCAGAAAGTTTGTCTTGGCAATAATAAACTTAAATAAGTTTAACTTGAAGCATTATAGTGGAACTGGAAATATATAAACAAAAATAAATTAAACCTAAATAGCAATATATATTAAAAATAATAATAATAACAAAAGCACATAACGGAATGACTAAAACTTAAACTAAAATTAATACATCGATAATAAAACTAAAATAAGAGGAGCACAAAATGACTACAATATGATTATTGGTACCACAGTAAAAAAAATAAAAATAATTTATAATCTTTTTGTAACCATACATCATTTATGGCTTCTTTTTTTCATTATTAATTTTACATTACGAGATTAAAGAAACCATCTTACCTTTTAAAAACATAAAAATAAGGCATTGTCTTCATACATTTTCATACTTTTTGATGACATTTCCGATAAGTCAATACATGAAGCATCCAATGCTCACAGGATTTATATGGTTCAAAGTCTAATAGAACGATCCTGACCGCCCTAGAAAATGACTGACTCCGTAGGCAAAGTGGATTGAGACGCACTATAAAATTCATTTTTCACAGACCATGAGAAAGCGGCCATTTGAGACTTCCTGTTTGAAACAGAAAATCAGATGGTCTAAATAAACGTTATCAACCTCATGTAAACTTTTGCATCATGCTTTCCACTCAGAGGCTCTGTAAAACAAAACTAATATATTGTTTTAGCTACGCCATCCAGAGTTCAGACTTGGGCACAACATTGTGAATCAGAACCTCCTCTGTAAGGGAAAGCGTTTTGTATCTGTAGCTGTACTTCCTACCTGAGCCTCCGGAGGTCCCCCTTCATCCCTGATTAGGAGGAGGTAACTTTGTCCATCCACAACGATCTCCTTTTTAAAACGCCCTCCTGTCCAACAAAAGCAGCCAATCACTTTAAAGAGCCTGATGATGCCAATACATTCACTACTTCTAAAATGAGATGATTGGTGGACTGCTGATTGACATGGAAACAGAGAAGTGTATCGTCTTGTTATTTTCTAATTATTTTATTGGGTAAATAATTTGTTCTACAAATCAGAGTTCGAAACATGGTACTGAGCACTGAAAAATTAGTACTGTAACAATTTATTAAAGCAAAATATGTATTTGGTGCAAGATTTGTTTTAGCGCTCAAGCAACAAATGCATGGCTACACAACTGCTTTTTTTCAATGTCCCTTCATTATAATTCCATCCTTCTTGTGGACATGTTAACGGCAAATAATTTCAAGTTCTGGTATTCCTGTATAAGATTTAATTGTATACATTCATACAGAATCTCCTTTTTTTATTCCCAAAGAGCTGATTCTTAGTGAATCAAAATCACAAAGCATAGAACATATTGTCATGCTGTACTTCACGCTAATAGTGTACTTACTGACAGGTTGATCATATGACAAATGGCTGTTTCTCAATTCTAAGAATGCAAAGATCGGACTTGCATTAATGTGGAGACCGGCCTTGCCAGGCTACCTTAAAAGGGCGAGCTCTGAAGGACACGAGGACACAGAGTGCATCTTTGTGAGAACTGAGATGTGCTGTGATCTTGCTGCTCAACTGATTGTTCGGGACACAATAGGCAGTAGGACAGCAGCATCCAATGCACAAATAAAAACATTGCAGATGTCATAACATATCCAAATACTTAATTGTTAATATTTGATATATTTTTGTTTTACATGAGTATGTGTAAATGAGTGTATACTCACTGTTACGCTTTGTCAACCTTAAAAATCTTGTAAATATGGCAATTAAAAAGTACTGCAGTCTTTCTCCAAGTATTTAATAAGTATGAAGTTAAAATTATGCAAACAAAAAGACTGCTTTCATGAGTGGACATGAATTTGCGAGCTTTAAGTGGGAATCTCTTGAGTGAGAACCAAAGAAGTTTAAAGCTTACGTCGTCCGCCCACAATAACTTCTGGGGTTTTTAACGGTTTGATTCCCTCAAGTCTGCACTCGGTGCATCCTCCATGTCAGGAACACACCCGGTTACATTCCCGCCTTCTCTGCACTTGCATTCTTGAGTATCGGAACCGGACTTTGATGGTTGATAATGAGGTATGAGAACACAAGGATCCAAGAACACATATTGGGAAATGGCCAATGTGTGGTTCTAGACACATTTATGAATTTTGACAGTAGTATTTAATAAAAATAAATCAATGAATAGAATGTGTTACATTTTTTGTTTGTTAGTACTGATATGTATTATATAGTTAAAGCCCATTACTGGATTGCATTTATGCCACCTCTAAAAAAGACTAAATGTTAGTGTAAAATCACCTTCTGTAAGATTGCTTTAAAGAGAAATTCTGAGAGAAATCATTTCAATTTAGCAACGGAATTGCTTTTTTTGGCCAAATATTTTTTCCTTATATCAAAAGAATCACTAACGGAACCATTCAGCAACTGGAATTATTATTTTTTTACAATTCCATCCCTATTATTCACAAGTTAGTGTATTGATTCAATCCCAGAATTGCATTCAGACATCCATTCAATTCAAACAAAGGTATTTTAAATTAATCTAACTAATTTCTTTTTATTATTAATATTTTCCTCTCAGCGTCTGTAATTGTGGTTCATTTTCCCCTCAGAAGAATAATGGTGGTTAATTAATGAAATATATTGACAATCCCAGTTTCTGTTAGGTAATAATAAAGTTAGAAAAATCAGCATTGTGGTCATTTCCGCAGAATATACAGAAGGAAATATAACACTGTAGCTTAAATGAGGAGCCTGTGAATATTGTGTTGGACAATGGAGACGGCCAATTCAAAAAATAATTGAGAACCACCGGTCTATACCTTATTAACATAAGTGTTTCTCACAATATATTATGCAGCTTGGAAAAAAACCCTTGTTCCTGAAATGCATAGACATTCTGCCCACAGGGTTCAGCCAGCCTTTTTTCTTTTCTTTTTTTTTTTTTTGCATTTGGAACTCCCTTTTCTAAATATGTATTATTCATGCATCTACATATTAAAATGCACTTTATCTATGCTATGTGAGTGCTCTGTTTCTAAACTTTCTTTCCAGAGAAAGGCAAATAATGCTTGAGAAAAGTATTTGAACCCAAGGAGTAATTAAGTGTCAACTAAAACTATTTGTTTTTCAAACATCCAGTCTGACAATACAGGAGTAGTAAAGGTCAAAACATCTTGAGTAATCTTATGACCTGTGTCCCATCTGAGGTGAGATGGTGGCAGTCGGAGATCAGAGGACATCGAGTGTGACAAAGACTTCTCTCAGGGGAAGAGGGGAGGGTGACTGCTGGTTGGTTTGCTGAAGCGTAAGAGGATCAGAGGGGATTCCAGGAGATGTTAGAGGGTCTTAACCTTATCGGAGCTCTACACGGCTAATCAGCTTGTGCACCTAAGACCTGAGAGAGCCTCACTCTCACTCTTCATAGCCTGAAAGGACATTCCATGGTCATCTAGAGATATGGCAACTCGGACAAACTCTCACCCTTCACCTCTGACCTCCAACTATGTATCCCCATTATAACCAGCAAAGACGATCAATCATACACAGAGAGAGATGAGATTTGTTCTCAAGTTAAATTGTGATTTTTTTTTAGATTATAGCCATTTATGCTCAACTAATATGCGCTACAGAAATGTTATATTTTTTATTGTTTTAAGCCAATGGTTCTCAAACTTTTTTGGTCACGCCCTCCTTTAAACCTTGTTTAAACGCCACCCAAAAAATAAATAAATCTGGCACTTTGAGAAACACTGTTCAAGATAAAGATGATTTAGTTCAGGGATTTTCAAATTAAACCTATGGGTCACAATGGGCTTCTATGGGTTAGTGGACAATTTCAAAAGAAAAGAAAATCTAAATATTGACATTTTTATAAATATTTAATATCACAATATTGTGAAAAGCACTATACAAATACATTTTAATAATTATTCAAAATATTTTTTTATATATGAACTAACTAGTGCTGTCAAATCGATGATTCGCATCCAAATAGAAGTTTGTGTTTCCATAATGTGTGTACTGTGTATAATTATTATGTGTATGTATGTATGTATGTTTGTATGTATTTATGTATTATGTGTGTGTGTAGAATTATGTGCATGTATATACTCTAAAGAGATTTATATTATATATAAATATTTTATAAATATACATTAAAAAAAAAATTCTTAAATATATACATGCATGTGTGTGTGTATTTATATGTACACACATATTATGAAAACAAACTTTTCTTTTGGATACGATTATTCATGATTAAACAATTTGACAGCACTAGAACTAACCAATTTATTTTGTATTTAATGTATCAATGCAAATGACTTATTTTGAAACAACATTTTCTCTTTATAATAATCACACTATTTGTCCTCACAAAGTATAAATGAGTGTTTTTTTTAGTAGTGGTCCTTATCAATGGGATCATATTTGAAAATCCTTAATAATAATAAAAAAGTTTGAAAACCTATTATTTAGTAAATGTACGAAAAATAAAAAGTTAATTGAAATTATTATTAAATATCAGTTCTGAATATCAGTAATCAGACAGCTGCAAAAAAATCATTATCTCTAAAAAAGATAACACTTATTACACTAAAGGGAACATATATATTTAAATTACAGTTACAGCCTCCGTTCCCAATTTCTCTTTGTCTGGATGAAGTGTTTAAACTAAAGTAGAGTGGGTGAGGCTGTTCGGGTATGGCGGTAAGGCTGGAGGGGATGGCAAGCTTTTCCGTGATGACACGATTTGACTGTTTGTGCTATAAAGGAAGAGGAAGAGGACCAGCGTCATGACAGCTAATACTCAGCATATAGTCTGGACCCAGTTATTTATATAGGTGTTGAAAATATAGACTGAGAGAGAAGTGCACAGTGAGTGAAAGATACACACCCATCGGTTAATTACACTCTGCGTTGTTTCTCGTGAAGTTGAGTAAAACAAATTGCTTGAGTTTCATGTCTCTGACTGCACTGGAGCATAGCTCATCTCGACCAAACTCGTGTGAAAAGAACAGTTTCTGAACGCACCGTGCAACAACAATTTGACATCCGTCTTGATGGACAGTAACCTGTAACGCTCAGTGCAGTGGTGTCATTGGTGGTTCATTAAGGAAATGAATGAAATGGAAGATGGCAAAACTACAGTGGCATCAAGAGAGGAGTGGAGTGGATCCTCCTGTTCTGTGGCTTGATCTGCTTAAAGCTTAGTGATGAGTAAAGAAAGGGCCATGTGGAATAGATACTTCTCTAACTTCAAGAATTTAACTATGATGCACATTGTTCGTGAGCAAAAAAATGCATCTAAATGGAAGAATATACAAGCCACAGAGGGGAGAGTCCACACGTTCAACTCTCTTGCACTACAAAAGACGTTCCCCAAGAAGAAAATATCAGTGACATTGAAAAAGAGAGCAAATAGTTACCTGCATCCACGTCAGCTAGTTAAAGAAGAGGCCAAGGAAAGAGAGAATAAACAAAACTTAAATCAAAAAGCAGCCAAGCTAAACATGCAAAGTCACATGAGAGAGAGAGAGAGAGAGAGAGAGAGAGAGAGAGAGAGAGAGAGAGAGAGAGAGAGAGAGAGAGAGAGAGAGAGAGAGAGAGAGAGAAGCATAACTTTCATTCATTCATCACAATCTTATCTAATGTCAAGGGGCTTCTGTGCCTGTGGGTCACAAGTATGTGTGTATGTGAACAGATCAAACACATCTGTCCTGAGGACCCGGTCAGGTCAATACAGCTGAAAAGGGCACATACCATCTCACACACTCATCTAATGCAGGCCAGCTGAGCATTGAGGTCAGTGATGCAACTCGCAATCTATTAGTTCATTCAAAAATACATTTCAATGCAATTCAAGCATACAATGACTTGAATACACCTCTTCTATGATGAGCACTTTTTTTGGGCAGGGGGCATGAAATCCAACTTAGGCTACGTTCACACTAGCTACTATTTACATACTGAATGAATTCCTTCCGATTGATTGATCCTTAGGGTTTACATTACATGTCACAAGCTTCTAATCTGATTAAATCTTTTGACATGCGCACACTGCACGAATATAAAGAGTTCCCCGCTGCTATTGCAGACTAACCATCCTCCTTTTCTTTGTTTTAAAAAGTAGACTCAATATTTTTCTATTTCGAGTCCTAATTTGGCAACGCCGTCAAGCACACGAACCGTTATGCCGTGCTGCTTATATTTATCAATGGGTAAAAACTCCCATTCCCGTGCCCAAAACAAGGCGTCTGAGGATAAGAGTCTGAAACAAGGACTGGTGGGACGTTGTCCTGCTCCACTTCACAGACGACGAGTGGAAAGAGAATTTCAGAATTTCATTTATGACACTTTATTTAGCAGGAAGAACAGCTCGCCCTGCGCTTCATATGTCGTTACGCTACAGTTACAGTCTACAGTTTTGGTTTTCAATCTGATCAAGTGTTTACAAGTCCTCTCGATCGGATTACAAAAGGAATAAACCACCCCTGACAATCCGAATGCGATTTTAATCAGATCCGGCCAATTCATTCCGATTGACGTTGTTACATGTGACTTGTTTTTTCTGATTGTGCTACTAGTCCGGTTACGATCGGATTAGGGTCCATGTAAACGCCGCTACTGTCAGTCCAAATCCAATTATTTGTGTTTGTAAAATTGTGTAACTAAAATTATTGACTGTCCACAATGTGCAACTTTAGATCCGATGTGTGTCCCGATGTGTGGCTCTTTAGTTTTCCAGAATATGCATTGGTTTCTATGGCAATGATGTTGGTAGGTATCCACCAAAAACAGCAACGGTAACATGGAGGGGTTTGCAATACAGATGTTGTCTTATTTACAATATGACATTGTGTAGCCACCATGCTGGACTACTGTGTTATAATGAGGCAACGGCTTGTACGTAGTAGGCTTGTGTGAGCAGCTTTATTCAGAGCTGTCGACTTATTTTCCTTTCGTCTGGCACTTTGCAACAACCCAACCTTGTTTCTGCCGAAAATTTAAGCATGTTTCCTGTAACATCTGACGTTTATGTTTTTGGCATGAGACAATGAAAAATCTGAACAAAACCACATAAAAAATTAAAAATTTTCAAAAAAATTCAAACCACGTGTGACCCTGGACCACAAAACCAGTCATAAGGGCCCCTTTATACATCATCTGAAAGCTTGTCTGGCCTTTAAAGTTGTCTAAATGAAGTCTTCAGCAATGCATTTTACTACTAATAATAATTTTGTGATATATTTACGGTAGGAAATTTACAATATATCTTCATGGAACATGATCTTTACTTAATACCCTAATGATTTTTGGCATAAAAGAAAAATCGATAATTTTGGCCCCTACAATGTATTGTTGGCTATTGCGGCAAATATACCTGTGCGAGTTATGACTGTTTTTGCGGTCCAGGGTCACATGATTTTTGGTGGTTCACACTTGCTAAATCTGATCGGATTTCAATCAGATATGTACAAAAATCGAATATGGTCTGACAGTGTGAACGTAGCCTAAGTTTCAGGATGATACATCTGTCCTGATATAATAATTATAATAAAAAATTATAATTCTTGAATAAAAACATTAGTAGTTTAGAAAAATGTTTTGTTATTATTTCTTAGAAAAAATAAGCAGTTTTGTTAAAATATTAACATTAGAAAAACAAATTTGTGTGCCAAATCAAAGTCGTGTGGTGCAACCGTCATGCAGAATCATGCAGGGAAAAAAAAAAAAACAGGGAATGATATAATTGAGAGGACCCCTACAGGCCTCCATGACTGTGTGACAGGGTCAAGAAGTCTAAATATTACATAAGCTGACCTTTTTATACGTTTTTGAAATGTCACATGGTCTGCCTCCATAAAAAAAGTTATTTGTAAATGTGTGAAAATGTGATATTTATGAATTGATCATTTAAGATATTTGTAAAAATACTTTCATTATTGTGAAAACTGACACACATTTAAAGTGTAAATAAAATTTTACTTTTTACTTGATGGGTACACCACATGGCATTTTAAGTTAATTGAATTCATATGCCACAAGTTTCTTAGAACTTGGCACATGTGTTTTAAGCTAGATTTTTTAAATATTTTTATTTGCCACTGACCCATTAAACAAAAAGATAAAATCTGCAGAGTAGAAATGGGTCAGGATGGTAAACCAGTTTATCTAGATTTTATGGTTTGCAGGGTAAAAGCCTACTTGAAAAAGATTCAAAGTCTACATTTGATATTTCACATTGATAAAAGTGTTTTTTTTGTTGGTTCATGCCAGAGGGACTGGTCTGCACAATTGCACCAAACTGCTGATCCCAGCAGAGCTGCATTTCTAAATCAAACATGATTACGGCGGCATAAGCAAAAACTGACTTATTTACCCATATGGGGTGCTGGGTTCTGAAATGGTAAAGGCTTGGTCTGTGTTGAGACCACAAAGCCTATAGGGATTTTTTCTTTCTTCTTGCATAAACATACACACACAGTCACACAACTGGCCTTGTGATAATATCTCTTAATGAGCTCTGAGAATGTGTCTATTCATGTAGTATGTGTGACAGAAGGGAGGGACGGAGTAAAACCCTTGCGGCCCGCCTGCTTTCTTTGCAGAGTGCTCTGTAAAAATCTGCTCCAGCTCTACTTAGTGGTTTTGAGGTTGGGGTTACTCTACCAAAGCTAGGAAACACTATTTTTAAACCCAGAATAGTGAAACTTCAAAAAAAAGAAGAGTAGGAAAACATTTTAGGGGCATGGTAGTTTACTGGAATGTAAATTTAGACATTCAAATCACAGCTTTCTGTTTCGGAAATGTGACATAACGTCACTGCAAATCTGAGTTTAGCGGCACTTCTAACATCAGATGACGTGCTGGCCTCAAACGTGAAAGATTTAAACGTGTCGCTTAAGCTTAGCAAGGCACACACTTCAACGGTCTCTGATGTCGCGCTGAGTTTCCTTTGGCACTCTGTGCTATAATCCACTGCGGCAAACAGGCAATTGACATTTCTGAGGGTTTTTTCTTGCAGGGCGATTTCCTGGTTGACCGCTGGTATGCAATGGCTAGAGTTTTATACGGTAAAGTGCAAAGGAGAGGACGAGACATGATTAGTGCCCGTCGGTCCGCTAAACTAGCTCTCCTCTGACCTCATGCTCTCTACCCTCAGGCATTCAGATTGCTGCAGTTAAGCCCAATTGTAGTAAACGCTGCTTAAACTAATTTCGATCTTTAGAGAAAAGACCTGATTTTTAAATGAATACCTAAACTTGACAAACCCTGCTCCATGAGGCAGCCATTTGAAAGGCCAGTTTAACATGACTACATAATAACAGTCATAAAGGACATGAAATATTGACATGGGGAGCTTTTGAAAGTAGATCCTCGCTCGGGGAAGAGAGCATATTGTGGTGGTCTGGCGGCGTGCCTTGAATGTTCTCAATTATACATGGGGAGTATGGCCGAGTCCTCCGGCACAACTGTACTGTACTAACACACTAACAGCAGGTGTGCGGAAAGAGAGAGAGAGAGAGAGAATAAGAGAAGGAGAAAGCTGAAAGTAGAAATAAGAAGTGTGTCTAGCCTATGCCTTGGTAGTACTGAAAAGAGGAATATTAACAGTATTTATACATAACTTTAAGAACAGAAAGGCATCTACGCCATTGTACACGATCTTTCAAAAGCATCAAAGGGAGTAATACTGTTAATAATATTGTGTATGCACAAGATTAATACATTTTAAAATATAAGAGTAAAAGAAGAACACCTATTGATTGTGCAACACCTACCTTCAGGGCTTTCTTCCTGCACATATGTCCCCGTCAGATACCGGTGCACAAGTGCAGACTTCCCACTGGCCAAGTTACCCACAATGCCCTGCAAACACACAAACACACAGAATTAATAGGGGTCCCTTACGTGATAGTTTGGCTTGTAAATAAAATGTCTCAGCTTATACCTGAAGTAAGTCAGATGAATATATATCAGATGATATAATCAGATGAATGTAAACACATGGTTTTATAACCTTTGCTGAGTACACTAAAAAATGCTGGGTAAAAAAAACACCCAAGTTGGGTTGAAAATGGACTAACCAAACAATTGGGTTGTTTTAATCCAGCGATTGGGTTGTTTTAACCCTGCGGTTGGGTTAAATGTTTGCTTTAGACAACCCAATCGCTGGGTTAGTCCATTTTCAACCCAACTTGGGTTGTTTTTTACCCAGCATTTTTTAGAGTGATACTGAGCATTAGGGCTGACCAATTAATCGAGATTTCTATTCGCGATTACGATTACGGATGCCACGATTATGTAAATGTAAAAAAAAAAAAAAATCCACATATTCTGCATGCTTGAGAGGTTTGTTTAGAGCATGTTGCATTATGAAAGGCGAATCTCGAGTACTTCAGAGTAGGGACTAGTGCGTACTTCTCACCGCTGTTTCCAGATAGTTTATAGAACAATTTCTCCGTCATTTCAAAGAATAGCACAACGGCGAGTGTGTCGTTTATAAACACCTCCCCAAACGGACGAGGCACGCGCGCAGTCAGCGGAGGTATAACAAAGGCTTAACCAAGCACTACAGGAATTACCAGTGATGAAAATGTACGCTGACTGGTAGAATGCATGCCAAATAGCACCCGCCATTTTTTAAAAGCCGTGCACACAGCCTATATGAACTAACTAACAAGGAAAACAGTGATATGTAGACCCCTTAACCCTTATGATGAGGAGACAATCCAACGCAACTTTGAGGGGAGCAAGCAAAACATGATTTTGTATTCCTGCTCAGCTAGTGACACTGGACATCAACCACACGGCAAACGCTAATACTTTTTCATAAAATGTCTACTTCCTTTGTATAACAGTTATATCTAATAATGTATTAGACATGACTGTTAAAAAGATTGTAAGCTAATCAAGACGGAGAATGTGAGCGTTCTGTGCACAAACTCTTTAAATGTCCGTCGTGATAAATGTCCGTCGCGCCATCAAAATAAAAGTCACAACAATAAGCGTGTCTTACGTCACTTCTGAGTTCCTAATGGCGGTGCGAATGCAACCAGGAAAATGACCCTAGGGAAACATTTAGCTCTTGGGGAACCACCTTGATGCCTAATTCCTATAACTAATTTTCCATATTTTTATATCCTATTTTTATATAACAATATGGCATGCAGTTGCTTCAGACAAAAGTATAAAGCTATTCAAAACATCATTCAATGTAAATTGTGATAATCGTTTAATAATCATAATTACAATTTCAAGGGAACAATCGACAATTATGATTTTTGTCACAATCATGCTGCCCTACTGAGCATAAAAAAAAGTCCCAGGGTATGATTTTTATTAGAACTAACAGATTTTATTTTGATCCTTTTTGTTATATGAAGACCACATTAAAACTTTCAAGCCTTTGTCATACATTTTTACTTCTTTTCAAATACTTTTTATACATTTTATTGTTTTATCCTTGTTACAGACCCATATTAAATAAATCTAAAACTATAAATACTATAAGAAATTGTATAAAAAGAAACGTATTTCTGTCGCATGATTGTAGTGTCATTAACACCACATCAAGTAATGCTTGGACCCTTATAATGTTAAAGTCACTGTACTTTTCAAAGGATGAAATTATGTTTGAAGAAAAAGTAAAACCGAGGTTAGTAATGTAATTTAATTTAATAAGGACATTTAATTAAAATGAATTAAAATATCATTTAATTGACTTTTGGATTTTTTTTTATGATAATTATTGGATTAGCAATAACAAGTCATTCATTTATTTTACAACTGGTACAATGACATTTTCACCCTTAATTTGACAGAATATTATCAAGCAAGACACGATTTGAGTTTAGAGGAAATGGCACTGTAAAGGGAATGACAGAATTTATGATGTACATTGTCTTTGCAGACATAGAAACACTAAATTCAGCTTATCGGCCAATTTTAAGAGTGTATGACCTGATCAAAGCTGTTTAGAGGTTATGAGCATGCTACACTAATGTAAGCAATAAAATTATGCTATTATGATTTTTTTAAAAGGCAAACATTAAACATCAATGACTGGACTCACCACTTTGAGCTCTGGTACTGCGCGACTGAGCGTCCACTCCTGACTGTTGACAAAAGCATCTGTAACCGAGAAAGAGAGAGATCATCATAAATGTGGTCATGCACTTCAGTTCCAACTTAGTTCTAGATGCGCAGCTCACTGATCAATACAAAAATCAGATGAAAAGCACACAGCCAAACAGACCGAAGTGGAACAAAATCCTTTCCATTCACACTTATCCGAAATTAACATACTACTCCACAACTACACTACAGCACAAAACATGTTTGTGATAATTTTAGGTCTTTTCAGCAGAGCGAATAACCAATGTGTTAATTAGAGCCCATGGTGCCTTCACGGCCCCCACACTCAGCTGCATGACACGTTTCACATTACAACAGAACAATAGTGGCTGCAGGTGCACAGTGGGCTCAAACGCTCAGAGGACATCTAAGAGACCAGCAAATAAGCCTGCAAATCCATGACTCCAGCCTCCGGTTTCAAAGACAAGGCCTAAGACTAGTCCTACACTAAAATGCACGTTCAAACCGTTTTAACTGAAAGCAACTTTTTTTTGGTCTCGAGATCCACACCAGAAAAGTGTTTAGACATGTTTATAAAAGCCACTTGTCCTAATTAAACTAATGCCTAATCCTGGCTTAATCTAAGCCTTGTCTGTGAAACTAGGCCCAGAAGTGTTGTGAAGCTTATGTATGGTGCTATTTAGGTTACAAAAGAAAAGGATAAACCATGCTAGATGTACCAGTTCGGTGTATTAGATTCTTAGACTTTCAGTAGATCATGGCATTAGTACCACCAAACTCATAGGTTCGATTCACAGGGAATGTATACGCGTATGTAATGCAAGTCGCTTTGAATAAAAGCATCTGCAAAATGCATACATGTAGCGAGCCCCCTTCCTTATCTAGACAGCTGCCCTCTGAAAATCGTCTTATCAGATTCTAAAACACGAGTGCCTGGTTTCACAGACAAGGCTTAAGTCCAGACTAAAAAGCATGTTTGTTAACTAAAAACACCTTTCACTGAGACTTACAACAGTGCTGTGGGTTTCATTAGAGCTACTTTTTCAATGCAAAAGAGAGAAAACAATATTGACAAAACTGTTTAAAATGTACTTCACTTAATATATTTTGTTTGTTGAACGTTTGGATACTTGAGAAAAGTGCATTTTTGTTTGTATAATCAACATTGTCTGTTTAGTCTTAAATCAATCTCTATGCACAGTTTGTGTTATATTTGTTCTTCAAGCTAGTAAGAACTAAAACCCCACTTTTACAAATGTACATTGTCGAGAACGGCAGTAATATAGCGTCATAAGGCAACATACTCAGCACGCAACCTATCACATGCATGCTGCTTGTGTGGATGCAATTAAATTCCACCGCAAAAGATGAGGTAATTTGATTGGATGTCATGCATTTGACCTTTTTACGTCACTACCATTTTCCTGTTTTTACACTGTTAGAAAAACATGCACAGTTTTAGTGTTATTTTAAGGAGGGGTAGAATTAAATGAATGGAAAAAACGTTTTGCATTTTGTTCGCTTACCCCAGTTTGAGAACCACTGCACTAGAGACATGGTTATCAACCAGGGGGTCAGGGTCCAGTAGGGGACCTCAGGAAACAAGCTTTAGAATAAGTTACAAAAACGAAATATAAATATATGAATTGTTTTAATTCCCTCCCTCAATAACCAGGATTCCCACAGCCTTCAAAAATAACTGGATATATTAAGAGGAAGCCAAAAAAAAAAAAAAAGATTTCTAGATGTTAAAAAGTCATGTAAATTAACCAAATCTTAAATATTAGCTCTAAAATATTTTAAAATCCTTATTCTTTATCTTCATCCAGAAAATAACAATAATTAGAAAAGGCATGTAAATGCATGGATTAAAAAGAGTGGGATCCCTGAAGAAAATTCAGCTCTTAAAACTTATGAAATCATGAAATTGATTTACTTTCATTTTAAATATGATTTTTTTTTTATAGTTATATACTTTAGTTTATTAAATGTGACCCTGGACCACAAAACCAGGTATAATGGTCTTTTTTAATATTTTTTTTAATTGCGATTTATATCTGAATAAATAAGCTTCACATACAACTATTTGAAAATCTGAGGGTGCAAAAAAAAAAAATCCTTTAAAGTTGTCCAAATGAGGTCCTCAGCAATGCATATTACTACTAATAATAAATGTTTCTATATTTAAGGTAGAACATTTACAAAATATCTTCATGGGACATGATCTTTTTACTTCATATCCTAATGATTTTTGGCATAAAAGAAAATCGATAATTTTGACCCATGCCATGTATTGTTTGCTACTGCAACAAATATACCCTTGCGTTTTATGACTGGTTTTGTGGTCCATGATCACAAATAGGTTTTGAAAACAAAACTGAGGCTGCAGAGCCAAAAATATTGTAATGGACAAAACCCGTTGAGTCAAAAAGATTGAGAAAACCACTGCGCTGGAGTGTAGTTAGCATGTTGCTATGCTAACAATGTGATTCATTAGCATAAATACATAGTAGTTCTATTTAGGCCGAACTATTTATAGCAATACTTAGGTATTCAAATAAATAATAAGCATATTCACAAATCAAACCCGTCCATCATTGTCAATTTGAGCCTTGTCCTCAAAAGGATAAATACAACTACCTTGCGTTTTTTTACTTTGAGAGTGTGCATATAATGTCTTAAAATGTTGTCTAGATGGGCAGGTCGCTAGATTTATTTTGGAACAATGCTTTTTTTCTTTGTGTGTCTATCTTTGTGCACAAAGCAATGGGTGCTATGCTGCCATCATCTATTCACTGATGTCAGATAACAGCAGTCTATAATTTCTCAAGGGACCCATACTAAACACAAACTAATGCTAACATATATGCATAACCCTTGGGGATTGCCTCCATTGGCACTTTTTGATAAGCCAGCAGATGAAGAATAGAAAGAAAGCAAGAGCCTTTGGGGGGTTGCTTCACATATTCCGCTGGCTGACCCACGAAAGGCCACAGTGTCTGAAATCTGAGAAAGGTTAACACAATCTGCTACCTACATAGAAAGCTCATATGAAAACTGACTGGGTGTTAAAAGAAAAATAAGGATGGATTGTACATTTGATGTTGTTATCACATATAAATCATATTTTTAAGAGATTGGACTTATTTGATCTCCTTCCTCTAGGCATGCTGTGCACAGATGGAACCAATCAACGCAGCGGTATGACAGCTGTGTCTGTGACTCATTCAAAATGACAATCCGTAACATCAGCTGAGACGTGATGGAAGCGACAGACCGGTGATGATCCATTAGGCCTTGTCATCCTTGTCTCACCTTTTCAATTTAAATAGACTTGCTACATGCTTTCCCATTATGGAAGTCAAAAGCATAGTTATTTATAAAGCTTAGTGCAGCCTCGATAAAACCAGTAATAAAAGACATTGCGAGCGCTTTTAAAGAAAATTATTATATATTTTGAGCTATTTAAGTTGCCGTATTTTGCTGTAGTTCTCAAGCAATGATGGGCGATAGTCTTCCGATGAGTGCTGGAGGTAACAAAACCCCTGTGTGTAGACAAGCGTTACAGTAAACGACACAAAGAACAGCGTTCTCTTCTCTGTGTCGTTTGTGATAAGGTGATATAATAAAGCACCCGACTCATCAAACCGATCTGTGGAAATGAGTCGAACAGGGTCATAAAATGTGCACGGAGGTGTCTGTCCACTCCAGACGCAAGTTGACTTGGTAAATTTGAATATTTTATGCATAAGGTAGCAAATACTTGGGGAAAAAACATGAAAGGACATAGTATTTTTTGAAAATGGAAAGCAAGCAAGCCTTTTGACAGCTGTGCAACACCTCAGTTTCCCTATGGATTGATTGATTCCTTTTCAAATTAAATGGCACAAAGATTATCACAAGATAAGACTTGGCTAAAGTGTAACTAGTTGTTGTTCATTTATATAACAGAACTTTTCCAATGAGTGATGAATATGCGTGCCTTCAGATGTGTCACGTGCAATGAATTGTGATATTTACAGCTGCGGCATATACTGAAAGTGACATGTGAAGGCAAAGTATGGTAATCCATAATCAGAATTTCTCCTCTGCATTTAACCCATTTAAGTTAACACACCAGGAGTAGTGAGCAGAGAACACACACAGCAAACCGTGGACACACCCTGAGAAGTGAGCAAGCCATTTTTTGCTGTGGTGCCCGGGAAACGATTAAGGGGTTAGGAGCATTGTTCAAACCCTTCTGGTTACCAGTCTGACTCTCCAACAATTAGGCCACAATGGCCCAGTGATAGAGCATATTGATAGAAAATGAATAAATGAGGAATGAATATTAAAATGTGGACTTTCATGCTGTCATGAATAGATGCTGGTAATAAAGAGAGAAGGTAATTAGGAATGCCATATCAAAATGACTTCAAGTCAAGTCTCAAGTAAGTTGTTCTTGAGTCCGAGTCACAAATCTTTTATCTACCACTTAAGTGTGACTTGATTTTCCATCTCTGCTAGTCAAAGTCATTGTTAGCAAAAACTGAAATAATTTTTTTTTACTGAAATAAAAATGCCAAATAACGGATCAACATACAAAACTAAAATGCATGACTCAAAAATGGCAACATTAGTTTATTAGAAAACAAAAACACTAAACTGTACTAAAAAATAATGCCATTAAACTTGTTCAAATGATACCAGTTAATTAACTTTAGTGTCTTAATATACTAAAATTAAAGGGATAGTTCACCCAAAAATGAAAATGCTGTCATAATTTTTTCACCCTCAATGTTCCAAACCCGTATGATTTTTTTTCTTTTTCTTCTGCTGAACACAAAGGAAGATATTTGGAAGAATGTTTGTAACCAAGCAGATCTCGGCAGCCATTGACTACCATAGTATTCCTACCATAGTATACCAAATATTCTTCCAAATATCTTCCTTTGTGTTCAGCAGAACAAAAAAATGTGTACCGGTTTGGAACAACTTGAACGTGACTATATGATGACAGAAATATCTGAATTAAACAAACTAAAAAACCTGAACATTTTTTGTTGTATACCTCTAGGTGAAACAATTCTTGCGAGTGGATCTCTTCTGTTTGATTGTGTGGTAAGCACACAGTTCCCTCAGCAAGACGCCAATCACATCTTTAAGATTGTGGAAGTCATGAATGACACAAAAATCAAGAAACAGCCAAGATATTCCAGCAGGTGGGCTAATTGAGGGGTGTCTGTGTCCCTGTGGGAGGCTCATGTGTCTTATTTAAATGCTCTTATGTATTTGTTTATGTGTGTATGTAGGGTGAGTGTCTCAATTCACTCAACGTTGATTCTTTGAAGTCAGTTTCCCATGACCTGCCTGGACCCTCCACCCCCTCGCTGTGAGCTGACCGATTACAGAAGCGGACTTCCACCACCCACTCTGTGTGTTGGGCAGAAAATAATGACGTGATGGAAAGAACAGAATAATGAGATTAGAAGGAAAAGACGTTTACATGAAGTCCATTCATTTACAATAATTCTGCATAATGTTATCAGGGCCGTTGTCCAGTAGTCTTTGACGGCCTGACCCAGATCAGGTCCTTTTATATAAAGTAGCTCAGCTTTCCTCCTTTCACCCTCACTTCATGAACGTGCAGCTTTTAAGAGTGTCTCCTGAATCATTAAAATCCCACGCACCCAATGTAAGCATCCTGAGGGGACTTGGAGAACTAGGCCAGAGCAGCCCAACATCGACAGCATGAGGCTCCATCAAAGATTCAATTAGGATTTATGAAAGCGGAACTAACACACAAAGCGCAATAATGAATGTGTCAGGTAGCGTGCAACAATTAGCCATTTCACAGCGCTCAAAGGCCCACTTGGCGCAAGTCAAAACTCCCAAGGACATCCATCATCATCGGTCAGGGCGTAAATCTCTCATGAAGCTGCATTTCCTCTGCTGCAGAACAGTGATAGTATGTAATTCCTCTGAATACAGACGTCTGGTATGAGATCCAAATTTCTTGGTTATATCTGGTCTCATCTATATTCATCTAGAGCCAGCATTTTGACAGTAATCTAAGTCTGATACATTTTGTAGCTTATTCTGGCCAAGAACTGGCCTAATTAGACGGGAAGAAGTCGTCAGATGGGAGCTTGTGATTTTGAAAGCTCTTGCCATTTATATGTGCTATAGGCATTAGGTTTCACGCCAGCTCCAGCAAGAAGGTGCTTTTACAGTCATTGTACAGCAAAATACTGACAAGAAATCTTACTGTTGAGATTTTTTAAGTGGCACCAAAAATGATACAGTGTGATCACTGTAGTCTGTTTCATGAGCAAATGACTCTTAATGAATCATTACCGGTTTGTAAAAGTCTGACAAATAGGGACGTAACAGTGAGGGCATTTTCAAACCGGTATATACACTTGCAACAATATATAGGCCTAAAAGTTGTGGGCATCAGGGACAGTGTTGGGAAAGTTACTTTTAAAAGTTTGCATTACAATACTGCCTTACTTCCTAGAAAAGTAACTAAATGCGTTCCTTAGTTACATTACTTTTGCATTACTTTTTCCTCACCTGGCTGGGCTTGCTTGTCTGTTTTTTAAAAACAAAAAATTATTTTTGGGAACTGTAAAGACCCTTTCACACAAAAAATACTAGAACAATGTTATACATCTTGCTGACTTGTGTACTTGCATTATCTAAATGTTTCCAAGAATGTTTAAATCCAGAGAAATAAGCTATTTTAACCAGGACACGAACCATGTCCATGTATCGCCTAATAGATAATATTACGAATATCTATTTATGTAATATGACTTCTGAACTGTAATGTTGCCAGAATTATAATCATACACTGTTTGTTCGTCGGCCAGAGGAGAACTGGCACCCCGACTGAGCCTGGTTTCTCCCAAGGTTTATTTGATCCATTCTGGCCCTGAAGGAGTTCTGGTTCTTTGTCACCATTGCCTTTGGCTTTTGGCTTGCTCAGTTGGGGACACCTAAAATTCAACTTTATTACCGATATGCCAGCATTGACACAATATGATAACAAAAAATTAGCTGAATAACATTACCGTTTTCACCAGAGCCGCTGTACAGCTGAATTTTATTTATTTTAATAACAAAAAAGTAATATGTATGGCAACTTTAAAGACCCTTTCACACCAAAAGTGAAATTAATAAGCCTTGGACTGAAAGAAATGCAACACCTTTACAACAACAAAAAAAAACTTTCAGTTGTTCTGCCATTCTGGATTCAAGAAGAATAGGATGCAAAAAAATGAAACACAAAAGTGATGTTTATCTAGTCATTTTTGGTTAAAGTGATCAACGAAGGTCAGCAGCAAAGATATTAAATACAGATTGAATTAGATTAAATACATAATATCTATGTAATTTAACACATTTAATTATTGCAGGTTTGCGTAATATTCTTAGATTGTTTTTATTAATTTTGATTAATACTAAATATATATATATAAACAGACATTTCTCAAAGTATATCTTTTGGTGTTCCACAGACAAAAGCAAGTCATTCACTTTTGAAATGACATGAGTAAATTATTTTTTGGGGGGTGAACTATCTCTTTAAACCCTTTGACAGTCTGTGAACAGTTGAGGGTGTGCTTTCTGGGCTTAACACTGAGCTACATCTGTCTGATTCAATATGAAACTAAAGAAAATGCTGACACAAGTTCAGTTCAAAGATGGGCCATATTAGAATTGAAAATGAAGAAATTACACAGACAAAAAACACACACAATGCTTTTCCAATTGCTTCTTTTAAAGAACACAGTTGGGAGGCCTAAAATGCACATGGAGTTTAATTCAATTACCTGTCAGAAACATGACTTACTGCAGTACACTCTAATCATTTGATGGAAAACACTGGATAACTTCCCTCTCTCTCTCTCTCTCTCTCTCTCTCTCTCTCTCTCTCCGTTCCACTCATTTTACACTCCTCATCTCGATCTCTCTCATCTAATTCCCACCTCACCCCATCATTCCCTCCAGACAGTGAGAACATTATGTTTCATCTCCTCATTCACTGTATCTCCCAAAATAGCTTTCTGAACACAAAAGACACGTTCCCTAGCTTTTTATGAAAACACGCTAACTTTCAAAGATTCTCTTTCTCTCCAATTCCAACAATCAACCATCATCTTCAAAACAAAAAACAAAACAAAAACGCAAATAACTGTATTCTGGCAAAATGCATATATGTTCAAGTCAATGCTGGTCATTGACCTCAACAGAGTGAATGGAAAAGATTCAGTCTGTTGGCCCCCCATTGCTCCTCAGACACACTGGGCTGCATTGTTGCCCCTCTGTTGGGCTGCACTGGGGCTACTGATGCCTCACCCATGAGCCATTGCTCCCTGGATATCACTCTGAAACAGGATGTTGTTACAGCTGCTTCCTGTTTTCCTAGGAGGGGCTTCAAGTTTCCATCTTCCCCAGTGTTCCCAGTGCAGCAAGGTCGCTGTGGTACCAGTTCAATGACCTGCATTGCTGGAATCACGGCTGTGGCTGAATCAATGCGCTGCCACACACATATTGAACCAGTACCCAGTGTCACGCTAGTCCCCTTCGGCACTAGCATGATCAACTAAAGACACCAAAATGCTGATGCACTAGCATGCACTGACGGACACAATAATTGCTCAATGTAGAAACCTTTTTAAAGGAATATTCTGAGTTCAGTGCTAATTCATAGCAAGTGACATCACTAATTAACACAAAAATTCCTTTTGATATTCATCCATCATTTCTTTATTAAATAATAAATGAACAGGTTAGAGTGAGGATATCAATAATATGCAATATTGATCAATGAGTATATGAATCCTATATAAATTCTGTTTATTAAACCGGCCGATTCAAATGGAAAACTTTTACCTAGTAATGTTTACAAATGTTTTAAAGGCACAACAAAAGATAGGATTTTTGGATTAAAATATAAAATAAAATAAAAATACTAGAACAATGCTATATATCTTGTTGACTTGTGTACTTGCATGATCTCAAATGTGTCCAAGAATTTTTTAATCCAGAGAAGTAAGCTATTTTAACTAGGACACGGACAGTGTCCGTGCATCTCCTATCAATGAGATCATACCCACATCACCCTTGATTTTATTTTATAGAAACCCTGGAAACACGCTTTCATATATTATGTGTTTTATTATATAGGTGAGCAACTGTTTGGAAACATTCATCGACAGAAAACTAATCATCGTTATGTAGCTCAACCCAGTTAGGCCCAATCCCATTTCTACCCCTTAGCCCTTCCCTAGGGGTGTCTCGATTCTCTTTTGGCTGGAGTGGTAGGGGTAAGGGGAAGGGCCAGATAGCACTTCAAACGAAGATTTTTAGGACCACACTTCGAACGAAGGGGTATGATGAATTTCCCTGCATACACCGACTACCGTGCTGCTAGAATGCGTGATGTGGACACTCGGGATCGATCACTTGTGTGTTGCCTGGCTGCCAGTTTCTCTGTAGCTTGCTAAACGTGCTATTTGAGTGATGTGAACACAAATTAATAATACAGTTCAAAGAAATATCTGGTCATCCTTAATAAAGCGGTCGTTTTCTTATCGTCTGTAAATTCTTGCTTTACCAAGGCAACAACTGACTTGTTTGTATTACATTGCAAAACGCTCCGTTATCGCAGCACCCCAGTAGAAAATGAAACCATATCCGTACCGGCCGGCTGGAACGGCTAATAAACACAGAGAACAGCTCGGATCGGCACGGATTGGAGCAGCTATTAAACAAAGAGAACAGTTTGGCCCGATGGAAAAGCGGCTTCACCAGTCATGTATGTTCTGTATCATTTTGTATCGTCTTAGGAAACTTGAAGGCTTGTACGTATTCGAACTGAAAACGAGCTACGTTTTCTTAAGTCAGTGCAAACGTTGGGAGTGAGTAATCTGTTAAACGTGCTCGCGTCTGATTTCTGTAAGATATGTATACTTCATTGCTGATCATACTGGTTAAATATTGCAAGACAGAAAACAGGGAATGATGACGTATGATGACGTGTATTGGTGTACTAGTGGTGTCCCATTTCTTAGGGGAATATTTTCGCCCTTACTTCTTGTTTCAAGGGGCAAGGGTAAGGGGTAGGCGTAGGGGTGCAAAATAGAATTGGGATTGGGCCTAAATCTTATTGTTTAAATATTGTTTTCTTGATGTCGTACCATGTTTTACCATGCCTAATATTGATCTAGCTTACTGCAGTGTGCAACAAGTGTCTCAAAGAAGCCGCCGAGCGAACGCACAGAGTAGCATTATAACAACACTTTTTTCCTCCATTAAAATGTGTCTAATATGATAAAACGGCACTGTGTTACCACACACACACATGACCGGAGGAAGCGGAATCGGTTGCCATAGTAAAAGCTAAGCGAAATCAAGACGTCATCAAGCTTTGCCTTTGTTTTGAATAAGCGAGCTGCGAAAAATTACATATTGTGGCTTTAAGTGTTTTTTGAAGCTTAAAAATTTGGTTACCTGGATTTTCAGTAGATGGACATAAACTAAAAGAGAATATTATAAGATAAATGAAAGATGGTTTTGGAACAACATGAGTAAATGATGACAGCATTTGTATTTTTGGGTGAACCAACTCCAACTTGTACTGAATCCAGAAAAAATAATTTTTAGCTGATGCTGCTGTCATTATTCATGTTTAACTGCGAAAAAGATTACCACTTGTAAATGGATTGTCGGGTGCACTTTATTTTACAGTATGTGCACTTACATGGAATTACAGTGTAATTACCTAATAAAATACTGGGTAACAAAAGGTAACTACATGGGTTAAGGTTAGGTTTAGGGTTAGTACCTGGTTATTACCCAGTTATTGCAATTACTATAATAAGTACATAGTATGTAAGGGAACAAGACTGTAAAAGTAAGTGTTGCCAGATTGTCTAAAAAAAATCTATATTCAATGTTCTCAGTACCTACCATATGGCATCCTGCAATGCACAAAGCTTCACAAGTTTCCTGACTCAGTAAGACATTCTTAATGAACATAAACCTGCAACACACATGTGCACATCATGTGCTGAGAAAGCAGAAGAGAAGCTGAGTCTGTGTCCTAGATTTTACAAGCTACATAAGGTGAACATGCAAGATCCATGCTTTAAATACATCTACACACACACTGTGACAATGGAAAGTCTACTATTTCTGGGTGTCACCTCCGCAAAAACAGCAGGAGATAAGAGTGTTTAGCAGAATGTGTCTGCGCTTCATCAAAATGACACAAAGGAAGAGAGAGAGGAAGAGGGTTGGAAAAGAAAAGACAGATCAAGTGATGGAGTAAGCAGGGGTGATATTTTCAAGTTGTGTTAGATAGATTATCCAGTGTAGCACAGTCGCACATGTGTTTTGTGTCGTGGCTGCCACTGCTTGTCAGAAGCACAGCCTGTTCTTTCCCAGGCTTTGTCCGTACAAATCAACCAGTCCCTCCGGTTTCTCGATTCCGCGATTCATTTTTTGCGACCCTGCATAAATCAGGCCGGAACGAAGTTCGTTTTGGGAGTTCGAAACAGCTTGCCAAAGCTAACTTTCGGGGAAAGTTTGCTTTGGCTGATAAACGCCTTTGTACTACCATTGGACCGTGGTGATTACGTAATAGGTAGGTGTGCGTGGAGGCTCTGGCCTCTTTCACGTGAAAATGTTTTGCGGTTCATTTGGCTGCTTTATAGTAGAAAATGAAGTTGTCCTTCTGATGAAATGAGACACTGGGATGTTTGATAACAGTATATCGCTGATAACGTATTTCGAACTTCGTTTTACCCCTAAACAAAGAACTGTGAGTATATCAGGACCTTAAATCTGATACATAGGCACTATTTGGTCATCTGACCTAGGTTTTTTTTGTATATTTAGAAAAATTATGAAAATATTATTTAAATTTAGTCAGTGTTTTGTAATGTCATCTAACTTTATTTGAATTCAATTTAGTACATTTCACTCACACTCAAAAAAAAAACTTTCAATGAAAATAATATTAGCTTGTTATGTATATTATATTGCATTTATATCAATAGATCCTCATAAATACTACACACTGAACCTTTAAAGCGACTGCTACAGTGCAATGACTGAAAATACTGCTTATGCATTATGTGCATTACACATCAACAACACATTAATGCATCACACATTTGTCAAATGCAAAGGAATAGATAAGAAATCACAATCATTGGACACTACATATAGTTCATGCTTGAAAGCTCTTATTCTCATGCACAGCCACAGTAAACAAGATGCACACTGATTGAAACTAACAAGGATCTGAGGTGGTTACACAGAATGAAAGCCACAGAATTGCTTCTGATACTAGGTTATTATAGCCACTTACTCTATTTCTATTGGTGGGTCATAGCAGACATGCTGTTATATGCCTATAGAAAATCTTTACAGAGAATTTGAAGGTTGCACAAACCAAAGAACAGACAGTATATAATAGGGGTTTAACAGTTCAAATTATGCACAGCTCGGTTTGTATCACGGTTTTAGGGTCACGGTTTTGGTACGTGCTATGTTCAGGGAAAAATGGATTACTATTAAATAAAAAAAAAGAAAATAAGAACAAATAATCACACAACAAGGAACAGCACATAAAAACAATAGAGCAAAGATAAAAAATAAAGGTCAGCAAGGTCTAATAGTAGTTTCCATGCATTTGAATAATAAAGTAATCAAATGTAAAAATAACACTGCATCGTCTTCACTGCATAAATTAAAGAAAGATTGGGAGCACTTTATATTAAAGTCCTGTTCCTATTATTAACTAACCCTGAACCTACCCCTTTATATTAAAGTCCTGTTCCTATTGTTAACTAACCCTGAACCTACCCCTAAACCTAACCTTAACCCATGTAGTTACCTTATATTACCCAGTACTTTTTTTTAGGCAAGTACACTATAAGTACACATACTGTAAAATAAAGTGCAACCTAAAGATTAATCCTTTATTTAAAGTTACAAAAGTTATTCAGTCAAGAGCAGGGATTTATTTGCCTTGTTGTTTGATCTTTCTCAACTGTTTACGTTCACTTAAGACATACCCTACTATGTTTGCATATCAAGATGGGCATGTTGACATTATTTTTGCGTGAATTTGTCTGTTCAAGCGCAAAAAGACTTGAAAGCGAACTCAATTTAGTATTCACCAGCTGAGACGTGTGCGCGCTTCGGATGAGTAAAACGTCGCACATAATTTCTCTTTCGTGTCTTATTGCGCATGAATGTTTCAATTGGCAAGGCTTAAAAATATGTGCAAATGATAAACTTTTGCGATGATGCACTGGCCCAATCTGGACATAAATATTCATACTAACAGACAAACTACGTCCCGCTCAAGTTACTTGAGCAGAAATGTGCTGTTAAAGACTGATGCATTGGAAGAGAGAGATGTAAATATAATGCGTTTCCCACTTCCTGTGCAGTGTTTACATTCTCTATATAGACTTCCCTCCCTTTGCGTCTGTGATGTGGTTTGCTGAAAACATGGCAGCACCACTGTGAAGGAAAAAGAGAGGGAAAATAGCCGTATTGCCATAATTCTGTCTCCGACAGCCTGCGCTGCTGGCGCAGTTCCTGCATTTCTCCTTCCGCTTTTTTCTTTCCCTCGCTGCTTCTATTATTATACCGTGGCCACCTTTGAGTCAGCGCTGTCAAGGAGGACAAACATCACAGGATACAGAACACTAGAGGAAAAGTACAAAGACACACACACTAACAAAGCACCTGATTCAGGACCAAAGCAGCTAAGGACAGACATGCCAAAACACACAAGGAAATCATTTTCAGCTTATCTGAATTCCAAATGCTAAATGCAAATTTGCAAAAACTGGCTCCATTTCTGCAAGAGTGTTGACAGTGATATGTACATTTGATGCTTTTGTTTTAAGAATTAGGGGTGGGAATCTTTAGGTAACTCACGATCCAATTCTGGGAGTCAAGAGCCGTGATTTTTCTCTTTGTCAGCTTTACTGCGGTTTGATTATAAAATGTTGACATCATAGACAGTGGGAGCTCTAGGCTGCATTCACACAAATACACAGATCTATTACAACAATTGTCCTGTCCGTTTAATCCCTTAGTCATAACTGACTGTTTACAGTAAATTTGCATCATAAAAGTATTTTGAGTTATTACACAACATTCTAAGTGTAACATCGATCAATATGCGCATATTCAACCTGTTTGAAATGTTTAGAAGATTATTTTATGGAAGATTTGTGGATTTTGCATGTGTTAAAACTGAAACTCCCTACTAAGCATGTTTTCTTTTTAAAGTGACTTAGAGAAGTTAACGGAGGCAGCTGAGAATGTGATTCTTGCTAAATTCACTATACAAATGAGACTTGCCTAGGGGTGGGTGATATGACCAAAAGCTTATAAATCACGATAAGTAATTTTATTTCACGATAAAAATATATGAATCGCATTCGCAATATAGTTATTTTTGCTTTAAAGGTACAATATGCAAGATTTTTGGATTCAAATATCCAGAAAACACTAGAACAATGTTATACATTTTGTTGACCTGTGTATCCACTGCAGAGCAGAGTGAGCTATTTCAATTAATTCCTATAGAAGTTGAGCTTTAAGCTTACCAGGGGCATGGACGGGTTTTTCCCTCTTGGAGCTTTTAAACTGCTTACGGCACATGTCCACTAGGCATGCGGCAGAAATCAAATTTTCATGTTGCGATTAATTGCTGAAGCTTTTATCACGGTATACTGTATTACCCCGATATTGAAATAAGAAATAATGGTTCTTTGCCGGGGAGAAATAATGGTTCTTTGCCGTTCCATGAAGAACCTTTAATATCCAAAGAACATTTACATTTAACTAAGATTAATAAATGCTTTAGAAGTATTTTTCATTGTCGGTTTGTTAACTAATGAATTAACTAATGTTAAATAATGGAGCCTTATTGTAAAGTGTGTGACTGAACAATAAAGAATCAGAACATATTCAATCAATATCTAAGGTATGTAGTCCAGATTAAAATATAAAATGTTTAAGTTTAAAAATAATTAGCCTTTAAGTCCTTAAGTATTAAGTATTTGGTGATGTGATGAGCACAGTAGCGAATACAGAAATCTGAATGGCTGTTTGAAACATTTAAATACTGTTAAGTACCGTGAGTCTGCATTGTTTACGAGGTTTTCTGTGAAACGGTTGCATTTCTGCTGTTCCATCAGCGCCATCTGCTGTCAGAGAGTGAATGTGCACTGTCATTCAGCGTGTCTCCTACACCTGCCATGCGCTGCAGCATACAGCATTGTTCAGTTTAAACAGTAAATGGGTAAAGTATTCTAAAAATCGGAATAATTCGTAATAAATAATTATTCACTGTATTTTGAAGTGACCACGATAACAATTTTGTGCATGTTCATTATCGTGATATATATCGTATACCGACACATGCCTAATGTCCATTGGCGCAGAGCAGAGCGAGCATTTTTAGTTCATTCCAATAAACGTATATCTGGATCGGCCAAAATTAGTTGAAAAATATCGGCATATAAGCAAAAATCCAATCCTCCCTATGGATTTCTCCCAACCAAAACTACCTACAATACAAGCATAAACTGCTGATAAACTTTCACCTTAAATGTAAATTCTGCAAGATGCAGAGATGCCGAGATCAGAGTTCAAAATATGTCTATACGTTTTCATACAGATTTTCCAGTTACAATGGAATTACAGCCATCATTACGTCCTTTAGTTTAAGAATGCTGCTATCATCTGATGGGGAAAAAAAAGCCACCCACGTTCAACGCACCATTAACTTGCAAGACTATTATCATAGTTACAGTCAAGATATCATTACAGCTGACACAGTCAGCATGCCATTATTACAGAAGATCTGACGAGCGCCTGATAAACCAAGCGCACGCAAAACGCTTTTCCACCCGTCATTGTTTTGACTGAAAGCAAGACAATGGATATAAAAATGAAGCAGTGATACAATGACAATGGGAGAGTGCGCAAGCAAGATGCACAAGACAAAACAATCTGGTCGGTCCTGTAAAGGTTGTTGGAATGTCCTCGTAAACAGAACGCTCTGGAAATAACATTCCCAACAGCAGGACTGAACCGCACGCTGCACACTGCAATTCACACTGCAATTAAGCTGTCAAGCAGAGTACTATTTAACACAAGAAGATCAATAGGGTTTCCTGGACAAAACAAAGAAAATGTGAAAAGTAATGAAGCTCAGTGGTGTTATGAAAGGTTAAGCAACTGTAGATGCTCAAAATCAAACCCAACACTTGTGGAGCCCACAACAATGCACACTACATACACGCACAAATGTATACATAAGCTCCGCCACAATGTCAGGAAACAAGAGACAGTAAAGACACTTGGTAGCCTTCACACAAGCCACCGCAGCCACTAGGGTTGGGTACACAATAGTGTTGATCTGTTACCAAAGAGGTGTCGTGCCTGACCAGTGACCACCCACATGAGCTTTACACCAATTGCTAGCAACTCTTAGTCCCTTGTTGGGACGCAAAACAAAAAACAATAAAGATTAAATTTACTACATCTAATCGTGAAAAGTGTAGATCTCAGCGCTCTATGAGGGCTACAATATTTGCCTATATTCATTTAGCAGATACTGTACTTTTTTAAATTTGAGGTCAGTGAGAAATTTTGGTTGCACTTTATTTTAAGGTGTTTGTGCTTGTAACAGTGTAATTATATATTTAAGAACTGAATAATAATTAACTACATGTACTAACTATAGGGTTAGGGTAGGATTAGGGTTTGATTGAGGGTTAGTTGCATGTAATTGAGCACAATTTACTGTTACTACTATGGTAAATACGTGTAACATATTTTAACAAGGACACCGTAAAATAAACTGTTAACGAAATGTTTAAAAAGGAAAACGTACCAGTTTGCACAAGATTATAAAGCTGTTTTCGACATTGATAATAAGATTATTTTTGTGTGTGTGACAAGAACGGATCATATGCTAACAAACCCTGAGAAACATGACCGATTAGAGTCAGGTGAACCTGAAACCAGTTAAATTATACCAGGCTTTCTTAACAGAATTTGTCGTTAACTACAGGAATATGAAAGTTCCCCTTTGAATGTGTAAGAGAGTCACATTTAAACAAAGGAATACAGTGAATTGGATTTCCAAAAGTATAAGTGGTCCCACCTCTGTGCGATTCTCGTCAACAGATTCAGGCAAAAGTTCTCCTTCCTCATTGAAATTGATCTTGATGGATTTTGAAATCAATCTGATGCACTCCAGTATGTAAGTGCCCTGAGTCATTAAGGAAAATATGAAAAATATGTACTTTCGTACATCCCAAGCAGACAGAGAGAATGCAAAACTGTGCAAGGACTGCCAATGAGCTCACACAGAACTGCAGGGCTCAGACAGACAATCAGACAAATCGACAGATATGATTTGCAATCGTGCGAGATGATTACAAGAATCCACAAGCACCTGTCTCTACGATATATAACCCACGACGACATTCTAAACCGCATACATACATTATTACGGGTCCAAGTGTGCCATCATGGAGGAGAGCATTAATACAAACCACAGTCATGGCAGGAATCTGAGAGAGGCGGATGGGAAGGTCTGTAGCAAGGCCAAGTTGCCAAGGCGCCATTTCCGCGCCGCTGCTCTGTGCCAGCTTGCGGTTTCTAATGACAAGATGAAAGCTACTATGAGCAGGAGAGGAATCTAATGAAAGGAGATGAAAATCAGAAAAACCTGAAATTGTGCAGTATGTAAACAAAACCAATATGTGGCAATATAAAATCTAGTGTTTTTTCTTCATGCAATCAATGCTCAGCAAACAACTATACCTCCAGGGTCCCAAACAAAAGCAGAGCAGTCGTGACATTAATCATCAAATACAGACAGACTGTTGTCAGGAACAATTATGCTCCATGTGACTGCAGGAACAGTTTGTTTGTAAGAATTCCATTATCTAAGCCTGTTTTTTTCTGTTTGGTGAAGAGGTGAGGGTGGGGGTACAAGACGGGGTTTTCCAGGACCTGCAACAATGGCAATCCGACACATCCTTAGACGACAAACTCAAACACCGCCTCATGTCCTCGACTCAGAAACGGCTTCCCCGGAGACTGCACCCTTCGTTAGTCAGGACAAAACAGGTGGAAGGGTGAGGAGACTGAACTATCTGGTCCCACATTGAAAATCTCAGGAGATGCAGTAGGTCAACCAGGTTTTGTTCACCTACTGTATGAATACAGAATATTCAGACATGGATAAATTACAAATAAGAAAACAGAAACTCTTCTACGAATCTAGTTTAAAACATATGTGCCAAGACCTTAGAAATATACTCTTTTGGCTTGTTTCCACCGAGCGGTACGGTTCAGTACGGTACGCAATTTTTGCAGTTTACATTGTCAGAAGTTGTGAATGGTACCCTAATTCCGAAACGTACCATAACACTTTTTTGCCACCCTTCCGTTGGGGTACCTAGCCCAGTAGTCCGGTACTGAAGGGTGGAGCGACACACACTTCAGAACTTTGATTGGTTGATAGAGAATCGTCACTTGCGCATGCTTTTTCGGCCGTGTTTTTCCTTGCAGCCTTGTCTCAAACAAAGTGTGTTGTCTTCTTGTGACAAACAGCCACATGCAGAGAAGCAAGAACAAGTTCTGTTGACATCTGTTCTATGTCATCCATTGTTGTTTTCTGTGTCGCTGTCGTCTTCGCACGAGAATTACGTTGATCGCTACACCACGCCAATCATAAGCACGCCTATCATAAGCGTACTGTTGCCGGTGGAAACGCAAGCCAGATCTGTGCTGAAATCGTACTGTACTGAACTGCACCGCACCACTCGGTGGAAACTAGCCATTTGTATTATCTATTATTCCATTTATATCAATTTTTTTTAATTCAAGAACTTTTTTATTTACTTAATGACTGTAAAAATTTAATAACATTTCTCTTATTGAATATATGTGATTACACATATTAATAATTATTTTCTTAAGTATTCAAACATTTTTAAAGATGTTTTTTATTATAAATGTTATTAATTAAATATTAACAGTGAGCTAACATTGTCTTGTAATAAAAAGGAAAGAAATTGCGTGCAGGGGGGTTGCATGTTTTTGTATGTTGGTTGCAATGACTTTATTGGGCATGCCACATGATTTTGCAAATATTAATACACATGTTTTATTAACATTTTTATATAAAATATAAAATATGTCAAAACACTTAAGGATCCCTTTTCAATAATTAAAAAAAAAAAATCTTCTTCATTATGAATCAGGACAGTTGCCTCACCCTGCCATATTTTATGCACCCTTCATTTTAATGCATTTTTAAATTAATTAATTCAAAAGGCTAGATATGAAAAAAAAAACTAGTCACATACCATTCGTTTGACAAACTGCTTTTTACATACCATATAGTAAGGAAGTGCACATAGTCATATGTATACTCATAGATGCTTTACATATTTAGATGCAGGGATAAAAACAAGAATGTTTAACAATTGCAAAATGAAGAAATCGAGAACTGGGTGAAAATATGAAAGAGAAAGACAGATAATGTAAAGCGAGACAGAAAGCACCCCAACAGCAGGGTTAAGAGACAGCAGACCCCTGCTGAGGTCTCAGGCCAAACCTTGACTCGCAAATTAATGGAATAATTATTTTACAAAACTTTAATTGCTCTGTGTGCCGGGAAACATTATCAATTTTACTGCACGCTGCATACATAATGAGATGTGTACACACAGAGACACACTTGCATTGTGTGGGTGAGGGTCGGCCCCCATATCCTGAGGGCAGCTCGTGCTTAAGAAGTGTGCGGCGGTGGGGGGAGGTGTGTGTGTCAGACGATGGGTTAATGAGAGACTGACGATGACAAATAGTCACTGGCTTCTCCCCTCTCTTCTCATAAATGGCATCAACCCCATAACCACTCATTCATTCATCCCCCTCTCCCCATCAAACCCTGCAGGCTGCCATTCATTTCTCATTCTGCTCTCAACAGAAGGGTTATAAGAGATCACTGTTGTTTATACATAAGTGAAAATGCAATTTTACTTGAGTACGCAAATAATAAACATTCTCGACCATTTGCAAATAAGCAACTCCCTTCTTCATGCATACACAATTAACCCTCCCCCACATCAAATGGTGTTGCCACCAACGCTCCTCGAACAAAAAGCTCAAAAATTAGTTTCAATCAGAGCAATTAAGGCCAACTTCATCATCTCAATGAGACTGTTACCAGTGTATTCACAGACAAGACTCATAATCCTGTTCAGAGGGAGGATGTTTTCAATTCTGTGTAAGACTACAGATGGTGCCCATGTAACTCGTCTGACTGGTTATTTTACATACAGATTCCAAGATAACATCAAAACATTTGGGGAAACCCCTCAGAAACTCGCAATATCCGGTGAACATGCAATTAGTTCTTTCTATAGTCCATGAAAGCTAAATATATATATATATATATATATATATATATATATATAATTTAAACTATCAAAATCAGACATTTCTCTGTTGACAAATTACAAAACGTACATGTACAACAACAAATGGTGGAGGAAAACACTATGAATATTCATGTTTGCTTAAAAGCCCCACCCTAAACACATGCGCCACACGCCATAGTTCCAGCTGACTTGTTCCATAGTGTCCCCCGAAAGTGAGACTTATCACCATGAATAGCTTTCATCAGTTAGCCGCCTGCAGCCGTTGATCCGGCCTATTGTCAGCTAAACAATAGCCAAACAAACAGTGGATAACACTAGCCTCAAGAGTCACTCTACAGCACCCGGACGAGAGAAGAGAGGAAGGGCAACCCTTCAGTTAATTGTCCCAGCCCCAACCAGAGAGGAAATGGTCACAGGTCATTGAAACTGCACTGGAACACTGAAACCCCAGAGTAACCCCATCCCCACAATTCGGTTATCAGGTCCTGTCATTATCCGGCCTCTTTCCATCTGAGTGAGGGATGTTTTTTTTTTCTAATGCTGGGCAAAATCATGACGGTGGGTTTCTAGATGTTTATAAATTCATCCTCATCAATCAGTCACACGGAGTGTTTGCGTTCGCCAGCTGTTTGCTATCAATTGTGGTGAGCGCGGTTTTGCTCAAGCTGTTGATTGACAGCTCACGGAGGGCAACCAGGGTAGCAACCAGCCAGCTGTATCTAAAATCTCTGCAACCCTACTGAACCCTTTCATTGGTAGCTCCTGCAAGTTCTGTTAAAAAATGAACCAGGGGTTGGGGCCAACAAAAAAATTGCAACAGAAATCTGGCATTTGATATTTAAAATCTAGGGGCAAAGATGACCTTGTAGTTATTTCTTAAGTCTGATAACTTATTCTAGGCCTGTCTACTTATAATTTAGTATGGGTTTAGAATGTCTGTAGAGACCATAGAAATCTAAAGTGGCTGTCAGATATCTCTATTTGCTGTCTCAAGAGGCAAGTATTGTTTAATGTATACCTAAGAGTGGTGTACACTGTGTGAGTCCTTGCACAAAACTGATTGACTGTACGACCTGGTGACCTACACTGGCAAATCACAATATCTTTTGTGCAATTATTAGCATTTGGAAACATGAATTTGAGGCAAATCGTAAACACTTTCTGAACACATGCTGTCGGTCCCTGAAACATTAGAGAATGTTTAAGGGGGGTCTAATGCTATTTCATGCATTCTGACTTATTTACACTGTGAAAGAGTTGAATTTGAATGCTAAATGGACAAACATGTTCAGAGTAACGGCCCTGTATGACGTCATAAAGTGCAGAATGTATGGCCACTTCTCCTGGATGAGCGCGTGCACACATCAACCAGAGCGAGAGCAAGAGCACGGCCATCAACGAGCTTCGTTCAGGTTACAAAGGCCGTCGGCTGCGCTGTCATTTCGTTTTTAGACCACAAAATCAACAATGTCACTAAAAGTGTGTTATTGGTTGTGAGGGAAAGATAACCTTGTTCAATGTTCAGCTTCTCAAATAACCCAGCATTAAGGAAACAGTGCAGTTTGTTTTCCAGAGCAGCAACTGAGTTCTGCAAGTGTGTCTGTTTGTTCCTGGTCATTAGTCAAAACCGCAGGCAGTGAGTGAAACTGCATCAAATGTCTGTGTTTTGTTGGCAATCGGCGCGTAAGTGAATATAATGTAAACAACACAAAAGTATAGTGAATCGGAAAGGCTTCAAAAGGCTTATAAATCACACAGGATGAGTTTTTTTGAGAGAGTAAAAATGCAGAATGTTTCCTGTGATGGGTAGGTTTAGAGGCAGGGGCAGTGTAGGTAGAATGTACAGTTTGTACGGTATAAAAACCATTTTGTCTATGGAGAGTCACCACAAAGATATTGAACAGACGTGTGTGTTTGTGTGTGTGTGTGTGTGTGTGCGTGCGTGCGTGCGTGCGTGCGTGTCTTTAGATCGACCCACTGCATGCCTCCACGAGTTCGGCTGTTTTCGGAAAGAATCGGTACAGCATATCTGTCTTTTATAAATATGATTAAAAAAAAGACTTTTCAGAGGCAATACTTGGCAGAAACTGTGTCAAGAAGCTTGTAAGTGACTTTGCTCTGTTTGCAATAACACTGCAAATCACACATTTTTCACAGGATGATTTTCAGATGGAATAATAGGGCAAGCTAAACTTACTAGTACATACAGTAAGTAAATTTTTTTTTTTTTAAATGCATTAAACACTCCCAAAGCAGCGATTATATCAATCAAGTGTGAAGAAGAGAAAGAAGAGAATTCAAATCAAAATAATTTTAACAGCATACATTCACTGTGCTTTAATTAAGAAAGAAATTCGCCTGAAAATCAATTCCAAGTGATTTCCAACCTGAGTGAAGAAATGAACCTAAAAAGATTCCACATCAAAGAAGGTGGAGCTCTAGAGCACATCCACCAATTACTTAATCATTATGGACCAATGGCAGTTTGAAGGTGTTTAACAGTCGGCTCAGCATTTTCTAGAAAGTTTGCAACGGCAAAACAAACGTGTTAATTCCACTTGAGGAACATCGAAGCCTTAAGACTCAATGGGTCACTGAGGACATTTGTTCTGTACCAGTACAACACAGAAAGGTCATCATGCAGACCATGTTCTCTTGGTCTGGCTAAAGGAACAGACTGCAAAGATGCTTCTGAAAAAGCAAGTGAACCATTCATGAGAGTCATTAAAGCACTCTAAAAGTTGTCCACTGGAAATGCTCCTTGTACAGTAGAGCCATTGTGAGCGTTGATTGTGAACAGGCAGACATCAAGACATCTGCTTGTGGACAATCAGGGTCAATGTGACCATAATCTACCAGGCACAGACCCAGAACTAAGCATGGAAAACTTGCAGATAGATACACCAGCCAAGGACAGGAAGAAAGGGACTAAGAGAATGAGAAAATAGAGTTGCAGGATGGATGGTGGCAGAAATGCTTGGCTCAGTGGAAAGCCAGTGGCGCTTTGGGAAGGAATGTGTAGAAAATTAGCTCATTGGCAAGATTAGAAGGGACATGATGACAGAGAAGGGAGAGTTTACACACATAACACTCACCTGTACAAGCAGGAATAACCTGACTGCGGCCTAAAAGAGGATGTGACCTCTTCAGGAGGTGAACAAAAACGCATGAAGCAAAATCTCACAAAAAAAAGAAAAAAAAGCTGTAGGCTGCTCTACAGAGCGCTAGCTACTCTCTGCTGTCTCAGACGACGACATCTTTGTCCTGTATCGGTCAAACTTTCATTATAATTTTACAGGGTTTTGCTTTAGTGAAACCTTTGGTTGCCATTCATGAATCACTTCTGGTAGGGTTAAGTCTGGACTTTTTGGTCATCTCAGCCCTTATGAAGCCTCTGTTTCTCAAAAAACTGACAAAACTGCCAGGAAGTCCACCTCAGTAAGATAAGTAGAAGTCAAAAGCAGTCTGACCACTAAGTATACCTGTGCACAAAATTTTAAAGACAAGTGGACACTAATGAAGGCACAAGACAACATGGAGATAAAACTGAAAACTCTGCACTAAGCTTAAAGGGGACCTGTTATGCAAAATTCACTTTTATAAGGTGTTTGGTAAATGTTAAAAATCCACCCGGTACTTTTTTCATAATCCCGATCAGTCATTACCAATCTCTCATAACAAGCTGTTTCATATTTCCCCCTACTCCTATGTATGAGTAGGGAAACACCGCCCATGACTGTTGATGATCTGCCCTTTTAGCATAGACACACCCCTGAGTGAGAAGCACAGATACCTCCATTTCTGTTTACTTGCTGAATCAGCTAGCTAGAGTATTACAATATCTGCGCCAAAAAAAAAACATTACAAATGTTCAGTAGTTGGATGTACCAACAAGCATTCGAGACTGCATAGACTCCCGATATCCGAGCCACTGAGGACAATGTGGTTGAATTTAAATGTGCCACAGAATGTCGGAAAAATATTATTTATTTGTGTAAATTGTTTTACGCATGCTTCACCAACGAGGGTCAGTACAACGCTGGATTCGCGAAAAAAATATTTCTGAAGGATGGGTCAATACCAACGCTTCATGTTCTAACTTCATATCCAGAACAAGTAAGGATGGCACTTCATATTTTGTGAATGTTTGCAAATTTCCTTTCTGAATCAGCTTTCTATAATGCTGTACGGCTCATATGGCTAAAGTTACCATGACTGTATTCACAGAGACTATGTTGTTAGTTTTATCCCAAAAACACTCACCATCTGCAAAAATTGATAAACGCACATTTATTATGCATTGTATAGTCAGGTGACTGACTTTTTTTACGTTCCCACACAAGCACAACAATTTTGGCTGAGTAAGATTCGTCTGTTTTGTTGTTGACGGAGTATCCAAAGCTTGTGTAAAGGACCGCACTCTTCTGGATGGGGGGCAGGGAGAAACAGCTCATTTGAATTTAAAGGGACAAATAAAAACTGTTTTTGTTCACACCCAAATAGGTGCAAATTTGACATGCTATAATAAATTATCTAGGGGGTATTTTAAGATGAAACCACAGACACATTCTGGGGACACCAGAGATATACATTACATCTTGTGAAAAGGGCATAATAATGTGTCCCCTTTAAGAATTTGCATTAACATGGAAAGTATTTTCAAGCCAACGGTCTCTTGTCCTCTCCTTTGATTATCTTACCCATCGACTACCTGAACAGGTGACACCTGCAGCAAAGCAGAGATATGCCAACTGCTCTCCCACACACGGAGTCATGAATTCTTAACGCCACACAAGATGTTCCTCCTCCTGATCCCACTTCTGAATGTAAGCCACAGAAATGCTTGGGCACTGCTATCTGTTCTGTGCAGCTGCAACACACACTGGGAAAACATGCAGATGTGGCCTAATTCCTTGGCACAAGTGCCCTGGCAGGCACTTACATGGATGCAGAACATGAGCATGAGAGGTGGCGACCACAGCTGTCCTTCACTGCAGAGGTGACAGACACAACACAGGGTAGACGTGGTGCCATGGTGGTGAGATCTTTAAAAAGATAGAGCTTAAAAGTTATACAGTTAGTGATTGTGCACAATAATGAAGTGACTAAACAGAATGATGATACACTCTTTACTTTGCTATATAGTAATAAAGGCCAAAAATAATCAAAATTTTTGGTGAACTTAACATTCCAATTTATATGAAATTTTCAACAAGGGTCATTACAAACAAAAAATAACTAGGATTTAGTTACTTAGATATTATTATAATTGAAAAAACAAAAGAACTAAACACCTCATTACCATATTGGAAAACAATAAATAAAAACAAATCAATGCAAATAATTTATGAATTAAATTAAAATACTACATTATTTGAACAATTCATTTAGGACAAAATTACATAAAATACATACAATTAAACTGTTTACATTGGATGATTTATTGGATTTTTTTATCATGTGTTTATCATTTAACATTCACACATTAATTTATTTTTATATATGTTCCTCAATATTTATGCATTTGGCAGACAATCTGTTGAGAGCGAAGTGACGTGTTGTTTAGCCAAGTATGGTACTCGGAATTTGTGCACGCGCACACACACCGTGAACACACACCCGGAGCAGTGCGTGTTTGGCTTACAGAACTTACAAAAGCGACATATGGTACATTTGGTTGATATTTAAAGATACTAAGGTAAGGTATATATTGTATAAGGTATACATTTTTTTGTTTTCTGTGTTTCTGTGAAACCCATGATCTTGGATTGATAGTGAAACGCTCAGTGAAATGCTCGATGATCAGTTAAGCAGCAGGAATGCTACAATAAACATAGATTTTGTTGCTGGGAACAGGATGTGAACAGCTGTCTTTCTCTCTATCTCTCCTCACCTCTACATCTATTTCCCAAACTCTTGGGCAGCTAGATCTCAGCTGGCAAACCCAGGCGGGCTTCCCCCGCCTCCAGTTTCACATTCCCAGGCAAAATCTCACCGCTTCGGCCCTCTCTTCCTTTATTTTCCAACTCATGAACAGATAACAGGACAGAGAACAAGCAAACAACCATAGAAGAGACTTAACAAAAAACTAAATACGAGAGTTTTCCACCAAGACCTCTCACAACACCCACACACACACACACAGACAGACAAGATGGGCAAAACATGTTCAAAGGGCCGAGTAAAGCAGTCGGCAGCACATCAGTTCCTATGCAAAACAGCAACAGAAAAAGGCTCTGTGTGTGACAGACATTTTCTTACTGCAGGTCAAGTCTTGCCGTTTAACACACACAAATTAAATGGACCTACATTTCTATAGCAATTTGACATCCATTTACTTTTCATCCGATATTGCTTTGTTCACCCATAATTATTTTTTTTGTTTGTTTTTGTTTAAGTGTTTAATAACCAATATGCAGAAGAGATTTTTAATTGTTTAATTTCTTCTATTTGCCCCAATGTTGAACTAATCATCAGTATAAAACAATAAAAACATAGTTCATTATTAATATTTTATTAATATACATTCATATTTATAATTGTGTTATTGCTGATTATATTTGCTATTATATTTATGCAAAGTTGGAATGTTTACAAATACTATAAATACAGAGGAACCTTTTCATAGTTCCTAGAACTATTGGTGGAAGTAACACTAGGATTTTGGCATGTTCGCACCACAAGAACTAGGAACGATTTTAGTTTTAGGAACTCCTTTTGGGGGAACTCATTTAGCTCCTACTTCAGAGTAGGGTCTAACCCAGCACAATAGGAACTAGAACGCACGCAAAACACCAACACCTGCCATTTTTTAAAATGATCTACATACACAGATTATAGTCTATATATTTACTCCAGAAACTAACTCTACGAACAAGGATTGATGAACCTCTCAACCTGTACGCTAAAGAGAAAACCCAATGCAACTTTGAGGGGCAGCTCAGCTAGCGAAAATGGACATCAACCCACACAGCAAACGGCAATACTTTTTCATATCATATTTGCTAAATTCTTTATATTACAGCTATATCTAATAATGTAACAGATGGTAAACTAAAGAAGACAGAAAATGTGAGAGCTCTGTGCTTTGGGGTTCTCAGCGCCGTCAAAATGAAGATCTGTCGCTCCGTCAAAATAAAGGTCACAACAACAAGCACGGCTTACGTCACTTCAGAGTTCCCACTGGCGGTGCGAATTCAACCAGGTAAATGTTCCTAGGGGAATTTTTTTTTCTCGGGGAACCACACTGGTGGCTATTTCCAAGAACTACCCAGTGCGAAAGCCCCTATTGTTGTTTTTGGGTTGCCTAATTGTTAAGCTACATATTTCTCAGATGAGATCAAAATTTATGAGTTACTGAGTAAATTAGTTACTATATCTGTGAATATCAATATTGGGAGATTTTCTTCAGAGACCCACTAAATAGTGTCATTTATTGGTATACCCAATATTCACAGAGAGTAATGTAACTTATTTAATGTCTGTTCGTATCCATGCAGTATCTGCTATGCAAACTCCGATTGCAGGCATAATTCACACTGTCATTTATATAAGCTGGTTGCTGGACACTGAATACAGGTTAAAACTGTGTGGTCATTCTTTGTGCACACTGTTTGTGATGTAAATACCATGAGAATAACTGATTGACTTGTTTTGCATATTTCTTTTTATAGTATAGACACAAAAAAAAAAATCTTGTTTTACATGGACATACCATTTGCCTTCCAGCTTGCATAAACTGCCTCTGCTTTCATCTGTCCTTTCCGGAGATAAACTGAAACTGTTGATTCATTGCTCTCTCAAACTCTGGGTCTCTTTCGTGTGCATTTTTATTTATATATTTAGATTTTAAGAACAATTCAGTGCAACGCTATTACATTGCTCAATGAGACAGCATCAGTATCTCTCCGGCCCTCAATTGCCGGCTCCGCCCGAGACCAGCAAGTTTTTAGGGCCGGAGTTGAACCTATCTTTCCGGCTCGGAAACCCCCTTTTCTGCAGTGAAAATGTGCGAACGGTTCCACAACGGACAAAGACCGGCAACCTGCACAGGAATCGTTTCGGTGGAAAAGGGGAATGACTTTCCGATCATAAGAGGAGGTGTATAACCGTGAAGTATAAGTGCTAACCGTTAAGTGTTGTGAGGTCAGATGGGGGACAAATCCATCCACTATGGGAACTGAGCTCTGTGATCAACATGATCACATTCATCTGTACGCACACAGCTGTCTAACCACATCTTATAACAGCTACTAAAGGTCCCACACACACACAACATAACCCAATGTAAAATTCTAGCTAATGATCACGACAATGGTCTACAGAGGCGAAGACTCCCTCCCGCTGTTTAGCATCTGGTTTCCTCCGAGCATGTGGCACAGCTCTAATTTATCCTCTCTCTCAGACAAACACACACACACACACTCTGACCCTAATACCAGCTTGGATCACATCAGAGTCTAAAAGAGTATAAACACTCGGAGAGATGATGACATGTAATCTGCTTCCAAACACTATAGTCATCATAAAGCTGTCAGGTGGCCTGCTCTTCCTTCGCACAGATCTCTCTGTGGCTCACACACACACACAAGCAGGTGTGTATTCAGACACAGCATGTGTTTAATGGGATCGTGCTGTGGTGTCTAAGGGTAATGAACCACAGAATGGGATGCATTTGTGATTCGTAAAGACCCTGCTGATCCATATACTAGACACTTAATTAACCTAAACGGCAGAGAGAGAGAGAGAGAGAGAGAGAGAGAGAGAGAGAGAGAGAGAGAGAGAGAGAGAGAAAGAGAATGAGAGAAACACTGTTGTATACTGCTGCATGCAAAAACATACAGCACCACCAGTATAGTCTTGTTCACAAGCAAATGACTCATGAACTCCAGAGTAAGAGGCTTCAATCTGACACTCCTAATATAAATTAATATAAAATTGTTTTTCTTTCATATATTGTCAACATTAAGTAAAAACACATTTGTAAGCAAGTCTTTGAATATCTATTAAATATTTTATGGCATGAACCAGACAAACTTTGGCACACAATCTCACCAGTTTACCGAGTGCACTGTCGGCTACAGTGTTTACTTCCTTTTTATTTGTCTTTTAGCAACTTCTTTATTTGATACACCATGTTCAAATTAATTTAAACAGTTTTAACTATTATTTAAAATAAATATTACTTTACATTACAAATAAGCATTATTTACTCATTTTAAATTAGTAATATAAATTTTGTGATTATATAGGACTATAAGGGCTTTTGCACCGGAAGAACCATTTCATAATTTCTAGAACAGTTAGCAGAAGTATCCGAATTTTGGCATGTTTGCACCACAGGAACTAGGAAAGACTTTAGTTCTAGGAACTCATTTAGCACCTACTACGGAGTAGGGTTTATGCCAGCAGAATCAGGGTGGCCATACGTTCGGATTTTGGCTGGACAGTCCGGATTTTAAGCCACCTGTCCAGCGTCCGGCGCAGCCTCAAGCCGGACACTCATTTGTCCTTCCTTTTGGAGTTGCGCTGAATCGGCCTAAAAAAAAACCTGCTCTAGAATATTTATTGGGACACAGCAGCATAGCGTATAATGCTGTAAGAGCTCTGGACAAACAAATGATTGACTGAAAGCGCTGTCAAATAAATATCTGATATATCATTGGTTAAAAACCTAAACAAGCCTCCACGATGTGCTGGATACGTCATACCACATGCCGAAACGTCAGACCTCATTTAATTCAGAATAAACAAAACAGCACAAATTTATATCAAAAAGCACACTGCGTCGCTATGAAGTGGATGTAAGTAGTCAAGGGAAAGCCGCCATTGACCGACATGCCAGCATGGAAAAACATAAAAGTATCCGACGAACTGCAAGTATGTCTTCCCTGAGATAACTTTCAGAGAAGCAACATCACCTCAGGATAACAAAATCTCCGCTGCAGAGCTTTGTAAAGTCTATCATGCAGTCAAGCATCACCACCAGTCATACTGTATAAAAGAAATACATAAATAATAAACAAATAATCGGGCAAAGTGGTTTCAGTGGTCAGTTTTTGAAACAGACATCTTGAATAAATACAAATGCCTCTTCTGTTAGTGTTTCACATAGGTATACTGTACATCAAGATTGTAGATCAAATTGTCTGGCAATGAATACGCTGATTGGTCGAACACACGTGAAACACCAGCACCCGAAATTTTTCAAAAAGCCATCTACACACAGATTATATATTTACTCCAGAAACTAACTCTACAAAAACAGAAAACAGTGATGATTGTACCTCTTAACCTTTATGCTAAAGAGAAAATTCAATGCAACTTTGAGGGGACAGGGTGAAACACGATTATGTATTTCTGCTAAACTAGCGACATTTGACATCAACCGGCAAATGCTAATACTTTTCATTTACCGTCTACTTTCTTTGTATAACAGTTCTATCTAGTAACGTATTAGGCATGACTGTTAAACAGATGGTAAACTAATGAAGACGGAGAATGTGAGAGCTGTGTGCTCTGGTGTTCTCAGCGCCGTCAAAATAAAAGTCACAACAAGAGCAGCTTACGTCACTTCAGAACTCTTACTGGCGGTGTGAATTCAACCAGGTAAATGTTCATAGGGAACTTTTAGTTCTCTGGGTACCACCCTGGTGGCTAGTTCCTAGAACTACCTGATGCGAAAGCCCCTAATATTAGTTTTATATACCGGCCACACTGCTATCCAAGAAATACATATTGGTCAACCACTAATTCATTCCCATGACTTTTTCAGGCCTGGAAATAACCATTCTAAAATTCCATGATATTTATCCATGAAGTTATCAGTAAACATTGGAAAACTGTTTATTTTACATAATCATTATTAGTTAATATTACCTTTTGAAAGTATTATTTTAGTTAGCATTATTCTGCACTTTTTGCATTTCATGCTGCCAAATTGCAAACCTTTGGAAATACAGAATGTACAGTTGTCTGGTCAAACAAATGAAGCACAGCAAACTGAATTTGAGAGTTGGGAAAATTCTGTACAAAATAAATAAATTTAAATAAATGTGTATGCATTACTGTAGGTATCTATTTTTGTATTCTCGCGTCATCCCTCATCAGAGAAAATGCAATATAGTTAGTGAAGGCACATGTGCGTGCGTGCGTGTGTGTATTTGTGTAGTGTACATGCTCCACTGGTCAGGTCAGTATTACTGCCTACAGCTATAACAGTCTTTCTCCCTCTGTCACACACACACTACTACCATTTGAATGTGCATCACTAAAATGCACAGAGAGAGAAAGAGAATGAGAGATTGAATGTGAACACATTGAATGTGCATCACTAAAATGCACAGAAGCAATGCTCATTTTATAACCTTGCTGCAGCTTTCCGGGAACCTCAAAGGTAAGAGGCATTACTTCATTAAACTTTAAAAATGGTTTCAAAGGATTCTGTGCATAACAACGGCTGCTTCAACTACCACAGTGCGGATGCAGGCAGAGAATGACCTACAAAACACAGACTGCAGGATGAGTGCATCCGAGTTTCAGACGCGGTCCACTCCACCCCCCATCCCTGTTCACTCGGTTAGGGCTCGTTATTTTTACACCGCATTGCTTCCGCAGTGGTATGAAGCCAGGAGTAGCCATGATGGACTACGGAAAAAAATGTACACACACACACTTACACAGTATCCTAAACTGACATGATGCGATAAGATTCTAGTGAGAAGCCATTTGTCTGCCCACACCATATGAGACAAAATCAATCAAAAAAAATCACAGCCAATCAGAAGAGCGTGAGGATCAGGATCTCTCTGCACATGCACTGCGCTCACAACTAAATGGATGAGCACGTACAATGGACCCACTTTATATTAGGTGTCCTTAACTACTATGTACTAACATTTTAATTCATAATTTGATACATTGTACTTATTGTGTACATACATGTTTTTACATTGTACTTACATTTTAAAAATACCTGCATGTAATAACATCTGTAATTAATTTCTGTAGTTACATTTGTAATTACACAGTTGACACTTCCCTTACACATAACCCTACCCTTAAACTTACCCACACCACCACACCTGCATCCCACCTCAATATCAGGGTAAGTACATTGTACTTATTTTTTTATGTAAGTACATAGTAGTTAAGGCCAGCTAATATAAAGTGGGGCCCTTGTTTTTGTTTCCTTTAAAAAAAAAAAAAAGATCTGTTATAATTTCAGTATGGGTATAGACGCATGATAACTCACGTTAAAAGTAAGTACATAATCAGTATCTGAGATTTCCATGATTTTACCAACCGCAACCACACAAAGAAAACTTTGATTAACGTGGAAAAGATACCTTGGCTTTTACCATGTATCACAGCATCATGTCTGGTTAGGACACGGTGTTAGCGCAACTTTCTAGTGTTCCTCAAGTGGGTGAGTCCAGCCTGCAGTGAGTTCCTCCCTGCTTTTCCAAGCTGCTCTCTGTTATTGCTATATGCCTTTCCAAATCATGTGTCAACACACTCCACCTTCTAAGAACACACACAATAATTCACTACTTCAGGCCAATCCTTCTTCTTAACTTCCTACTCTCATGCCGCATGGGAAACAAAAGCCACATTTAGTCTGTCCCTGCTGTGTCTTTGTTCTGGAGTGGATGTTCTACAGCACACTGCAAGGATGACAGCTGCATGGATACAGAACATCTCAACAATCCATCTCTGGCTGCAATCCACAGTTAATTTCTTTCATATTCTGTCTCTCTCTTTTTCATGTCCCATTAAAAAAAATAAAAAAATAAAAAAAAATAACCAGAACCAAAGGATTTTAAATGACTTAGTTCTTCTAATGGATTCTTCCACTGACGTAGACAGATCACCATACTGAAATATTTGAACTTTATCTTGCACTAACATTCAGCAGCATCATAAAACATAAAGTGCAACCAGTGCAGGCCAATTCTTGAACGAATTACTCACCCTCAAGCCATCCTAGGTGCATCTTCTTTCAGATGAATACAATCAGAGTTATATTAAAAAATATCCTGGCTAATCCAAGCATTATAATACCAGTGAATGGGAGCCCAAAATTTGAAGCCTGAAAAAGTTCATCCATCCATTATAAAAGTAATCCACACGGCTCTGGGGGATAATAAAGGCCTTCAAAAGCAAATCGATGGGTTTGTGTGAGAAAAATATCCATATTTAGAACTTTATAAGTTCTAAATATGAACTGTGGGGCAAAGGTAACGTCCCCAACAGGAGCCCGTCCTGGACCTACTTGTAAGGTCTAGGAGACATTACGAACTTGCTCCATCTCTTCCATTTCAGATAGCATTTAGAGAATCAGGCAGATAGGGATCCATTTATCCTTGTTTTTATTTTTAATTCTTACAAATGGTATTCTTATTTCTTATGTAAAGCACTATGAATTGCCATTGTGTATGAAATGTGCTATAAAAATAAACTTGCCTTGCATAAAATATCTAGCTTCCACCAGACCGTCTTCCGTATTCAACTACAACTGGCATATGACGTCAGACAGCACGCGCTTTGAATTGCGAGAGGCATTACACTTTCTTCGTAAATTGAATACGGAACGCGGTCTGGCGATCTGGCGGAAGCTAGATATTTTACTTTATAGTTTTAAATATGGATATTTGTCTCACTTTTTTGACTTTATTGAGCCGTGTGGAGTATGTTTATAATGGATGGATGCACTTTTAAGGGCTGCCATTCACTGGCATTATAAAGCTTGGATTATTTTAATATAACTCAGATTGCATATACTCTGTAAGAAGAACGTCATATACACCTAGGATGGCTTGAGAGGGAGTAAATCATGAGGTAATTTTCATTTTTGGGTGAACTATCCCTTTAAGGCCTGTTCACACCAAGAGGATTATTCAGTGAGATTAACATTTTCATTTGAATGTATCTGTTCAGTCCAACACAAACATTCACATGCCGTCAGTGCATCATTTTTTCCATCGCACTGCAAAAAAACCTGGCCAACCAAAGAGAGTTGCACTTTTGAAAAAGAAAAAAGGTGGCATTAAGATATCAACAGAATAAAGAGATGTTCGCGCAGAACGCTCTTCTCTTTTGTTAAATAAAATGCACTGATGGACCTCTTTGACTTTTTAGCTTGTCTCACATCTTTTGCATCAACTTTCGAATAAGCACTGTGTTGTTAGAAAGCAGCGCCAAGTCAAAAGTAGTTCAACTTGTCTCGAGACTTTGCGTTTTCTTTTTATTTCACTGCCTCGTTTTTAAATTGCAAAAACCTTCTGTGTAAATGGCCCGTAAGCATGTAAAAGTGTGAAGAAGAAAAATATTCATACAATATTTAAATCCAGAGCAGTGTCTGACTCAGTCACTGACAATGACTGTCTGCAAAAAGACGTTCCAACTTCTGTCTATGAGTGAGTGTATACAAGACAGTCTGCTTCCATTCCACTCTCAGACATTCATCCCATGAGAAGCTCCAGCCATGCTCTTATCACATCCAACATGTCATAGTTCCACATGCAACCGGCATTACTTCTGCATGGCTGTAGATGTAGGTCACACGCACACACACACAACCCCACCCACTCACTCACTCCCTCACTCACACCTGACACCAATATATGGCTCATGTTGAGGGTGGGGCAGTGGGGCAGATTGAATCAGTTCATACCCTCCAGCCATCCTATATTAAACAATCTCATAATATACAATATTCACCCTACCAACAGTGAATACATGAGCAGAACACTGAAACAGACACCCTAGTGATCAAACTGTTCCAGAGGAAACTGAGAGTGAGTTCTATTTAAACACTACCCAATGACTCAATGTAAAAAAACTGCCGTCCATTACTTCCTCTAGCCGCTTCAACATGGGAGCATCAATGATATGGGGTAATACAACTTCTGCTCTCATAAGCATTAGATTAAGCATTACATTTTGTTGAAACCATCCTAAGATACCAATAATAGCAAATATAGAACCAGTTTAAAGGTATGCTCTTTTTAATATGTAATGGGATTTGACAATGATTTGAATTAAAGCTGCACTATGTAAATTTTTGCAGTAAAATATCCAAAAACCACTAGGCCAGTGTTATATATTTTGTTCAGTGGAGCACTAACAATATCCCAAATGTTTCCAACTATTTGTAAATTATGAGAAAATTGCTGTTTTAACCAACGAGCCGGGACATCTGAGCATAGCGTCTGAGGGAGTGGCCTGTCAATTGCGCCGTATCTACGTTACCCTCGGTTTCCGGTTTTATTTGGCAGAAACGCTTTACTCTTAGCAGTGTGCAAAAAGTGTCACAGCAGCCGCCGAGCGAACGCAACGTCATAACATCATTTTCAACACACTCAAATGTATCTAATATGATAAACAGAGCTACGTTACCTCATACTCATGACCGGAAAAGGACATATTGCCTGCGAAAAGTGAAAATCTTCTGCACGAGCAAGACATTTGCATTTGATGTTGGGGGCTACTATGGGGACATGTTGAAAAAAAATAGATTATTACTAATAACGACTTGTTAATTCCACGTTTCATAAAACCACTGTTAGTACATAGTGGCCATGATTTAACTAAAATGAGGAAACAAATTAAGGGAACAAATTCTTAATTCATGTCCACTATAGCTTTCATTTTTCCCCTGCATGTCATGTCCAGTGTACAGTACTTTACAAATAAAGTTTAAACTTGATGTCCCTTACCTTGTCTAACAAGCAATATGAACCGTGTTAAAAAACAAACTGTGTTAAATGTGTTAAACAGAAAAAGATAAGATATTTCTATACAATAAATAGGTATGGTTAACAATGTTGTCTGGGCAAATAAAAAAACCAAAAAGGCATTTTTTACCACAGTAATTGGCAAGAATCCAAATGTTTCAGTTGTTGTGATGTAGACGTTTAACCAATTGTTTTTTGAAAACAAAGTTTGTACTTCACTCATGTCATCATTATATCATTAATCATTAATATTCTTTATTTATTAATATTAAATGGTAAATGGACTGGACTTATATAGCGCTTTTAACAGACCCGTGGTCCTCCAAAGTGCTTCACATCTTGCCTCACATTCACCCATTCACTCTCTCATTCATACACTGACGGCGGTGTCAGCCATGCAAGGCACCATCCAGCTCGTCGGGAGCAGCTGGGGTTAGGTGTCTTGCTCATGGACACCTCGACACTTGGTCAGGTGGAACCGGGGATCGAACCACCAACCTTCCGGTTTTCAGACAATCTACTTGAATCACTGAGCCACTGCCGCCCCATTAAAATAACTTTAATGTACTTAAAGTGTGTACCAAGCACTAGGAAAATAACGTGTCGGGATTCGGTATCGGCACTCGGCAGATACTCAATATTCAATGACTCGGATTGGGAGAACCCCAGTACATATATATAGGTTATAGACAGGGATGGAGAGTACAGATCTAATGTCCCAAACAAATGAACACAGCTGTGAGAAACTTATTCTGTCTCTAAACTACTGCCATAAAACAGCAACAATAACAATGATGATGTCCTCTCTTCCAAGTCGCAGGCATCCTTTGAGTGAATATCTGCCCTATAATGTATGTCCCAAAGTTTAGACGTTCTGTGAATGGAGGTCTGAAATCTTAAAGTTGCAATAAAACCCAAAACTGCCCTTTTTACTTCATTAATACACATGTCTGCTCTTGCTATGAATGGTTGAACGCAGCACATCCAAGCTATAGGACAGTAAGTGTTGTCTGAGGGCATCAGTTGCCTATAAATGTATCCATATGCAGGACCCATCTGGGAATATACCCTGCAGGACTATATAACGCTGACACTGCAGTGCCAACTCACATCCTGCTCACCAGAGCCAAATGAATAAAAGTCATACACCATCCGGCTGCAAGCTAACACAGTAATGCTAACTGAACTGAAATGAACTAATGACTCCAAGGTTGCATGGCGAGGAAACGTCAGAGCTGCGTCCACACAGGCTGAGTCATAAAACAACTAACTAAAAATAGATCTCAAAGGAGGCAGGTGTGTTCTAATGCCTCACGTAATTTTGCTATGAAATCAAAAATGAAAACCATTCTAGAAATGCAATAAATCAGAAAATTTGACTTTGATTCGTTTACTGTCATTAGTGTTGACACAAATCACTAATAATAAATAAAAAAAGATACTTATTAATAAACTGAAAATAAACAGTTATCTCAATTAACATACATTGATGGTAAGGGCTTAATATTTTGCTAAATCGTACATATTTGACGAGTTGGCAAATTCGTATGAATTCGTAAATGCCGAATGACCTACCTCAACCCCGCCCCTAGACCTACCCGTCACTGGGGTTTAGGCAAACGTCACGTTAATGCGAGTGAGGTCGTACAAATTTGTACGAATTAGCCACCTCGTAAAATATGTACGAATTGGTCGTGAGATAGCGTTGGACATTCTTATTTCAGACGAATAAAATCTGAGTTATGTTAAAAAATGTCCTGGCTCTTCCAAGCATTACAATAGCAGTGAATGGCAGCCCAAAAAGGTGCATCCATCCATTATAAAAGTAATCCACACGGCTCCAGTGGGTTAATAAAGGCCTTCTGAAGAGAATTGGAGTGTGTGGATTACTCTTATAACGGATGGATGCACTTTTTTGGGCTTCAAATTTTGGGCTGCCACCTACTGCCATTATAAAGCTTGGATTAGCCAGGACATTTTTTAATATAACTCTGATTGTATTCGTCTGAAAGAAGAACGTCATATACAACAAGGATGGCTTGAGGGTGAGTAAATCAAATAGTAACTTTCATTTTTGGGTGAACTATCCCTTTAAAAAATAGCCAAAAACAAATGATCTGTCATTACTCCCTTATGTCATTCCAAACCTGTAATTCAAATGTGGAAAACAAAGGATTTGATATCGAAGACAGAACTTTTTTTAAGGGATATTCTTGCCACTCATTTCATTATAATTAAAGAGATTAAGTCTTGGTACATAATTCACAGGGTTCTGATAAAATACTCTATTATTTATAACAATTGCCTCCATATGTATATATTTATTATGATGCCATTTAAAATTTCCCTGAATTACCTTAAGACGAATATTAACAACAATTGATGGACAGACTGTTGCATCATTGAGCAGTTCCAGGTAAAGCTGCTCATTTAAAGGGAAACATGACACTGTTCTAATGTAAGATTATTATCTAAATTTGTAAGAATGTATTTCTTCAAAAGAGTTAGGAATGCCTCCGGAATCTAAGGAATGTGGAAACAGCTAATCAGCAAAGGTGCTGTCTCACTCCACAGACACTAAAGGTTGAACTACATGCCAAGTTAGGAGCATTAGCGCTGACCTAATCATTAGCACTGTCTTAAAATAACTCCCTCACCTGAAATAACTCCCTCTTCGACACAAATGAAAAAAATATTTTCAATTTATTTCAAATACGCATCACCATCATCTTGCATATTTCAAAATGTAATACTTCACAAACAGAGAGGAAAGGTCTAAAACCCTTTTTCGTTTAATAGTTTCATTTCCTGTTTAAGACTGACCTTTCACTAATCTCCGCAGGAACTGATAGTATGACCAAGTTGACCAGGTTTTCAAAAATTGCAGTATGTTTGGGGTTGTCAAAGTAACAATCGTAAGATTTTATTTAAATTTGTTTAAAATGATTTTACTTAAAAATCATGAGAATTTTTTGCTACCGACAACTCTAGTTTTTAACAGTAAAAATCTGTCAATAATATGACTGCTAACAACTGTATAAATCAGATTAATTGCATAGCATTTATATTTTAGGAAGGGGGTCCCTTGCATGTTAAAGGGATAGTTCACCCAAAAAAATGTAAATTATCCCATAATTTACTCACCCTCAAGCCATCCTAGGTGTATACAATATAATCAGAGTTATATTAAAAAATGTCCTGGCTCTTCAAAGCATTATAATGGCATTATAAAAGTGCATTCATCCATTATAAAAGTACTCCACACGGCCCCGGGGGGTTAATAAAGGCCTTCTGAAGCAAATCAATGTAAAATATTATAAAGTCAAATATCTAGCTTCCGACTGGCCTTCTTCCATTTTCAACTTATGTAGAAAACGCGCTCACGCTACGTCCGACACCATCGTCGCACCAGTTATGATTTTTCTATAGGTTGAATATGGAAGGCGGTCTGCTGGAAGCTAGATATTTTAGTTTATAACGTGTTAAATATGGATATTTTTCTTACAAAAACCCATCGATTCTCTTCAGTAGGCCTTTATTAATGCCCCCAGAGACATGTGGATTACTTTTATAATGGATGAATGCACTCTTTTGGGCTTTAAATCTTAGGTTGCCATTATAACTTATATACAGGTCCTTCTCAAAAAATTTGCATATTGTGATAAAAGTTCATTATTTATTAAGTTATAATGGCAGCCCAAGATTTAAAACTCCGATTGTAAACTCCGATTGTATTCATCTGAAAGTGTCATATTCACCTAGGATGGCATGAGGGTGAGTAAATCATGGGGTAATTTTCATTTTTGGGTGAACTATCCCTTTTAGAGACGAAAAGTCTCTTAAAGGGCCTTAAGAGAAAAGTCTCTTAAGGCCTGTCTTACAGACAGTGGCAATTGGTCTTCAGCAGGATCTGCTCACCTCACAGGCAGTAGATGGTGTGTGGCAATTCATTAAAATCTCTATGAAACGGTATCTACCAGAAACTCTACATTACCATATTAATGACAGGAGAGGGTTGTGGCCTTCACAGTCGCCAGTAACATGGAAAGTGAGGTAATGGATTCAGGACAACAGAGAAGGTGTAAATGTGAATAGTGCAATCCACTTACATTAACTCCAACCATCACAAAAGAAAAGACAAGTGGGAGAAACTGTCCCTCTTACATTGTGCATTGCCAGCAAAATGAACAGAGCAGGCTAACAGAACGGATACAGCACTAAATGAGGGGTTTTACATTCACGGCTCAAGAATGTAAACACTCACCGTTGCAAACAAGGCTGCCAGATCTCAGAGTAAGCTGCAAGCATGCAGCATAATGAAACACAAACACAGGCGGCCTGCAAAGTGGCAGCTAAACATCACCTTCCTGTCCAAAACAAACATGCATCCCTCTAGCCCCTGTCCTAGGTCCACAAAAGCAAACAGAGCATCCTCCTGCCTAATAACATTTGAAGTTAAAAAAATAGCAGAGAAGAAAAACAACTATTACCGTCCTGTGGGCATCCATTAACACTCTCAGTGCTGGACTGCGAGTAGCCGATTTCAGATCTCCGCTGAGTTCCCAGCAGGCCGTTTTTCCGGAGAGCTCGATTACTGGGGCTGCTAAGCGGTGTGGACGTCCCATCCCGCTTTGAGAAGATACCACTGAAAAATCGAATAAGTTTACGTTCCTGCCCGCTTGAACGGGAGCCCGTCCCTCTAATAAATGCCTCCTTGTCCGCCAAAGATTTATCCGACAGCTTGAGAAGGTCACTGTTGTCCAATGTGCGATTCTTGCCCTTCATCCTCTCCCTGCGGCCCAGCTCCGTCACAGAGTCGGTTTTGCTCAGAACCTCACCCACATCCAAAGTGTTTCGCTTCTCAGCTGACTCTGACTCTGTGAAAGCCATGTTTTGCAGAACCACGCTGGCTTGGGCCTGACTCTTCTCTCCGTCACGGCCAATGCAGCCCGAGCTGCTGTGGTGCTTCTCTTTGGAGAGCGCCCGTATGCGGATCAATTCTCCACCCGTCCAGTGTCGAAAGCTGAAACTTCGCCGCAACAGGCTTGGGTGCCTCTTCGCCGGAGGGGTTTGTGGTGCTGGTTTGGGTGACTTCCCATTCCCTTTAGCCAGCAAAGAGGAGATGCAGCTCTCCTTGGCTGTCCTGCCACCCTTCACTTCCTCAGAGGTCTCACCTGACCACGTACTGACCGGTTCCTCTGTGCTCCGGGAGGTCTTGAGGATTTTCTTTCTGATGCCTGTGTTTTCTCCATTAGCAGCAGTAGTGCTGCAGATTTCTCCACGCTCACCATCACATTTCAATCTGTCACTTTCAGCTACATCTTCTGCCCTTTTGTGCACTGGTGACCCGTTTTCAATAACCTTCCTCTGTCCATTCTCTGGCAGGATGCACGTTTCATTTAATTCTCTGTCTTTATGTGAAAGCTGCGCCCTCCTTGAGATTTTCAACCTGCCCAACTCAAGATGTCCAGTACTGAAGGTCCTGAAGTTCCTCATGTACGAGTGCGTAGAAAATTCGTCCGTCTCGTCCTCCACTTCTTTTAGTTCTTCCAGCGGGGAGCTCCGCTGAGCCTCAGAAGCCCCCTCCCGCCGGTACGCGCTCACTTTAGGGTTCTCCGGCCGCCGGTGCGCCGAGCCTCCACCATCCTGCAGATTTTCTTTTTTCACTAATGTCAAAGATATCCGGTACACGGTTTTTCTTTGGGGCGTACCTCGCTCCATCCTTTCCGGATAATTAGAATCAAGTAAGTACATTCTAAAGAAACCAAATCCAAGTAAATTAATTAACGTTTCTTGTGTGATTTCACCCACAGCTAATGATTCCCAGAGCACACCATAATAAAAAAAAAATAATAATAACAATAATAATCTCTCTCTCTCACTCTCTCTCTGTTAAAGAAGTTTCTTATTATAAAATCGCTGGGGTATGCACAAAATCCAAATAAATTGTCGGTGCGTTCTTCTGAGTGTCGTTTGACTTTGCACTATTTAATCTCCACCAAGTCAACTAAACGTCCAATGCAAAGCCCGTCATCATGTTCACAGAAAAGTAAAGTCCGGCTTCAAATTCCTGCTTCCCGCTGCGAGGCTTGTCTGTCTGGGGGGAAATGTTATTGCAACACTGTCCTCCTAAAGCAGAAGAGTGTGGTCTTCCCTATTGTGCCTGTGCATCCCCCGCCGCGCAACCAGCTTGCTCCCTTTGCACAGGACGGGTCGCGCTTTTGTTTCCCGCCGCTGTGCGTTCCTTCTTTCATTCAAACGTAACATGCAAGACCCGGAGCTCGCGCTTCGCGGTATGCAGAACGAGAGTCCCGGGAAACGAGACAGACAGCCGCAACAGCTATGGATCCATACCCGTCTCTCTCCTCTATCAGCCCCGTGTGCTCCGTATACACACAAATCATCCTGTTAGAGCGGAAGGAAAACCCGGAACGGATTACTCCAAGACGCGTTCCACAAAAGTGCTGTTACATGCGACTTGCATCATTTATTGTCATACGGGGAACGGGCAATAACTCAATATAAAATATAAGCATTATGCATTAAATCAGCATGCTAAAACTCATCTTACCCAATATTTTTGTGGTTGTATTATTTTGATGCCCAAGAGCAATAGCAAACACAGCTTGTAGCCTACTTGAAATGAAATCCTGCACGCATAAATGTGTTATAAAGTAGTAAACCGATACAGATGTATATAGTTTTTATTCATAAATGTAACTGCTATGCAAGCGTGTGTATTTGCTTTGGCGTGTCAAGAAAAGCACTAAATATGAGTTTATAGTTAATCTACTCCGCTGGATGATCCACTCCGGGACACCGCTTTATCCAGCGACGCGCGGGGGTGGGGTTTCTACTGCTCTGTCTATCAAAACCTTTAAACCCACCCGGGCTCACAGGAGAAACAAGCGTGCTACAATCCACAGAGTCGTTTGTTTGTGCATATATGATCACCTTAAACGTTGTAAATTGAAAAATATCGTTCGCAAAAGCTTTATTGATGTTTTATGGGGGAAAGCATGTGTGTGAAAGGAAGTGTGAACATTTTCATTTATATAATTTATTTGATTTATTTAATCAATTAGTATTATTAGTAGTAGTAGTAGTAGTATTAGTATTATTATTATTATATACAATTATTAATATTAAAACTAAATTAGTTCACAGCATTTCCATATACTAAAATAAATCCATATAGTTCACTCAATGCATACAGTAGATGTGACAGCATAAAACAGAAGTATGGACTAATCACATCAAGTTTCATAAGCAGTCAGAACACACTTGAGGTCGAGCAGCTCTTTCATCTGCCCTCCGGCCACCTCTCCATCACCCCCTTCTCTCTCCCTCTCTCTCTCTCTCTCTCTCTCTGAGGAGGAGGGAGGTGTGGATGTGGAAGATTACCCCTCTTATCTCACCGCTCAAATCCCTGTGCCTTCCTTTCGCCTTCAACACCGGCTGACATTTGTGGAATCGTTACAGAGATTTAGGCGGATTAGAAGCAGCTCATTAGGATCCATTCTGTACAGCTTTTCTCACCATCACCTCTCCCCTGTCCTCCCCCTAACTCACCAATGAATCTACTCCATGGGTCTTCATCTACTACTCCTGTCCAAAGACCTCTTTTTCTTCATCTTATTAATACAAGATAAAGAAATAAGTTGTGAAACCTGTTTTGTCAAATCCATAAAAGTTCTTAACATTAGCCCATTCCAATGACTGGAATAGTTAAAAATGCATAATTATAATACGAGTCGCACCACATGACATTTTACAACGTGAACTACTGTAAACTTACCTATTTAAAATAGTTTAATTAATTTAAATAAAAATAAAACAATTATTTTGAATGAATGATTCAATGACTCACTCATGAATACTTGTTTCATTACTGAATAAATCAGCATTTTTTAATGAATCTCTTGAATGAATGATTCAATGACAAATACATTTTTAACATTAATTTGTCACCAACCTAGTGGCATAATGATGTAATCAACACAATCGTTATTGGAAGTTTACCTTTAAAAGGTGATATGCTGTGATCGCTACCATCGACATTAGAGTTTATATGTGAACTACAAACTTTAATGATGGCTGGGTCAGGACCAACACAGTTCTGAATGTTCGGGTGTGATTTTGTCCAAGGTTTAATAGACACAGGCTATAGTATGGTTGTCATTTAGGAATAATATTGCATGGGTGTTCGAATAGAAATCTTTTAATGATAATCCTAATACAAGTTGTGTGACACTTAAATGAATATTAAAAGGGTGATGAATTGAGAAACCAACTTTCCCTTGAGCCTTTGATATATCAAAGTTCATCATGATATAAGAATATTCTGTAAGTTTCAGAGCTGAAAACGTCCTTGTTATTTAAAGAAAAGCTTTTATAGACAACAGGTCCAGAAAACGAGAGCTGGAATCCAATGACGTCATGGGAAGAAGAAACACAACTCAACTGATGAATATGTATGCGTGCTTCTGAAGCCCCGCCCACAGAGTCGAGGCGCCACAGGTTTACAGAGCAGTGATCATTGCGAGCAAAGTAATATATTGCTCTGTGCCAGTTTGTGGAAGAACACAGTCGCTGCAGAAGCTTCCTTCGGATGCTACTATTAGGAATGAGTGGTTGAACTTTATTTTTAACGATGTTCCAAGGCATGTACGTGTGTTCGCTGCGGAATCGTTTGTAAACAAGTCTCAGGTGCTGGATTTGCAGACAAAGTGTTGTGCCTTCTATATTGGATTCGACAGGAATGGTACAACAAACTTATGTGAGTAAAACGTCTTTTTTATATGTAATGGTCGGCAGACCAATGAATCTCAAATAGTGAAATAATATTCCTTTCTTGATCTGAGCGCGCGTACACGTGTGTGTGTGCGGTTCGTGCTTATCGACCGATCGGGCGGGCCATGTAATACAGAAATAATATTCCAATCTCGGGTGGATGAGAATAAATCTTTGTGTTTGTTTGATAAAGACGTTTACGTGCCCTGTGATCGAGAGAATCATTCCGGTTGCCGCTTTCAAAACGATTCCTCCCTAATGTGAACTGAACTGACAGGGGAGCTGAAGATCATTAAATATGCAAATCTTATCCAATCCTAGCCGTGGGCGTTTACTTCCAAGTCTCCAGTGTGGCAAAACCAGCCTAGAAAATAACCTATTACTTCTTCATTATGATGTTTTTGAATGTAAAAACCACACAAACGTCATTAGTTGACCTCAGACAACAGTATAAAAAAAATTAAAAAGCCATTTCATGACACTTTTAATATTTAAGTAGTGAAATTCTAGTTAAAAAAAAATCTAACAAACAATAATAAAAGATATGTATTACTTCTTGTAATGAGATGTTTTTCTTCATAAGATATCAGGAAAGTTCTATCACACTGACCTTTTTTTATAATAAATTACTCGCCTGGACATGTCAGCTTCATCAACATAAACCCTCACACCAAATGTGGTCAAGTTCCTTCAATATTGCTCTGATCGTATGGCTTCAAACCTCTGCACTGGCAAGGCTATAGAAAATCAGTTTAGACGAATTATACACTCTTTCCACGACGATGTCCGACTTCAAACAAGCCTCGTCCTTTCATCACATCCACAGGAATGTCATAGAGAGAAGCAAGCATAAAAGCCGGTATAAACTTTGTTCTTGATGCAACATTTCGCTCTTCACATGTTCTATCATCAATGTGACTGCATGACTTCATACCTCCTGAATACTTGAACACATAGAATGGAATATAAAGCAGGCACATATGAAATATATAACAGAGCCAACACAGAGGTAATGTCGAGAGCATCAAGCATGTTTCTGTCTTCCATATCACATGAATCTTTCTGCATATTTTCGCATGCAGTTGAACAAAAATGATGATGGGGTACAGTTATTCCGAACGGCATGTGGCACCACTGGGAGACCCGGGAGCTTGACTGATTGCAGAAAAATTCTCCAGTGTTGGATTTCCCACTGCATGCCATGAAATAAAAGGAGCACTGCTTACACTAGTTACAAACACAACGCGTCTTCAAAACATGCTGTACAAATGTTCTCTAGAACTTTTGGAGAAAGGCCTCACACCATGCATAATTCAACTGCACCAAACTCACTGATTTCAAATCCGTTTCTTATCTAAATGCACAAACTGTAATATCCTAAAAATAACACATTTAGAGATCATGCTTGCAAATTTATAGCATTGGCAAAAAGAGCTGGATATACTTCAAAGCCAACATTGTAGAGAGTATTCTGGATCAGTTTCCCCCCACCCTCCTTCTTTTTTATTCATGGCCAAGAAAAACACAGGATCCTGATAATTGCAGTCCAGACCATACAATCTGCTTTAATGAAATTATGTTTCAAGATCCCTGGTCTGAAGAGGATGTACCGTGAAGAATCACCTGTCTTCTCAGCAGGCCACACTGTTTTAGTGAGCTCTGTGAGTGATTTGGACTGCAAATGTACTAAATCTCCCACATTCACCATAAAACGAAAGTAGATTTATTTGTAAAGCAAAAACCATAGTCCTAAATGTGTGAAGTTTCAATTAGGAATGCAAAATATTAAAAATTTTAGCCATGGCAAATATGATAAACCAATAATTACTTTCATATTCTGGTTGATAACCAATAAATGGTCAATATGAAAATTAACAAATTATTATTATTATTATGTTAACAAATAAATACATAATAACACAAAAAAAGTCAAAACTTTAGTGAATTTAGGCATTGCAACCGTGTACAGTTTAAAAAAAAGGACAATTATTATGATTTGCTCTGTTAATAACCCTCTGTCAATCCGACTGTCCACGGGCGGGAATCAAACGGCAACCACACGGAAGTGACATAGACTGCAATTCATCGACTGGCCACAAGAGACAGGCTCCAAAAGGGAGTCAATCCTATAGAATCCCCATGTTGAAATACCAAACTTTACAACAGAAAAAAAATATATATATTTTACAGCCTGGTACAGAAGTGATTTTGGACTATATATCTAATTTTGCCCTTCATGACAACTGTGAGGGGGTGAATTTTTTTTTACAACTCATCCATTTAAATTATAGTAAACCTTAAAGTTGACAGGTGGATTGCAGCTTGCCGTCACTACTCTTTTTTTCTGTTGTCTGTTAGCTGTCATGTCACCGCAGCTAAGTCCGGCTCTTTGCCCATTTTCGGTTATCAGGAAGTGACACGCTGCCAAGATGGCGACGGCCGCCTCCACCCACTTTGGGCTTAAAAAATGCTCTTAATAATAAAATAATAATAATAATTTGTTGCATTTATATAGCGCTTTTCAAGGCACTCAAAGCGCTTTACATATAGAAGGGGGGAATCTCCTCAACCACCACCAATGTGCAGCATCCACCTGGATGATGCAACGGCAGCCATTTTGCTCCAGAACGCCCACCACACACAAGCTTATTGGTGGATATATATATATATCCACCAATGATATGATATGGATGATTAGGAGGCCATGATGGACAGAGGCCAATGGGCAAATTTGGGATTTTTAATTACCACAGAGAGGCAGGACCTCGGTTTAATGCCTCATCCGAAGGACAGGACTCTTCAGAAACCTATGGGTGATTTCATAGACACCACGTCCATTGTTTTATACAGTCTATGGAGGGGATACAAAAATGCTTAGGGTCGATGTAATAAAAAAATCCAGTAAAATACTACAATTTGGAATAACTTTAAAAAAGGTTTTATGTAATGGCAAAGTAGAATTTTCAGCCATTACTCCAGTCGTATTTTGTAACATAGTGAGAGTCTTTACAGTCCTTACTGAATAAAATAAAAATCTTTCAAAAACCTTGGTAGTATTTTTGAAATGTAAAAATAGGTGAAATTAGCATTCATATTTAAATATACAATATCGATCAATACCAGTAAATTAAAATAATACAAAATCTAAAATCCTCCAATAACCCTACAAAACACCTCATTTAAATGCCAAAATAGAAGTATAGAGACAAAGGCTTGAAACATTTTGTATATTTTGACACAGCAGAAGCATTTTAACAAGGGACCCATAAAACAAAGAACAACCAACAAACCACAACAGTAGACTTGAAAAGAATTTACTGTAATGACAGACCTATGACGCAGATGCCAAGTGCCAACTTAACCTTCTCAAGGAAGGCTCGGGCCTGAGAGAAAAGAGGATCCCAGAGCAAGGTGGGTGGACAGACAGAAAGAAAATCAAAAGAAATGGAGAGGGAAGGAACAGCAAGGGATTTTCAAAAACATGCTGACTTTAGCAGGTGTTCTCTGGCCCATTTGCTGCACTTGGAAGGGTTGGCAAGACTCACAGGGGAGAGACTTTCATCTGAGATAAAAGGCTCAGGTGGAAAAAAGCCCTGTTTATTGCTGCGCTCCAGTGGCAGGGTGTCGACAGGCCCTGTGATTGGCGGGTTTCATCACTCCAGAATCATGTAAGATCCCTAATACGGACCACAGAGCAGCACAGGTGCAGCCCGCACAGAATCTTAAAAGGAAAGGCACCACAGCGCTCTTTGGGAATGAGTGAGAGAACAAGGATCAGGCCCATGTCTTGATCAGTGTTTTAACATCAAGTTGAAAGAATGGCCGCAAGAGAAAGAGAAAACAAGAGCTTTAACTAATAGAAGGTGAAGTGCAGTCCACTGATGTCCACTTTCATACATGAACCTGAGGGACAGATTTCCCTTTGGAACAGAGGAAGGCCCACGGCTTAAACAGAAACTCCTCTCTAAAGTGATGATGATCAGGTTCAAGCAGTGTGAACCTCACTTTGATTGTCTTTACATAATATGATCATGTCAGCTAGCAAATATATGATATTACCAAACAGTTATTCTGTAATGGAACGTGTTCCTAACTGTGATTAAACAACAGCAAAATAGGCAGGAGTGCTGCTTAAATCCAGGAAAATTATCAATTTCATTGTCAAATATCATATGTTTAACTGAAATTGTATCTCTGCAATAAAAAATAAGTAAAAAAAGGAATAAGATGTAATAATATTGGTTACATATGTTATATGAAACTATTGAAAATTATTGATAAATTATATGAAATTAATATCCATACTATTAATACATTAATTATATAGTAAAACATGAAGTAATATATAAAACTTATATTAAATATAAATATTTAAAACGTCAGATTATTTCATTTCATTTGAGTTTTCAAATTAACTGGAGTTTTACCTCTGCAATAAATGCTCATAATTTTTTAACAAATAAGATGTATTAATATTTGTTAATAGGAAACATTAATTATACATAATCTTACATTAATTACATAGTAAAATATTATATAATAAGTAATATATAAAACATATAATGTTAAACACAATACATTAAAAGTCCAATTATATTTTTCTAATGAACTAAAATTCTACCTCTGATCACTTCTTTCATTTTTTAATAAAGTTGTTATTGTTACATTGTTAATAGCAAACCTATATCATTATACATAATATTTAAATGCATTAAAATTGTATTTATATTTATACTTACCTGGTTACAGACTGAGAATCTTAATCAATCCAAGAAAAACAATAATACCAATGATTTTGTTTAATGCTAGGTCAGTTGTCAACTGAAATCCTTGTAGGTGTACACCACCTGCTGGCACAGTGAGGAAAGCCTTGGACAAACCTCTTGTAATGTAATATGTGCCATGCCCTGATTAACACATTGTTTTTATTCTATAAAAAGCAGAACAAAACCACCCATAGTGTTCAGTGGCCGCAGATCAGAAAGATTTGCCATAAAAAAAAAACAATAATCAAAACTTGTGTATCTGTGTTTTTGCAGAAAAAGCTAATAAAGAGCTAATTCCATAGGAAACAGAAGAAATCCCCTGCCGCATGGTCGGCTTTCATGCTGTAGTTCGAAACTATAATAAGCTTGTCATAACCATGAAACCAGTAGAAGCCGTTTATTACAACAAAATCAATATTAGTTCACTTCCAGGGTTCAGAAGACTTACAGTCACACATAAGTCAATTGAAACCATGTCCACAGCAACACCTCAGGTTCAAAAGCGACATGACAAGCAACCTGTCTGTCATATGACAGTCAACATAGGCCACTTTTCATGAGGGCAGATTTTACTTTCAGGCCTGTTTGCACATTATACTTCTGTTTGCACATTACATTTTACCCATTGTTTGCACATCTTACTTACTTATATATATATTTTTTATGTTAACCAGTTATTTATTTTATCTTTTACTTGATTACTTATAATTCTATGTTGAGTACTTTTTATTCTATTCTATTTTTAATTTCCTCCTTGTGTTTCTTATAACTGTTATTTGCACTGTCTATGGAGCGGACCTGTCTACATTTCACTGCCAGTTATATATTCTGTATATAATTGTGTATGTGACAAATAAAACTCTTGAATCTTGAATCATCAACCTTGACGCTACGGTTCAGAAACTGAAACAAAATGGTGGTGAGAGATGCGTTCTATGTTAGCATTTTTGCAGGTCACTGCTAAAATGGAGATCAGAAAACTAGCAAAGCCAAAAGGGAATTGACACTGCAGCGGAATATAAAAGACACTTTCGTGCTCTTTCTACGTTCAAAAGCGTTTGCAGCTTCCCTCCTACGCATCGACACACACGCTCACACACTCTCCGCATTGCATTAAATATGAATCGCAGCCCTGCAACACAGGAGAAACGCTTGGCTTTTCTGTCAGCTCACGCAAACCCGTTGAAAAACTTTAAATGCTTCTTTTTTAGACATTAATGAAGCCACCAACTGAGCTGTGATGGAGCTGATGTGGAGATGCCGGGATAGAGGGGTTTGAACAGTGAGCAAGGTGCGTTTGAGCAGCTCTCCCTCTCTTTGATGAAGAGAGAGATTGAAAGAGCGAAGCACCACGCTGCCTTTCATCCACCCCCCCACCCCCCTCATGAGGCTGTGGAAAATGGGTCAGTTAGCAGAGAGTACAGACCCCTGCTGGAATACACACATGCGCACATACACACTCTCACACACACACTGGCATATGGGCATAAATGTAGGTACACAATTCACACAGAAGCACAATCTTAAAAAATACAAAAGGGATTAAAATTCATGCATCGCCTAAGCTACAGTCAAAGAAAAGATCAGAACATGATACTAAACATGATAATGGAAATGCAGATATACATATGCTGTATGAACATCAGATATAGCTAAGAATGGCAGATAACAGTAAAACAGGGAAATCAGATAACACTAAGCATAGGAACAGAAGCTGGTAACAGGAAAGAACAGTATAACGCTAAACAAATAGGAACATACACTGTCGTTCAAAAGTTTTTGATCTGCAAGATTTTAATATTTTTAGAAGTAGTCTCTTATGATCACCAAGGCTGCATTTATTATATTAAAAATACAATAAATGTGATGCAAAGCTGAGTTTTCAGCATTACTACTCCAGTCTTCAGTGTCAGAAATCATTCTAATATGATGATTTGCTGCTCAAGAAACATTTATGATTATTATCAATGTTGAAAACAGTTGAGTAAAAAATTATTTTAGGATTTTTTGATGAATAGAAAGTTCAAAAGAACAGCTGAAATAAAAAGCTTTTGCAACATTATAAAGTTCAAAAATGTTAGATTTTGGGGAATTTATTTATTTATACATTTTTGGGAACTTAATACATTTATTCAGCAAGGATGCATTAAATTGATCAAAAATGGGTCAAGTCTTTTATAAAGTTAGAAAAGATTCTATTTAAAATAAATGCTGTTCTTCGTAACTTTCTGAAAAAATCCTGGGGGAAAAAAAGAGTTTTCAACACTGATAATAATCATAAATGTTTCTTTAGCAGCAAATCATCGTATTAGAATGATTTCTGAAGGATCATGTGACACTGAAGACTGGTGGAGTCATGCTGAAAACTCAGCTTTGCCATTACAACACACATTTTAAAACATTAAACTAGAAAACATTTTACATTTTAATAATATTTCATAATATTACTATTTTTTGGTATTTTCTTGTAAATACTGCAGCCTTGGTGAGCAGAAGAGACTTCTTCTAAAAACATAAAAAAATCGTACCGATCAAAAACTTCTGAACGGCAGTGTATGAACATCAGATAATACTACAAGAACAGCAGACATCACTAACAGAACTTACGGTTTAGAAATTATTGCTTAAAAATGTGGAGGTTACGTTCACAACTGTCAGTCCAAATCTGATTATTTGTGTATCTGAATGGAATCTGATTTGATTAGTATCACAATGTGTATCGCAACTGTTCAGATCCGAGTAGTGTCCTGAGGTGCTCTTTCGTTTTCTGGCAATGACGTTGTGTTGGTATACCTATGCCAAAAAAACAACAACAGCAACAAAATGGAGGGGTTTACATGTTATTTACATGGTATTCCCCGTTGTTGTCTCTGCCGGTCCCAGAATTCAAAGAGGTGTGTAGACCAGGCCGACTAGTAGTACTTTTCATTATTTTTTTTGGCCGTGACACACCAAGCCAGCGGTCGTATGTTGGTGAGCACCTATCGTGCTAGTTTCTTCGGTGTGTTCCACGCGTCGGCGGAAGCCTGCCCGATTCAGCATGTTGAATCGCCGTCGGGCCATCAGTGAGAGAGATCGCTCTGATTGCTGGGACGATACACCTATCTCCCGATTCGATCACAATACTTGGGGGCCAAAACATATGTATTGCGATTTTTAAGAATTGTGATTCTACAAGTATTGCGATTCAATATCGCAATGTTTTGCGATTTTTGTTTTGTTTTTTAATGGGGAAAAGCTTGAAATTAATTTGTGAAAATTATATTTCATGTGATTTTTTTCTTTATGACGTTCATACTTGATAAATATAATCGGATATGCACAAAAATCTGATTTGGACTGACAGGCTGAAATCTTTAAAGAAATAACATTTAATAACACATCGTTTTTTTCTGTGTCATAAGCAGACAAAAACAACAAGATTTCAGTGGTTAGAAATGAGTTTGTTCACCTGTGTTGGGTAAGTTACTCTAAACAAGTAATTAATTACTAGTTACTAATTACATCTCTAATAGTGTAATTAGATTACTGAACAAATTACTCTCTCCAAAAAGTATTTAATAACTTATTACTAATTACTTTAGTAATTTACTTTACTTACCTACATCAACCTTGAGTTAAGCGATTCAAGGATATACATGAAATGGCTTTGTTTTAATTCATTCAAATACATAATATAAAACTACATCAATTATGATTATTAACTGACCAAAATATTACAAATATGAGAAAGATAGATTTTACATGCATTTTAAAGTTAGACTTTAAATTTTTATGTTAATTCCACTATTGTATTATATATAATTGTTCTACAGTCTATTCACAGTATTTAGTTCAATTACATCAGAAGTAACTGTAATTAAATTACACAAAAAATAAGAGTAATCCCTTACTTTACTTTTTCAAGGGAAAAGTAATTAAATTACAGTAACTAATTACTTGGTAACTAATTACACCCAACACTGTTGTTCACACTGAATTGTTTTTGGGTTTTTTTGTGATCAATCAGAAACCAATAAGAAAACTCTGTGTACGAGTTTGTTGTTTCAGTTTTATTTTAGTTTTGTTTATATGCTTATAGAGGATTTATAAATAATTTGAAGGAGCTTTAAGGTTTTCATCTACTATTAATATTGTATTTTATTTCTCCTTTATTTCAATGAAAACTGTTTTTATTAGTTTTAGTGAGCAATTACAGCACTGCCCTGCAATGGCAATATTTGTCAACTTAGGGCATTTTTACACTGGCAGTTTAGTTCGGAACACAGGGTACGGTTCACATTAAAAATATCTAAAGCCGAACCCGAGACTACTAGGAGGAGGAGGTCTGAGTTCAGTTGCATTCCAACTGTGCCTCGATTCACTTTTCCTGTTCAGGAAGTAACCTGAAAAAAGCAAAGTAACCTGCGGATGCGTTTTAGCCGATTATGATGTATTTGATGATGTTCAATAAAACACATATAAGGGATGATAGTGTTGATGATTTATCTTGGATACTAGTGCGAGTGAGCCTGCAGGGCGGCGAATGGCAATCCACTCAGCTGTGCATAATAGCGTCAGATTCATTAAAAAATACAATATATTGACCCGGGTTCTGTTTTCTATCATGCGGCGTGCATGTTTGTGATGACGTAAGATAAACGCAAATGCACCAGGGTTTTGACAGAATCAAGTTGAGTGTAAAACCAGACCAACGCCGCAGGGGACACCAGAAACTATCGCGCTCGGACTCGGACTACAGCAAACGTGTCTAAAAATGACCTTAAGTAACACAACAAACTTACACAATCTCTCAGCAGAAACAGAAACCAAATGAACAACAAAATTAAGGGTAGCTTGTTACGGTGGATCACAACACAAAACATGGAAGAGATACCAATTATAGCATGACGTTTTATTGCATTGTATCTGCTTAGGACACAGTATTAGTACAAAATGTTATTTTGTGTTTTTACTATTTTATTTTAGAGTTTGAGAGTTAAAATATTAATAGTAATTTATTATTTTTAATATGAATTAATTGAAGAAAAAAAAAACCTGCAGTCTCCTTGGAAGTGTGCAAGGGCTCCATAAGAGAAAGAGAATACGTTTGATTGCTTTATTTGATTTAAATAAATAAAACAACTCTTACCTGTGAGGATCATGACAAGGAAGCCAAGATTACATAAAAGAGAAAGAAAAACATTCATTAGTGTATGATTTTTATACTGTACACAAGACATTTAGAAAACATTTTGTTAGTAGGCAAGGTTAAAAGGTCAAACTAAGTCTTAATACAGTGATCAAAAGTCCCAATTCCCCTTCTTATACTACGACCTAAAAGTATGTACTCTTTTTGGGAAGAAAAAGTACATACTTTTGAGTGTGAGGCAGAAGATTATGCAAGCTTTGGGACATACTTCGTCATTTATAATGGAATCTGTCGCTTAGTCGCGTGCCTCCCGTCTCCGTTTAAACTGCCCTGTCAATCATCGTCACAGTTAAAATCCTCCACATTCAGTTTCATTTCCTACCATGTTGGAGAGAAATGTACTGTAGTAGCACGTTGATCTGCCATTTGTGGGTCTTTAATGCAGAGACTTTTGCAGTTTAAATAAATTGATGCATTTAAAAGTTAATGGCCAAACATATCATTACAAAAGTTCACAATGCTGTTACAGATGGAATATAATGTGGATAGCATTGAATAAATATTGTTTCGTCAGGTTAGATACTGATAATTATTAACTCTAAACCCCTTTATCAAAACCTCTCTACTCAACCGTCGGACTCCCACATCAGTCATGTTTGTAGTTTTTTAACACTTTTTATCCGCTTTTGTAGTTCTAATCGAATCCTCGTCCAACTCGCAATGGGTTGTGGGCAATATTAGCCGTTAGAGTGTGCATCGATCTGCACTTCGAATTCTGACCGGAAACAGTAGACCATCCGGGTATCTTTGGAAAACTCTATTCAAAATATTACAATTTGGGACATAGCAAATATTCTATTTAGGTTAGGACAGATAGTATGAGAATTTGGGACGCAGCATATGCTAACATCCACATATTTTGTATGTGCATTTTGGGATATTGCATCTTTTTTTAATCTGATAAGAAAACATGCACAAAAACTACGATGGAAACACATTTACCAAATAAATCCCTTGATGCGCATCAAAAAGATGGGACTTTGTGATGGGACGGCATAACTAACCAACCAGTGGTGCGATCTCGTTGCACAGCATTTCCGTTTCAAAACTCTCTCCGTCCACACTAGCGTTTTCTCATTCACAAAACACACAATTCGTCTTGCTGCTAGGGGTGTGAATCGTCACTGGTCTCCCGATTCAATTTGATTACGATTATCATGTCAACCATTCGATTCGATTTGATATCACGGTGCGTTGCATCCTCAATTTTCATGGTCTATTACTGCATTGATGCAGAATCATCACATGCAACGATTCATTTGAACACCCCTAATTGCTGCTGCGCATGTGTAAACCCTTATAAAAGCTCACTGAGATGATATAAACAGAACAGACATAATCAAGCAATATTTAGCGCCAGTTTATCAGTAAGTGATGATTTTGTTCTCTTTGAACTGTGCTTTATTTGCAAATGTTTTATGCGATATTTCAATTTTGCAACTTTGCAACAATATCGCAAGTTAAATTTGCAACTTGAGTCTGTTTATAGGAGCACTGAGGTCATCTCAAGGGCTTTAGACCAGCATTTGAGTCATGTTGTTACATTGGAGCATTAATTATTCATGAGCCATGTAGTTTCAGTGAGGCATTTAGCACACACATTACATATTCATGAGCAGGTGGAGGAAGGGCTTGAGTACAGAGGCCAAGTTCACAAACACTTCTGCCCACGAGTAAAAGAGCATATCACAGTGCATGATCTGATCCTGCTCTGCTTATCCAACAAAGTTGAATCAGATTGTAAACGTGTGTGTGTTTCTCTCTCTCTACAATATGGCACCCTCCAAATGCGTTGGTAATCTTATCAGAACTGCACAGCCGCAATGCCAACCAAAGTGGGGCAGGAACAGCATGTCATTTCCTATCAGAGTGGCAGTACAGGCAGCAGCTGAGCCAAGACCCCCCTGGGCATCCCTGCAGTGCTCCTGCCTTCATCCAGCCTTAATCACCCTTCACAGATCACACCATATGCTCATTCTGCCTCTCAAGCCGACTTCCAACAACAACCTGCCTAAAAAAACATCCTGAACTCACTCATGGTTCTCGTTCAACCTCAGCTGTACACTGCCAAAATACTGACTCAGCTCTCACGCTCCAGAAATTGAATCTTGTGCAAGTTTAAACGTATGAAGATATGGTATAAGGAATGTAATCGGCCTAATAATTAAAGGGCTGCGCAATTAATCAAGATCAATTTGAAATTGCTGTATGACCTTGTGCAATTATTAAGCCCTGTCCACACCAAGACAAATATTATATGCAAAAAATTTGCATTAAAGTGTTTGCATTTGCATCTTCAATGTGACTGATTTTTCACGGAGAGGTGTTCTAATTATTTTTCCATTGTTGTGAAGAAACCTGGCCAACCGATAGTCACGCTTTTGGTCACATGCTCAGAGCAGCTGCTGCTACATAAAACTACGACTTTTTGGCATTCACAAAAAGTAGTGTTATAGACCAAAGATTTTTGACACAACCCCCCTTAGTCTGCCCGGCACAAAAGAAACCAAATTAGATGTTTTTGAATGCATTTGAAGCATGAAGTTTTTATCCAATCACATTAATGATGTTAACAAATAAATCTGGCAATGCACCAGCAATTTATCCCAGCAGTTGCAGTCTTGACTGGTCTTAAAATAACATCCCAAAATCCTGAGCCATTTACACATCATCGTTTTCAACTAAAAACTGTATGCATTTCCACCATACATTTACACAACAACAAAAACAGTTACCATTATCATCTCCATATAAACAAAAGCGCATGCGTTTATTCGTATTCGCATTTTACATATTCAGTCTATAGGTGAAGTAAAGGCCAACTACTAACATTCCATGCAAAATGCAGCGTTTTTAGACATTTTCACAGATCCGTGTGAATGGGGATCATATTGACAATGTTTTCATCTGTACACAAAAAACGCAAAAGATAAACCTTTTTCTATTTTTAGTACATTGTTGTTGTGATCAGGCCCAAGACAAGACCGAAAAAACAAAGTCTCGACTACTTCAACACTAACGAACAATCTATTTTGTCAAGCGACAATTAATAGCAGAGAAAGAACGAAACTGGAACTGTCTCTCTTTTCTCTGTATTCTTGCATTTGGTGTTATTTGATCAAAACCGAAGATACAAAAATTCAGAGCGACTGTTTGAAACCATGTTAATACTGTTGGACTTCCTTTTTTTCTATACGTGACAAGCTGGTATCAGAAAATAAAAGTTACATAGTGCTTTGTCTCCTAGAGTAACCAGGATATTTCTTTTTTTACAGTGCTTTTTACAATAAAGATTTACAGTAATAACAGTAAAATAATGTAACAAAATTTGTTTCGGCTGTACAGCAGCTCTGGAGAAAACAGTGAAGTCATCGTCCAGCTCAGTTCAGTTCTCATACAATAGCATCAATGCAGGTCGATCATTAATGTTGAATATTAAATGTCTCCAACTAAGCAAAACAAAAGCCAAAGGCAACAGAGCCGACAGTGGTAAGGAACCCGAACTCCATCAGAAATTCACAAATTCAATGTTCATCTTTCATTGCTTTTCTGTCAAAAAACCCTAGAGGTTTTTAGACTAACATCTAAAAAGTAAAAAACATAATACAACAATAATAATTACTATTGTTATTATTATTATTATTATTATTAGCTGTAATTGTAATATTATTGTTGTTGTATGAGCAAATGTATGACCAAAAACAATTTTTTTTTGGAGTCAAAAAGCATCAGTGTCAAGTTTGTAGCTTTAACACCCAATTCTACATGATAGCTGATGTATCAATAGTAGCAAAAATGTATCCTATTACAGTTCAAATGGCATATTTGTCAAGATTAAGGTTGTTTTTTGCCAAATGATACTTAGTATTAATCTGTTTGTTTGCCATCAAAAACAACAAAGCTTTGTATTAGACCAGATTCTAGTATAATGCAAACAGTTCAAACTTTCAAAACACTAACAGTGGGTGAAGTGCTACAGACGGCACCCTGGCCTGGCGACGGAGAGGAAGCGGGGCTGATGAGGTGCTGCAGGAAGTAGGATTAAGTCTCTTGACGTGATCACAATTTAAAGAGGATTTGGCCAGCTGTACAACAAACAGCTGATCTGACATTGAGCATTAGATTTAGACCAGATAGCCTGAGCTACAGCCCAAATCCCTAAAAAGAAACCATCATCATGATTTGATGTGGAAGTGCTTCCTTCAAGGAATGGAACTGAAATGTAATACATTTACATTTATGTATTTGGCAGACAGCTCAAAATTGAAATCACTTAAATTATATTGAACGATTATAAATATGAATTGACTTAGAACACCCATGTCCGTAATGTCAGGGTGAACCTGTGAGACAGGCCACTCTGAACAAAGCCCCTCAGTCCAGCCTGCTGCAGGTCACTCAATATGCTGATGCCATCTAGCTGTCGCTACGCAACACAGCTCAGTCACAGATGTTAGGGACAAAAGCCAAGCTTCAATTCATCTCCTTTAAATCCATCTGGACACCAGTTGCCCAACTTCCTTCTGTCAACAGATAGATGGCAAGCACTACTAATCTAACAAAAATGTTTCAAATTCAGGCGTGCATATAAATATGGAAAAATGGCTGTTTGAGTGAGTTCGGAGCCTATAATTACACCGCGTCCTGCGGCATTGCTGCTCATTCCATCTGAAAACGCCAACCTTACTGAGAAAACAACTTGCTCCATTCCATTGTTTGAAGACATATTGAAGCAAAATAGATTTGACTGAATCTCTTGGGTGTTTGTTTCTACATCAGAAAAGCTTTATAGAACATTGCATAGCAATTAACTGTAGATTTCTGTCAATAGCATGATTTTCAGTAAACGGTGTTCATCAAATTAAGACTGGAATGAAGTGACATTGCAAAATGGGAAATACAGGATTAAATAAGGGGATTAAAAACTGTACATATTAATAAGTAATAAATTGTGAATGTGTATGTACATATCTTAATCATTTTTTAATCTGATCTGTTAAAATTAAGTGTTATAATTCATAAAATGTAACTTTTTGGGAGGTTGTACCTAATGACGTCTGACATTTTAAAAGGAGCACCAATACAATCAATACAAAAATGTATCATTCATTTATCTTGTAAATGTAGCTATTTTTACTGATACATGTTTATTTGGGATTGTTTTATGTTTTGATTTGGGATAACTTAAACTGTAATAATTATTTAAAGACTTGGAAGAACAAAATATTGCTTATATCCTCTCTGTGTACCTTGTGTCAGTATTATCCACCTTATTTTGCACGTTCTGTGAAATGTGCAAACATTATAACAAAATGCAGTAAAATGGTAAAATAATTAATCATTACCCAATCATTTACCATAACAAATAACAGTTTGCAATATCAAGCAGCACAGACGGTAATGGGACAGATGAGACCGGAAGCCTTGACATATTTATGATACAAATGGCCGCACCCACACTTATGTTAAATATAAGATGGATAAAAGCCCTCTCATTAACGTTTTATCAGTTTTAAACAATTTAAAAGCATATGTAAAAGCTATGTACAGATCCTCCCTTGATGAACATAAAGAATGTCTGAGAAAATGGAGAGACCCACGTTGCTAAGGAAGGACTGGCGATTTTAAAGGCAGGGCTTAAGGCCAAAGCGTCAGTTGGCTAATGATTTATATTAGGCGTGTTATATTACAGAGATATCTCAAATCTGGTAAAAACCGGTCTAAATCTAATTCTTTTTGTAAAGAAGTCAACAGTGTCGGCTATGCAATCGCAGCTGAACTATACATATGTTCTAGATAAGAGAGAGCACAAACACAGAAAAACATGGAGGCAAGAGAGGCAGTGAGAGGAAGTGCTTGGTGTTCAGAAAAACAGGACATTAAGTTGGCTGAACTCCATCGGATTCCTTTAGAACACAGGAAGCCTTTCAAGATGTCAGAGATGCAAGTTGGCAGTGGGGTTTTCCTCAGAATATATATATATAAATCTCACAAAATGAAACATTATAGAACAAAAAAAGCTATTTTTATACAGACCGATCACCTCGTCTCATGCACACCTGGACAAGGGGCTGTTCATAATCATATCAGAAAGCTTGCAACTTGTTTTTAATAATCAATTTGAACTTACTGCATTGTTGCTAACTAACTAACTAATAGTAGTCACTCATTTATAAGTAAGTCACTATGTCGCTAATTTGAACTTTATGTCCTAATTTCAAGAAAGACCTTATAGACGGCTGGTGCGGCCTTTCCCTTGTGTCCGTGTTCCATTTTATGAATGCAGAGATTTATGCCATAAAGAGTTTAAAAGGAAATGTCCTGGACACATCTCAAAGAGCTGCTTATCTCAAAAAGTCCTTTCCACATTCTTTTGGAGAAAAAACAGCAAACAAAACAATGACATCCACTGTGTTAAGACCCCTCCACATCAGCAGTAACGGAAGCCCAACACCCACAAAGTGTAAATGCTTTATTGAAGTGACTTTCATTCTCATTAAGCAGCTGTCAGTCTTGTGTCTGCCCTTCCCATTACACAAAACCCCTCACACACTCGAGACCTTCTGAATGTTAACAGAACTCCACCACTGTCACCTACATAAACACACCCAACAAATGCAAAACGTGACCATACCTGACACAGGCAATGGTGCGCTTGCTATAAATGAGACAGCTGCAGGAAGAACAAGGATGAGTAATGGGAAGCACGGTTGGAGAGAAAGAGAGGGCAAGGAAGGATAAAAGTGTCAGATATTATATTTGTCAAAGAGAGAGAAAGAATGTAATAAAGAAGGAGCTGTCAGCGAGAGGAAGGACAGCATCCTATATGTAAACACACACACACACGTTTGTTTTTGTGAAATGTGGGGACATTCCATAGGCGTAATGCATTTTATACCGTACAAACCGTATTTTCTATCCCCTACACTGCCCCTGAACCTACCCATCACAGGAGACTGTGCAGTTTACTTTCTGTGATAAAAACCTCATCCTGTGTCATTTATAAGCATTTTGAAAAGTGAGGACATGGGGAACGTCCTCATATTTCACCCTCTTTTGTAATACCTATGTCATACCCATGTCATAATACACATTTGTGTCCTGATATTTCACAAAAACATGCCCACACACACACACACACACAGAGTGAAATATAATATTGCCTCCTAGCCCCTAATGATGTATCCAGGTCAGGAGTATATGTGTGTGTGTGTGTGTGCTGTGTGTGTGTGTGTGTGTGTGTGTGTGTGTGTGTGTGGACTGGTAATCCCTACGGTATGGGGACAAAATGTCCCCACAAAGATGGCAATATCCAAAATCCTTGTCCTTGTGGGGACATTTTTTGTCCCCAAAAACACACTAAGTGATGTTTTTGAAAATGTAAAATGCAGCATGTCTCCTGTGATGGGTAGGTTTAGGGGCAGGGGCAGTGTAGGGGAGAGAAAATACGGTTTGTACAGTATAAAATGCATTACGCCTATGGAATGTCCCCATAAAACATGGAAACACAACGTGTGTGTGTGTGTGTGTGTGTGTGTGTGTGTGTGTGTGTGTGTGTGTGTGTGTGTGTGTGTGTGTGTGTGTGTGTGTGTGTGTGTGTGTGTGTGTGTGTGTGTGTGTGTGTGTGTGCACATGTGTGTGTGTGTCTTTAAACAATTTTTTAAGTATCATTAATTACTCACCCTTATGTCATTCCAAACCCATAAGACATTTGTTAATCTTTGGAACAAAAATGACAATCTTTTTAATGATATCCGAGAACTTTCTGTCCCTCCATTGACAACATACACAACTACAACTTTCAAGTCCTAGAAAGGTAGTGAAGACATCATAAAAGTAATCCATGTGACTCCAGTGGTTAACTCCAACCTCAATTTCATGAAGCAACAGGAGTGCTTTGCTTAAGCAAAAAAAATTAATTTACCACCTTAATTTCAAAATATAAATCTCCAAAGCGTTCATGCAACAACGTCTGCTTTCATGTCAACACATGTGTCGTGGTGGTCTCGTGAATACGCATTGGAGATTAATATTTTGTAAATAACATGGTAAAATGATGGGGGGGGGGGGTTCCGCAAGAAAAGTACTTGCATCACTTTATAAAATTGAGGTCACATGGATTACTTGTGTGATGTCTTTACAACCTTCCTGGGGCTTGAAAGTGGTAGATGTGTAGCTTGACAATGGAGGGACAGAAAGCTCTAAAATTTCATTAATTTCATTGTTCCAAAGATGAATGAAAGTCTTACTGGTTTGGAAGGACATGAGGGTGAGTAATTAATGACAGAACTTACATTTTTGGGTGAACTAATCCTTTAAGAACAATCCTAAATGAATATTGAATGAATATTGTAAAATGGCAACCTAGGCTCATTGGAAATACGTGACTCTGCCTACATTTTTGCAAACCCTGAAATATGTACCTCCAGGTACATTTCCCTGCACTTTTCAGGTGAAACGTCCACTAGAGGCGCTAAGTGGTATCTGTTTTTCTCAACCCCTTCCCTAAACCTAACCATTTGTGTATTATAAAAAAACAGGATATAACAGTCAGATATGACTGCAGGCACAATTTATTTAAAAGTACAAATATTCTGAGTGTTTCGAGGCCAAACGATTGATTTTTGCAAAGAAAATCCCTAAAAGCGATCAGTGTTGAGTCCACCCGCTGAATATATGTTTTTTGGCAGGGTTCCCTGCTTAATTGAGCATTTCCGGCGCTAAATATAACATAATTGGTGTCACTTCAACCCGCGGACATGAAAAACAGCCGCGTAACGGTAGCAATTAGCCCAATTCCGCGGGAAAACCGGGGACTTGGCAACACTGGTGTTCACACGGAGCGGCAGATTGGATCATCATTTCAGCGATTAAAACATTAAGATCAACTCTGTTCTTCACATGAAGATATCGTATGACTTCAGAAGACTTGGAATGCAACATGAGTTAATACTTTTACACTGTTTTGGTCAGTTTTTGCAATAAATACCTGTGACTGTACTTTTATTTGTCTGTTATGTGTTTTATTGTTGAGAAGTGGGTAGGAGTGGGGTTAGTTGCTCCAAAATATAAAAGTAGCCTTTAAATATTCATAAAATCATGTCTACTTTTACAAATGCAAAGAATTAAATGTATTTCAATAGGAATTTAAATTCATGCTTACACCACGGTTTTCTTGAATTGTGCAGGGAAACGTACCTGGAGGTACATATTTTAGGGTTTGCAGAAATGTAGGCAGAGTCAAGTATTTCCAATGAGCCTGGGTTGAAATATGGGCTATAAAGAAAGGCATTAAACTTCAATGCAACTTCCGGTTGCATGAAACCTCTTGTTTATTGACTTAAAGGTATCCCTGAGGGTGGGTTTCTTTTTTTCAGGGGGTTCAAAACCCGTAAGACCTTCATTCATCTTCCGCACACAAATGAAGATATTTTTGATGAAATCCTCTGACCTCTCCATAGACAGCAATTTAATTAACACTTTCAAGGCCCAGAAAGGTAGGAAAGACATTGAATGGTATATGGACTTATCTAACTCTGGGGGATACAGTGAATAAGCTAAAGTCCCCAAAAGTCTGCATGTTCCTTTAAGGGAACTCTAAAGTAATTAAGGGAAAATACTTAATGACAGCCTTAAAGTTCCTTAAGTGGACCTTAGATTTTTCTTGCAACCCATGTTTCACAAAGGGTACCCTTAATCTTATAACTAAGGGCTTTCATGCAACCGGGCCCTGAATCTTATTGAAAAAGTTATTTTTGAAAGTCAAAGGAGGAAATGTTCTAGAAAACATGACCCCACAAGGTCAAATTAAATATTTTATGATTGGTATAATTTTCTAATCAATTAAAAATTATATCTGTGATTTTTGCAACCATTACCATTATTTGTGAGATTTTGTTATTTGTTTAGCAATAAAAATGAAATGCATTAGATTAAAGGTCATATGACGCTTTTTAATATTTTCATTTTGTTAGAGGGTGTAATGTATGTGTTTGTGCATGTGTCTGCAAAGTTACAAAGCCAATAGTCTCCCACAAAAGGGGTTTATTCTATCTAACAGAGAACACTGAATCAGACTAAAACACCCTGATCAAAGTCAGATATTACTTTATCTAACGTCTACATCACAATTTGAAATTAGCATAACGCCTGTCCAAAAGGTACACGCATGAAAGAACAATTGGAATGCCGTGGTGTTCTAATGTTGGTTCAGATCGATCGGCTTGATCATCGGCATTTCTTACAGAATCCGACTTGGACTGATACAGTACAATAAAACCAACATTATTATCTGTTTGCATTTACAATTGCTTTTGAAGCTGAAATTCTTGATTATGGTTAGCAACGTTACATCTCAGACACATGCTTGAGGAGTTTGGCCAATCACAACGCAATGGGTCAGCTATCCAATCAGAGCACTCTGGACTTTCTGGAAGGAGAGCCTTTGTAGAACCCGGAAACTCAATCAGACAAACTGGGAATAGTGGTGCTGCTAATAAACAAAACAACAGCCTTTTAAAATAGCATCATATGGTCTCTTTAAAATATAAAACAAACAAAAAAATGTATTAACCACAATTCATTATCATGTTCTTATTAAGGGGGAAAAATATTATTTGATTGTATGCTTATTGTATGTTATATAATTGTTTATCTAACCGATCTCACACCAAAAAAAAGAAAAAAGAGATTCATGTCAGCGTGCCATATTCGTACCATGTATGTATTGCAGTGATCTCTAAAATAAAAAGATCAGTATTTTCAACATAATTATTTATAAGAACACTAAGTGTTTAATAAACAATTTACACTGTCATTAAACATTAATGCTACAAGGTTTGTGACCTAACAACCTACTAGATCCACGCACATACACTGATTTTTTCAGTGCACCAACAAATTTAGGCTAATTATTGCAAATTGGCTGTTTAGGCGGTGTTGGCGGGGCCCCACTCTCCACAGTGGAAGCCCTGGTGCAGCGGTGTATCATCAAGGGACATGTGGCGCCGTCTTTTAGCATGCACAAATAATGGGAGACGGGAGCCTGACCTAGATCTGCAGCCAAACTGAGACCCACTGATTCCCTCAGCATTCAGAATAATGCGAGTAAACAGGCAAAACAACCCCGTATCACAGAAAAAGAACGGGTCAGATTCCATCTCAAAACAACCACGTGCACTTTGTGTTTTATTAAACAGTATGGTAAACACAAGACGCCTTCAAGTATGCAAACTTGCAAACTCAAAGGATAAAAAGCATGACGGATGACAAGACAAATAAACTGAAAAAAAGAAGAATACAATGATCTGTATATATTAAAATGTTATAATATTATATATTATAAATTTCATCTATAGGTTCTCATACTTTTGCATGAATCTATACTATTATAGTATGGAATCACAGCTCACTGCCGCCACATAGTGGTGTGAATGCGCTACTACAAATCAGAACAGAGGCTGCTTTTGTGCCGCATATTTTGAAGGCCACATATCTCATTTGTATTCATGCTAACAGAGTGTCCTTACAAGTCTATAAATAAACCCATGAAGACACACAGGAACGAGAGGGTGTTGATTTCATATTATGAGGCATTTGGAGCGAAAATGGGAAGCCGCAGTAATATACTTACACCGTCATCCAAAAAATCCAATACATCCACAAACATGTGTTTTGCATGTGATGTACATCAATGGCCAGTAACACACCTACTGTATGTGAGCTCATCATGTATGCTGTGCATTGGGATATGGGGTATTCTTAATGAATTATCAGAATGATGAAAATTGCATGTAAATGGGAGTGAAGAGGTTTGCTTGTGTCATGCAAACATCTTACTGCAACTAAGTCTTAACTCTGATTATGGGGATCACATTTATATGTGTACATGTAAACAGTCACTTTTGATCAATATAATGCATCCTTACTGAACAGAAGTATTACTTTCATTAAATGTATAAAAATGTTTTATGTGTATTTATATAGCAACAAAAAAAGAAACATCATCTCACTTTCAACTACTTTTTGTATGAACATAATGTTCAACAACTGAGACATAAGCTACACAAATCTGACATACACTGACGAATGGAAATGGAATAATGACTCCCTGAACAAAGGCGGGTTCACTATCAAAAGTAGCAGTCAGTATGTGGTGTGGCCACCAGCCGCTTTAAGTACTACAGAGCATCTCCTCATTAACATTTACCAGTTCTTGCTGTGAGATGTTACTCCACTCTGCCATCAAGGTGTTTACAAGTTCTTGAACATGTCTGGGAGGTCATATGGTTACACATGGTTTGGCACTGCAAGTACAATCAGCTGTCTACCTGTAGCTACCTGTACCTGTGTCTTACATTACAGACAGCGCAGTTTATGGCCCTGGCAAAATCTGCAGCCCTCAAGCCTTTCCAGCAGGTCTATGGCATGTTCACACAAGTGATCAGGGACCCTGGACATCTCTGTCCCGGTGTTTTTTAGAGTCAGTAGAAAGGACTCTTTAGTTATTGTAAATGTGACCATAATTGTCTACCGCCTGCAAACTGATCAAACAATAATTGTTTCAACACGCAAGTAAATCATGAAAAACACTTTTTAAACCTGTTCCAATACTGACACAATTATCTTTAAAATACAGTATACTGAAATAAATCTGTGTTTATTATATGTTTATTATATTATAATATTATACTACTAGTGAAAGTTTTGGAACTGTGTGAGTTCTTGTGGTGTCGTGAGTGAGTCATATATTATAATATATATATATATATATATTTATTAGGCATATTGTGTGGGAGGGGGCTTCCTAATATTGTGTTAGTTCCTTTGCTGCCAAAACAGCCCTGACCCATCGAGGCATGGACTTCACTAGACCCCTGAAGGTGTGCAGTGGTCTCTGGCACCAAGTCCTGTAAGTCATGAGGTGAGGCCTCCATGGATAGGACTTGTTTGTTCAGCACATCCCACAGATGCTCAATTGGATTGAGATCTGGGGAATTCGGAGGCCAAGTCAACACCTAAAACTCGTTGTTTTGCTCAACAAACCATTCCTGAAGCATTTTTGCTTTGTGGCAGGGCACATTATCCTGCTGAAAGAGACCATAGACACGAGGGAATACCATTTTCATTAAAGGGTGTGCATGGTCTGCAACAATGCTTAGGTAGGTGGTGTGTGTCAAAGTAACATCCACATGGATGGCAGGACCCAAGGTTTCCCAGCCGAACATTGCCCAAAGCATCATACTGTCTCCGCCGGCTTGCCTTCTTCCCATAGTGCACCCTGGTGCCATCTGTTCCCCAGGTAAGCGACAAACATGCACACATGGCCATCCACGTGGTGTAAAAGAAAACATGATTCATCAGACCAGGCCACCTTCTTCTATTGCTCCATGGTCCAGTTCTGATGCTCACTGGCCCACTGTTGCCGCTTTCGGCGGTGGACAGGGGTCAGCATGGACACCCTGATTGGTCTGCGGCTATGCAGCCCCATACGCAACAAACTGCTATGCACTGTGTATACTGACACCTTTCTATCAAAACTAGCATTTACTTCTTGAGGTATTTGAGCTACAGTAGCTCATCTTTTGGACGCTGTTGCCAGTTCACCACTGTTCCTTCCTTAGACCACTTTTGATAGATACTGACCACTGCAGACCGGGAACACCCCACAAGAGCTGCAGTTTTGGAGATGCTCTGACCCAGCCATCACAATTTGGCCCTTGTCAAACTCGCTCAAATCCTTACACTTGCCCATTTTTACTGCTTCTAACACATTCACTTGGAGGACAAAATGTTCACTTGCTGCCTAATATATCTCACCCACCAACAGGTGTTGTGATGATGTTATTCATTTCACCTGTCACAATGTATGGACGTATGCATGCATATATATTCAATAATTTTTTTTTTCAATATATATATATATATTATATATATATTATATTTATATATATATAATACATACATACATACATACATACATACATACATACATACATATAGAGAGAAAAAAATGTTTTTTAGACAAACACAAAAACATCATGACAACAGTAATGGCTTCACAGAGCACAAATAGCATGAGGTTGCAAGAGGCTGTCTTTACTCTCGTTGCTATTCCAAGTGATGGACAGAGTGATGGACAGACACAGGCATGCATGAAAACAAGCGCACACAGGCTAGAAAAATTCAAAATGACAAAGGCCAGGCAGTCAAAGAGTCAGGCAGACAAGGCAGAGAGCTCCAGGCTGCCTGGATTTTTGGACTGTTTTCCTGTCTGCTGCCTTGAACATAATAGCTCAGGATAGTCACTACTAGTGAAAGTTTTGGAACTGTGTGAGTTCTTGTGGTGTCGTGAGTGAGTCAGCGTTGTCCTAACATCATTTCCCTGCAGTTCCACAATGATTAATCATATGGTGATTGACTCAAAAACTTCCCATATGCAAATATGTCATATATTTTAAATCAGCTACTAAATAGGCAGTATCTAGATTTTCTTGGTTGCGAACAGCATTTTACGTTGATTTAAAAATATATACCTCAACTCATATTTAAAAAAATAGCTTGGATTGAACTTTATATTTACACCGATCAATGTGCTATATGGAGAACTTTAAATGTTTATGCAATTTGTCCATTTATTTTTAGTGGTGAAGATTGAGAACCACTGCTCTACAAGTGAAAGAAGATTTTGACTCAGTATTTGTGGATTCAATAGGAACATGTTTTTGGGCAAGAAAAGAGTCCCATTTAGTGCAGAGAAACAGGGTTCTACGAGCCTGAAAGGAGAATAATCACGGGTCTGTGCACACAGCTAACCTACGTCTCCTGGGAGGAAGAACAGCCAGATGCGATTTACAGCATAATTCAATTGCATACTGTATTAGGTCACAAAGGGCGACTAAACTCATTCCTCTACATAGATCTCCAAAGCACTCAAGACAGCCCTCTAATGTCTCGCCTCCTGCGCACGTCCTTCTCAATTGTTCGACTGCTTTGGCTATATCCCTTTCCAAAGTGAAACCATTATGTGTATCTAGCAAACAATGTGCCATTTCACCGTTTTCCTCAGACCGAGAGAGTGGGAGAGATGGGGTAAAGAGAAAATGAAGTGTGTCACAGCACCAAGCCACAGCAACAATGTCTGAACACACACAGAAACCTCACCATCTGTGAGTCTATTCAGTTTCCTAACAAAGATCAGAGACAAAAAAGGCTCTACAAAAACCAAGAAAATCCCAGGATAAAATCACTTCCTCAATCTTTTCCGTCCACTCATGTCCAGACAAAAATGATGCAAGCAGAATTCAGTTATTCACAGGGGTCAGACGGAAATTCTGAGCTGGTCAGCAAATTGAGTTAAGAAACATGATGTACGTGACGCAAGCACTGCTTTAATATGTCTCCGTGAGAGAACCAGGGAATTGGACTGCACCAGAGATTTTCATCCAAGGAAGAAGAAGAGGAGGAGGAGTTTGTCAACCTCCTCCGTCTGTATCGCTGGAAAAAGAACAGTCAATAAGGCTCAAATTGGATAAAATCATAATGGCATCAATGAAATGCTTTCTTTCAAATAAATGGCCTCTGTTCTCACTGCTATAGCTATAAAGGCCCTTTCATAGCAAACTCATGTAAAAAAGTGAAAAGAATCATAGACCCATGGTCTATTTACACCTAAAGCAAAACAAACATCTAGCCTATTGGAGTAAATGAAAAAGGAAAATACGCATATTAAAACAGATGGAGCAACGCACTTGGCTCTACCATACAGATATCAGAAGTCACCAGTCTAATTATATAAATAAAAAACAAAGACATGTCCTTGTACTTAAGTAAAGTCATTCGCATAGTGAAATTTAATCATCAATGTCAGCAGCGAAAACACTGCAATAAAGCGAGATTAAATCCATAAAGTGTCCGTGTATTTCAGTGAATTTAGGGGGGCTCTGGTTGCTGTGCACTGAGGCCACCATTTCATTTACTGATTCTGATACCCAAATTTTGTGCAAGAGCCGATGTCGGGTGGGGGGGGTTAGAATATCTGGTTCCACTTTATATTTGGTAGCCTTAACTACTATGCTTACATCAAAAAAGTACAATGTAATTATTGTGTTCATATTGTATTACAAAACACTTTCGCTGATATTGAGGTGGGATACAGGTAGGGACAGGTGTGGTGGTGGTACGGGTAAGTTTATTATACATTTTAACTACAGAAATGAAATACAGATGTTATTACATATATGCAGGCAATTTTCAAAATATATGTACAATGTAAAAACATGTATGTACACAATAAGTGCATTGAATCAAATTTATCATTTAAATGTTAGTACATAGCAGTTAAGGCCACCTAATATAAAGTGGGTCCGAATATCTCAATGGGTCTCATTAACTAAGCATGCAAACGATTTTAAGAAAAAATCACGATTCACCAAATATTTCATAATAATTTTTTGTCTAAATTTACAAAAAAAAATAGGGACAACTGAAACCACACGTACTCAAAAATAACTTACTCTGTATGGCTTTATAATCGTTAAGAAGTTATATTTCATCCTAACATGACTATAATGAAGTATATTGCATTCAATTGTATTATATAATCCATATATAAAATTATATAATGAAATGATTAAATAATACAATTTAATTCCATCTTAAATACATTCGATCATATTCAGTTAAAGAGTAAGAAAAGCTGCGGTATAGCTTCAGCTTCACAAAACGAAATCTTAAATGTGTCCCCTTCTTGATACACGATCACTGATTAACATCTTTGGTTTTGATGAGAAAATAAATAAACTATACAATGATGGATTAGAACCTCTGGCACGCTTAACGAAAATTCTACCACTAGACCATCAAAAGTCCACACACACACTCACAGCGGGTCTATGTATTTATTCACTAACATAAAGAATCTCTGATTACAACATAAAGACTACAAAATATTGTGTTGTATAGCAGACATAAGGATGAAACTATCATCCCATTTCTGGACACACACACTCCTATCGCAGATTTTTTATTGATTTATTGACCTGAGGGGAGGGTTTCTGGCAGACCAATCACAGCGCTTGCAGTTCGCATAGAATTCACGCGTTGTTACATTTTTGGAGGTGCGCATAAGGGTACACTAGCTACAGGGTAATATTACTATTACTATTACTAGTACACCAGAACTATTACTATTTGTATTCTTATAAACTATTCATTCATGATAAATAATTAGTACAAAATAAATAAGATTAGATAAGATGATAAGATGGAACAAATAAATAGGCTAAATATAAAATGTAATTCATGTACCCTCATAATCTTTCAATAAAATAACTTGGAGCAACATCTGTTCTCTAATGACGTGTTTACTGGCATGAGGGTGGGACAACCTGTCACTCACAAGAGATCGACCAATAGCAAACCACAATGATCAAGTCAAGAAGCTGTTTCCCGAAGATATATGCGACAAAAGGGAAGAAAAGACTGCCGCAACTTTAGTTCATGCCGACTTTAAAACAGTTCAATAGAAGAGCTGTGCTTCAGTCTACAATCCGTCTTAGGGAACGGATGCCATGTGACAGGCTTCAGTGTCAAAGTTATGGCTGCCACTGAGTGTGCATAATTTAGTCACAGTTTGTCCCCCTTGATCACTATTCCTGTCTCTGAGTCGAGCGCAGTGCTGCGGTATGACAGACAGATGGCAGGCAGAAAGACTGACGGGCGATTGGGAGACGCCGTCAGCGTACTGACAGTCACATCACAGATCAAAGTGCACAAGCAAGAGATGTAACCTCAGCACACAAAGATGACAGACACACTCGCTCTCAAACACGCACAACTAGATGACTGACTCGAGAGGGGAAATGGCATCATCCTGCGTCACCAAAAAACTCTCACACCCCCTCCTTTAAAAGTGAGTCACTGTTGTTCCTGAGAAAACTCTCGCAAAGTCAGCAAAGCAATAGCAGCCAGCAAAGGGGAGGGGAGGAGAGAAAGGGGAGTTTTGGACCTCTAAATTGCAGAGCACTGAGGATTTTACAGAGCCAGTTTTGGCTGTAAGAAAAAGAGAACAGGGGCCTGAAACCCTGAAATGCAGTTCTGAAAGTGCAGATATCCTTCTTAAATGCCTCACATGTAGAAGGGTTTAGGGGGGACTAGTAGTTTTAACAACATCCGAAATGTTAAAATTAACCTAAATGATTGTGTATCTCACGCAGACCTTCTTGCCTGTAATTTTACTCAAAAGCTGAAACATTCTTCTCCTTTTGGGTTCTGCAAAAGAAAACATGCATACAGGTTTGCGTCTGCAAGTGCTCAAGTCTCCATTTGCTAAATTTCGTTATGCAACTGCACTTAAGATATGAAGTACGGGTGTGTGTGTGTGTTTTTTTTTTTTTTTTTTTAACTCGGCGAGTATTTATTTCAAGATGTCAGTGATCCTGTTGTGTGTTCCAGATTTTCTGTCTGTGGTTTGGAATCTAAACTAAAGTGAAATACTTACCTAAAATTTATTGAAAACGAACCTGAAATGCATCTTAAAGGGATTGTTCACCCAAAAATGAAAATTACCCCATAATTTACACACCCTGAAGGCATCCTAGGTGAATATGACATTCTTCTTTCAGACGAATACAATCAGAGTTATATTAAAATAGGTCCTGGCTAATCCAAGCTTTATAATGGCAGTAAAATGTGAAGCTCAAAAAAGATTTTGAATTTTGAAAAATGATTGTATTCGTCTGAACGAATATACACCTGGCTTGAGGGTGAGAAAATCATGGGGTAATTTAAATTTTTGTGTAACCCTTTAACATTTGCAACTGATTATATTTTTATTGACAACGCCTGCATGCATTGCTTCTTGGGTAAAGGCATTTCCAAAACAAAATTAAAATGCTAAATTAAATAGCACTATACCACAAAGTACTACTTTTATTTGGCCGTGTACCACAAACAGCGTAAATACCATTTGGTACATGAATCTGAATCTGGAGTACAATGTTTTTTTGTGTGTTTTTTTACATTGTGGCGAGGTAGACGAGTGAGAGACGTGGGAGGAGCGAGAGGAGATTGTGCATGATTGAAGAATGAATGTCACCTGCGAGTCACACCTGTCTCGTGTCCTCTCATGAAAGAGCTCGGAGGCATGTAAGGACCAGGCCTGGACTTTACGTTGTGTTTTATTTACGGTTTTTTGTTATGTGTGTCCGTGAGCGGTCGTCCGTGAGCGGCTTGCCGCGGTTTACTTTCAGTTTGTTTGTTTATTTGATTAGTCTTTTAAATGTTCGCCGGTTCCCGCCTCCTTCCTTCCCTTATCTACGAACTTCATTACATACATGTACCATGATCATAGACAGTAAAAGAAATGGACACAGCGTCCCCATAGAGTTCAACAGAGAAAAGCGAAGTCAATTAGAAGCACTCACTTCCTGATGGCTGAGAGTAATGCGCAGCCTCAGACTGAGCTTGACGACGAAGATGTGACGTGAGCAACCTGTCTGACAGTGTGCAGTTGTCCAAAGTCAAATCTGAATCACGTTGTTGAAATATTTTGACCTGTTGCTTTTGGCTCTCTATGGGCTTCTCCTCATGCTTCTCCCTTGACTATATCAGACTTTATACGTCCCCCCGATTGCCTCATAAACAGTAAAAGATTGCCTGCAAACTTCTCCTCCTGTCTATAATTTCTCTACTATGCGACGAGTCGCATGGTTATGATGCAATCGTTAGCCGTTTTTTTACAAAATCGTCTTCTAAGGGGCGATAGTGTAAGATACAAGGTAATGGAGACTTTTATACATTGTCATGTTTCTTTAGAAATAAACAATGGACAAATGGAGTCTTTACACGCCTCAGATGTACAGTTATTTGCTGTCAAAGTGACGCCAAAATGAATGGGAGTTAATGGAATGCTAACAATCAGGTGATGGCTTGGTCAGCAATGGCTGCCCCTATGGACAGTATGCTTTCCGGGGGCTGGATTTACCCCCTTGACCATGATCTTTTTTAACCGTTTTGTAAATACCATGGTACATGATGAATATGGTAAATTGTAACAAATTGTAAATAAGTAAATGAACATTAGGCTATTTTTTTTTTTAAAGAAAATTCAACGTGGTGTCATTTTTGGATACGTTTTGTCTTGACAGTAGGCTATATGCATATTGTATCTTTGCTCATTATACTATTTATTTTTTTATTTTTTTACTTAATGGTAATCATGCATTTATTCTTATTACAGCTGCTTGCTTTTGCCTTCATATTTATAAAAAATAAAATAGCTTAATCATAATTAGCTATTATAAACCATTTTTTGGACTTGAAAAAAAACTGGTCTTGTTTTGTGAAACTAGCCACACAGTAGGATGTAATGACTTTTTTTTTGCTCAAAATACAGTTCAAAATAACCCTTTTCCTGTATGCAAGTTTTGAATCAAAATGTGTTTTCCAGATATTACCAGTCATCACCCGAACACAGTTTTGGTCCTCCCCACTTATCAGACCAGAGTTGCAAACTCAACTTTGTCTCAGCAAGGTGAGTACACGGCAAACTAGACTGTTCTGACAGTGCACATGCAGTATAGACAGCTTTGAAATAAGAGAGCGGCCTAGTTTCGCCACACCTTGCCTGTTGCTTCATGTAAGACGCACCATTAGCACGTCTAATTTATATTTAGATCTTGTTCCATTAGTGGTTACATGTGCGCTAACAATCATATCGCAAACTGAGCAGCTTATTATTGATTTCTATGAGTATACTGATATGATTAGTTAAAGTACTTCCTGTAGTTTGGGAATAATAATAGCATTAGCATGAAACAGGATCCTGCACATTCACACTGAACTCATCAAGCATCCAATGAGCTGTTGATGCGCAAATACCCACAATACTGCGCAGAAATGCATACCCTGGAGGGACAGGCTCTACTCCCTGAGCACCACTTTTGAACGTTCAGGCTTATCTACCACTGAGAGATTTGAGAACAGCTTCAACTCCCAATGTGATATAACTGCTAACAGGCAGTGCTAATAGGGGTTTAACAATACACTTATGTCGCGATTCGGTTCAATACACGATACTGATCTCACAATGCAATACTCATTTATACACAATATCACAATTCATGATATTTAGCTAAAAGAGATATGTTAAGTTTTTTTAATTACTACTTCATGGACATATGATAGCAATAAACAGTTAACAAAAAGTACAGTTCTTTAAAATGATAAATTTGCTATTACATAAGAGTTTCACTTGAATCGCCTCCGCATGCACAGGGTAATAGTAACACCAGAATAGAAATATTCAGGATTTGGCTTAGCTAACAATATAGAATTATGTTAAAAATATATGTTTGCTCTCTGACTACATTTATTAATTACTTACAATATTGTCAAAATGTCCATCTTGCTGTATGTATTTGACCGTTTAAACGCAGTATGCCACTCATTTTGGTACTTGCGACTCACTGTTTGAGAATTTGAAAATCCGTTTTGAAAATTGCCCTGTGAAATACGTTTTAATTTTTCCCAAATTCCCTTTTATTTATTTCTAAATTCTATTTTTCTACATGTAAATTTTTCTGGATTCCATTTGAATGATTTAATCAAAAAATATTGATTTGTATTACATGTATTAATTTGTTTTGTTTACAAAATAGGGCCTAAATTATTTGTGTTGTGTATTTTAGTTTTCTGGTAATCAAAATAAGGCATAAAACATTAATTTATTTTTTATTAAATGAAATTTAAATACACCATTTCATTTTTTGACAAACAAAGTGCTGCACAACAGATGTTTACAGTTAAAATTTAAACATGGAGGAAACATTGTGTGATTATTCTTTTAAAAATAAAGTTTTAATAATCAATGTATTATTATTGTTATTATTATTAATAGTAGTAGTAGTATTACATTAAGACATATATTGCACTGTAGTAATACAATAGTACATATACAATTGTAATATATTTCTGTCACAAGTTAAACCCAACTTTTATTTTGACGGGTTGCCATGAAGATCTTGAGTTTCTGTGTGTTTATATGACAGTTTCTCTCAAATTAATTAGTAAAATGTAAATGAAGTGACACTCAGAGAAACTGGAGATTAAGTTCATGTCATCCTATTGTAACACCGCGAGCATCATGCGTGCTTCAGTGTGTGTGGAAAATTCATTCATTCATTCACACAGAATGAATGAGCTCGAAACCTGCGGGAATCACTATTTAACCGGAGCGAATGAGACGAGTGTGTGAGAGGAGGTGTGTGTGTCACTTCGCCACCGAAAAGAGAGAGAGAACGCGAAGCTGACATTATTGCCTGCCGCTGGCAACAAAACAGACCGGCTCGGAAACAGTAAGACGTGAGAATGATCAACAATAATATCACACTGTAACTTTTGATCATTTTTAAAAGATGAAATCAAAATGTCTGTTAATGTAGTCCTCCAAGATGACAAAATTAACTTTTATATATAACATTGAGAAATGTTTGTTTCTCTTGTGGGAAAACTCAATCATCCGCTCTAGAATGACAGCTACTTCTCAATTTGTTCAGTTTGAAAGCATCTTCACTGCTTACATTCAGGGTACAGATTTCAAGTGACTTTGCCAGGCTGCCAAGTAAAGCTAATGATCATTCGAAGAAAAAAAGAAACCTTCAGTGGAATTACATCAGCACAGGAAGATCAACCTGTACTCAAAATAGTGATGAACTGAAATAAATTATTTTGGAGGATGCACAATATTTGTATATAAGTAAATATTGGCAGACATCCTAAATCTGATGAATAAATATAATAAAAGAAAATGATCATGGTATTGGTATTTTATAATATAACTTCATATGATATAAAATATAATACAACAATTAAAATATTGTTAAAAAATGATTAAAACTATTAAATCAAACAGAGATCTAGCGTTTTGAAATAGAACACAATATCTAAAAATATCTCTAAAAATCACTTTTGGGTAATATTAGCACATCTATATACCCTGCTTACATGAGATTTAGGTTAGTCTCGCACTTTCTGAGTGCATATGTGTAATCTGTTCAAGAACTGGAACCACTCTTTATTACCCAGTATCCAAGGGGTGTAGGTAAATTTGCAAATGTAAATATCTATTACATTTTTTATTTATAATATTGGAATTACGTCACACACTGACTGTGCATGCAAAATTAGTGAAAGTATTATAAACTGAATTTGCAAGTGTGTTTGAATTTTAACCACAATGTGCTTCCCATGGACCAATGAGAAGCATTCACTCTCATTGTACACTTCAGGCACAGAAGGGATGTGCGTCTCAACTTCAACTCTTCCTGGCAATATATCACCATCAATCAGTGTTTAAATTAAACATATAAATTAAACCTGGATCATATCACATACAAGCTGTTTTTCTCCAAATCAAAATGTTGGTTATCAGTGCATCCCAATGTCAAACCATTTCACGGGATCTAATAAATGTATACTGTACACAAGCTACATTGTACACCTTCACCCAGAGGCCTTTCTTATCATAATGTGCTGTCACTACATCTCCTGCTCTGTGAGAAGATGGCTATCCTTACATGGGACATCCTTCACTTCATTAATACACATTAAACAACCTCAACAAAAAACAAGATCTGCAATTGAAATATCTAGCTTCCCCCTCAGGCCTCCCACGCATAAGAAACAATTGCGGCAGATTTTTGGCACGAAACTAATGTATTGTTAAAACGTCTGCGGGAAGTTGCGATAGCGTGATAATAACAATGTCACACCGCTGGATCTCTTTTCAACACTAGACCGCCGTGGCTGCACCAAATCATAATGTGACCCTTTTATATGAAAACTCCTCAAGTACACTTGATAAAAGCTAGAACAAGTGAAGTAAAAGGAGGGCTGGAGTGTTTGGTGCAATTCCCAGGCAGCAAAGCTGACCTAGAACCACCGCCGCCCGCAGGCAGTTGCATCCACAGGGGTTAATTAGCCTAGCTCTCTGTCGACCTAGCCAGCGGTAGCACCATGGCAACCCCAGCACACCTGAGCACTGTGTGTGTGTGTGTGTGTGTGTGTGTGTGTGTGTGTGTGTGTGTGTGTGTGTGTGTGTGTGTGTGTGTGTGTGTGTGTGTGTGTGTGTGTGTGTGTGTGTGTGTGTGTTTTGCACACTCATCCCTCTCAGTGCCAGATTGTCCATGCTAAACGGCTTAAATAGAAATTCTATATTCCAATGCCAAGGGAGCAAGTCTACAGCTGACAAAACACCAGTGGTGAATTTCCAGAAAAAGCCTACATCTCTAACTGCAGATGAGATGGATTAGCGCAGGCTTTTGCCTCACATTACATTATTTACATTCTGTTTACATGAGCAGCACAACCCAACAACTTATTGCACTGATGGAAAACACAAGCCTCTGCCAGCGGTTCCCTCACCTTTGTAATCCAGATGCCAGCAACATGTTAAGACAAAAGCATGACCCAGTATTTTTTTGTATTGTAAAGGGTTGTGTCAGGGTGTAGAAAATAAAGTTGTAGTGAAGCGCTTAAAAGGGATAGAGTAAAGCTTAATTTAACAATAGGAGTCTGAGTCCTGGGTAGGACAGAAGGACGGACGGACAGAGAGATGTACAGAGGGACGGACAGAGGGATGGATTGGGAGAGATGGTGGGACGGACGGATGGATAGATTGGGAGAGATGGACGGGCGGATGGATGGATGGATTGGGAGAGACGGACGGACAGAGAGATGGATTGGGAGAGACGGCCAGAAGGATGGAAGGATGGATTGGAAGAGACGGACGAAGGGACGGATGGATGGATTAGGAGAGATGGACAGAGGGATGGATTGGATTGGGAGAGACAGACAGAGGGATGGATTGGATTGGGAGAGACGGACAGAGGGATGGATTGGATTGGGAGAGACAGACAGAGGGATGGATTGGATTGGAAGAGACGGACGGAGGGATGGATTGGATTGTCAGAGACGGAAAGAAGGATGGATTGGATTGGGAGAGACGGACGGAGGGATGGATTGGATTGGGAGAGACGGAGGGAGGGATGGATTGGACTGGGAGAGACGGACAGATGGACGTTTTACAATTGAATGGACTACTTGCACTGAGCTCATGACACACTTTCGTTTTAAAATAGTACAACATTTATTTCCAGTTATGTATGTTTTCAATGTGATGTAGTAACCCTGGTTGACAAAACGGCTCCTAAAATGATTGTCCACAAGAAGATTTAAAAACCTGGACATTTTCAGAGACAAGAACAGATTCTGATGATTAAGGTGTAAAGAATTTTCCAAACTCACCGATAAATTAAGTTTGAATCAAACCTAGTCGATTTGAGAAAGCAGCAGCTGTTAAACATATACGATTATTTCACCACAGGGTGTCAGTGCTCGTCTAAACTAGTGTGTGAGTCCTGATGAATAAGACCAGTACAAACATTTATTTCTTTGAATTTTTTATGTGAATATAAATATTCAAGTGATTTTTCCATTGTCAATCATTGTCAATCTATGTAATTTACATGTTTATTCCCAAAATGCTTAATTAAAGGGCACCTATTATGCCCCTTTTTACAAGATGTAATATAAGTCTCAGGTGTCCCCAGCATGTGTCTGTGAAGTTTCAGATCAAGACTCCAAACAGATCATTAAATATACCATTTTGAATATGCCAATTTTTGGGTTTGAGAAAAATTAGCTACTATTGTGTGTGTGTGTGTCTCCTTTAAATGCAAATGAGCTGCTGCTCCCTAACAGATCATTCTTAACAGATTCCTAACAGCCTTCACAGGATAAGCCTTCACAGCTCAGGTTATCATGTTTCAGTTTGGATGATCATCTCTATCGCGGACACACTCAAGTGACATTGCAGTGCTTCATCATAATGAAATATCTGTATGGGTTTTATAGCCATATACCCTGGCAACTTGAGCACACACACCTGATGCATGCACACAGAGAGCTGGATGTTGACGCATCTGTGAGTAAGCTAGGCTATTAAAGTAGACTTCTTCTCGGTCATGTGTTATTGTTATTAAACTGTCAAATGTACACAAGGTTATGTCAGAAACAAACATGAAAAGTTCACATGAAAACAGTTGGTTGTGTAATGTTTGTGCATGTATGCAGCAAGTACAGAAACCGTGTGTGTATATTAGATCTGTGTATCGTTACTAAAGCGAAAGCAGTGTAATATACAGGGAGTGCAGAATTATTAGGCAAGTTGTATTTTTGAGGATTAATTTTATTATTGAACAACAACCATGTTCTCAATGAACACAAAAAACTCATTAATATCAAAGCTGAATATTTTTGTAGTTTATTAGGAAGTAGTTTTTAGTTTTAGCTATTTTAGGGGGATATCTGTGTGTGCAGGTGACTATTACTGTGCATAATTATTAGGCAACTTAACAAAAAACAAATTTATAACCATTTCAATTATTTATTTTTACCAGTGAAACCAATATAACATCTCAACATTCACAAATATACATTTCTGACATTCAAAAACCAAACAAAAACAAATCAGTGACCAATATAGCCACCTTTCTTTGCAAGGACACTCAAAAGCCTGCCATCCATGGATTCTGTCAGTGTTTTGATCTGTTCACCATCAACATTGCGTGCAGCAGCAACCACAGCCTCCCAGACACTGTTCAGAGAGGTGTACTGTTTTCCCTCCTTGTAAATCGCACATTTGATGATGGACCACAGGTTCTCAATGGGGTTCAGATCAGGTGAACAAGGAGGCCATATCATTAGATTTTCTTCTTTTATACCGTTTCTTGCCAGCCACGCTGTGGAGTACTTGGACGCGTGTGATGGAGCATTGTCCTGCATGAAAATCATACTTTTCTTGAAGGATGCAGACTTCTTCCTGTACCACTGCTTGAAGAAGGTGTCTTCCAGAAACTGGCAGTAGAACTGGGAGTAGAGCTTGACTCCATCCTCAACCCGAAAAGGCCCCACAAGCTCATCTTTGATGATACCAGCCCAAACCAGTAATCCACCTCCACCTTGCTGGCGTCTGAGTCGGACTGGAGCTCTCTGCCCTTTACCAATCCAGCCACGGGCCCATCCATCTGGCCCATCAAGACTCACTCTCATTTTATCAGTCAATAAAACCTTAGAAAAATCAGTCTTGAGATATTTCTTGGCCCAGTCTTGACGTTTCAGCTTGTGTGTCTTGTTCAGTGGTGGTCAACTTTCTGCCTTTCTTACCTTGGCCATGTCTCTGAGTATTGCACACCTTGTGCTTTTGGGCACTCCAGTGATGTTGCAGCTCTGAAATATGGCCAAACTGGTGGCAAGTGGCATCTTGGCAGCTGCACGCTTGACTTTTCTCAGTTCACGGGCAGTTATTTTGCGCCTTGGTTTTTCCACACGCTTCTTGCGACCCTTTTTGACTATTTTGAATGAAACGCTTTGATTGTTCGATGATCACGCTTCAGAAGCTTGGCTATTTTAAGACTGCTGCATCCCTGCAATATATCTCACTATTTTTGACTTTTCTGAGCCTGTCAAGTCCTTCTTTTGACCCATTTTGCCAAAGGAAAGGAAGTTGCCTAATAATTATGCACACCTGATATAGGGTGTTAATTTCATTAGACCACACCCCTTCTCATTACAGAGATGCACATCACCTAATATGCTTAATTGGTAGTAGGCTTTCCAGCCTATTCAGCTTGGAGTAAGACAACATGCATAACGAGGATGATGTGGTCAAAATACTCATTTGCCTAATAATTCTGCACTCCCCCTACTGCTATTTATGCTGTTCATATAAATCAAACAACAAAAGAAACAGAAAATTACTCACTGCTCTTGACTGAATAACTTTAGTAGCAGCTCGGGTGGGGAAATATATTTATTCATTATTCAGAAAATATTTATAGGAACATTTCAGCAGGCTCAAGATAATTCACGTTAACGCAGTGAACATGAATCGCTGTTTTAATCAATTGACAGATTATGTAGGTACGCTGAACGCTTTTGACTGTACTAAAGCATAAAAATACCATAATAAAGTTTGCAGATTTTAAAAGGTGTTATGAACTGGCTTTTTAATTTTTTTATACTGTATTTTGCGGTCAACTTATGACTTTGTGTGGTTTTTACATTCAAAAACATCATAATGAATAAGTAATAGGCTATTTTCTACACTGGTTTTGAGGCTCTCTCAAAACACGCTCGGTTTTGATGGGCATGCCGCACTGTAAACTTGGCAGTAAACATCCACGGCTAGGATTGGATAAGATATTTAAAGATAAGCATATTTAAAGAGCTTCAACTCCCCTGTCAGTTCACATGAGAGACTGTTTTGAAATCTGCAACCGGAAAGATTCTCTCACAGGGCTCTCAAACCGTATTTATCAAACAAACACAATGATTTAGCTCTCATCCACCCGCAACTGATTTATTGTGTTATTACTTGGCCCGCCCAATCGGTGGATATAAGCGCAAAACCACACACACACACAAGGGCGCGCGCTCTTCAAAAATCAAGTCAAGAGAGTAAACGCAGATCAAGAAATTTATGTTTTTCCACTATTAAAAATGTACCGACCTGCCGACGGGCTTACGGGCCGACGGGGGTAACCCATCTGGGAAACACCCCGGGACGTTGGGCTGTGCCAGCCCTGTATCATGTATGTCCGAATCTGATTCTGAATTGCATTGAACCAACAAATAAAGGATTCTCCAGCCTGTGACAGCATGCTAAGTTACACAAAATCTTAACGATTTGTAACAATGCAATACTATAAAAACATGTTTTACTCACATAAGTGTGTTGCAATTTCTGTCAGATCCAATAAAGAAGGCACAGCATTGTGTGTTTATATCTCGATATGTCTGCAAATCCAGTATCGACCTGCGTCTTGTTTACAAATGATTATCTTGCTATCTTCCACATGTTTATTGCTCAGTTAGATGATTAGCTCCGTTTAGCACCGTTTAAAAGCTTTTCTTTGACTAACAAGGAAGTTTTCAGCTCTGAAACTTACAGGATATTATTATATATACACTATGAACTTTAATATATCAAAGGCTCAAGAGAAAGTTGATTTCTCCATTGATCACCCCTTTAAGGAAACATGCTGAGTTCACATACTTGTTTCTCAGAAACACTACGCTACAGACAGTTACTTTACTTTGAAATGTGCGTTCCGTGTCGGAATGTCTGTTTTTATTTTAGACTGTGCGATAACACACTTTGCCAATTTACCCAATTATTTTGACACCACATGTTGCCAGTTGGCGAAAAACAGATTCTACCCGACCTAAAATCCCTTGCCATCCATCTAAAAATCTCTATGAGTGGAAGCATGTTAAAACTCAGATAAATCAACTCATCAACTTACAGTATGGAAGTCTCCTTGCCTTCCATTGTCAATTGCGCACATTCCTTTTGCGTATCCTCAAACTGGCAACCCGCGTGAGCGTCGAGTCTGAGGAGGGGTGGGCAGGGTAAACAATATTTTGATTTGGACTGCAGTACCATTTCAACCACTAGCTGCCATTCTTACATACCGCACCAAATCAGATAAGTAGTGGTCAAATTACTCAGAGACAAACCGGGCTCCACAAATTACTAATTCGGACAGTGGCTGTGAGGTTTTCAAGTGATTTATGAAATTGAAAATTACCACTCCACCATTTTCCCATTAAATTTTAGCTTGTTCTACCACAATTGGTTTGTGTGAATGTTTTATTTAATAGACACACTTGCAATCACTAAGAGAACCATGGGGTCCACGGATCTCGTTTGCTTTTGTAAACAGTCACAGTTATGAATATGCAAATACTTACTACTTTTTTTTTTTAATGTGAGCAAAAAAAAGTGCTGGTGCCAGGCTCCTAAAGAGATTCCAATTGAAAACAAGTAAAAAACAGTTACTATCTCAAACTGAATGTTCCAGTAGTCAGGCATATTAAGCTGTTCATCTACACAAACTATGCACAGATCTGGGACGGCGCTCACAGGCTGTGTTAGCACACACTCTCGAGGTGTAGCAGAACAGAAGACATTAATTACTCCAATAACACTGAAAGCGGGGTCTAGAACTGGCAGATGGTGACCTAACACAAGAGGACGGTCCTGAAGGAAAGTGCCATTGATTTTCCTCTTCCTTTCGAAGCAGGGGCCAGATGGGAACAGTGCCCCTTATTGACGCAAAACTTCCACTTTCAATGCCAATTCAGCCAGTGAGCTTCACCCATTGTAAGGGGGCAACCCCAAGATGTAGTGACAGAGGCTCAGCTAATCCGTTTGTTTTCCTTACAAGGGTGGGGGTAGGGTGGTTGCAGATGGCCTGATTACGGATACAAACGTTTAGTTTTAAAAGACCAGGTAACGTTGTGCTTCCACCGTTCTGCTTAACTTAAAGCATTGTAGCAAGTGTTCAACTGGAGCGTTCTCTCTCTGACTGAGGCTTCCCACAGACCTGTGCTGCACCAACAACACTGAAAAAACAAATGTACCCTAGGCAGTCAATGATGAATGAATGACAATTTTGTTTTAATATTGTATCAGCGAATATGGGACACAACATAGATTAACCCCATTATGGGAATTCCTACAAAAGAAACAAAGCATAATTTTTCTACAATGTCTTTAAGCCAGAAAGTTATTTTTAAATGTACAACAGATGGAGAAGTGTAATTATTTTAAGGCCAAGTGACGTATAAAAAAGTTTAAGGGGGAATTCCAGTGGAAAAAAAAAGAACAAACTGGAAAAAAGACTCAAGCCTAAAATAATTTAATTTCCCAGTTCACCTCGAAGGTGGGGCTTATAATTTCATAACACTACAGGCTGTGGAAAAAAACTGTATTTAACAGACATCCAAAGATAAAGAACTACATTTGTCAATGACATAGAATGCTTTAATTTATCATTTTTTTAAAACTGTAAAATTCAATTTATACAGACATGTCTTGCATATATAATGAGATTTAATTCCTGCATTAAAATTTTAATGTTTATAAATGTGACCCTGGACCACAAAACCAGTCATAAGGGGCAATCATCTAAAAAAAATCTTAATAAATAAGCCTTTTTTTGTTATGATAGTTTTATCTCAGCCAAATATTGTCCAATTTGAAAATCTGGAATCTGAGGGTGCAAAAAAAATCACCTTTAAAGTTGTCCAAATGAAGTCCTTAGCAATGCATATCACTACGAATAGAATTTTTTTTACAGTAGTAATATATTTTATGTAGTATAAATTTATAGGAGGAAATTTACAAATTATCTTCATGGAACATGATCTTTACTTAATATCCTAATGATTTTTGGCATAATTGATTATTTTGACCTATACAATGTATTGCTGGCTATTGCCACAAATATACTCCTGCGACTTATGCCTGGTTTTGTGGTCCAGGGTCACAAATGTCAGGGAGTCTAAAATGAAGGGGAAAAAAACTCTTTGACAAGAAAACTAAATAGATTGACATCATATTTTTTAATTATAATAATGTATAATGCATTAAATATGCGTCGTTATTTCACTATAATATCCAGAAACAAGCAAAAAAGTTCTTGGACCTTTTTATGACAAGGTATGGTGAGTTCAGGTGGTAAAATATAATTTGGTGTGAATCCATAAAGAATGATATTTATGAATTAATAATTTATAACACTTGCAAAATATGTGCAATAAATAAATATTTATTACAAATCATTTTCACAAAACTATATTGAGAAGTGTACACATGCTTTCAAGGTGCAGTTAATACGGTATAACTTTGATCATGATGTGAAGGAAATGTAAAAAAAGCAAATGTAAAAAAATAATGTATTGGTCTAATGTGACTAACAAAGTGAGTGACAGCAAAGCCGCCGGGACAGGTTGCAGCTGGAGGACATCCACCCGACCCACAACAGAGTGATCAATGCTGGGGAAGTGACATCACTCCCCTGGAGACATTAATGGGGGAAGCAGCACAGTGAGCAGCAGGAAGGCCACTGCTCAGGAGGCTATTTCTGCCTCCCTGAGATCTGAATCAGAGCACCGCTATTGTTTTGGTTGGTGTCTGCCCCCTGACCAGTAAGATGAGCAGTATCAGGAGAACGAGGGCCAGAAGGTTCTGACTGTCTTTATGTTCAAGCTCTGACTGTCTTTATACAGAAACACAAAGTCCTGCCTCCAGTCATGCGGAGGAGCCTTTTCAACCTTTGTGCTGCTCTAAATGACCCCATTAAACCCCAAACCAAGTTTTTTGTTTTCTTCTGGATAAAGCTGATAGTAAATCAAAGATTAAACTGAAATCTCAAACTCATGATATGTTTTGTAAAAATAATAATAATGTGAAGACTCCTAAATGGCCTAAATGTGTAATTAAACCCACCTGTGTTCCTTATTTTATGTTTCAATGTAAATGTTTAATATTTTATTTTTTAAAAAAGCATTTTTTTATTTTGATTAAATTAATATTTGATTGATCAACCTAAATAAAGAACTGCTGACCAGACTGCACAATCTAAATGTTTCTTTAATATTTTCTATTTAACCTGTTACTTTCTTTTCCCTGGCTGGGTACAGTTGTTAAGCATTCAGTTAATGCTTTTATATGAGGTTCTGTATGTTTTTAGTTTAGTGGGTTTATTAGGAACAATAGGAATGAATGAATGAATATTTTAATATAATTAATTAATATAATATAATAATTATGTGAAATTGTACTGGTATTGGTACCGACTACTGGAATTTTGCATGTCCTGTGAAACAAATAATTCTCTCTCATTTCAAAACAAAACTAATGCAATACCTTTCAGAGAGACATTTGAAATCATAAAGACCTGCTTCAAAACCTTTCAAAAGACATTGATGCTTCTGTTTGCCAATGTAGCATATTATTAATAAAAAGCATAGAATGAAACTGCAAGAGTATTCTTTGATGAATATAGGGAATTTGAAGAATACAGCATTTATTTGAATCAAATAGAAAGTCATTTGTAACATTTAAAATGTCTTAAACTGCACTTTTTAATAATATATCAAACAATGCATCCTTATTGAGTAAAAGTCACAAAACTGACAATCCTTAGTTATGGAATATTGCAGTATTTATTAAAAATCATTTATCCATGCACGTCCCTTTTTTTCATGTTTTTTTCAACATTTGTTCTTGTTCAAGAAGCCGCTTCACTCGGATATGTCACAACAGGGAAGAAATCACTTCATCTGTTTCATGCTGGTTTCATCAATGTTCATTGTGATTCCAAACATATGCATGGTAGTATATAATGTATGTGGCTCCATAACGGCCACATCCCCTACAGTCACAGGGGAGAGTCCTGGCTGCATTGGTGTCTGTTTGCAGCTGTTCCAACATCCCTGACGGCATACTCACCCACAAAACACTCCACCACATTGACACTAAATCACTAACTGGTCATGTCAAAACAACATGTGACATCCTTGGAGGGGGGTGGGGGGTGGCACCCATTTACAACCAGTCCAATAAAGAAAAGAAGAGGACAGGAATTAAAAGATTAGTTCACCCAAAAATTAAAATTCTGTCATTAATTACTTTTCCAGACCCGTAAGACCTTCGTTCAGCTTCGGAATGAAGATTTTTTTGTTAAAATCCGATGGCTCAGAAAGGCCTTCATTGACAGTAATGTCATTTAATCTCTCAAGACCCATAAAAGGTACGAAAGACATCATTACAAAGTCCATCTCACTACAGTGGTCCTACAATAATTTTATGAAGCGACGAGAATAGCTTTTGTGCACTAAAAATACTAAATAACAGGTTATATAGTGGGCCGATTTCAAAACACGGCTTCACGAAGCTTCGGAGCGTTATGAATCAGCGTATCGATTTATGATTCGGATCGTGTGTCAAACCGGCAAACTGCTGAAATCACGAGACTTTGGCGGTCTGAACCGCTGATTCGATACACTAATTCAAAATGCTCCGAAGCTTTGTGAAGCCGTGTTTTGAAATCGGCCCACTATATAAGCCGTTATTTGTTTTTTTAGTGAACAAAAACTATTCTCGTCGCTTCATAAAATTATTATAGAACCACTGTAGTGAGAACTTTGTAACAATGTTTTTAGTACCTTTTATGGGTCTTTACCAAAAATTACTCAATGAAGACCTTTCTGAGCCATCAGATTTCAACAAAAAATATCTTAATTCGTGGTCCGAAGATGAACGAAGGTCTTTACATGTGTCAAACGACATGAGGGTGAGTAAGCAATGACAGAATTTTCATTTTTGGGTGAACTGATCCTTTAAGCAATTGTATCAGTGTGTCACCTTTATTTATATAGCGCTTTTAACAATGGAGATTGTTTCAAAGCAGCTTCACAGTGTTAACATGAAAATAATGTAACAGAATTTGATTCGGCTGTACAGCTGCTCTGGAAAAAACAGTGACGTCATTGTTCAGCTCAGTTTAGTTCTCATATAGTGTCAATGCAGGTGGATCAGTGATATAGTTGAATATTTAGTGTCACAAAATAAGCAAGCCAAAAGCCAAAACTCCATCAGGTGACAGAATGGAGAAAAAAACCTTGAGAGAAACCAGGCTCAGTCGGGGTGTCGGTTCTCCTCTGGCCAACAAACAAACAGTGTATGATTATGATTCAGGCAAACCGTGTGAGGTCACATGGTGTGGTATTACAAAGAGAATACAGCCTTAGCTGTCTGGGTGAGCTGCTCTTCTGACAAGAGATACAAGCCCAGCCCATCAGCAGAGTGCGTAGGCACGCAGAGGACAAAATGACAACAAAGCCCTGTGTCTCTGGAGGCATTACATCACCATGCAGCGTCCCCAAATTAGACTCAGTGCGACGGTCTGGTATTTCCTCTATGATGATCTTCAGAGAGAGTAGTGACACAAGGTTTCTCATTGCCTCCCATTCTCAAACCAATATCTGAAATTGAAGAATTTCTGCAACACAGGACTAAATCACCTGCTTCATGGTACTATTTGTATCTCTCTTAAGATAACATCTGACCCGCTAAAAAAAAGTCCTTGACTCTTTACTCTTCTTTTTTTTTTTGTTAAATATTATTTAAGTTTGTAATACAGTGTAGCCATTAAGTTAAAAAGTTAAAAAAAAAAATTCTGCAAATGTCATGATTTATTAATTCATAAATATGTATTTGGGAAATCACACCACAAGACAATTTATCAATTTATTTATGTCATGTGATAAAAATATCAAATTATGTAATATTACTGACCTCGGCACAGTCATGAGGGTCGGCTGGGGTAATATCTATGATAGCATTTCCTGTTTTATGTCTTTCCTGCATGTCCATTGCATCACATGACTATGTTGGCCGCACAACATTATTTTTATATGGAAGAGAAAACTTTTTTCAAATATGAATATATAGTCAAGTGGTTTTGTTGAAATAATATTAATAATGGACGATTATGCTAAACTAAATTGTGTTGTTAATGTGTCATTAATTCTTTTAATGAGACTTTTTTTTCTTCATTTTGATTTCAAAACCGTTGTATTAGCCCGGATATGAACATGCTCCTCCATGATTTGCATGTTTTGAATTGAAATTCAGGTCATTGTACGTTTTGTAAAAAATTGCATTTTATACTTTATAGGGCAGATGATTAACCACAATAATGGTTAAACTGATCATCATGATTATTTTCTTCACAAATTATAAAATCACATTATTAATGGTGATTATTCTCATTTGAAAAAAAAAGAGAATATTTAATGTGAGAATAATATATAATGTGAAATATATATAATATATATATATATATATATATATATATATATATATATATATATATATATATATATATATATTCACCAACCATGATCGCAAACAATATGGACAAAAATCATGTTTAGATTTATCACAGAGAAGTTTTACTTGCAGCAGAAAATCACAAACGTGGCCTCGGTAAACTTCTACACACGTTTGCCATAATGCAGCCCTACCCGATTATGAGGTCCAATGAGTAATGCTATTCATAGACATCCAATAAACATACATTTCCTTTTGTCTACAGCAAGGTGGAACAAAAAAGTGGTGATCAGCATAACCACATTATATTAAAAGCAAAAGAGGAAGCAAGTGACTTCCATCTTCAGGGCCCCTGGATGGATTTCCCCACAAAACTGGAAAAACAGGTGGATCTTCCTCCAGCTCATCAGCATACATCAGTTTAAACAATCAAACACAACCGACTCTTTTAATCAGAAACGCTGTAACACCTGACACTTCCTCCAGTGTCAAATGTCCTCTGAGAACTAGGTTAGTTTATATGAGGAGGATGGGCTAAAAGAGTTTCCCATTACTGCAGAGTGAGAGGTGAATATTTTCCACTTCCAGTTTCGCAAGGATATAGACATAAAAACTTGAGTGTTGCCCTAGAGAACGTCACTGTAGAAAAGACTGTTGGTTATATCCGAGTAATGCAGCCCAGTAAATGACAGTGGAGTTGTTAATTACATGTAACAATACTTAAATATCTTGTCATTTAAGCCTGTCTTTTAAATTCCCTCATCTTGATCTTGATCTTTCTTATTATCTGGCATCTGGTCTATTATCTGAGAAGAATGTAGAAACAGATTCAAGGATTAAATAGGAATGAGACAACAATTCTGAATCACCCAGCACATTTTTCAGAGGGCACGGGTGCACAGGTCTGCTGAAAGGATGACAATGTGGAGAGATAAAAGCAGTAAGAGAGGGATGAGGGTGTTGTTTTCGCGTTAGACTGGAAAGAACAAATCGCTATTCAGCTGAGAACTTTTGCTCACTCACCACCCACACGGAGAAAGAAAATGATAAACCGAGGGAGTGAGAGGGAAAGGGATGGAGAGTGAGCTGATCTCGACTCGAGAGTCTTTACAGCTTTGCCTGTGGCAGTGTTTCATCTCTTTCCTTTGAAAGTGACTTAGAATGGCTCAACTTCCTCTACTGCCTTCTACTACCACTAAAGAAAAAAAAGGCCCTTGGGACTGACCCATCATGCTACTGATGTTTTGTCCCACTCACTGCATGTGAATCAGAATCCCAAATGATGTATCATCTTGGTTTTGAGAACACAAATAAACACACTGCATCTTTTTCTCTGCGTTTTACCGTTTTTGTCCTGCAAAAGTAGAGCTTTCTTAAAGAGATAGTTCACCCTAAAATGAAAATTAGCCCATGATTTACTCACCCTCAAGTCATCCTAGGTGTAAATGACAACCTTCTTTCAGACGAATAAAAGTGGATTTATATTAAAAAAATCCTGGCTCTTCCAAGCTTTATAATGACAGTAACTGTTGCTCTTTTTGAAGTCCATTAAAAAAAAATGCTTCTGTCCGTCAAATAATATGCTCCACGCGGCTCCGTTAATAAAGGACTTCTGAAGCAAACCGTTACGTTTGTGTAACAAAAATATCCATATTTAAAACTTTTTGAATTAAAAGTTCCAGCTGATTACCTTCCGTGGAAAAGTGTTAAAAGTGCCTTCTCGGAGTTGACGAGCATACCTGGTAACGTATAAGCCTTTGAACTGCAGAGGCACTTTCAACACTTTTTCCATAAACTGAATACGGAAGGCGATCGGCCAAAACTTTACTTAATAAAGTTTTAAATATGGATATTTGTCTTACAGTCAATGTCATTATAAAGCTTGGAAGAGCCAGGACTTTTTTAATATAACTCATCTTTTATTCATCTGAAAGAAGAATGTCATATACACCTAGGATGACTTAAGGGTGAGTAAATCATGAGCTAATTAAAATTGTCGGGTCAACTAACTCTTTAAGATGTGCTCCAGTGAAAATGCTATTTTTTTAAATGACAACATTGTACTTTATTTACTTTTAAAAGTGGTAATATGAACTTTAAACTTTAAACAATCTGGTACCCCACTCCCCAAAAGTAGAGAATAACAGATCATAACTTTGAATTTAAATAAACCATAAAACATTAAAATTTCAGTGAAGCTTTGAATTAACAATATATAAACTCTTTGACAGTGCCTCACAAGCTTAAGGTGTGTGTCCACTGCTGCGGGGCGAGCGTTTTCATTCCTATAAAAGTTGAGCTCCATGCTCACGTGATGCATTGTGGGATTGACAGTTTTCCAGAAAGCATTGAGAGCGACAGAGCTCTGCAAATATCAGGCGAAATTATATATTCATATTAGAGGTGTGACAAGACGCTTAGCTCACGAGACGAGACTCAACAACTACACAGCCCAGCCTAAAATAGCTTTAATACTGGGAGACAGGCTTTTGTATGTAGCCTCATTTGCGCGCATCAGGGAGCTTGAGTTTTAATTTCGCGATAACACATAATCTCTGTATATTTATCAGATGCTCTGTTGCGCAAAAAATCCTCCGCCACGGAACTGATGTTTGGTGCCACTTTATAAAGCCAGACCGCAGATTTACTTCTGTGTCGGACCTGCGCCATAGCATCGACGCGTTGTTACATTTTTTGGAGAGGTGCACACCAGGGTACATCGTAGGCTACACATGCAACATAGCTACGGCGTACACTCGACACAGAAGTATAAATTGGGCTTAAAGGGTACATATTAGGATACTAAAATGTACCTTTTAGGGGTAGGTACAAAGTTATCCTTTTAAGGGAACTGCCCGAGTGACGGTTGTACAACTATGGGTACAATTTTTGCTATTTTTTCAAACAGGACATAGTGGCATGTGCTACATGCTATTCACTTGCACAGTGTAGCTAAAGATAAATATTACTTTGTAATATCTTCATATTAAATTCCTGCAAAGATGACAGAAAATGTACTTGCAATTGCGGTCCTGTGTCAAATTGACCATTTTAGAACCAATAAGTGGTGTGATATTTTGCTAATAAAATGATTGTGCCAGGAGAATAATGTGAGAACTTTATTATGTCTAGTCATTTCAGTAAGCTTTTGTTAGGTTTTACACACACAGTAAGATCATTAGTATTTTCTGACATTCGTAGATGAGAGTTTTGGAAAACACTAGTGTGGACAGAGAGAATTTTTTGGAAACGAAAACACCATTTTCAAATGTATCTGGATAAATGTAGATGTAGCCTATGTGGGAACAAGTGAAGGTCAAGCAATCTACTCTCATAACTAGAAGAGACGGTTACTGCCCCTAATCTGCCTCTTTATTGTTTGTGTTCAGAACCCCGCTGAGCCATTTAATTCAACTGTACTGGTAGCTTGTTAATCCCTGAACCCAGTCTAGACTTCGAACACTCTTCAGCATATGCCCCCCCATATGCTGCCCCGTTCCTCTCTCCTAGCTTCAGTCTCTACGGCCGTGCTTCGGGGCCTCCTAATTAAATATAAACAGATATATGGTCTCCTTGCAGCCATTGCTCCGGTTAACATTCTACTGCACCAAATGCTCAGTGCAATTTATGCAGAATTCTGACAGCTCTGAGAAACGCCAAAGAGATGGCCAAAATCTTTAATGTGCCAGACAGACTGGCCATAAAAGCAGAGAATGACTCAGCAGCAGTAGGATATGAGATGTAATTTTAAGGATGGACCCATTTGACAGTTGCTGCCATTCCACGGGGTGACGCATGCTCCTCTGTGCGCATTTAACGAACTATATGGATGGCTGCGACTACATCTCCCTAATGGTGCCCTTCACACAGATTGGATGGGAGGGGCTGTGTTTCTGACATCTGCATGATGCTGCGACCTCTCATTTGGAGGGGGTGTGTGTTGCATAGCACTGTTGCCCTAGCACAAAAACCCCAGCCATTAGATCTGCCAGACATTTCCTAGACGAACCTGTCCTGCATGGCAAAAATGGACAGTTTTAGGGAGAGGCTTTTACCAGACACACAATAAGCTTCTCAGGGAACAACAGAACTATAAGTCCATTCAATCAATGTTTCCTTATTTTGTGGCTTTTTAGCTACTTTTCTTACAAATAAGGAGGTAAAATATCAGTAAACAGCAATTATGGGGTGCCAAAGTGGTACAGAGAGACATCCACCTTTTTGATGTTTTGCTATCAAATTTATCGCTGTGTTATATGAGAACATCTGCGATGAACTGCTATAAGAGTGAAATTCAAACTGGCTTGACACAACAGACCAAATTGGTAAAGCATTTTATGACAAAATTAATGACTGAGGAGCACTGGGTTATCTATCAACTTTGTGCAGCCAATAAAGTATGAATTTAGGTAGAAATTTTCAAAATTCTAAATATAAAATCTATTAGGCAAAAATTGATGTAATTCGCACTCTAAATAATTAAGTTGTTTGAAGGCTGTACAGTTCAAAAGTTATCAGCAAATGAAAGATCAAATTTGAACTGTTGGTGACAATATAGAGTTGACATGACAGATTCAAAACTTGGTCTGGACACTTTTCAGACTATACCCAATGAGAATGTATCAAATTTTACAACATTACTCCAAATGCCCAAAATATATTTTCCATCAATTTAATGGTATGCATATTTTGGGGAATCACATTACAAATGCTAGATAAAACACTGATATGTAAATAAAATGCTCACAAAAGCATATACACTCACTTTTGCTTTCACCCAGTATAAAATCAATATGAAATCAAAACTGGCCACCTTTTACTTTAATACTTGTGTATTATTGTGCATGACAGTTTTCGGAATTTTAGATTCTCAGAAGGTCTGTTTCATCCAAAATTCATACAAATCTTCTTTTCTATGCACAAGCCACACTATTCATTCTTATAAATGTCATGCCCTTTATGCAAGAAACAGGGAGGCCAAAGTGTCGCACAGATGCGTGTCTCCGAGATCACAAACATGCCTTGCATAGAGAGCGATCTGCTTGGGCTCAAACCAACCCGTCCCTGATGTGTCAGCAGGCGTCTTGTGTAAAATGAAGTAAAGTGCACACCAATGTAAATGCTACACCAGTGTAATATCTGAAGACAGACACACTTCAGATCACAGGGTGTGTTAAGTATCGGTTTTCAGCTCAGATTTGCCATCTGTTAAACTAGAGGGTCAGGGAGTAGTTAATGAAAGTGGCATCAAAGTCTCCACCTTTACACAATAAATGTTTGTGGGATATTCTGATTTTCTGCATAAATTAAAATCACTACTAGCTAGTAATGACAGCAGCTAGTTAGTAAGCACTTAGCTAACATGGTTAGTAAAACACTGCAATGCTAGAAATCAATCAGCTTTGGCAACAAAACAAACATAACTATCAAGTTCTGCTTTTAGAACAACTTTGACTCATGACCAAATGCAACATAACATGTATGATGACTCTAAATTTCTAACAAAACTTTTTTCTTTAAATCACCATATATTGATTCCACTAAGCAAGTAAACATTTCATTCCCAAGCTTCTTTTAGGTAGTCTGTCTTGGTTCTTCAGGAATTAGACAGGCCGGGGTCTGTCGAGGGGGTGTGTTATGCTAGTGACAGGTTTGTCTATGTCAGGCTGATCCATGTGCATGTCTCAGCAAGTCAAGAACCATTTTACTTTCATTGAAAGGGGTCAAAGATTTATACATCAGCTTTGACAGAGACATGTCCCTGACCACACACACAGCCGAGAACACACTCATTACCAAAACACTCATTTCAATCTAGTAGAACACAAGAGTTTCATTTCAAGCACAATGCAGCTTCTCATTCTTCTATTACATAACCTACTGGTAAAACTGACAGTATTGTAAATAGTGTTTGTGTAAAAACCATGACTACCTCTTAACTACAGTATTACATTAAAACAATGACATGAGGAGGCATTTTGAACCTCACAGGCTGTGACAGCCACCATCTAGCAAATAAAATCTTCATGCAAACCACACTTAAACACTATCTTCAATCCTCTGCAAGAAGTAAGAATGAAAGCTGCATCTGACACAAACCATCAACAATGCCTTGTTACAGTACAAGCCTTATTCAGGGTATATGACATTTAATTTTCACAATTTAAACTCAGGCTGTGCACAGACATATCAAAGAGTTGAACTGTTGCCAATCAAAGACTATACAACCTATTGAACAGACTGTATATCTATATAACCTGGTTTTACAGAGAATATACTAAATATGGGATCTACCTGGCTGACTAAAATTGGATCATCTGTTTTTAAAGTTTGACTCAAACCTATCTCACGCTAACAATATGACTAAATCTGAAACCTCCGACGTCTTGAAGACAAGGAAATGGTTCAAAGAACATATAACCAGTAACTACAACAACCAATAAAACATTAGAAATAAGATTTACTACCTCTCATTTCTAGAAGCCAAGAGTCCATACCCTTTTCTGAGATTAAAAAGAACGTGCACTCGTCATGAGAGAGAACTAATAATCACCCTTTGGAGTGGCTTGATTTGTAATGCCATTATTCATTATGTAATCTAATCCTCATAATGTATTTTTTTAAATGACACTGGGAGTGGACACAGATTTCAAGTAAGTGTCATGCTATAATGCAGGTTCATCCCATCCCATATTCACCATGGCATCCAGAGTTTCCAGCAAACTTTGTATTACACCACTAACATGGATGAAATGAATATAGGATAAAGAAAACTGTCTCTTGAAGGAGACTCAAACGCCCTTGTTGCCCTTACCTTCAATGGCAATGACGTGCTCTCGGATCTGATTCTGCAGCAGTGGATCCTCCACCCGCTCCAGCAGCTCGTAGATGGAGTAGATGTTCGGATGGACGGACTCGAACCTCTGGATCTCAGCTCTGATCGCAGCCGAGTTCGCCAGGTGTTGCTGATAATTCATGTTTGCAATGTGATCTCTTCAAATGGAACCCGATATGCAATTATCTAAAGAGTGTTTGCAGATGATTCAGGGATACTGGTGTCCTGGCAAACACAGGAGTGAGATCAGATGTCCACATGAGGTCTGAGGTCAGATCCTAACGATTTTGGTCAAAGCCAAAACAAAAACTACAAATGATCCCAAATGTACACTAGGATGGAATCACAGATGGCAGCGAAAATAACTTATGAAAACATTAACGATTAGGCATTCAACCACCTAACACTTCATGCGAGACTACTAACATCTAGCAGCGGCTTTGATATCAGTGCATGTAATATTTGAGTATATGTGTATTACAACAGATGTCCAGACGCTGGAGGGAGAGCTGCAGCTGTCCGGATCGGAAATCCCAGGGTACAGTCATATGCCCCATATCCTCGTAAATACAGCATAAAAAAACAGAAGCTCCACCAAATCAGCATGCATCGTCATTACGGACTATAATAGGCAAGTGAAGGCCATCTCAGGTCTACAGTCCGAGGCGAGAAGAGTCCACATGGTCGCGTCCGGCTGTGTGCTTCATACACACAGACCAGTTTAAGCGGCAAAAGGGGTGAGACGAAGATAAATTATTAATACTCAAACTCGCCGAGAAACTAACGTTATAGTTCGCATAAACGAGCTGGATACGGTATGTCTGCTGTGTTCCAAGCACAGTCAACTCGCTCTCTCCTGTTGTTCACTTCGGCTCATGCTGATATTACAACCAATGAAAGACTTTCTGCGGTTTTGATGCGAAACCACAAAACCATAGAGGTACGCCAACCTCAACGAGATACTATCGCAATGGGGGGGGTTCGGGTATCGCTCCTGTTTTATCCGCAAAGATGGGTGCATTCCCTTTTCACCCGCACTGAGGTCCGTCCCGTCTGTATCCTCTCAAACATCATTGCGCCTGCTCCTTCCTTTGGACGCTTCCTACTGGAAAAACGTCGGCGCTTCGGAGCCGTCGACCGGATCGTAGCTGCGTTAATTCTGCGCAGTCCGTTGTTATTAAAACGCATACAGGTCGCCGCATACTGGATGGGGGCGCTATAGGGCGCACTTATCTTACCCTGAACACATGTGTTGTCTGATTGGTGGACCCTAGTGTAAACCATGAGAATTACTTGTTCGGTCTCAGTTCTGACACACTTATATGACCCCAGGGTCTATGAAAACATGTAGACATATATATATATATATGAGCATATGATGCAGGACAGGATGATGATGCAACAGTAGGCTATGTGATCTGTTAAACCCTTATGGGGATAAAATTTCCCAACAAATATGGCAACATACGAAATCCTTGTCCTTGTAGGGACATTTTTGGTCCCCATGAGGAAAACTGCTTATAAATCATACTAAGATGTTTTTGAAAATGAATAATGCAGAAATTTGTCTGTGATGGGTAGAATAAGGAGATGGAATATATAGTTTGCATAGTTTATAGTAATATATAAGAATGATTTGTGTGTGTGTGTGTGTGTGTGTGTGTGTGTGTGTGTGTGTGTGTGTGTGTGTGTGTGTGTGTGTGTGTGTGTGTGTGTGTGTGTGTGTGTGTGTATGTGGACTGGTAATCCCTACGGTATGGGGACAAAATGTCCCCACAAAGATGGCAATATCCAAAATCCTTCTCCTTGTGGGGACATTTTTTGGTCCCCATGAGGAAAACATCTTATAAATCACACTAAGTGATGTTTTTGAAAAAGTAAAATGCAGCATGTCTCCTGTGATGGGTAGGTTTAAGGGCAGGGGCAGTGTATGGGGATAGAAAATACGGTTTGTACAGTATAAAATGCATTACACCTATGGCATGTCCCCATAAAACATGGAAACACAACATGTGTGTGTGTGCATGTGTGTGTGTGTGTGTGTGTGTGTGTGTGTGTGTGTGTGTGTGTGTGTGTGTGTGTGTGTGTGTGTGTGTGTGTGTGTGTGTGTGTGTGTGTGTGTGTGTGTGTGTGTGTGTGTGTGTGTGTGTGTGTGAGAGAGAGAGATATGTTTGTAACTCTAATCAAACTGGATGATTTCACTCATTTGTGAAATAATTTAATTAATAGTGAAGACATCTAAAATGTGTCTAACTTATGGAATTACTGAATAATAACACCATTAATTACAGTAAATATTCAATAGAAAATAATAACTATTCAGTATTGTATTTATTGCTGTATTTTACATATACATTCTTATTATTGTTATTTGTTTGTTTGTTTTTTTCTTTCATGTAGGCTATGTGTTGCCCTTAGCAAAAATAGCCTACTTCAAGTTAATTTTAAGTAATTTAGCTACTTTATGTATCAAGTATACTAATATTAATGTACTACTTGAAGGTTTAGTATTTCAATACCACTTGGGACTAAACTGACCCTATTTTGTAGTGTATAAAAGCATACTTTAACTGTAACAGTAGTAAACTTTGGCTAAATCCGAAATCGACCCCTAAACCTTCAATCACTATTCCCTACATTAGTCCACTAATAAAATTCACTTGAAGGAGTGAATGAAAAAGAGTGACTGATTTCGGAAAGCCCCGAGCGTACATCGGCTGTATACACTCGTTATTGCAGTGCAATGTGGTATAGAAATGAGTGCACTCGATAATTTCCACTATGGTTACGGACACCACTATAAATGGCTGTCCCTTCAAAAATAATTACTTATTGTGGCCTGCGTATTCACAACGAATACAAACAGAGATATCACGCAACACATGCACAAAAATACGCAGGTATGTTGACGGAAGTTTGGGGATTTCATGTGTTGCGTGATATCTCTGCCCCTAAGTAGCAGTGCTTTGCCTGTGCTTCCCCATAATATAGTCCCAAGTTAATATCTGCCTAGGAAATTGTCTAGTCTTAATCTGCATCGCTATGTGTATTCATTGTGAATACGCATTTTTATTTTTATTTTTGCTAGCTGGAAACATAGGATTCCATTCATTATGCTAAGCTAAGCTAGCAGCGACCCTGCCAAACTAAAACAATTCATGCACTGAGAAAAAAATGCATTTGCCCACATATCAAAATGTAGGAAAGAAGTTGAATAAGCCCTATTTCTAAAAACGGTGGAGTGTTCCTTTAAAGAAAATCCAGAGCTTCCCACTGGTGTTTATGACTTTATGGTGGCATTCATGTGCGTTCACTAAACGATATTTACGACATGACTTGAAACGCACCAAAAGACTACTTCATGATCGGATTCAGAATTATGGACAAAACCTATATGGAGTCGATCATGTATGTCAACCCTCCTATACCTCTTTCTGGGTCTACATTTCATTTGGTAACATAAGGCAGTTTTGATTTATATGCTGTTTAATGTTTGATGATCATGTTATTTACATTTGTGTAAGCAATGCATATATCGCTTGTTTATGCTTCTTCTTCACCTGTGTTTCGATCCAGAGATTCTGTACTCTTTCAGAAGATGCATAATAGTGCCCCCTACCGTATAACAGTGAAAGCATGTCTATCCGTATATTCCGTCAATGGCAGGGAAAGCGCAGACTGGTCCTACCAAACTCTTGTGTCTGACCACTCTCCATTGACAAGCGCTAACATCCTTGAAGGCGGATACTCTGTTGAAGTTTAAAACTATTGGATCTTCCCAGACTGAACCACTCTCGATCTGCCATAACCAATCACTAGCGTTTGGTCGTGATGTATACCATCTCAAACTAGCACACAACATCAACGTCATCGTTCTCAACCACTCCCTCTGTTCGCTGGTTGGATCGGTTAAAATTTGACCGCTAGGCTATAGGAAAGAATAAGGTCAATTTGAAGTAAATTCCTATGTACACAACCAGTGGACTACACAAAAATGAACATACTCAGAATTAGGATCATATCTGTATTCTTTATAAATTAATATTTTTAAACAATGTATGTTTATAAGACACTATGTAAAATGATGAGAAAAAAAATATTTAATAAGCTCCAAAAGAGTAAACACAACTATAAGCCAAGTACTTAAAAAGTACACTAAAACAGCCATTATTTAAATGTGTTGAGATGTGATTTTGTGCCGTATATGGTCAAGAAAAAAATCATGCCTCAAGGTCATATACCGCATCTTACCCTATAATAGAGAACTCTTTTTTTTTTTCATTTTCACAAAATGTATAATTTATTCAAATTAAATGGGATTGTGTTTCTAAAGATACTTTAAGACCTTTAACAACTTTAAATGTTCTTATCCATGCTCTGAACAAATGCCAACATACTGGATTGGGGGGGGGACTTTTCAGTGCCATCTGTATCTAATTCTGATAAAGTACACTGTTGCTAAATGTCTGGCACATCTGAGTTCTATTAGCCTCCATTTTACTCAATGGCCTCTTCTATCCTGATTCCATCCACCAGTAGGGAATGAACTATTCCATTCCGTTTTCTTCCACTAGTAGTTGCTTTTATGCAACACTCATGGTTCCCCACTGCAAAGTGTGTCTCGGTTCCATTCTCGGTAAACTCCCCCTGCACACAGAAAATCAGTATAAACATAGGCTTATAACTAAATAAGCACAAGCCATGGGAAAGCTGTGCTACGAATAAGATGGTGTTTCATATTTCCACAGTGGTCACGCAGCTACTCAATTAGCTGCTGTGACTCAAACTTAATACAATGGACCAAAGTCTTTCATACTAAAGGCCTGTGCTAGTCTAAACTACTGTATTAAAAGTTCTCACCATGGTCTCCATTTTCTGTCCATTGCACCATATATCCATAGTGTCTTTCTCTATAGTGAAACAGAAAAAAAACAAAAACATAATGGTTTGCTAATGGTTTTCTAACTTGTCTTAACTTCAGAGATTACAGCTCAACTGTCTGATGCCTGCCAAATCAAACATCAGACAAATCAAACAAGCAAATTAGAGGATAACTTTTCCCTGTTCTAGTACTGCAATGTATAGTTCTGTATAATTTAGTCTATGGTTTTCAAACTAATGCTTCGGACCCCCACATAAGTGAAACACCCCCTTCCTAAATAAAGTATATTTTCATGTAAAAAAAAGACCTACCGGTATTCGTACTGTCCAATAAGTTCGCTTTTTTTTCTCTCTGAATTTTTCTGCTGACCCCAAGCATCCCCCTAATTTGAAAACCCCTGATCTAGTCATTCTCTTTCTACAGTGTGGATATAAATGACCTTGAGAAGAATAAGGGCTTTCAGAAAAATGTAAAGAATATTCTTTTTACATCATAAATCAAGAGGGATTTTTCCTCTGTGTATCTTACCTAGAACTATCCTGTAATCAGCACCATCCATTTTCAGCACCCATGTTTTGGAAATTTTTGATCGGTTGTCCAAAAATGTTTGGAGACTTTTTCCATTGATCTCCAGCGTGTACTCATAGGAAAACCCAGTGATTGCCTCAATACTTATGGTTGCTTTTGTGTCTGTACTCCCAACAGGGAATGTTTCTTTGCCCACCAGTTTGAACATCCAGTCCCTCCTCAACACCTCCTTCAAAACAGGACTTAATAAGAAACAGGACTTATTCATTATTTTATTTTATCTCATTTATCTTAATATAGTATCAGATATTATCTAACATTATTATCTTAATATAATAATAAATAAATTAAAGATTCGAAAAATGAAAGTAAAAATAAAAACATAGGGCCTACACATGTGAATATTTTTATTTTCATATATATATATATATGTGCATGTAGGCCCTATGTTTTCTATTTTGACTTTTTTTTGACACCTTTCCATTAATGTAAATGACCCGTTTCCCTGTTGTTGTTCCATGTTCAAGCTCAATTCGGTAAACCCCATCACTTAGCGACACATCCCACGCTCCCACAATGTCTCCGGACATACTGTAGGCCTATTAAGATCCGCACAACCACTCTATACTACTTTTATTTCTATGCAATGTTTTAGCATGAGCCTTGTCATAATAGCAGTCGGCATCATGTGTAATTGCTGATTAAATCTCTGTATATTCTTGAGGCGGTTGCCATCCTGTGCTCGCTCAGCAACGAGTGCATTAGTGTAAGAGGCTTAACTTATCAAGCAGAGAGGATGTTCGTGTGTGAAGACGGTTCTTTTCACTGCAAGCACATTTAAATAGGCATTAGGTCTAAGAGTAAAAAAAAAAAAAAAGTATCCTCTGCTGGTCACTACCAATGTTTATTTTCTCATGTTTTTTTAAAATGTATTTATTTGTTTTATTAATCAATGCTATGAAAACAAGAGCTAGGCCTATTACATACACACAATGTCACATTAACATTAGCTGCCAGGAAATCTCTTCATCACGGCACCTGTTAGTGGGTGAGATATATTAGGCAGCATGTGAACATTTTGTCCTCAAAGATGATGTGTTAGAAGCAGGATAAATGGGCAAGCGAAAGGATTTGAGTGAGTTTGATAAGGGCAGAATTGTGATCGACTGGGTCAGAGCATCTCCAAAACTGCAGCTTTTGTCTTGTGGGGTGTTCCCAGTCTGCAGTGGTCAGTATCTATCAAAAGTGGTCCAAGGAAGGAACAGTGGTGAACCGACGATAGGGTCATGGGCAGCCAAGCTCACTTATGGAGGGCGAAGGCTGGCCTGTGCGGTCCAATTAAACAGACGGGCTACTGTAGCTCAAACTGCTCAAGAAGTATCTGTGGGAAGTGCTGAACAAACGAGTCCGATCCATGGAGGCCCCACCTCGCAACTTACTTGACTTAAATGATCTGCTGCTAACATCTTGGTGCCAGATACCGGGTCAGGGCTGTTTTGGCAGCAAAAGGGGGTTTGCATTGAGCCCACAATATGGTATTTTCCTAAAAAGATCAATAACTGTATAATATGTTGTTTCCATTCCAAATGGCCGTTCTTAGTATTAATAAAGCTTCTATCATAAACGTCAGTTTTTGTGCTCGCAAGAGATAAATAAAGAATAAAGAAGAACAAAAGAATATTGCTGCAGGAAAAGATACAGAACAAAGAGCATTTTTTATATCCTTATTGCTACATTTTTGTTTTAAAACATTAACTTTATCAATGAATATGTTACCACAAACATTGTCCATATTGATTTCCACTGAATTAGAGTTATTTCTTGGTTTAACTGGTAATTTAAATTTTTGTAGAATTTCAGCATATTCACTACCAACAGATGGCAGTCCTATCTCTCCCTCTCTCTCTCTCTCTCTCTCTCTCTCTCTCTCTCTCTCTCTCTCTCTCTCTCCCCTCTCTCTCTCTCTCTCTCTCTCTCTCTCTCTCTCTCGCTCATAAAATATTCTTGATCATAAATCATAAATAAATAAAATTACGTTTTTCTTATTAGGCCTATGTTAAAACCAAAAGTAGCTGCTACATGGCAAACATATAGTAGCCTATTACGTGTATGTGATCAATAAAGTTTAATATTTAATCGTTGGAAATGACATATAAATCCCTTCACAACTCTATTTTATGCAATGTTATGGTATGCAAAGTTAATGTAGAACACATTAGCCAGGCACGCTGTTAACATATCAAACGCGAGTGGGCGTGGTCAATCTGGCTGTGAGCCCCGCTTGTTCAGAACTTTCTTCCAGATCTCAGTCAGTGCGCGGAGCTCAGAGAGCATTGAGAAGCGTTGGCGACGATGAACGTTTGCTGAGGGTCTTTTCACGCCGTTCTTTAAAGGATACAGAAATTTGACAAAGTGTTGTGGAGTTTTGCCTGTCCTTCTTGGAAACTAGCCTACTTGACGTAACTGAATATTATAATGAGGGAATGCATACGGAATAATGCATTTCTCTCAATCATTTGACAAACTCATTTGCTTTGGATTATGACATTATTTTTTCTCTCGAAGACGAGTCGGAATTATTTTTAGTGTTTTTTGTATATCCATTTTTCACGGTTTTTCTAAGTATTATTTCTAAGTATCTATATTTTCTAAGTAGCTATGTTATTCTGTCTTTGTTTTCTATTCAGTTAATGTAACACGATTTAACGGTTAGTCTCGCTGCTATTAGATCAAATTACCCTAAACCCTTTCCAAACCCTTTCTATTCGATGTCATAATTTTGGAGTGGTTTCTATTTATGTTGTAGTCATATTCATATTAGCAGTATTATTGCAATGAAAAATCATCAGGTGCATGTCATTTTGTTGACTTTGACATGGATTCAGGCATCAGACTTGGTACTGGATAACACAGGATCAGAGGGAGGAAATTCACAATTCCAATCAAACACTTTTGTCAAAAAGTACACAAATAATGTGCAATCTAGTAGAAGATTGTTCACCTCTGGAAACATACGTATACTCAGGAAACCTCAAAATGATCAGAATGTGGAGTCCTCACGACCCCCAGCCAGGAGGGTCCTGAAAGGGCAAAGACCAGTCCCATACAGGAAACCCGGTGTAACTGACAGCATTCCTGCTCAAGAACCTATTTTTCAATCTGCTCCATTGGGTGCAACTAGCTCCATAAACATCCTGGCTGGTTTTGCAGGTAAAAAACGTGTTCTGGTCATTTCAGCTCCCAACGACTCTGATGGCTATTACAGGTTAATGATGAACTTGCTCAAGCCGGATGTGTACTGTGAGATGGCGGACAGACACATGCAGCAGATTATAATGTTCCATGAAAAGGGGAAGATGGGAGGCAAGGTGAGGCGTGTCAGCAATCAGGGTTCTCTGGTGGAGGAGTCATTGGATCCAGCTCTGGTGCCCAGACTGATGGGCTTCCTGAAGTTGGAGGATGGTAAGTTTGGGATGCTGCTCCTAAGAAAGACCCTTCAGGTAGCGGAAAGATACCCATACCCTGTTCAGCTGGAGGCAATTTATGAAGCGATAGACCAGACTCCTATGCGTAGACTGGAGAAGGCCAGGCAAAAGGGCTTTGTGCAAAAGTGCAAGACCGCTGGAGTCGAGGGCCAGGAAGTGCAGTCTGTTGGCTCAAATGCAGGTGGATTGCAGCCACAAGTGAACACGACAGGGCAACACAGGGTGAGACCAGTCCCTCAGCCCACCCAGATAACTCGGGCACAAATATCAACTACCATCAGTACCTCTACAATGACTAAAACCAAAAAACTTACAACAACGACTACCTTGAAAACTACAACCACACCTCCAACTACAACTATAACAACCACAGCAGCACCTACTACCACCATTTTACCCTCAACAACAACTACCACAAATGAACCGTCCACAGTGGTTCAAACGCATCCACACACAACTGTACTCTGGACCACAGCTGTGCCCAATACCTCTGAGCAGGTACACAGGGACACAGCTACTCATCTCTCTGTTGCCTCTAACTTCTACAAACAACATAAAGGAAAACACTTAGACCACACACAAAAGATTTCAACTGCAATCTCACCAACACAAGCATCCACACAGAAGAGCAAACCTGTGGTAAAACATGGATGGAGTGAAAAGCTTAGTCAGCACACAAGAGAACGAGACACACAGAGGCCCACTGCTAATAAACCAGAGACAGAACTTATTACCACTCAGAAGGGGAAAACTAAAGCTGACAGTGCCGACCGGAGGAAGAAGATGGATAGACCTGAAAAGCCTTTAAAGAAGATACCTACAGGGAAAAAAGGACCAAAAGTGACAAATGTCAGTGTGAAAAACGCTGTGCGAAAACCAAATGTCTTTGAAGGAAGGGCAGTTGTGGACCAGGCAACGAATCCCAAGAAATCGTTAGAAACTTTTTTGAGTTACTTTCAAAGAAGACGACGGCTCATAGTACGTATTGTATCTGTGAGACACATAGAGATATAGCTCAACAATAAGGATGGCCCTTTGGCCTGGGGCCAGTGTGAGAGATTTTCGGGCCAGTTGTCGAAACGGTCACATGCCCAAAGGGTCAACTTTTTCTGACATTTGGTGACATGGAATTCTGCTTATCGACTTTTTAAACTTGTCAGATAGCTATATAAATATGTAATGTATCATTTTTAGCTATTATTGCAATTTTTTTTGATAATTTTTCAATTAATATTAAAGATGAGAAAATGAATGTGTAATGTACATGACATTCTTCTTTCAGACAAATACAATCTGAGTTATATTAAAAAATGTCCTGGCTAATCCAAGCTTTATAATGCCAGTGAATGGCAGCCCAAAAAAAAGTGCATTCATCCATTATAAAAGTAATCCATACGGCTTTCGTAAGTTGAATACAGAAATCTGGCAGAAGCTAGATATTTTACATTATAACAGGTTAAATATGGATATTTTTCTTTGGACATTGATTTGCTTCAGAAGGCCTTCATTAATCCCCGGGGCCATGTGGATTACTTTTATAATAGATTGATGCACCTTTTTGGGCTTCAAATTTTGGTCTGCCATTCACTGCCATTATAATGCTTGGATTAGCCAGGACATATTTTAATATAACTCTAATTGTATTTGTCTGAAATAAGAATGTCATACACGTCCAGGATGGCTTGAGGGTGAGAAAACCATGGGGTCGTTTTCATTTTTGGGTGAACAATCCCTTTAAAACTTTTTTAAGAGGGATGATGGACAATGTCTAAAAATGTTGGGTGTATTTGTCTGCAGGTGATAACGGCTCCAGATGAGCAGAATCATATGTACAGCGAACAGAGGGATGAGTACCTGGAGCAAGTGTGTGATATGGCCCTGCGTAAAATTTCCATCATCAGCATCTTCGGGCCACTCACAAACAGTACTATGAAGATTGAACATTACCAGACAGGTCAGCGCTGATTACAGGCTTTGTTTGTTTGTAACATATCGCAATGTCCTCATTCTTGATTTTTTTCTTTTTTTTCTTCAACAGAACAGGATAAGCCCTTACGAGGCCTGACGGACAGTGATCTCATCAACCAGGACCTCATCACAGCATTTCGGAAGCATTTTGGGATGATTTATAATGATTTCAACATGGCACTGACTGACTTTGACATGAAAGTCAAGGTGTGTCGTAAAAAACTTTTGTCAGTGTATGAGATGTAGATGTAATCATTTATGACCAAATTTTATAACACAAAATTATGCATTCCATGTTTCCACAGCAACGATACGAAGTCCCAATTGTTATGAAAGCAATGTTTGACTACATTGACACATTGTCAACTCGCATTAAAGAGATAGAACAGCAGAGAAAACATGAGGTTTTGTGCAAGAAAGAAGACAAATCAAGATCTCTAGAGGACTTCCTTTCTAGGTTAGAAATAACCAATTTCAGTGACTGACTTTATCATTTATATAATGCATTAACCTAAGGAATATGCTCATCTGCATGCTTTCTCATGTCATTGTCTCTTAAGATTTCGTTGGAGGCGGAGACTGTTTGTAATATCCACCCCTAGTGATGAAGAATGGGCCTATCAGCAACAACTCTACGTTATTAATACCCAAGCTTGTAATCTGGGTGAGATCATGAGATCAAATAAATACACGCTTTTAAATGTGAACGTACTACAACCCCAAATCTGAAAAAGTTGGGACAGTATGAAAAAAAAAAAAAGTGATTTCTAAATTTACTTTGACTTGTATTTCATTGCAGACAATATGAACACAAAATATTTCATGTTTTGTCTGGTCAACTTCATGTCATTTGTAAATATGCATCATTTCCTGTCATTCAGACCTGCAACACATTTCAAAAAAAGTTGGGACAGTAAAGCATTTCCCACTTTGTAATGTTGCCATTCCTTTTCACAACACTTAAAAGACGTTTAGGGACTGAAGACACCAAGTGATAAAGTGTTTCAGGTTTAATTTTGCCCCATTCTTCCTGCAAACAAGTCTTAAGCTGGGCAACAGTACGGGGTCTTCGTTGTCGCATTTCGCGCTTCAAAATGCGCCACGCATTCTCTATTGGAGACAGGTCGGGACTGCAGGCAGGCCAGTCAAGTACCCGTACCCTCTTCATCCGCAGCCAGGACTTTGTAATGTGTGCAGAATGTGGTTTTGCATTGTCTTGTTGAAATATGCATGGACGTCCCTGGAAAAGATATGTTATGCTCCAAAATCTCTATGTACTTTTCAGCATTAATGGTGCCTTTACTGAAGTGCAAGTTACCTTTGCCAAGGGCACTGACACAACCACATACCATGACAGACCCTGGCTTTTGGACTTGTTGCTGGTAACAGTCTGGATGATCCTTTTCTTCTTTGGTCCGGAGCATACAGCGTCCATTCCTCCCAAAAAATACCTGAAATACTGATTTATCTGACCACAATACACGTTTCCACTGTGTGATGGTCCATCCCAGATGCGTCCGAGCCCAGAGAAGTCGACGGCGCTTCTGGACACTGTTAACATAGGGCTTCCTTTTGGCACAGTACAGATTTAACTGCCATTTGTGGATATAACTATAGTATTGTGGTACTTGACAACGGTTTGCCAAAGTAGTCCTGACCTGAGCCCATTTGGTGATATCGCTTATAAATGAATGACGATTCTTGATGCAGTGCCGCCTGAGGGATCGGAGATCACGGTTGTTCAGCTTAGGTTTGCGCCCTTGTCCTTTACGCACTGAAATTCCTCCAGATTCCTTGAATCTTTTAATTATGTTATGCACTGTTGAATGTGAAATATCCAAATCTCTTCCTATCTTTCTTTGAGGAACATTGTTTTTAAACATTTCAATAATTTTCTCACGTATTTGTTGGCAAATTGGCGATCCTCTGCCCATCTTTGCTCCTAAAGGATTAGACCTTTCTTGGATGCTGCTTTTGTATCAAATCATAATTACAATCACCTGTTGACATCACCTTTTTTCAAAAAAAGTGTTGCAGGTCTGAATGACAGGAAAGGATGCATATTTACAAATGACATGAAGTTGACCAGATAAAACATGAAATATTTTTTTTTTCATATTGTCTGCAATGAAATACAAGTCAAAGTAAATTTAGAAATCACTCTTTTTTTTTTATTTGCGTTTTCCATACTGTCCCAAATTTTTCTGATTTTGGGTTGTATTAGTGCTATTACAGTAGACTACAAAATGCTATAGATTAATCCAGAAAAATGCAAAATGAGTCAAAAGAGAAATGTTTAATTTCACAATCTATAGTGTAGGACAGTGTTTTATACTCCAGTCTTCAGGACCCAACTCCCACCTCCTGTGTCCCTGTTCAACACACTAAGGGGCCGTTTACACGACACCGTTTTCAACTAAAAACAAAATACTTTTTATATGACAGTACATTTACATGACAAAAGCATTTTGGGGACCTGAAAAAAATGATAACTTTTGAAAATGATTTCTAAGTGCAATTTTATCGCCTCCATTGTTATCGCCTCCATGTAAACTACATAAACGGGAATTTGAGAAAATGGTGGTTACGCGCATGCATATTATGTATTCAGTATATAGGTGCCGAGTCGTATAGCAGCCGCAAAGGGGGGCCCTTAAGAGCACCCTTATTTAAATGGCGAATGGGACACCCTACAGTCTTGTGGACTTAACGGACACATGCACACAGCAGCCATTGCGAGTCCACAAGATTGAAAGTGCACATGAAGTGTGCCATTTGGGACAGGGCCACAAACTACGTTTCACAATCAAACACACGCGAGATGTGACAAGCAAACAACCGGAGTTCTCGCGCGAGACTAGAATTATTAAAAAAGATAGCCCACATAAAGCTTTAGATCCAAATTGCCTGTGCACTGATTTGCAGCGAAAAGGAGAAAAAGTGAAAAGATTATGGAGGGGGAAATGGTTGGGGAGACACAGGGAGCAAGGGAGGGAGAAAAATATGCTTGAAGGAGATATGAATGCTTCTTTTAGTGTGTGTGCGTGTGTGTGTGTGTGTGTGTGTGTGTGTGTGTGTGTGTGTGTGTGTGTGTGTGTGTGTGTGTGTGTGTGTGCGTGTGCGTGTGTGTGTGTGTGTGTGTGTGTGGGCATGTTTTTGTGAAATATCAGGACACAAATGTGTATAATGTCATGGGTATGACATAGGCATTACAAAAAGAGGGTGAAATATGAGGACGTTCCCCATGTCCTCACTTTTCAAAATGCTTATAAATCACACAGGATGAGGTTTTTATCACAGAAAGTAAACTGACCAGTCTCCTGTGATGGGTAGGTTTAGGGGCAGGGGCAGTGTAGGGGATAGAAAATACGGTTTGTACGGTATAAAAACCATTACGCCTATGGAATGTCCCCACATTTCACAAAACAAACATGTGTGTGTGTGTGTGTGTGTGTGTGTGTGTGTGTGTGTGTGTGTGTGTGTCTCTCTCTACGTCTCTACAAAATGAGCTGGAACAGATCTGGCCCACACTTGGGCCAAATCACCATAAAGGAATCCGCATGTGGTCTGGAGCTGGCCCAGTGCTCCAAATGAGTAAAAACGAATCCATGTGGGTATTGGCCCATTGTGCCAAAAGACACCAGCCAAAGTATGATGCGTGGATCTGGCACAGAACTTACGAATGGTCTGGGCCAAATTTGGCAGCACAACTTAACTTAACTGCAATTATTTTGTCATATGGCAATTTTAACAGTGATATGACATTTATCTCATATGAAAAAATATTGTCGCTGCTGTAACCAAGTATTCTTCTTCTTCTTATTATTATTATTATTATTATAAGTAGTAGTAGTAGTTGTTGTTTTAACTCTAATTATAAAATTGAAGACAAAAATATTATTGCTGTAAATTACAGTTGTAAAATAAAAAATAAAAACAATGAATATTTGATCATTATAAAAAAATGTTATTATTTTTAGTTAATGTTAGTGTCAGTGTGTGGTTGCAGATAATGAAAATAAAGTGCAGGATTTAGTCACGGAAGTTAATTTTATTTAAAAAACTGAAAAGAAACAAAATGCAGGCAATATCTTCAAAAACGGAGGAGCAGACCAACCAACATAACTAGATGAAAACAATCAACTGAACAAAGGCATTGACTGATTCCCTGATCAGTGCCCTGACTATTGAACAAGGGAGCTGATTGAGACGCAACCCCCGCCAGAGTTTAAATATATACCAGGCAAACTAATCAACTAAATGAATAACAGGTGAACATGATAATCAAATCTAAGAGAAACCATCGTAACAAACTGAAACACAGGAAACTGAACAAAACGACTTGACAAACCTACCTAAAACAGAAACTGACACAGAGACACATAACAAGTTATACCAAAATGTAAATGTCTTACACCGTATCTACACTGGTCACGTCACATCGTCCCGCAACAACAATAAGCTGTCTACACTGGATGCGCGGGGTAGCCTACGTCATAAATAGAGTGAGGCATCAGTTTACTGTCTGGGTTTGTTGTGTCACATTGTACCGTTCGCATTCGGTGTAGACATGGTGTAAAATGTTTCACTTTCAAACATTCAAACCATTTTAACATTTCTAGGTTAAATAAAGAGAACCAAGAGCACATGGCATCCCCAAAATGCACATTAAACAGAACCAAACCACTTTGAAACACTGAAACACATGACGTGTGATTGTATGACATGACAAAGATATGTACAAAACAGTGCTACGCTTCACTGTAAAACATGCAATGCTTATTTCAGGGGTGTCCAAAGTTGGTCCTGGAGGCCCACTGTCCTGCAGAGTTTAGCTCCAACTCGGCTCAACACACCTGCTGGAAATTTCTATGCCTAATAAGATCTGATTAGCTGGTTCAGGTGTGTTTAATTGGGGTTGGAGCTAAACTCTGCAGGACAGTAGCCCTCCAGGAGCAGGATTGGACACCCCTGGCTTATTTGATTAAATGCAGCCTTTAGTTTAATATTCACACTAAGCTATATCATGATTTCTATTTTATTTTGACTATCTATTTAAATTTTACATTCAATTTAACTATTCATTTTTCATCAAATCACAAACCCCCTTACAGTTTCCTCACAAAACCCCTGATACTGAACTATTGTACTAGTATATGTATATTATAATGTATCTACTGAACTACCCTGTACTATTATATGTAACCTATAATGTAAAAGACCGCAACGGTCATAATATAGTACAGACAACATAAACAATAAAGTGATTTGTAGCATTTCTAATAAACATCCTAAACATCCTTTAAAGCTGCACTGTGTAAATTTTAGCGACACCTAGCGATGAGGTTGTGAGTTACAACCACCAACCGCCCACCCCTCCCTTTTTGAAGCACATAGAGAAGCTAGGGTGGCGACACAGGACAAATATGTCGTCTGAGAAAGCAGAGAGTAGCTAGCGCTCTGTAGAGCAGTTTGATGAAACATGCAGAAACATGGCGGCACAAAATGGCGACTTCACTGTAAGGGGACCCGCGGAGTATGTAGATAGAAATGGCTCATTCTAAGGTAATAAAAACATAGCGGTTCATTATGTAAGGTCTCTATACACCATTGAAAACATAGTTATGTATATAGGCTAATATTGCATTTCTGTCAATTGATCCTCATAAAGATTACACACTGCACCTTTAAAAGTTTGTGGAATCGTTTTAATTTTCAGACGGAGATAATTGACACAGTTGCGAAAACTGACCAATCTGAGAATTGATTATGCTAAGAAAAAATAAGAAAGTCGAGACTATGACACTGCACTCAAACTATCAATATTAGTACTTTTTTTGTAAAATTTAAACAAAAAGCTCTAAGAGCTTTGCTGTATCAACATCACTCCCACTTGTTTATGTAACATAGGAAAATAGACACTTTTTGTTTTCTGAAATTCCATGTTAAGCATTTGTAAACAAATGTTGGGGTCTGGTCCGATCAACACCCTATGCGATAATGTCAACAGCTGGGATTTGTTTGGACGTTCCAATCAAAAATGCATGACTTAAGTGCATTCTACACTATCTGGATGTCTGACCTTCAAACAACCCCATAATTCCAAGTTAACAACTGACAACTAACATAAAAAGCTATTTGCACTAGGAAATCATCAAGTCCAATGCCAGAGGATTCTCCAAAGAGCTTCCTGCTTATAGAAACGCACATATGCTATTGTTACTTGTCTTTTAATTGGAACCAGCTCTCATCTACACAAGAACCCTCAATTACAAATGGCTCAGTCTGAGGAATGGCACCAATAAAAATAGGATGACGCAGTCCATTTATAGCTCGATTGCTAGCTATTTTGGAAGAAAGAGCATTGTTAAGAATCTTTCTCTGCATTCCTTACAATCCAGGAGGACCTGTGGGTGTTTGAGTCGTGCATAGCGATCCAACAGAGAGCACTTCCTCTCTGGGGCATGACAGCTTGATTGATGCCCTCATAAATGAAGGCCCGTTTTAGAACAAAAAACAACAACAGACATCTTTAATGCAAATCACATGCATGTTTCAGAGAACATCTATGTAAAAATTCTCAGTTGAATCCGGTGTATAGTATGAGTCAACTTTTGTTGTTTATGTCTCTAGTCTTTCTGAGCAGCTACGTTTTCATTCACTCACAGGGCTGCGTCATGTATCCGTACTGAAAATAATTGGAAAAACCTTGGATGACATGAGTGGAGTCCTGGAGCTCTATCCCATAAATGGTGAGAAGATTAGCGACTTGTTTCGCAGTGAACAAAACTCACTTTATTGCTGAAAGTGAACCTAGTGTAGTACTGTTTTATTGTTCAAAAAACTGAGGAAACTGTGGTTTGTGTTGCAGGAAGTGCATCAGTGGACCGCGAGGACCTGTCTGCCTCGCTGGTGCAGGACATCAGAAACTACTTCCAGATCAGCCAAGAGTATTTCTCCATGTTGCTTGTTGGGAAAGACGGCAATGTGAAATCCTGGTACCCCTCCCCTATGTGGTCCATGTCAATCATTTACGAGCTGGTCGACTCCATGCAGCTTCGCAGGCAGGAGATGGCCATCCAGCAGTCTCTCGGCATGCGTTGCCCAGGCGACGACTACGGTCACCATGATGGTTACCATGAGGGCTATCATCGTGGTTACGGTTATTAAGAACAGAGGGAGATGTCTTTGAGCCTGTGCACTCCCCACAGAGAAAAGTGTGAATAGTTTCAAATGTCAGAAAACTTTGCCTTCGCAGTTCTTACTAAACAGTACTATGAACCCCTCATCTACTGTTTTGTGGAAGCTGATATTTAGATTGACTTAAAGTGCTGTTAATGTTTTTGATTCTGACTTTACTACATGAATGTATTTGCATGTGTGTATGCAGTTTTTCGCTATACATTTATGAATTAACAATAATAAATATTCAAAGTTATTTGTTTGTGTATTTTGTTTCACAATTGATTATATACATGGTGTGCGTCTTAATCAGCTCCCTAGTTCAGTAGTCAGGGCACTGATCATATATATATATATGGCTCTTTTATCTGGAATTTATCTACTGCCCTCTATTGGGTATTCTGGGGTAGTGTAGTAAAATATGCTTGTAACTTTTGTGGTCATGAAGACATTTTGTAAATAAAAATTTTTCATAAATTGTCTAATGACATGGGTGATTTAAAATTAACACGGATAAATGTTAAATGCGTTATTTAGTATATGCATATGCAGTTATGCTTTAAGATCACAAAACTCTGGGCTTCTGGTAGCACCTAGGATATCTAAGTCCACTAAAGGAGGAAGAACGTTTTCATATTTGGCTCCTAAATTCTGGAATAGCCTTCCTGATGATGTTCAGGGTTCAGACTCACTCTCACTCTCCCAGTTTAAATCTAGATTAAAGACAGATCCCTTTAGCCAAGCATTCACGTAATACATCTCAACCTTGTACTCCAGATACATCAGGGCACATGATTGTCTTAAATGCTTAATGTTTTGAACAGCGGTTCCTGTTCTGCTTTATCTCGGGATGCCCATCCTGAGGTAACTAGAGAGTGTCAGCTCTTATGAAGACTTCAGATGACCATCACCTGTGAAGAAACAACTCCAGCTCCTGTGAGGACTTCAGATGACGCAGCTCTGCATCAACATGCACCAATGCTACATTTTCTATAAAGCTACCCTAATCATGTATTCATGTAACAACATGTATTCTTATTTCACTAAGCCCATTGTCTCTGCCTCAATTTATTTTTTATATTGATTAATAATACATTGTTAGCGGTGTGATTTGTATATGTACTTTTCTGAAATCCATAACTTTGTCACAGTCTCCTCTGATAACAAATCACTTTATATATAATGTAGACGCATGCATTTTCCGTAAAGCTGCTTTGAAACGATATGTATTGTGAAGAGCGCTATACAAATGAATGTGAATTGAATTGTGCAATGTAAAACAAAACATTAAATTGTATAATTTGTACAAACCAAACCTTTTCATACCAAAAGAAATGCACAGATCCACAAAATCAGGTTCTCTTTATTTTACTTTAGAAATCCTCTAAAGAACAAAACTTTTTAAAAAGATCAGCACTACAGAAGAGCAATCATACTTACTCAGTATCCAAGATCATAGAGCACACAACACCAAAGAAACAAATTACCGTACAATATAATAAATATAATTAAGGACTTCACACAACCCTGTTTTGATAAAAACAAAAAGATGAAACAAAAAAGACAAAACAAAAAAGTACAATGGCACTTAATTTCTAAAGTCTATCAGGACAAGAATACATGTTATTGCTGTAAAAATACACATTTAAATGGTATTTTTAAAAGGCGGCTGTATATGTAAGGAAATATTTCTAATGACAGTTTTACTGCATGTAACTTTTGCACTGCATATTTCTAAAAAAGCTTTCTACTAGACAGAGGTGTCAAGTAACGAAGTAGGCCTACAAATACTTCGTTACTTTACTTGAGTAGAATTTTTTTACTGGAGTAATTCTTTTTTAGACAATTTTTACTTTAACTCCTTACTCTTTCAAGCAATTATCTGTACTTTCTACTCCTTACATTTTAAAAATATTCTTGTTTAAAGTCCCAGTAAAATCGGAGGTTGCAACTGATTTTATTTCAGTGCTATGACGCATTTCCATGTGAAACGGAATACTGAATAGAGGGCAGGGTTTTACTTCAGCGCTCCTCTCCATCTCTCACTCATAGCAGACTAACGGTTGGAGGAGATTGGTAAAGGGTTACTTCAGCGATTAGCATTAAAGGGTTACTTCAACGATTAGCATTAAGCTTTGTATCAGTAGAAACCCGGGAGTATATTCAAATTATCGTACTTTCCCCCCTCATATCACCCTGAGACAAGAGAATTATGTATTTTATTTCTGGAAAAATTCCTCCGATGACGCAAATATCGTTTGGGCCAGAGGCTGAAGACTACAGCCAGCAGAGGGCGCTATTTACACATGTTTTCAACATCGCACTCACAGCACTCGGCTCGTGGAGCTGCGGAGATTCATGTAAACGGAGCGGTGGAGACCAAAGTGAGTGTTTTAACTTTTAAAATGAACTTCCTATGAAAGTTAATGCATTTCTACTACATTAATGATCCAGTTAAAATACAGATTGATCTTCCGAGCGCTGAAGTACATAACTTGAGTGAGTGAGTGAGTGAGTGTGTGTGTGAGAGAGTGAGAGAGAGAGAGAGAGAGAGAGAGAGAGAGAGAGTGGGAGTGGTGGAAGTTTTATCTCTTAAAATAACCATTGGGTTTGATAATGTAGAGAGTTGATGGAGAACGACTAAACAATCCATAGGAAATCCTGCAAGACAGAATGAAAGATTAAAATTAAATGAAATGTGTTCAACATTACCTGTGAAGGGTTGAACCTTTGAAGGACTTGTTCAGCCTCCATGGCAGCTTCTTCGGGATCAGCATTGGGAGCTTTGAGTTCAAGCTCCCTGTTAATACAAGCAGCTTTCTGACAAAAATGGTCAAAATTTTGTTTCGAGTTTAAGGTGTTTAATGAGCTTTAACAACAAATACCACAGTAAATCTATGGTTACTGTGGTAAAAGCATGGTAAGTGTTGTGGTTACCGTGCTTTAACAACAAATACCACAGTAAAACTATGGTTAATGAGGTAAAACAATTGTAAGTGTTTTGTTACCTTGCGTTATAATAGCTAGTACACAGTGTACAGCTAGTACAAGCATTGTATAAGTAGTTTCTGTGTTTTTACTACAAATACCACAGTAAAACCACAGTTTTAAAAGCATGATGCTTTGTAATGATGCTAGTATTTTTTGATACTATAATCAGACTTTGATTTAAAGCCATTTGAATTGCACTTTTTTTTGCTTTTCTAGGGGACTATATCTGGCCCCTGGGAATGGAAGGGCAGTAAAAACACAACATGCAGATGTATTCTCATCATGGACTAGTGTGTTGAGTCAAATTTATATTGTCTTTTCAACGACTTGTAATAAGTTGTTGAAGTTTATCCAGTCATAGTTAATAACAAAACAAGAATAAACCCCCAAAATTAACATAAATGCTCATTTAGAACATGCTTAGTATATTCAATTAGAACAAGATACAGGAATACAGTGTTAACAATAAACAAATACATCTATTTAAACAACCAAAACACCTTATGACACTTCATTGTACTATGTGCATGTTCAGCTTGCTTGTAGTACAGGATCCACAAACTTTCCCTGGTATATCACCCTCTGTGTCAGAAGTGCCTGTAACAATATAAGCTATACAGTCTCTTCTAATGCATCTTTCATTCTTCCCTTCATTGAAATTTGGCATACTTATCGTATTCGACACGGCATCTAGGTCACTAAGCATATGCAGTGGTTACATTCTAGCAAATTGTTGTCCTAAATGTCATTAATATAACAATGTTCATGTCTCAATTAAAACAATCATGGTAATTTTATGTATTTTTTTCAAATTGTGTATCTACTAAACACCAATATGGAATATTCACCATACTTCATCCAAAACTTTACTTGAGAATACATCTAACGTAGCATATAAAATACATGATATTCAAGAGAAGGAAGAATAAAAATGGGTTATGTTAAAACCATGATATTTATCAGTTCCCAAATAAGGCCTCTACACAAATGCATGCATGATGAAATCGCATCCAGTTTCCTTACAGGAACTATACTGGTTTTCTTCCTCTTGCTTGCCTGTCCATGTCCCTATCATAATCTTCTTCTTCCATGTCTATACAATTTGCAATTGTTATCCAGCACTAGAACAAATTAACAAAAGACGTAACTAATTCAAATAAAATAACTTTATTGTCACATTACCATGAACGAAAATGTACAGGTGATGAAATTATTTTGTGCAAACTTCGCAGCATGACAAGTATAGAATATATACTCAACACATATACAGTATTAACAATATACATAGTATACATATGGGACTCGATATATACTGTACACAGAGCACTAAATGAAAACAATAATAAACACAATAAATCACAGTATACATATACCGTTGCAGTTGAGTATGAACTAGTGCAAATAGATTGTCAGGATACAGTCAGTGTAACTGATGGAGAGCAGTGCATATGAGGGTTGCTATGTGTGGCATTACTCGTACGAGTTCAGCAGTCTGATTGCCTGTGGAAAGAACTCATCTCGCAGACAGTTGAGGTGCAGCTGGTGCAGGTTCTGCAAGATCTGCCTGATGGTAACGTTAAGAGCAGGCCAGGGATTGGGTGGCTGGGGTCTCTGATGATCCTCCATGCTTTCCTCACACACCACCTGGTGTAGATGTCCTGAAGGGAGGGAAGCTCACCTCCACAGAGTTCTGTGCAATTTGTACCACTCTCTGCAGAGCTTTGCAGTTGAGGGTGGTGCTGTTCCTGTCAGGATGCTCTCCACAGTGCTTGTATAAAATGATTTGAGGTTTCAGGGGCTCACACTGAACTCAGCTGTCTGAGGAAGAAAAGACACTGATGAACCTTCTTCAGCACAGCATCAGTGTGGATGGGCCATGTGTGGTCACTGGTCACCGGTGATATGAACACAGAGCTCAAATAGTTCCTAAGCACTTCTGATGCAGTGTAGATTTCCCTCAAACAGGGGATGAAGTCCTAACATAAGGAAACATGCATTTAGGAGATGGTAAATAAATAAACAATATATAGTATTATTTATATTCGTTGCACTGGACTTACCATTGACTCATGTTGGAGGTATGGGCCGAAAGGTTCCTTCCACAACTGTCTTACGGTTGTGATGTTTACTTTCATGGGCCATAATATCTGAGCTGTCACAGTAGAGCTGTTTGGGTGCCCACAGACTCCTCCCCCATCAACAAAGACTCCACCATCTCTGGCCTCAGTCCTGCTTCCTGCCCAAATTCCAAAGTCAAGTCAAGTCACCTTTATTTATATAGAGCTTTGAACAATGCCGATTGTTTCAAAGCAGCTTCACAGTGTTAAACAGGAAAATAATGCAACATAATTTGATTCAGCCGTACAGCTGCTCCGGAGAAAACAGTGATGTCATCAGCTTATTTCAATTTTCATAAAGTGACAATGTGGGCAGATCAGTAATTTAGTCTATATGGTTAATTTAGTTTAGTAATTAGATTTATTTGGATATTTAGTTGAAAATTTAGTGTCGCCAACTGAGCAAGCCAAGCCAGAGGCGACAGTGGCAAGGCACCAAAACCCCATCAGGGCATAATGGAGAAAAATAAACCTTGGGAGAAACCAGGCTCAGTCGGGGTGCCAGTTCTCCTCTGGCCAACTAACAAACAGCGTTTGATTATTATTCTGGCAACTTTACAGGTCAGAGGTCATATTGAATCGGAATATACGAAAGATCGGAGTCATCACGCCGGAGACGGGTTTATTGAGGATGCCATGTCAACGAGGCAATTTCAGGGGAGTCTAATTGACACAGTCTCTGCAGACACTTCATGGATGCATTGGTCATGTCTATGCACAGGTCCACCATCTGATCTGGATACGGCCCGGATCCGGCTAACTAAAGTAAACCTTGGGATAAACAGAGAGACTAGATGCCATTCTTTTTATGATGTAACCAGTACATCAGGTGTTATGGGAAGTGTTCCCGGTTCCGGCTATCCAAAGATAATGGCACAGCTGATTTGTTCAGTCTATAAAAAAGTGAAATATGATAACTGCTGACTTGAACAGTCCTTTGAGAGATCAACATCAAATGCTGTACTTCATATAACTGCATTGCTTGAATACAGACACACCAATGGAAATGTCATTGTGTCTTTTCTGTTCGGGCACAATATGGCCATGATTATTTTTCATCCCCAACAGGACTGGTTTGGATTGCTGTAAGCAGTTTAAAGGCCTTTTTCACACCAAGGAACATTTTTTCCTTGGTGTTTCCTTGGTTCATGTATTTGACATTTACAACTTAGAGGCACTAAGACGAGACGAGAAGTTGAACTGACTTTAACTTGAGTGCCAAGTTTTTAGTTTTTAGAACATTGTGTCATGCTTGGGACATTGCAAAAGAGGCAAGGAGTGAGCACACCGGTTAAACACATCAGTCTAGTGCGTGTTTACATATAAAAAAAAAATGGAAAAGTAGCAGACTGGAATGGAAAAACTCGATCTGTGTGAACTACTACTACATGAACATGACACTTTATTACAGGGTTCCTCAAACTCGGTCACGGAGGGCCACTGTCCTGCAGAGTTTAGCACCAACCATAATCAAACACCTGAGCAAGCTAATCAAAGTATTCAGGATCACTAGAAAACCACAGGAAGGTGTGTTTGATTAGGGTTGGTGCTAAACTCTGCAGGACAGTGGCCCTCCAGGACCGAGTTTGAGGAAACCTGCCTTATTAGGTTCTTACTGATGAGGCAGTGTGATATTTAAAGTTTAAGAAACAGCTGTGCAAAATGTAACTGCTGTAATGTTCAATCAAGGGTTAAGACCAACACAGACATACCCCAGGAAATGTTTGCCGTTGCAGCTTTTTGTCTTGTTCATAAACACACAAGATGGCCAAATTCATCCCTCTCCACAGACAAGACAGGTTTAAAAAGCCCTTGAGAGAGAGAGAGAGAGAGAGATAGATATATATATATACACACACACACACACACGTTGAGACAGTGTGTTAAACATGATCTGTGACCAATATAAATGAGAGGAAGGACGTTAAGGAAAATTAATAACACATATAAATAAAGATACATTTCTTAAAGCAAATCTGTTACAGCGAAATGTGTTCAACATTACCTGTGAAGGGTTGAACCTTTGAAGGACTTGTTCAGCCTCCATGGCAGCTTCTTCGGGATCAGCATTGGGAGCTTTGAGTTCAAGTTCCCTGTTAATACAAGCAGCTTTCTGACAAAAATTGTCAAAATTTGGTTTCGAGTTAAAAAAAATATGCCAAGATGAATAAGAGAAAGAAAGAGCAAAAACATGTGTAAATGAATAACAGATTACAGTTCAGAAAAACAGACTCTTTGTGAGAGATGGTTTCTTAAAAGAGCTGTTGGATTTAAAGTTGTTGTGGGAGATGGAGAAGTAGGTGATCTGAAGTAACTGCAAGACAGAAAAAATATTAAATTACAATGATATAAATATTGAAATACAAGAGCATTAAAGGCATGGCAAGTGTTGTAGTCATTGTCATAAAACTATGGTAAGGTGTTGTTAGTGTTACTATGATTTTACTACAACTACCACATTAAAACTATGGTTACTGTGGTAAAAGCATAGTAAGTGTTGTGGTTACTATGCTTTAATTACAAAATACCACTGTAAATCTATGGTAACTGAGGTAAAACCATGGAAAGAGGTGTTTTGTGCTTTAACAACAAATACCAGAGTAAAACTATGGTTACTGTGGTAAAAGCATGGTGGTTAGTGAGCTTTAATTACAAAATACCACAGTAAAACTATGATTACTGTGGAAAAAGCATGGCATGTGTTGTGTTTACTGTGCTTTGACGACTTTACCACAGTAAAACTATGACTATGGTTGTGGTTACCGTAACAAGAAATAGCAGTCTACAGTTATGCTGGGAGAAGCAGCATGGGCTGTGCTTTTACTACACATGACATAGTAGAGCAATAGTTACTATGGTAAAAACATGGTGACGTTAAACGTGTGGACTTTTAACTTGATCCCTTTCCCACCACAGACGAATTTCAAATGAACATTACAATGAAAACTAACTATGCTGGCGTTTGAATGATTTGAACACCACAGTGCTTGAAAAAAATCTGACAAAATGCATCCTGTGTCGAAACACGACACCTTATTTCATTCATAAATACGGGGCGATCCACTACTTTATGGGATGGAAGGAACTCCTACCAGTATGTGTCTCGAAGTCATCCATAATCCAAAATCCATAGTTTATAGAACTAAACCAGGGATAAACCGAATAGCTGAGAGAGTTGAACAAGTAGCTAGAAAACCCAGAATGCACTGAGGCGAGAGTTTCTGTGAGTGAAATATCTCCAGTTGCCAGTAGAGGCGCTAACATAGGAAACGCTCGTCTGGGTCGTATTTTAAGGTACGGACACACAACCTTTATGGTCGTATGGGTTGGAGGACTTGTTGCAGCTTTCATTTGATTTGACATTATGGCGAAATGCTTAAATTTGCAAGGTGGTAACTCATGGTGGTTTTCTTTACCACTTTGTTATTTTGGCTTGGATTTTTGTTTGTTTGAAATATAAACTGAATTTAGAAATTCTTTTAAAAATAAAAACTTTGCATTTAATAAACATCAATTTTTTTAAATAAAAGACGATGCTTGGAGTTGGGTGCATGCACATTAATCCACTGCCTAATAGGCAAGGAAAGGTAGACACATATTGGTCATACAAATAAGACTACTTTTCATTCTTGTTTTAGATTGAATATCGTTACATTTAAAGGATTTGTGGTGGAAATATATACCCACATCACAAGCGGGAGATGAAGTGACTCAGCAGGGAGCTGGTTTAAGGTTCGAACCACGCAAGCTAAATTTTTCTTTAGATATTAAAGAAAGCTTTTTTTGTGTGATAAGTATTCGTTTCAGTTTCAGAAATATTCTCGCAGAGACAGCTGAACTGTTTTTATTTATTTTACAAAAGCACAACGTTTTGTTGTTATTGTGAGTGTTAACAAATAAAAGTAGACCATTTAGAATTGTGTCTCGCACTTATCTGAATACGCCTAAAAATGACAGTATTATGAGCTGTTTCCACTGTGCGGAAAAAACCCATCAGAACCACTGATAATGATCTATCCTAGATCAGTGTTCAGAATGCTCCAGCCCTTCATCAGCCAGAGGGTTAAAGAAAACATATAGCCTATTTAGTTTTTAGTTATGTTCACTCCATAATGTTTTTATTTTTTTTTATTTCATCTATGTTAATTATGAAAACTTAATTAAATTAATTGTACAGACATGGTTCTGACCACTTCATTAATTTCTGTTTTGTAGAAAGTCTTTCTTTAAAGTGAATTTCATTTGTATAAATTATATTTTAATTTTGATCAATGTTTCATCAACTAATTGTCTGTATATTTAATAAATAATAAGCAAACCAAGAATGTTGAAATGGATTGACCCAACGGAGTAAGGCTGAAACTATAGCATCTTACTGCTTTTAATACATTTCTTGAATATATGTCTGAATTACAGTAGGCCTATAGATAGTTATGATATTTGTGGCTGGTCCGGGCTCTGATTACTTAAAGTTACGCCACTGAGGCTAATCAGTTTGAGAAATTTGTATTTAGATGAAGGCATCTGTTATGAACTGCAGGCTTCATCAATTCCAACAATTTCGTGCTATGGGTATACTGCCATTGACACAGGCAGAGGAAGAGCCTATTGTACTTGCTTGCTTCTGCTTTTCAAACATAGAAGTGCGACAAAGCACATAGGCTATATAGATTCTCTAATGTGGATAAAGGCATATTTTGTACACATCATTATACAACATATATGTCCTTATTAGGAGAAAATATTTGTTGTTAAAACAACAATCTTATGACATAATTGAGTGGAAAAAAATAATATGAATGTGGCAGCAATGCGTCACCGTAGTTTTGTAACCTCTGATTTGCTTAAATGGGTAAACCATACATGAAACTAAGCAAGTTTGCGCAGAATGACTTGTTCTCCACATCATTAAATTAAAGAAAATTAAGGTGAGATCATGAGAAAAAAAAAGGAAGGAAGAAATAATTGTGCATTAGCTCTTATAAGGCTTTATAGCATCCAAGTAAAAACAAATGTCTTTAATGTTCAAAACATGTTTAATTGGTATCACTTCAGCACTAACGCAACAGAGTAGTATGCACATGAAATAAACGTATAGGCCTAAGTGGTATACACTATTGCCACTTTTTGGGAAAGTAAACTAATTACTGTAAAATAAATAGCACAAATACCTATACTATAATGCAAACTTTTAAATGCTTTTGAAGGCGACATACATGTAAACGATGTATGTATCAGGCGTTTTTATTGAAAAATAAACACATTTACATATGAATTAGGCTTTGAAAAAACAACATTAACAATTTACAATAATCAAAAAGCAGTCAGTGGCAAATTACAATAAGTAACAGCAATCAAGGGCAAGGAATTAAATAAATGAAATGAAGAAAATAAATAAAACAAATAAATAGGCTAAAATAAACAATAATAATATAATAATTGAAGGAACAACATTTATGGTGAGGTACGTTCTTGTAAGGACTAGGAGCTATAATCGCACTTCGCTCAATGAAGAAACTGGCTATTGTAGCCTATAGTAGCTTTTTCACTTGAAATGGTACAAAGTGAAGTAGCTAAAGCTAAATAAAGTATTTAGCAATTAAGTTCAAATAGATTATTAATTAAGTAGTGTGAGCAATCTTTAAAGTACACCAAACTTAATTCGTTTTCATTCAAGGAGATTTACACATGTAATACATGACAGTTTACTGTTCAATTGAGACCAAAACAATTTTGAGTAATAATAAAAAAAGATATGCTCAGTGCTTTCAATATTCCACAAGAATGTTTTCCCATATCAAATTTAGATTTAAGGAATTATTTAGATGGGTAGCCTATGCCATGTATTATTTTTTAAATATAAGTTATTTCATTTTAGGGAGAGTTGGAAAGGTAAGATAATTAATTATCTGTATCAGGCGTAATAAAAGACATCTGATACATACGTCGTCACCTTATAAGGCAACGTACACATATGTGTCAGGCATCTTGTAAGGCGACGTGCCTAGTTCAGACGTACATAAATTTGATACATTTCTCACATAGGCCTACGCCGTCGCCACGTTGCCGCAGGTAGTCGTTCCTATCATGACGCCGCCGTGACTTCGCCGCCGGTCTGTCGTCTACAGTCTCCATCAATCCCATTCAAAAATAGACACGGACTGACGGCGACAGAAGGGTAGACTGCTCCTTCTACTTCGTCAGCGTAGTATGAGAAATGTCACTTTTAACTCGCCATAACTCCCAGGGCTGCAAAAACAAAATTACATCATTTTGATCTCGGTTTTTGAGCACTCGGTTTTTGAGCACTGGTTTTGGAGTTCTCGCAGCTTGCTCTCGACACATCGTCTGAGCAGAATTTTTCTTGTGGGTGTCCGAGAACTATTGTGAGATTGGTCAGAAATTTAAAGCGCCTGCTTTTCTTGTGAGGTATGGAATATACTGGCCAGAACAAACTTTGTTCTCGTCACCTTGAGAAAACGAACAAATTTATTTGTTCTTGCAGAGTATGTACCAAGCTTAACACTGTCTACGCGCATTCATTCAAATGGATTGTTTTCCCCTTGGCATAACTGGATATGACGTTTTTGTGGGCGTTTTTTTCTGATGGGGCGGGTTTTGGTGAGATTTTGGGCTGGAAATCGTCGACCCAAACTAGCAACACTGATCACACATGTACATTTACATTCCAATAAAGGTTATTGATAACCTTGAAAAGTGACTTTTTGCACCATTACAATACTTATAGGCAACTAGTCATCATATCTTCCGCTCCATGAAATACGTTAAATTCTCAGTAGTACACATATAGTTCTTTAATGTATTTGCATTGTACTAAAATGCGTTCATTTTTAATGGGCATATATGTGGCTGAAACAGGTAGCCTAGTGCATCCCAAATATTTCAACATTAACATTTTAATATAACAGTCATTATGGCCCTTTTTGAGGAGGTGGGGTAGGCGCAGCCTAAGCTTTTGTCCTTAACGGCATTTTTTTCCTTACATTACTTTTACTTAATGTACTTTTGAAGCCAGTACTTTTACTCTTTTACTTGAGTAAAAAGCTTGAGTTGATACTTCAACTTCTACAGAAGTATTTGTAGTGCCTATATAGTGTAGCTAAATATCGTACATATTTGAAATGTATAATATTGACACTTATTCTGCCTTGTGATCTTTTTCTACCAAGCAATTACAAACATAAATAGCTTATTTCCTTCAGTTTTGCGTAATGTGATACATCCAGGACTGTAAGAGCATGCAGAGTTCAATAACATAGTCATGCTCCCGTTAACCTGTAAATGAAGAAGTGCTTTTCAACAAATAATGTTAAATAAAACTTAGAATGTTTAACAAAACATCTGTAGTTTTTGTATGGAGAAACATAATACTTTAAGACCAGCGGGACACAATGCAACATTTAGTTACAACATACATAAAACAGATAGTTCCAGTCCTCAAATTTGATCTAGTGACTGTTTGATTGAGTCATTAGCTCATGGTATCTTTTCAAAAACACTGGCTCAATCAAGAACAAAACCCCACCAATGTGTTGCACAAAAATGTGCAACAGTTGATTCTGCTGTGGTTTCGTTTGGACCCATTTTCTTTGACAGACCAAAAACAAACAAATAATATCTGGCAATAGTGTATAAAAATAAAAGTGACTTTCTTTATAAAAGCATTTTCACAGTTGTAATCATGCCGTTGTTCTGAATCAACAAGGCTATGGGTGCTTCTCATTTTTTTTCCTTTTCCTCGTGTCTCAGCTCCACCCCTCTGAGGCAAGGGAAGGATACAATGAAAGAGGAAAAGGAATCAAAAGAAATCTTCTCAAATTGGAATATTCTTGACCACTCGAGTGTCATCAGCTGCGTTCAAGGGACCTGCCCATATGTTATTGAAGTTTGGTTTTATTAAGAAACTCATTAATAAATATAGATGCGAGCAGCAAATATCAGGGTTCAAGTGTTTTAAGGCCTTTAAGCAACAGTGCAGATAGATTTATTTAGCGAGCATGTAACCACTGAGATAATAGATGAAAAAATACATTTTACAGCCAATACAGGGAATTTACCACAGGAAACATAGTTTTTTAAAGCTTTTTAACAGTTAAAGTGTCACCCATGGTCCGATCTCCCTAAAAGTTTGCATGCTTCATGAGTCATTTGCTGCATGTGCTCACCTATTTTCGTGAAGTTCCGAGCTTTTGAGTATATTTTGCCCACACCCATTTTCTAAATGACCCTGTTATAGCTACCCAAGGGGTAAAGTTCAACCTGATTTGATAATTATTGACCCAGAGAATTGTACTGCATTGGTTTTATTCAGATAGAGCGAAAAACCTAATATTTAATGAACGATTTGATTAACAGCAGTGGCTCATAAGGCAAAGTTCTTCAGTATGAAGAGATCTATCAAATTATATGAATATTGAAATAGTGAAATGTATTATTACAAAGGCATTAAACTTGTTAGCGCCAAATACTGGCCGATGTCTTTCATAATTCTTACAGACCTCTGGAGCCATTAGTCAATAGGTGCTCAAATATCATTTGCCAATGGTGGCCATGGTTTTTGAGATACGCCAATGTCTTCACAGACTATCATGTCACCTTGGACAAAGAATTTAAGTCAATCAGACTAGCGGTTGGGTGGTTACAACCATTTTCATGGTTTTTTTTTTCCTGTTTTTTTTCTTCTTCCTGTTATAGCACAACCAAGTGGCCAATTGTCGCACATGACCTCAGATTCAGTTCATACACATATAGCCAGAGTTTGGTGAAAATCTCTCATTCCATCACAAGTTATAGCCATTTTTGTAAAAGTGGCCCTGCCCATATCAAACATTTTGGCTCCCATTAGCGACCGTGAAACTAAATTTCTACACTTTTTTAATAAATATTGATATTCACTCTCCAGAGAATATTTCTGCACTGGTTTGGTTCCAATGGGCCAAAAACCTAGGTTTGCAAAAGTAGGTTTTACAAAATAAAAAAAAATCCAAAATACCAGAAAATTGAGCCTATACCTAACAGTTTAGTAGTAATAAGCCATTTTGTACTTTTGACCACTGTGGCGCTCCAGTCAGGCCGATCGGGACATACCTTGGTGACGTTGTAGGCGGTGTAAGTACTACCAGCCCTCAAAGCCCCTCGTTCCACACGTGCAATTAGAGAATTGAGATGACCTTCAAGATGTCTAACTTTGATCGGTTTCTAAATCGATGGAGCGAGGAAGCATCCATTTGATTATTGAGAAGCACCTATAGATTACTGGATATTCAGAACAACAGCTGGCAGACAAAAAAGACATCTGCACCAGCTTCAACAAAATGTGTTCACATTTTTTGCACCCATTTTGCAGTGGGTGAATGTTTACCCTGTGTGCGAACAGGTCCGTAAGTAATAAAAGTGCTTACATCCACGTGATTGTATTGGCACAACAATAGCTTGAATAAGTGCATTTCAATTATGTTTAAATTAAGGACCTGGTGTTTATGAACCATCCACATAGTTTAAAGAGCACCTATCATGGAATTGTGAAATTTACCTTTCATGTAGTGTGTAACATAGATCTAAGTGAACAAAAACATCCTGCAAAGTTTGAAATATGACAGTGCACCGTATATAAAGTTATTGTCTTTCAAAAGTAAGAGTTGACTCAGAGTCATTTTTATGAATCGTTAGAAGACCGAAGCTTTTTCTCTGACTAGATGAGGTCAACTTGTCAAGTTATTTGAATACAATACACCCACTTATTGCGCACGCCAGTGGAAACTAGAAAACATCATGGCGACGAGACGCTGTGTTCTCAAGTGCGACTCCAAATGCTCAGATGAAAAAAGTTTGCTTTTAAGACTAAGTGGCTACAATTCATATAACTGTACCACAGGAGTATAGTCCGAGCCTTGTGCTTTGTTCACGCCATTTTGAAGACGATTGCTTTACCAACTTAAATGCAATTAAACTTGGATTCGCGAGCCGGCTGATATTGAAGGAAGGTTCAGTTCCAAGTGTATTTGCATCAGCTTCCTCCTCCGTATCACAAACTGTAAGTGTTATTAATAATTGTTGCTTTTATGTTTTATGTAGCATGCTTAATAATTGTTTGGTTTGTTGTGTAAGCACCGTTTAGCTTCTAGGTCTTCAATGACAATTGTATTGTGATATGTGAATTGTTTGTTGTTGTTTTCGGAGTTTTCTTTAAGAATAGAGTCATACCTCGTATGAACGTAATGTTACTGCATTTTTATTTATTTTTTGGTAAAAACTTGTTAATGCATCGAGTTAACGCTCCATTGGCCTGAAGTGACAACTAACGTTACATTGATGCTTACCATTGAGAAATATCCTGCTCCAGTCGTGGTGTTTGCGATTGAGTTTGTTGATCATTCGCATCTCTAGATGTTTCCCCTTCATATTCAGGCTCGAATTGATAAGGTAAAATTGATGCCATGATTGTTCATACACTTTATACGCGTTTTAACTTGTTAAACCGAAAACCATTTATGGTGATGGGTGTTCCGCTTCAAAATATCGGAACTATAGACTATACCAATCACAACTGACTGGGTCATCGGACCAATCACCGCAGATTAGCGTCACGTAAAGGCGGGGTTTTGAAAAGTGAATCAGTAAACGAATCATTTGGGAATTGCTGTCAAAACAGGTAAAAATAAATGCATATTATAAGAAAACTTAAGTCTTTTTTGTCATTGCATGCATGCAAAACTGTTGTTGGGGACTTCTAAAACAATATTTGGAACATTTTAAATGCCATAATAGGTGCTCTTTAAGTGTCAAGTAACAACTACAATATAAGGCATCATAATGGTGTCATTTTGTTCTACAGAATCTGTGACCCACAACAACCTCTTAATGTAGAAGTATCAGTGCTAATATAATCTATAACGCTGGATCAATCAAGTGTGACTTATTTGGAAATGCTGCTTTGAATGCATAGGTAAAAAAAAAAAAAAATGAATGTGCAAGTTGAAGAGAGTATTATTCCATAACCTTGTACTTGATGGATGCTGATGTTAGGTGTTTCATGCCTCTGGAATGACCTCTGATGAGGGTAATTCATTCTGTCCTCCAGATCTCCTTCTTTTGAACAGTTTATACAGCCCAGCAATGAAGAATATCACTGCTACTGCAGCAAAGTAACTTGCATAGATCAAAAACTGTGGAAAGCAGCAAATTGCAAAGCATATTAGCAGATTTCATTACTGAGCCGAAATCGTGATGACACACTCAGCTGGATTCATGTTGTACTTTACCTGTAGAAAAATGTCCAGGCCCAGTACAGCAGAATCTACTACAATCAGAGTAACAAGGGTCTGCAGTAAGAGTGCGATAAAAGTGTTTACTCCGAAAACCAAAGCATATCGTTTCATGCTTAAGTTAGCAGCGATCTGAAACCTGCAATATAAAAAAAAAAGACAAATGAATATTACTTTTCCCTAGATCGATTTAAAGTTTTATGCATTCAAATGCATTCATGTATTGTCAGGGTCCACGTGCACATGGAGAACTCCACTGAAACAGCCAATCGAATTTCAGATAAATGAGCTGAAAGACTAGTTTAGAAGGTAGCATTGCTACTTCAAAGCTCACACAAGATTTACAAATGCTTATTTGGAGTACTGCAGCAACAAGATTGTGCAACAAACGAATATGGAAAATATTAAAATGGCTCAAACGTATTAAACGGAAATGGGCTCAATGACTGAGTTTGGGCTCTGTGTTGCAATAACAGTGCTTATTAATTTAGCCTGGCTTTGTAACTAATTCAATTATGCAATAAAAAGAGGCATGAGTCCTAGAGTTTTTGTTTTTATTCATTTTGCTATTCTCATGATAGCTCTATGAGACATGTAAAGAAAACTGTGTCTAGGGTCAGGAATGTCAATAACGCACCACACGTATCCACTAACACAGTAGTTCTCAAACCTGTCCTGGAGTACCACCAGCCCTGCACATTTTGTAATTCTCCCTCACCTGTCACACCTGATACAACTCATGGGCTCATAAGTATAGTCTGCAAGACCTGAAATGGGTGTGTCAGATATAGTGAGACATAGGGTGCGTCTCAATCAGCTCCCTAGTTCAGTAGTCAGGGCACTGATCAGGTAGTCAGCCCATTGACTTACGTCCTGATCAGTGCCCTGACTACTGAACTAGGGAGCTGATTGAGACGCACACATACAAAATGTGCAGGGCTGGTGCCCCTCTAGCACAGGTTTGAGAACCACTGCTCTAACACATATCCATACTTGACATTTGTAACTTTAGAGCACATTGGTAACTATATGTTAAAATGTGACAATTAATATCACAACTAGGGCTGTCACTAATGATTATTTTGGTTATCGAGTAACCAGTCAATTAATTTGACGATTAATAAAGCAAGCTGATTTTTTTGTGGTAATTAAAAATAGACCTTAGCAAAGACCTACATCTTTAGATACATATACAATAACAATGAGGCAATAATATTTGGTTCAAATTAAGTATCAAAAACAAGTAATCAAGGTTTCAAAGAACAACACTTAAAATATATTGTATAAACAATCATTGTGTGTACATTGTTATAAAAAATGCCTGCAGAGGGCACCAACGGTTCGGTGTTACACTTTACAGCAGGTCAAATCCATGTTTACTTAGGCCAAACAACATTACATTAAAATGTTTACTTAACCTTTAACATTCTCTTCTTCTGCGACGCGCAACCTCTTTCTACGTGCATTACGCATGGTTGGGTGGGCGGGTTACACTAACGCAAATCAAATGCATTGTGGTGGTAGGAGCGCCGACGCTGCAACTAATACTCGACTGCCGGTCAATTTATTTGAAAGCGATAAATGTCCTGCTTTTCATAATTTTCCATTATTATGAAAAGCAGGACATTTATCGCTTTCAAAAAACCAGGCAGGACGGCCAGGACAGGACTTGAAACCAGGACATGTCCACGAACAATCGTGACAGGAATCCTGTCATAGCTAGAGTACCCATCAGTGAAAAGCAATGGGCATATATTTAAAGGGATAGTTCACCCAAAAATGAAAATTCTGTAATTTACTCTCGCTCAAGTTGTTCCAAACCTTTATGAGTATCTTTGTTCTGCTGAACACAAAAGATTATATTTTGAAGAATGTTTGTAACCACTGACTACCATAGTATTTTTTTCCCTATGGTTGCTCTATCTGCTTGGTTACAAACATTCTTCAAAATATCATCTTTTGTGTTCAGCAGAACAAAGAAATGTATTAAGTTTTGGGACAACTTGAGAGAAAGTAAATGACAGAATTTTCATTTTTGGGTGAACTATCCCTTTAAGCAGTCACTGTCGTAAGGGCACTTAGAACAAAGTACCTAGAACAAAACTGACAAAATTAAGTTATCCAGCGTACAGTTGATTTCTAAAGAAAACTGCTACAAAAATGACAGCGTTCCTTACGTTGCTATGGTGATAAGCAGCATGTAGGTAGCTCTGAAGATCGTGTAGGCAATGTAGCAAACCGAGATATCCCTGATGGTGTCCATGAGGTACACACACACTGCAATTACCACAGAGAAAATGCAGAGAGCAAGTTCTCCCCACACTGCCCAGGACACTTTCACAAAGCCTACAACAAATGCTGCAAAAGCACCTGGTGGAGAAAACATCAAAAATCATTTAATTTTGGCAAAGCCTGTTAAAGTGCCCGTAATAGGCTAATTTCCAAGTTCATATTTTTTTTTTTAAATTACATGATTTAAAGTTACAAAAAAAAAAAAAAAAACTTATTGTAGTCTGACTAAAACACTTTTTTTGCTTTATGCTGCGTTCACACCATGGCATAATTACTGTAAATAAAGCTCTGTATTCTTTTGAATGGCTGTTGCGGTACTTTGATGTCAGTCTGCACAGATTGGTCTGCACAATGGCTCTTCAAGTTGAACAGTCATTGCTCTCAGAAAATGAGTTTACACATTGTAATTACAAGTTCTACAAGCATGTGACAGCATTTTACCGTTACGGTACTTAAATTTTGTTACGGTAATTACGACATGCCATGAACACACCTTTAGCTCCTTTCTCTTTAAAGTCAGCTGACCCAGTCTGTTGTAATTGGTCCACCGCTTAGAGTTGGGGGGGCCAATCCTGTTCATAGAGATCTACATACCTGCAGAGTTTAGACAAATCCTATTGAAAGCAAGCCTGCAACCTTAGCCAAAAAAAGGCTTAAGGCTTTAAGTCTAGTTCCAGACTAAAATGCATGTTTGACTGTTTTAACCAAAAGCAACTTATACTGACGTATCTTAAAATGTCAGTATCATTGTTTTGTCTCAAGATGTCATGACATGTTTTTTTTCTGTTGTTACTTAAAATGTCCTAATTGAACTAAGGCCTAATCATGGCTTGATCTAAGCCCTGTCTGTGAAACCAGGTCAAGATATTTCTACTTTTTCACTATGGTTGATGTGCTGAACAGCCATATTGGATTCTGAATGGCAATGGTTATTGCGGTTCCTCCAAGTTTCCCAGTCTCAACTCCGACTTGAAGGAGCATTCCAGTTAAAATTTCCTTCTGGGAACTAGGAATTTCCCACTTCACAGGACAAATGGAATGCACCATTAGTTTCAACCCTGCTCCATTACAAATACCTGTTGTTTTTAAATAAGCCTGAAGGACTGAATCATGTGCATTTAATTAAGGATGAAGCTAAACTCTGCAAGGCTGTCGCCACGAGGAACTGAGTTTGACACACCTGCACTAAACAATTAGTATAAATATAAATAAATAAAAAAATCTTTAAAAAAAAGGTGCCCTTTCATTGTGAATATATTGATACAATTGTGTGTCTGTTGTTATACTGTTGAATGTGTGTTGATAATTAAGAAAATTATGGTAACCGAGAACACAGAAAATGCTAAGTATTTTGAGAATGAACAAATAGTGCATCCGGAAAGTATTCCAGCACCACTCTGCCTACGGGACAACTCTGTGAATGTCCTTGAGTGGCCCACCCAGAGTCCAGACTTAAACCCAATTGAACATCTTTGGAGAGATCTGATAATGTCTGTGCACCGACACTCCACATCCAACCTGATGGAGCTTGAGAGGTCCTGCAAAGAAGAATGAGGGAAACTGCCCAAAAATAGGTGTGCAAAATAAAATAAAAAATAAATAAAAAAGAACTGTAATTGGTGCCAAATGTGCTTCAACAATGTACTGAGCAAAGGCTGTGAATACTTATGTTCATGTGTATTTTTTATACATCTGCAAAGATTTCAAACAAACTTCTTTCATGTTGTCATTATGAAGTATTGTTTGTAGAAGTTTGAGGAAATGTATTAATTTAATCCATTTTGGAACATAAAATGTGGAAAAAGTGAAGCGCTGTGAATACTTTCTGGATGCACTGTATAATAAAATGGATTATAAGCAGGTAGCCATACCAAGCAAAGTAGAAGCTGTCTCCACATATCCATTGTAGATCTCAAAGTCTTTGGAAGGTAAGATTTTCTCCCAAAGTGCTTGAGTGTAATTAACCACCTGGAGGTAACCACATGTGGACAAAGCCCACCACACTGACCAAGACAGTAGGGTAGGTGAGGAGTAACACTGCAGGACGTCTGCCCAGAGCATTTTTAACACTTCCAGTAATCTGCTACTTCTAGTGTTGTCTCTGAGAGTCTGAAAAGAAATAAATAAATCAAACAAATGAGTCAAAACAATTCATAGACACTTATCTGATAAACATACACATGTCTGTGAACATAAGTATCTGCCAATTTTATCATTTAAAAAAATCAAGACTTGAAATTTAATACAAATTAAAATAGTTTAAATGAAACCTGAGATTATGTCCCTCCCTTGAAGAAAGTCTAGGCAACCAAAACTCAGAAAATCTAGAGGTTAAATAAAGTGGCTTCAATATAAGCTGTTTTTATAATAAGTGAGGATGAGTTCTAAAACTATAGTGTGATGGCCTATTGTCAAAAGATCAATCGATTTTTTTGATTTCTCAAACCTGAGAGGTTTCCGTCCCTCCATTTATAGTGCAGGACAGGTAACCCAAACTTAGAAGATCTACAAAGGCGTAATAAAATAGATTTATTACGCCTTTATTATGGTTTAATCCACTTCTTATAAAAATATATGATTGCTTTATATGACAAATAGATTTAATTCAGTTATTGACACATACATAGAGCACATCACATATGGTAAACATGGTCACAGTGAGGTTTGTTTTAGCATGACATGCAGTGTTTTACCATGTGTGATGTATGTGTTTATATGTTAATAAGTTTGTTTATCGTATAAAGTAAATATATCTTTACAAGATTTTGATTAAGCTGCTCGATTCATAATTATTTATAACGCCTTTATGACCCTTTTAGATGTCTGAGTTTTGGACTTTCAATGGAGGGAGATAATTAATGAAAGCATTCATTAGAGTGCAGAAATCGAGTTTTAATGACAAGATCACTGAAAGTACGAATTGCATTAACCATGCTTGCATTTTTATCTATTGTATTTTTAGGGCTTGACTTTTATGGGCTTAAATTTAACATGGTTGTATATTTAAGATGTTAATACAGTATTTCAATTCAAAACATTTTACACACATTTTCATTATTAAAAATTGAATAATTCATATTCACCTCTCAGATTTCACTTAAAAAATATTCATTTTGTTTAAAAATACAACCTATAATATTCAACAGGCAATTTTCTGTCCATCCACAAATTCAGTTGTTCAAATTCTACAGAATACAACAGTTCAGATCAGGGAACTGCAGGAATAGCAGTAAATTACCGAGCATAATCTCTTATCTGCTGTTTGTTGACCTCACCAGCAGGCGGTGCAAACGGCTGTTGACGAAGACCAGAGCGAAAGGTAGAGAGAGTCATTCATTCATTAAAATGGATTTACAGAACTGGAGCAAGCTATATGTATTTGTGATGATTATCAGGGCCAGTGTATATATGAAGAAGCTGATAAAGACACAAAAGCTGTGTCTACATTTAAGTGTTCATGGCAGTGACGTAGGCAGAATTATATTTTTGGTCGGGCCTGGGCAAAAGTGAGCGGGCACTTTCACGAGGAGTGGATATTCTGCAGTGGTGGGGGGCATACTCATCATAGTGGGCAGGCCTGTGCCCATCAGACCCACCCACTGGCTACGCCCCTGCTTCCCGATTACTTTTGTACATGTAAGGAGCTTTCTCTACCGAACATAGATAATTGCACATTTAGGGACCGTCTCTAAAATTACATATGACGTGTAAACACGTTTCTAACTTCACTAGTTTTTTAGAGAATGACTTAGTCATATAACAGACTGTAAAGTGTTTATGTAGGTTGTCAGGCATGATACACACATTTTTAATGTTTTAAATTAAAGAAAATAGAAACGTCGTATGTAACTTTAGAGTCTCGATTTCATTGTCAAGACAACTTCATGCCAGTATATCACTGGGAAACGCTTAGCGTGAAACTTTGTATGTTACGTTCATATTTTGAGTCCACCTGCTTGCCTGCAGCCCCAATAAGGTGCGAGTTTGCCCTTTTATATCACTGTATTAAACTACGTTAAGCGTCCCGACAGCAGGGGAATCCCAGAGTATGACATATTGAGGGAACCGTTAGGTTACTGACGTAACCCCGGTTCTCTGATAACATGAAGTGAGGTATCTCACTATATGGGGGATTCCTTGGTGCGTGAACGATCGCAGAAGCACCAATAACACCACGTCTGCCAACCATGGCAGACCAATCGCTGCAGCGATCAGGGAGTGCTATCTCCCTGTATATAACCCGCATCTACCAGCCATTTCGTCATTCTCCACATATCTCTTCTCCGTGCAGGACAGGCAACAGATACCTCACAACGTCAGTAACCTAACGTTCTCTTTCAAACATTCGTTTGGTATCTCACTATATGGGATACAGACAACTCCAGTATTGCCGATATGCTGACAAAGCAGACTAAGAATATGTAATTCCCTGAATCACAGCTCCCGATGGAGGTGAAAACAGAGTCATATGAGGAATTCGCTCAGTAACAAAAACTGCATTATATCCCAACTACTCACTCCCAGGGACTGAGGGGGCTTTAGAGGATTCTTTCACGTCCAGTCCATAGAAATGAGCAAAAGTGTGCGGAGAAAAACCAGCTGGCTACCGCACAAATTTCTTGGATAGAGATACCTCTAAACAGAGCCCAGGAAGTAGCCATGCCTCTAGTAGAGAGTGTGCTCGTCGTCCTATTGGGGGATCTACTTTCGCATTATTCTAAAATAAAACGATCGCCTCCACCACCCAGTGAGAAAGATGCTGACGGGAGATAGGTCTTCCTCTGTAAGAGTCAGCCCACGAGACAAATAGCTGATTGCTCTTACGAAGTGAGCGGGTTCTCTGAAAATTAATATGCAGAATACGAACCAGACATAAACTGTGTAACCTCTCCTCCTCTGAGGATTGAAAAGGTTATGGATGAAAAGCTAGCAGGTCCATAGCTTGGACTGCACCAGCATGATCAAACACTTTGGGTAGAAATGCAGGGTTAGTTCTAAAAGTGACCTTTTGACCACCCATAGCGAACATCATACAGGGAGAGTGAACTGATAAAGCATGTAGTTCATTCACCCTCTTTTCTGTGTAAAAAAACCCCAGCACCGCCGAACCTGACACAAGAAAGGGACTATGTTCCTATCTGTGCACCAGCCTTCAAACACCTCCATTGGAGATCATATAAAGAACGCGTTGAGGCAGCCCTAGTGTTCTGAGTGGTCTCGATCACTTCAGAGGTAACCCAGCTGCATTCAGATTTAGCCTCTCATGGGCCAGACCCCGAGAGTTAATTTCTGAGGGAAGGGGTGAAATATTTTCCCCCGTGCTTGTGAGAGGAGATCTCTACACGTTGGTAATGGCCATGGCTGGCCATAGAGCAGTTGCACAGTTGCAAAGGGTGGAGTCTCCACTCCCTGTACAGAGGATTCCCCCTGGACACTAAATCTGCTCCCCTTTTCATTATTCCTGGAACATGCGTCGCACGTAATGACAGGAGGGTCCTGCTGCTCCACATAACCAAGGTCTTTCACTAACAAGGGAAACTTGTGAGAACGCACTCATCCCTGTCGATTTATGTATGCTATCACCGTTGTATTGTCTGCCCTGACCAATACATGATGATTCTTGAGAAAAAAAAAATGCACATAAAACCTCAGAGCTAGTAACACTGTCAGTTGCTCTAGAAAGCTTATGTGCTTCTCTCACAGTGCGGGAGACTAAACTTCCCTCACTGTTCTGGCCTCGAACACCGCCCTCCAGCCCGTGAGAGATGCATCTGTTGTCGCCACTTTCCTCAATACAACAGGACCCAGAGGGCAACAGCTGGAATGCAAATGCGGAATGCGACAGCTGAAACCCATGTCTTGCATACGTCTGTGTGTAGTGGTTCTTGAAGCACTGACTCCATCTGCAGCCCACTCTTTGTGAATCTCCTCCACATTTTTGAATGGGTTTTGTTTCACAATCTTCTCTAGGGTGCAGTTATCCCTATTTCTTGTACACTTTTTTTCTACAACATTTTTTCTTCCCTTCGTCTTGTTTTGAGTTAATTAGCAGAGAGTGTGGCACCAGGTGAACCTCAATATTGAACCTTTACACAATATTCAAATTTTCTGAGATACAGAATTTGGTATTTTCCTTAGTTGTCAGTTATAATCAAAATTAAAAGAAATAAACATTTGAAATATAACAGTCTGTGTGTAATGAATGAATATAATATTCAAGTTTCACTTTTTGAATGGAATTAGTGAAAAATCTTTTTGATGATATTCTAATTATATGACCAGCACCTGTATAAAGTTAAGGAAACACTGGCCCTGATAATCATCACAAATACATATCGCTTGCTCCAGTTTGAATGAATGACTCTCTCTACCTTTCGCTCTGGTCTTCGTCAACAGCCGTTTGCACTGCCTGCTGGTGAGGTCAACAAACAGCAGATGAGAGATTATGATCGGTAATTTACTGCTATTCCTGCAGTTCCCTGATCTGAACTGTTGGATTTTCTTTCAAATTTGAACAAGAACAACTGAATTTGTGGATGGACTGAAAATTGCCTGTCGAATATTATAGGTTGTATTTTTAAACAAAATGAATATTTTTGAAGTGAAATCTGAGAGGTGAATATGGATTATTGAATTTTAAAAAATGAAAATGTGTGTGAAATGCTTTGAATTTAAATATTCACATCTTAAATATACAACCATGTTGAATTTCAGCTCATAAAAATTCATGCCCTAAAAATACAAATGCATTAAAATGCAAGCATGGTTAACGCAATGCATATTTTTTTAAGTAGTGCAATTCAACAAGCTTTTTTGTTTCAAAAACATTTGCCATTATTTTACTTCCATAGTTTTCACAATCAGTTAACTTTGAGAGCTGTAATAGTAAAAATGTGCTAAAAGTTTGAGAGTCCCATTGCCATTTTTTTAAATTATAAGCTCCTAATGTTTAAAAAAAAAAAAGTGTCTACTCACTGTGTTTTCATCTGCGCTAAGCTGCATTTTGGAATCTGGATCATCTGGTTTCTCGATCAGCTGACTGCAGTTCATGGGTTCCAGTACTGCTTCCTCCTGAGAGCTGCTCTCTCTCTGGTAAAAGTACAGGCTCTTCCCGGGCATGGGTAGGAACAAAGGGGCAACAAATGCTATGCAGGAGGACACCAGAGTGATGACACTCAAGTAAAAAAGAGGTACCTGGACTACAGACACCATAATCTGTCCAATGAGTGAGCCAATGGCCGAGCCCAACAGTGTGACACTGCGACAAAAACCAGTCACCCTTTGATAATGAGACGGCTCCACAACACTATAGATGTAGGAGTAGTATGCAACTTCACTTGCAGTGGCAAGACCGAAAAAGAACTCCAATAACTGCATGGCCCGCACACCCTGGGCCTTTATGAGCATAGCATATGTCAATATGAAGCTGGCCGCCTGGAGAATAAGCACAGGCTTGTAGCGAAGGTAATCTGTTGCCAGAAAAATAGGCAAAAGCAGGACAAGGTAGGAATATGTCCATAATGGATAGATCTCGTTCACAACCTGTGATAAAAGTTAAGGTAGTTAGATAATAATAGATAAAGTAGTCAATAATATATGTTTATGATAAAATCCATCTTAAAACGTGCCATGTTTTAAATTTAACTACAAAAATGTAATGTGGTGTAACCATCAAATAAAAAGCAGTAACATTTTCCTTCACACTGTTAATATGCGAGTACACATTTAAATACAACATAATGGTAATAATTTTTTACAAATATCACAAAATATTAAAATAATTAATTATGAGGACATTTTACGACCTTAGAGACTTGACCTTGAGTTGGGAACTGCAGCAATTCCCTCTTTGATTTCACTTCCTTTTAAGTGTCTTTTATCTACACGTGTGTGGCATCATATTACTTTGATTTGCCTTGCTTTTTTAAATGTATTATAATATTCTGAGAAAACCTACAATTAGCATTTCTTCATAAGACACAAAACAGTTACTGAAGCCGAAACATGTGATGCCGCTTATTAATACAGGATTTTGCTTTTGTGAAGAGATTAAAGTTCTAGGATTAAAACAGCTGCCAGATTTCCCATCTAGTTGTTGGAAAAGTTAACTTTCAAAACCCAAGTACATATTCTTCACATTAAATTATATATGTCTTTCTCTTTAAAAGTTCTGAAAGCGAGCTCTGAACTCATGTAGGCGTGCCAAATGTACGCACGTGTTCACATGTATTATTGTTTTACCATAATTTATCTTATTTCACTCTTACAAAATCTAAATGCCTCATTCGGATGGCTAACGTTAGCGGTTTAGGTATCGAAATTATTTTTCGGAGAGCTGCCTAACGTTACATATGGTTTCTTACATCATTTACTGTATCACTTCATCACCCTAACTACAGGCACATTTACCTCTGTCTCTGTCAGGTTTTATCAGGTCCCATCAAAAACGCTGTAAGAAATGGCTCCAGGGGTCTGTGACTACAGAAAAATCCATAAATGCAGAGTAAAACGGTGGGATAAAGCCATGGTTCAGACATAATCGCTTGCGCCTCCTGACCTTCGCTACGAACAACGTAGGTGCATTTTGCAAGAAATAACTTCTTCTTCTTCTTCTTATTTTACGGCGGATCGCAAACAAATATGCGCATTACCGCCACCTATATCTGAAATGGACCAGTGACACCTCCTAAAAGCAACATAAATTCCCCTTATTTACCCGCATAGAGCATTTATCATCGAATTTCATCCGGCACTGCGTGTTAAGCTCCTCCATAAGCTCCTCCATAAATAGAAAATAAATAACTAAAATAAAAACCCACTTTAAATACGCTTATTTAACCCAGTACATCCCAAATAATCTACCAATAAATGTATTATACTCCTATCTGATTTTAATACATTTTGAATGAAATAACTTCTTCTTCTTCTTCTATGGATTTATTGGCGGGTCGCATACCAACTTTTTGGTGCATACCGCCACCACCTGTGCTGGAGTGTGAAGTGATTTCAGTCTAGTAGTATGTTAAAGATGTCTATATTCTATTTCGAAGACCACTATACTTAATACATTTTAAAACTGACCTTATACTTTTCCCAGATCCTAGTGTAGTATTTAATATGTTGTTGATTGAAAATTCTTTGCATCCCATTTCATGTAGCTTCCTTAACTCATTTCTTTCCTGTTCATACCTAGGACAGAATAACATCATGCTTAACTGTTTCCTTTACTTGACATATTTCACATAATCCTGTTCCATGTTTTCCTATAATATGAAGTGTTGAATTAAGTTTTGTATGACCCATCCTAAGTCTTGTTATAATAACCTGATCTTCTCTACTTACATTTTGTGTCAATCTACTTTGTCTTACATTGTTGTGTATATTATAAAAATGTCTTCCTGTTTTACATTCATTCCAATATCTTTGCCATTTCTGATTGCAAGCTTCTTTAATTATTCTTTTTCCTTCCATTCTACTTAATGCAAGTGTAATTGTAGGGATGTTCAGTTTTAGTGCCTCTTTAGCCAATTTGTCAGCTCTTTCATTTCCTGGTATATCTGCATGAGCCGGTACCCAAACAAATGTAATTATTGTTCTAGCTTGCCTTAGTCTATATAGAATATTCAATATTTCTATATAAATATCATATCTGACTGATTGATGACTTACAAGTGATGCCATTGAATCTGAACAAATCACAACTTTATTAGGCATCACTTCTTCTACCCAACTAAGTGCCATTTGAATTGCCACCAATTCTGCTGTATACACTGAAGTCCCATCTGTTAGTCTCCCATATTTTTCTATTTTAAATTCTGGAACATAAAAGGCTGATCCAGTACGACCTATCTCTGGGTTTCTTGATCCATCTGTATATATTGGGAGAAATGCATAATAAACTGTTCTAATATATTCAACTGTATAGTTCTTAATTTCAATTTGTCCTTTTTGAATACACTCATGAATCTGCAGATCAACTTCAGGTTGGGTAAAAAACCAAGGTGGGATTGGGGAAATGGTTACAGTTAATGCAAATGATATATTATTTAATGACATTCCTGAAGCCCATTCTTTTGCTTTCAATGCAAAGCCTGTTCCTGTTAAATTTATTGTCTCCCAACTCCCCTCTATGATTGCTTTTGTAAAATGGTCCTGTTTATGCCCTTGTAAATTGATCCAGTAAGCGACAGATAGTTTTTGACGTCTTATTTCTAATGGGTACTCTCCTGTTTCAACTTGCATGGCTGAGATTGGAGTCGTTTTAATTGCTCCTGTGATGCATCTCAAAGCTCGTGCTTGAATTAAATCTAACCTTTTAAGCATGCTATTTGATGCATTTCCATATATAATGCATCCATAATCTAATACAGATCGTAAGAGAGCATAGTATATATTGATCATCCCCCATTCTTGGCCTACTAAACATCTCATTAGATTTAGTACTTTGCTGCATTTCACTTCAATATATTTGACATGAATTTTCCATGTTAATTTGGAGTCAAACCATAAACCTAAATATTTAAAATGTAATACCCTTTCTAGTGGCTGTTTATATAAATAAAGTTTAATTTCTTCTGCAATCCTCTTTTTTGTAAAAAACTGACAACATGTTTTGGATATAGAGAATCTAAATCCCCACTCCACTGACCATTTCTCTACAACCTCTATTGCTTCTTGAATTTTTTGTACTATATTTTTAACATTTCTTCCCCTCTTCCACATCGCTCCGTCATCTGCATATAATGCTGTTATAATTCCTGGATGAATTCCTTTATACACGTCATTGATCATTATGTTAAATAATACAGGACTTATGGCACTTCCCTGTGGGGTACCGTTTTCTACATTTACCATCTGCGATAATGTATTGCCTACCTTGACTTGGATCGATCGTCCAAATAAGAAACTTAAAACCCAATTATACAATCTTCCCTCAATTCCAATTTTTTGCAACTTTAACAGCAATCCTTCTTTCCACATCATATCGTATGCTTTTTCGATGTCAAAGTATACTGCCACTAATACCTCTTTCATTGCTAGAGCCTTTCTAACATCAGTTTCCAATCTTATTAGTGCGTCTAAGGTAGATCTACCTGGTCGAAAACCATACTGATAAGAAGCTGTTAGTCCTTTGCTTTCTAACACATAATAAAGACGGTTAACAATCACACTCACAAACCTTTTGACACTCACAAACCTTTGAGTACACATTATATCCATGAAACCCCATAAAAGCATTCTCCCACTCCATGTCCTGAAACTTACCATATCATAATTATCGTTCTGTAAACTTTATATTTTGTTACTTTCAGAGGAAATAGTGTGACAATAATCCAAATCTTTATTTTGTTCCATTATTATGTATGACTAGTTTATTAAGTAAAAGAAATTACATGTTAGATATGGTATGTTTATTTATTCATAAAAAAATGTTAACACATACAATATTATGTAATTTGTAAACCAGTTATTACATACAACAATTACGTTATGCAACAACATGTAGAAATACAAGAGTAAATAAACATTGTTGAGCGGCAGTTCAAGGCCTCTGGTCTGACTGTTCACAAACAGGCATACAGGGAACAAAAGAGGGCTTATGCAGAAGCTCTTAGAGCCGCACGGTCAAATTATTATTCCACTATCATCAATAAAAACCCTGGAAACTCTAAATAACTTTTCTCAACAATTAACCACCTTCTAAAAGTCCCCGTATTCTCCCACTCTGAGACTACTGAAGAGAGGTGTAATATGCACATCACTTTTTTTGAACAAAAAGTGAACAACATCTGCTCTCACCTCACCACCACTGCTGCTCTGCCCCCTCCAACGGCTCCAACATTTGAGATTGTCCAGCACCTCAGCTATTTCTCCGAAGCCACACAGGAAGAGGTGGAGGATGTCATCAAGAGAATCAAGCCGTCCACCTGTGCCCTGGATCCTTTCCCTTCTACTCTGCTGAAGGCCAACCTCTCTGTTGTTTCACCGTTTATCACCAAGATCATTAACCACTCCCTTCTGGTTGGTGATATTCCATCTGTGTTAAAAACAGCTGTCATCAGACCTCTACTGAAAAAACAAGGATGGATCCAGATGTTCTCTCCAACTACAGGCCCATTTCAAATCTGCCATTCCTATCAAAGGTTCTGGAAAAAATAGATTCAAACCTTACCTTTGACAACCATATCAATCACCTTTGTAAGACATCATTCTTCCACCTCAAGAACATCGCCAAACTCCGTCCAACACTCAGCCTGGCAGATGCAGAGAAGCTTGTCCATGCCTTTGTCTCCTCCAGGCTGGACTACTGTAATGCAATCCTCATTGGGATCTCTGGCAAAAGCATACAGCGACTGCAGTACATCCAAAACAGCGCGGCCAGATCCTGATTTTGGGGGGAATTATCCCTTTAAGGCACTATGAAACATGTGACTTGTAAGTAAAACCTCAAACTTACACTAATATTCAAATGTTTGGTGTTGGCACAATTCTTTGAAAAAAGTATCTAATGCTCACCAAGACGGTATTTGCTTGATTAAACAATACAGTAAAAACTAATATTGACATTTTTGGGTGAACTATCACTTTAAATATAGAAAACAGCTATTTTACATTATAATGATATTCACAATATTACAGTTTCTTTGTATTGTATTTTTGATCATATAAATGCAGCCTTGGTGACTGGTGAGCAAAAGAGACTCTTTCAAAAGCATAAAAGAAAAACATAGATTAGAAAATTGATTAAGGTTCTCCTCTGTTTCAGCTGCAAGAAAAGGATGAAGATGTGATAGTGTAGCTCAGGATAAGGAAGAGGATGAAGAGGAGGAGGAACACGTAAGTTAAACAATTATTTTCTTATACTTTTCTAACAAAAAGCAATATACCTGACTACAATATTATGCCAATTTTATTTTACAACTTCCAGTTTGCAAAGATCCAAAGTGAATATATAGAGACCATCCTCCTATCCTTGCCTCAGAAGACCCTGCCCTCCACAGGTGGGGTAAGAAAGACACTCTTCCTCTTCTCTTACAGCTCTTCATCTCCCTCCGCCTCCTCAACATATCACTTTATGAATGTTATTTTCTTTATTTGTTAGCTTCAGCTAAGCTCAAGGACTATATATATTTTGAAATTGTCACATTGTTCAGGTTTAGCTACATGTCGTGAAGCAATAAAGCACATCACCACCAGACATGTGTAGCAGGTGCCTCACAGGAAACTTCTGCAAATAAAAGTAATAATAAAGAAACTGATTAATCTATTTTTATGTCTTTTTTGGGCTAAATTATAGAGAGAGATTGAGAAGTATCAGTGATAAAATCATTAACTACACTTATCCCTAATAATAAGACAATAAAATATTGTAATAATTGGTTACATTGTTCATTGATTATGTTTTTGATTAATGAATTGATGTTACATTTCTGTACTCATAATTTGTTAACACTCTACACTTTAAAATGTGCTGGCTTAATATTTGTACAAAGTACCACTGAATAAATGCTGATTGGTTTTGAGCCATTTTCTATTTGAATTTAATAGGGTTTTGAATAATTTTTATTATTATATACAAGTACAAATCCCATAATGTGTTAACTAAAAACAAAACAAATTTATTTAGGTTTTAGCACATCTTCATTCCCCAGACTAAAGGTGAGAAGTGTATTAAAATAAAGGTGGACATGGTATTTTGGTCATTGGGACATACCTGCCACGTTCTAGCGACATATCATAATAACGTACTCGGTTACTTTCGTAACGTCGGTTCCCTGAGAGAGGGAACGAGTATTGCGTATGGGAAAACTCCTTTTCTCGAGAATATGAAGCAAAACTTATAAATAAGGTATCCATGTAAAGCGCAGAGCAGCTGCTCGGCAATAGCCAGTCGCGAGGAGCGCTCTGATTGGCCGGGCCGCGGCAACTGCAGGAACCTATGGCGAAACGGTTGAGAGGAACAAACAAATGGGGGTGCTCCAGAGAGACCGCCAAAAGGGGGGCTCATATTAGCATACAGGAGGCTATATAAGACCCTGATTTTGCCATAGGTGTCAGGTTTAAAGATCGACTGAAGCGATGCCTGAGAAGCACGAACACGACGCGGAACGCAATACTCGTTCCCTCTCTCAGGGAACCGAGGTTACGAAAGTAACCGAGTACGTTCCCTTTTGAGAGGTCTCTCGTATTGCATATGGGAACATGATGTAAGACGCCGTGTGTGCTGAGTGATCCAGTATTCCCTTAGAATGAATGAGTCAACCAGCCCCTAGAGAGACCGCATAGGCAGGCTTCATAAGAGGAAAGAAAGAACCAGAGAGTCGGTTCATTGAACACTTGATAAGAGAGAGCAGGTTCATTTGAACACTTGATCGGACATAGTCGGATCTATGGTAGAGTGAATGGTGCTTAGGGACTATTTGTGTATAGGCCAAAACTATAAGCGATCATGACGTCAGGGTCTAAATAGAGCCTAGACAGAGAGAAGGCCCGCTTGTAAAGCCGGGACCTCCAAACTGTAGAATCTGATAAAAGTGGATGGAGAAGCCCAGCCCGCCGCCGCACAGATATCTTCCAAGGAGATGCCACATGACCAACCCCAAGACGAGGCCATGCCTCTGGTGGAGTGGGCTTTAATGCTTTAATGTTAGGTGCTTAGACATGTATGCCAGCGAAATCGCATCCACGATCCAGTGTGAGAGTCTTTGCTTCGTGACAGCACAACCTTTAGTGCGGCCGCCGAAGCAAACGAAGAGCTGGTCCGACTGCCTGAAGGGGGTGGAGCTCTCTAGATACAATGCCAATGCTCTGACAGGGCAGAGCAGGTTTGCGTCCTGTTCTCCCTGAGACGCGGGTAATGGAAGCAATAACCTGTGCTCTGAAAGGGGTAGATAGCACCTTGGGTATATAACCATGTCTCGTTTTGAGCACAACGTTGGAGTTGTTGGGCCCGAACTCGAACATGGAAGGACTCACTGAAAAATCATGCAAGCCACTCACTCGCTTAACCGAGGCCAAAGCCAGTAGAAACGCGGTTTTGAGTGATAAAAGCTTTAAGCTCGTGGTCTGAAGAGGCTCGAAGGGGGATCCCTTCATGGCTTCTAAAACCACGGCGAGGTCCCAAATAGGGACCGAGGGAGGGCGAGGCGGGTTTAATCTCCTGGCCCCTTTAAGAAAACGTACAATGAGCTCACTTTTCCCCAGTGAATGTCCTGCGATCTGAGCATGGTTAGCTGCTATGGTGGCGACATAAACCTTGAGCTTGGAGGGGGAACGACCCGCGTCCAATAGCTCTTGGAGAAAAGCAAGCACTTCTGCCACTTCGCATGAGTGTGCGTCGATGCGTCGCGTAGCACACCAGTTTGAAAACATCAACCATTTCAGAGAATAGAGTCGCCTGGTTGCGGGAGCTCTAGCCTCCGAAATAGTTTTCAAAACTCCATCAGAGAGGTTTTCGGATACCCGTTGATGGGCCATACGTGGAGGGCCCATAGCTCGGGACTGGGATGCCAGATCTTCCCCTTCGCCTGCGTGAGGAGGTCTTTCCTCAGCGGAATGGGCCATGGGGCTGTGTCTGACAGTTAAATCAGATCGGGGAACCATGTGCGGTTCCTCCAGAATGGGGCTATTAAAAGCACCGTGGACACTGTCTCTCTGATCTTTTGATGGCCTGTGGCAGCATCGCTATCGGGGAAAGCATACAGAGGAGCCTGGGCCAAACATTTACCTGAAGGACAGCCATTGTGTGAAGAGCCGAGGCAGCCTGGCTGGCAGAGGCGAATGCTCGACCGGCGAGAACTGAAGTGGTGCTGCAGGGCTTGGAGGGGTGCTGCGCCCTGGCCTGCCCTCCTCTAGAGGACGGCGGGCAGAGGTGCGGCGACGGCCTCTTCAAGGGGGAAGAGACTGTATCCTTTTCCTTCGCGCCCGTCGATGGATGAGAGCGCTGGGGAGAAAGAGGACTTAGCGTGAGCAGAGTAGGGCGATTTCGATGACTTAGTTAGCTCATCATGTACTTCGGGAAAGAAAGGCGTGGGCTTCTGAGGAGAAGAGAAGTGGCAGCTTTCGAGGAACCACTCATCCAGTCTGCTACGCGCTGTGGCTCTTCAGGCTGGGACCACTCGAGCCCGAGGTCTCCCACGGCCTTTGTGAGCACGCGGATAAGCTCCGCATCAATGCTGGTCTTGGAGCTCGCGGCAGTCTGCGTCGAAGCGGGAGGCTCCGAGACAGATTCTGACCACTCGCTGCTGGACGTGGCTGTCGAGAGGCGGTCTTCCTCCTCCTCTGGCGCTGGGCCACCGAAGGGAACTGAACAGGCCGCTGCGAGGGAGGGTCGCTGCCCCTCCTTGGTGAAGGTGACTGGCGGGGGCGAGGCACGCGGAGAAACATCCGGCGTGCAGTCGCTCAGTCGCTCAGGTGGCCTTTGGTCGCGACGCTTCTTCCGGCGAGGCCCAGGGGCAGACGGCTGGACTTGGTCGAAGGTGGCGAGGCGAGCCCGAAGGGTCTGCAGCGCCATCTCGTCGCACTCGGGGCAGCCGCCTCTGGAGAGCGCGAGCTGCGCATGGTCCTGTCCGAGACACGTCACACAGATGATGTGACGTTCACCATCGCGGAGAGGAGCTCTGCACGAGCCGCAGGAAATGCAAGGCATTTGAAACAACACCTCAAGCTCTTTAGGGAGAAAGCAGAAAAGGATATAGCACCGGATGGCATAGCTGGAACAGCAGAGACCGGGGGAATCCGACGTCCTCACGGCTGCAGGTTCCGCTGGTTGCTTGTTCGACGGCGGTTGCTTCTTCCGGAGATCAGCGATGGTGTCGCTGAAGGAGATCAAATCTGACACCTATGGCAAAATCAGGGTCTTATATAGCCTCCTGTATGCTAATATGAGCCCCCCTTTTGGCGGTCTCTCTGGAGTGCACCCATTGGTTCGTTCCTCTCAACCGTTTCGCCATAGGTTCCTGCAGTTGCCGCGGCCCGGCCAATCAGAGCGCTCCTCGCGCCTGGCTATTGCCGTGCAGCTGCACTGCGCTTTACATGGATACCTTATTAATAAGTTTTGCTTCATATTCTCGAGAAAAGGAGTTTTCCCATATGCAATACGAGAGACCTCTCGAAAGGGAACGTTGAACGACGAATACAGGAATCCTTTAAATGACATCCTCACAAGATGCTAGTTTGGTCGTTGTGACGTGCTTGTCACGTTATAGCAACATACCACTATAACGTCGCCACGACGACTATGGGAATCACAAATTTACGTCCCTGGAACGTTATCTGGTAAGTCGCTGTGACTTATACGGTCCATTGAGGTTACGTCCTCACAACATACCAGTTTGGTCGTTGAGACGTGATCGTCACGTTCCATCAACATACCACTATAATGTTGCCACGACGATTATGGGAATCACAAAGTTCCGTCACTGGAACGTTACGTTTTCTGGTACGTCGCTACAACGAATATGGTCCGGTGTTACGAGATTTTCGGTTTCAGTGGGTGGCGTTACATGAATATTCATGAGTTTCCCGGACATGGGCGTGAAACTGAGAATTTTAGTTCATGCTCATTTGTTACTCAGCATTTTTAATGGATTATCTCAAAAAAGGTGCAAGTTTATGACTAACTACAACCATCGTTTCAGACAAGTTTGTTTATTATTAATATTATTTGCACGTTTTGTGTCCCTGAATGCAGAGCAATTTGTCTCTGACTGAATGCAGTCATTCATTTCGTGTAATGTTAGGATAAGCAAACTTCGACTAGTCGTAAACATTTAGCTATTTCATGTCGTTGTTATTTTCCTTTGTACTTTTGAGATAGTGTCTTTTATCAGTTGATGAACTACCCGTAACGACTGAAATAAACCTTTACTTTATTGTATCTGTGAACATTATATTTTTTTGTAACACACTGTGAAGATGATTTGTTAACTTTCCCCTTTCAAGAGCCAAACAATTGAACATTCTGCCATGTTCTCTGATTGTGAACTGTCTGCTGTGTGGTTGTAAAAGTCGTAGTGCTGAAAAATGTTGCTGAAATTGCATTGTTTTTTCATGTTTTCAATAAAATGAATTGTACAAATAAATTTACGAGTAATGATCACATGGTTTAAGGTTCCACTTACACTGTGAAACCAGAACACCTGAATTATTACACTGAATTCCAAAAGAAGAGAAGATAAAGAATATTCGTATGACAGATTATCATTTTATTTATTGTTATGCACTTCTGTTACCTTACCTTATGAAGCTTTAAAACTGTGTTATCCCTCTGGAAATGACTGAAATAATATCCACAACCATGTCAGTGGCCTAATAAACATTTTGCAACCTACACTTTATTACTCTCTGTCATCTGCTCTTTCTTTGACCATGTGTTGCCCTGCCTGGATAATACACATTGATGATCATTTATATCTGATCTATTTTGATGCACAACAAACACTAAATTTATGAGTCATAAAGGCCTGGTTTCACAGACATGGTTTAGATTAAGCAAGCATTAGGCCTTAGTTGAATTTAGCTTTAATATTAAACATGCCTTAGAAAAAAATGCTGTCAGTTAAAACAGCTTAAGCCTTTTCTGTGAAACCGGGGTGTTTCATAAACATGTAGGTTCTTAATTGGGCTTCATTAGAAACACTTTTGACTTTAAATCTTGATAAATTAAACTTCTTTAAACTATTGAATCTATGTTAAAAACATGTACGAAATTCTGTCATCTTGAATTTAATCACTCTTAAGATTTGCATGACAAAAAAATTGAATCACTATGATTTAAATGTTAACTTTTATTTAGCAAGAATCCATTATATTGGTTAAAAAAAGACATTAACGACATAATGCTACACATTATTTATATTTCTAATAAATGCTGCTCTTCTAAACTTAAAATTCATAATGAATCCGGAAAACAGACGACTGTATAATGGTTTCCACACTTCATTAAGCAGCACAACCATTTTCAACTGTGATAATAAGACATGTTTCTTGAGCAGAAAAGCCATATATTAGAATGATTTTTGAAGGGTCATGACTCATGTGACACTGAAGGTTGGAGCTCTGCCGTCACAGGATAAATAAATAAATTAAATATAGAGAAAAGTTGGCAAAAATATTTCACAACATTTTTTTTTTTTTTTCATCAGCTAAATGCAGCCTTGGTGAACATAAAAATAAAGACCTTTGAACAGTATTATAAGTCTATAGCAAAATATGTAGACTGCTCATGACAGTTTTAATCCAAATTGTACTTCTAAAGCAACACATTCATGCTTGTGTGTGGTTAAGTTATTTGATGAAGAAAAATGAACAGGAATTTAAGAACAATCACACCAGAATTTTGTTTTAGTCCACAAATGTATTTATACAGGTTTATTAACAAATTATGACAATTAGTAAAAGACCGATTTAAAGCATCTCATGACACAAAGAAAAGAAAATCAAAACGAAATGAAATCAGTACGACTAACGTTAGTTGAAGTTTGCTTAATGCCTGCAATCTTTCAGTCAGGTAGGCCTATACGACTGCACAAAATTTGCAAACTAATAAATACTTTGTAAACACAAAAAACAATAGAAGTTTAGGCATTAATTTGCGCAACATTGAAACGATTTACTTTTTCTTGAAAGAATACATTATATCTGCTGAGATACAAGGAGGAGCGTGAAATAATATTCCCAGTTTCACGCGCATGTCCGTGAAACTCATGAATATTCATATAAGCTCCGCCCACTGAAACCGAAAATCTCAGAAACCGAAAATCTCGTAACACCGGTCTGGTTACGTCTTCACAACGTAACTGTGTTAGCTGGGTTAAGACCTCTAGGTTATAAAACCCTGCCCTGTCCATGTAATGTAAATGGATATAGACAACTAAACAATCAAATTACACATCAAATACATTTATTTTTTACAAAGATGGTTTCTGTAATTTTAGGCAGTTTTTAACACGCTGATGTTAGGTCAAGTCAAGTGTTTGTTCTTCAGATAAGTTTGTTAGTAATTTGATGCTATACATTTGGGGGTATGACGATTGGCAGCTGAGATTGACAACTTCTCTGAACGAAGTCACTGAGGCACCAACTGACTTTTTCCGGGAACTACGGGAGGACATTGCATATTATGACTAGCATTTAATGTTGTTAATGTCCTAGTGTTATTTTTATGATACTCGAAGCATACACAACAGGTGAATATAAATGAATGATGCTAGAATATGCGTAATTTAACCCAAGAAAGAAGTTTTAAATAGTGTTAAACAAACAAAACAAGGCAACCAATTTAATTCAACTCTTTATATTCAGGCGCTAGATACATTATTCCTCAAATGGGGTACTTCAAATAAACACATTCGACAGAAAGATCTGGAGACTAAAGCAGTTTGCAGTGGTGCTCACGTTATCGAACTGCAGTTAGAGTCTATTATATAACAATAAACATTAATTTGCTTCATAAAATACATCTTCTATCAATATTCCTGAGAGGTCAACTAATGCCATAAAATCTCAAAATATGTAGGCTAGTAATTTCATCAATTTGCCAGCGAGTGTGCTTAAGATACACTGAAATTAATGTGGGGTTCAATGCTGGAACTATTGGTTGTTTGGAACTATTGGTCGCTCCGTGATACGCTTTACTTTTGCATTCCTGTAGTTCCCATGGAAGTCAATAGGAGTAATGGTCAAAACCATAGGCCTACAGCTAGGGGTATTTAATGCTAAAATGGCTTGCCATAGACGTCAAGTAACAAGCCAATGGGAGCACTTTGCCTTGTCACTCCCCACTCAGATAAAGGCGCCTAACCACAGATTGCTTAGAGGGATAGATGAAATTTACCCCATGATTAACTCACCCTCAATCCATAGGTGTATATGACATTCTTCTTTCAGACAAGTTATATGAAAAAAGTTCTGGGTAATCCAATTAAGCTTTATAATGGCAGTAAATTAATGGCAGCCCAAAATTTGAAGCCCAAAAAAGTGCACCCATCCATCCATTATAAAAATAATCCATCGCTTCGCTTCAGAACCCTTTTATTAACTCCTTGGAGCCGTGGATTACTTTTTATAATTCACTTTTTATATTTTCATTCACTTCCATTTTCATTTTTGGGTGAACGATCCCTTTAATGGTAAAGATTGGTGACTTAATGCAAAAATACCAAATACCAGTGCCAGTTTTGTATACACAACAAAGCAGGAAAAGTTGAATACATTATAAAGGAAGACAAACAAAGACAGACTTGTAGTTATTTACAAATGCAGTAAATTATGACTTCCAATGTGCAGGGAAACTTTCTCTATCGATCAATGATAGAAGTGGACTTATGAGACACCTCAAGGAAATGTTTTTTTTTTTTTTTATCCAAGGACTGATGAATACAATTGTATTCATTAATTCATTATGTATTTTCAGTTTTTAATTGTCAAGCCATTGTTTGCAGATGACGGGGCTCTGGCAAGAAAATAGAATATGTTTGAGAAATGGCCATTCAAGTGGAGATTTAAAATATCAATAGGCAAATAAGACACAATTAGCAGTTTATATACAGATTTGAAGATGAAAATATGTATTTGATTGATTATACATTGTAAGATTCCTTGGGTTATGGTAGGATACTAACATGAAGAAAACTGAGCTTACAATATGTGGCTGAGCTTACAATGTGCTTTGCTGATTTGAATGACTTTGGTTTATCCGCATGGTCAAGGAATGAAAGGATGGTTTTGTGTAGAAGAGACCAACTACTGTCATGCTTTTAAGGCAAGGAAATTGGAAAATGCCAACTTTGGATTGGTCATTGGTTATTTGGAAAAAGAGTATTTCTGGTCAAAATATGATAACTTCACACAGTTGTTTTCATTCAGATACCTCAAAAGATTCAAATGTAGGTCAAGTTAGACCATGTTAGTCAATAAAATGATATCTGATGATCATTATTTAGGAGAACATATGGCTATTATAATGGTTATACAACTGTATAAAGCAAAATGAAATCATACAATCACTAAAAAATAAACAGAAAATAAAAATAAAAAATCCTCAAAGAGCATTACAAAAAGACTAATCTCCCATCTGCAAGATGTTTTAATCAATGTGTTTAAGCTTTGTGAGTGTTGTGGGGTTAGTGAATCAGTGGAACATTCCACTATATAACTTAATTGCAGGAATATAGCAAAAGACACAATCTAACTATTCCAGTTCCTGAAAAGTACATGGTTAATGCAGTGGATATATCCACATAGTGAACAAATTGAACTAACACGTGATTGTGTGTTTTTTTTTTTTTTTGCCTGTAGTTGAAGAAACACCCAAATGAAGACCTAGATTTGGTTTATTAAAGCATTGTTTTATAGTTTTCTATAATAGTTTGGTATATGTGACCCTGGACCACTAAAGTCATAACTCACATTTGTGGCCATAGCCAACAATACATTGTAGGCATATGGGTCAAAATCATAATTTTTCCGTTTATGGGTCATAGATTTTCAAATAGTTGTATCTCTGTCCTAACAAAACATACATAATCTGAAAGCTTATTTATTCATCTTGCATGAGTACGTGTAGGCCTATGTATAAATCTAAATTTTTAAAAAATATGACTGGTTTTGTGGTCAGGGTCACATATAGGGTTGCATTTGTGGATCACATACATCATGAAGGCTGCCTCATTTCAGAAAAGTAGCCTACCCATTACATTTCAAAGTAGAAAGAAATAACAGTAGTTTACAACTCACACTGAATAACATTCGATTTTATAATAGCTATTTTTCTGAAATGAGACATCTTCAATGATGTATGTGACAGGCCGACAAATGCAGAGCATAGCCTTCGAAATGAGTCAACTAAGTGTATTTCTCTCAGTGAAGTGTTGGCTTATGGTGTGCTTGTGCATGGAGAAGGACCTGAACATTGAAAGCTCCAATATATATCTTATCTCTAAGCTATCAGAAGGTGGCGGTAATGAACTATTTTAGTTTGTCCTCCACCGGAAATAACAAACGGAAGAGAGAAGAAATTGGTCTGTTGTTTGGTAGTAACGGACTACACGATATTTGGATTACGTAATTAGATTACAAAAACCAAGAGTCTGCAAATAGAATAGGATATATTTTATATATTTTTTAATAACTCGATTAAATAGTAAACAGCAAACGTAATTTACTGTTTTAGTTCATTCGTTTTAAAAGAGCTGACCTCGCCGGAGCCTCGTGTGAAGATGGAGCGGTCTCGAACAGCCTTTGACCACTGGATGCACAAACACCACTTCACGTTCAGGGATACAAGAGGCAGAAACATAACCGTTCAGTGCAACCTCTGCCTCCCAAAGATCAACATCTTATCCACAGCAAGGGACTCTACATCTAATCTAAAGAAGCACTTGGAGGTACATTTGCGCTTTGTCTAAATTTAACAACCAACAGATTGCTGTTTTACTGTATATTTGAGTTTGTGGAGCGAATATTTAAAAGTAGACTGTTTTTAGTACATTTGCGGTCGAGCACAGGTAAAAGATTTTTTGTTACATTGCTAAACGTGAATATACATGGATGCACCGGATAATATATTTTGTGATTTATAAATAAAGAAAGGCACTGGTTTCACTTTAAATGCTTTTCAGGCAAAGTTTCGAGCGAAACGTGGGGACAGAATCAACAAAAGTGGGAGTGGTTTTGAGTTTGCAGCAAACAAATTTCTTCTATTAAAAAGTGCATAGATAGGTGTAAAGTGCTAGTTACTCGCTAGTAATATAACGTACAATATATTATCCAGTCGTGGAATGAGAGCTTCATTTCAAAACGATTGGCGAATTAGGTGAGCAGAACTGTTGTTTAACGTTTCTACAACGCATTTACTATTTGTAAACTCATTAGTTACAGTCGACTCTATAATGTAGATTCAATGTTTTAAAACATTTAATTCGTTTTTAGAAAATGATGGTATTGATGTAATACGTGCTCTTTTGGAAACGAGGAGCAATAACGTTACCGCGTGTAGCCTACGTCTCGCGGTTTGTTTATTATGCTTTACAGATGGAACGTGTCGCTTGCCTTTTGATTATAAGTGATTCAACAACTACATCATACTGTATGTTTGCAAAATATAGTCTAAAACTTCGAAACGTGCATATCCTCGATAGACTTGCATTAAAAAAGCAAAAGCTCGTCTGATAAAATGGCGGACGGCAGTTGTGAAGGTGGGATTGGTCAGTAATGTTTTTAAGGCGGGCTTGGCGTGTTCAACTTTGTTGTATGAAAAATGCTGTGTCCGAATTAGTCCCCTATTCCTTGATCACTGTATGTTGTATAATCTACTACCCGAGAAAGGAGTTAATGAAAACTGGAGAGGGTTTTGTCACAATTATTCGATGAGACATACTGGTCAGTCAATGCTTTTATAGTTTTGAGAAGGAAAAAAAAACATTCCTTTGCAGACATCTGACACCAACAAATTTTTAAATTTCTTAATATAACTTAGTATGCATTCCTCCCTGTTACGTTTAATTGATTTTAATTGATATTAAATACACCGTAACCATAATAAATATCTTAACCATGCATTATGGGATTGAATGAGTGCACTATTTAATCTCCACCCTAAGTAATGCACAATATATGGGATTGGGGCGATTTCAGACACAGCTAAATTTCTATATGGCATGGTTTGTGACATGTTAGTTCATAACAGCATGATGATTGATTATCAATATTCTTCAAAGCACTTTATCTCTTCAAACTAGCAATGTAATGGTATGGTGGTTTTTACGGTACAACGTTTTAAATAAAGACGATTATTATAACATAAGTTAGGGTTTTTATTTTTAATAAAACCAAAGTAAAGACATTTTTTCCATTTACTATACGTTTAATTAAGAGAGAATCATAAATGTCTAAATTGCGACTTTCTCCTCTTTTATTTAAGTGTCACTCACCTTGCCAGATGCGCAAACGGCAGCACAGCGAAATGTCGGAGCCTGAGCCTCTTTTTCTCCCACCCAAGCGACTGAAGTCCGTTGTTTGGGAGTATTTTGGGTATTTAAAAGACCCAGGAGGCACCATCCTTGTTGATGGTTATCCAGTTTGTAGAATGTGTCGGAAAAAAGTGTCGGCTCGGGCAGGCAACACTTCAAACATGATGCACCATCTCCGTGACCACCACCCCAAGGAATTTGCAAAGTTGAATGTAAGTGACAATACTATAAATCGCCAACTAATAAATTATAGATCGAGCTACTGTCCCGCTTTGTCGAACATGTTAAAGGATAGTTCACCCAAAAATAAAAATGGTCATTAACTCATCCTGATGTTGTTCCTTTCGTCTGAAACACAAAATATATTTTGAAGAATGTTTTGAGTAGGGATGTCCTGAGTCATTGAATATTGAGTATTTGCTGACGCCAAGTCCAATCCAAGTATTTTCCAAGGGCTTGGTGCAGATTATTCAAATCAATCCAATGTATGGGCTGTGCAGAGAGTTTCTCTGGAACAGGGGCTCAAAAGAGATGTAATTTTACACAAATTCCCATGATTGATCATCGTTTAAATTAACCATCAATGAATCGTTTAATCATTAGCCTTAATATTGCAATATGCGTCTACTGCAGTGGCATACCACCAACAGCATGACGGGGTGTGCAAATGATGCTCAAAATGTTTCTCACCAAATGAATGAGAAGGGTTTTTAGTCTAAACAAAAGGCTAGTAGGATTGTAAAATGAGTTGTGATTGATCATTTAATTAAATTAACTATTTAATAATCAAATAAAACGACCAATACAACGTGTCACCAATGCCACCTCAGATGCGTGTCAGTCAGAATGTGTAAAGCACAATTTATACTTCTGTGTCGAGTGTACGCCGTAGCTACGTCGTAGGCTGTGTGTAGCATGAGTAGACTACAACGTACCCTGACACGCACCTCTCCAAAAATGTAACAACACGCTGATTTGACGTGGACCGCAAGCTTTGAGATTGGTCTGCCAGAACCCCTCCCTTAGGGGTATCATACTACTTTTGCATGTGTAATGAAAATCGACACGTAGCCCACGGTGTAAAGGCTACGGCGCAGGTCTGACGCAGAAATAAAAATCAGCCTTAACTCCTGTTGTGGACGCACTCTTCCTGGAGCAATGTGCTGAAACGCAACAACTAAACACAATGAATTTACAACGATTTATTACAATAGTGTTCTCATAATGTTATGTAACATTCAAATTGATTTGGTTACCCCATCCCCCCCAAACTACGCCCTTGCTGTCACAAAATAAACGCAATATAAAAACTTAAATTTGCACAAAACAAAAGGCTGCAAATGCGCACGCAAACTTAACGTCATGAAGTTGTAACTCTAGCCATAACGTAAAATGATCCCAAACATAGCTCTGGCGCCCTCGCTTAATTTTTGCTCTTGTCTGCTTTACGTATTTCACGGTACGGATGCCAATAACCTTGCTTAATCAATAAAACGAAATAGTTAGATTAGGTTTGAAAGTATGAAGCTCGAGGAGTCAGAATGCCAGTCTGGCGGCCAAGTCATAAGAAAGACTCAACCCATGGCAAAAAGGTAGTCTGATGACAGACAAAAGTACACCGTTAATAACTAACTTCAGCGTGATTTGTTACAAAAGTGCACATTACATATGCTGAACACGGAAGTTCAAACATGCGTGTGTGATGCGCTTGAACAGACCTCAGTTTTTGTGCGGCACACATTTGAGCTTATTTTTTTTTTCTTATAATTTGTGGTTGGCAAAACTGTTTGAAAGTGCATACCGCCACCTACTGCACGACACCTGCGTAACCGCAATAAAGAGAGAGTCATAAATGTCTAAATTGCGACTTTCTCCTCTTTCATTTAAGTGTCACTCACCTTGCCAGAAGCGCAAACAGCAGCACATCGAAATGTCGGAGCCTGAGCCTCTTTTTCTCCCACCCAAGCGACTGAAGTCCGTTGTTTGGGAGTATTTTGGGTATTTAAAGGACCAAGAAGGCACCATCCTTGTTGATGGTTATCCAGTTTGTAGAATGTGTCAGAAAAAAGTGTCGGCTCCGGCAGGCAACACTTCAAACATGATGCACCATCTCCGTGACCACCACCCCAAGGAATTTGCAAAGTTGAATGTAAGTGACAATACTATAAATCGCCAACTAATAAATTATAGATCGCCTTTCATAAAATACATAAGCAAATGGAATACACCTCAAGTTTTGAAATTACAAATTTTTAGGTATGTGTATATATATATATATATATATATAGGTTAATATTATGTTTGTGCTTTTTGTAAGCGCTAAATGCAACATTACTGTAGGCCAAATGCCCAAAACAACAGAAAATAGAAAGTTGTGGGGTGGGGAAAACAATTGTTATATGTGGTATCTTGTGTTATATTGTACCGTGAAGATCATATACCGTTACACTTCTAGATCAGCTGGCCTGAGAGCTACTGTCCCGCTTTGTCGAACATGTTAAAGGATAGTTCACCCAAAAATAAAAATGGTCATTAACTCATCCTGATGTTGTTCCTTTTGTCTGAAACACAAAATATATTTTGAAGAATGTTTTGAGTAGGGATGTCCTGAGTCATTGAATATTGAGTATTTGCTGACGCCAAGTCCAATCCAAGTATTTTCCAAGGGCTTGGTGCAGATTATTCAAATCAATCCAATGTATGGGCTGTGCAGAGAGTTTCTCTGGAACAGGGGCTCAAAAGAGATGTAATTTTACACAAATTCCCATGATTGATCATCGTTTAAATTAACCATCAATGAATCGTTTAATCATTAGCCTTAATATTGCAATATGCGTCTACTGCAGTGGCATACCACCAACAGCATGACGGGGTGTGCAAATGATGCTCAAAATGTTTCTCACCAAATGAATGAGAAGGGTTTTTAGTCTAAACAAAAGGCTAGTAGGATTGTAAAATGAGTTGTGATTGATCATTTAATTAAATTAACTATTTAATAATCAAATAAAACGACCAATACAACGTGTCACCAAAGCCACCTCAGATGCGTGTCAGTCAGAATGTGTAAAGCACAATTTATACTTCTGTGTCGAGTGTACGCCGTAGCTACGTCGTAGGCTGTGTGTAGCATGAGTAGACTACAACGTACCCTGACACGCACCTCTCCAAAAATGTAACAACACGCTGATTTGACGTGGACCGCAAGCTTTGAGATTGGTCTGCCAGAACCCCTCCCTTAGGGGTATCATACTACTTCTGCATGTAATGACAATCGACGCGTAGCCCACGGCGTAAAGGCTACGGCGCAGGTCCGACGCAGAAATATAAATCAGCCTTAACTCCTGTTGTGGACGCACTCTTCCTGGAGCAATGTGCTGAAACGCGACAACTAAACACAATGAATTCACAACGATTTATTACAATAGTGTTCTCATAATGTTATGTAACATTCAAATTGATTTGGTTACCCCATCCCCCCCAAACTACGCCCTTGCTGTCACAAAATAAACGCAATATAAAAACTTAAATTTGCACAAAACAAAAGGCTGCAAATGCGCACGCAAACTTAACGTCATGAAGTTGTAACTCTAGCCATAACGTAAAATGATCCCAAACATAGCTCCGGCGCCCTCGCTTAATTTTTGCTCTTGTCTGCTTTACGTATTTCACGGTACGGATGCCAATAACCTTGCTTAATCAATAAAACGAAATAGTTAGATTAGGTTTGAAAGTATGAAGCTCGAGGAGTCAGAATGCCAGTCTGGCGGCCAAGTCATAAGAAAGACTCAACCCATGGCAAAAAGGTAGTCTGATGACAGACAAAAGTACACCGTTAATAACTAACTTCAGCGTGATTTGTTACAAAAGTGCACATTACATATGCTGAACACGGAAGTTCAAACATGCGTGTGTGATGCGCTTGAACAGACCTCAGTTTTTGTGCGGCACACATTTGAGCTTCTTTTTCTTATAATTGTGGTTGGCAAAACTGCTTGAAAGTGCATACCGCCACCTACTGCACGACACCTGCGTGACCGCAATTAAGAGAGAGTCATAAATGTCTAAATTGCGACTTTCTCCTCTTTCATTTAAGTGTCACTCACCTTGCCAGAAGCGCAAACAGCAGCACATCGAAATGTCGGAGCCTGAGCCTCTTTTTCTCCCACCCAAGCGACTGAAGTCCGTTGTTTGGGAGTATTTTGGGTATTTAAAAGACCAAGAAGGCACCATCCTTGTTGATGGTTATCCAGTTTGTAGAATGTGTCAGAAAAAAGTGTCGGCTCCGGCAGGCAACACTTCAAACATGATGCACCATCTCCGTGACCACCACCCCAAGGAATTTGCAAAGTTGAATGTAAGTGACAATACTATAAATCGCCAACTAATAAATTATAGATCGCCTTTCATAAAATATATAAGCAAATGGAATATGACTCATTTTTATATATATATATATATATATATATATATATATATATATATATATATATATATATATATATATATATATATATATATATATATATATATATATATATATATATATATATATATATATATATATATATATAGAGGTCAATATTGTGTTTGTGCTTTTTGTAAGTGCTAAATGCAACATTACTGTAGGCCAAATGCCCAAAACAACAGAAAATAGAAAGTTGTGGGGTGGGGAAAACAATTGTTATATGTGGTATCTTGTGTTATATTGTACCGTGAAGATCATATACCGTTACACTTCTAGATCAGCTGGCCTGAGAGCTACTGTCCCGCTTTGTTGAACATGTTAAAGGATAGTTCCAAAACTGTAAAAGTTACTTTCATCTGTGAAACAAAATATATTTTGAAGAATGTTTTGAGTAGGGATGTCCTGAATCATTGAAAAGTCAGAATGTGTAAATTCTGTTGTGGACGCACTCTTCCTGGAGCAACGTGCTGAAAAAAAGCAACTTAACACAATGAATTCACAACAATTTATTACAATAGTGTTCTCATTATTATGATGTGTAACATGACAGTCTCAATCATAGCTATTATTTGCACAAAACAAAAGGCTACAAATGCGCACGCAAACTTATTTTTGCAACTCTAGTCGTATTGTAAAATGGTCCCAAACATACCTCCGGCACCTTCGCTTCATTTTTCCTCTTGGCGCATGACCATTTTTAATCGACAGAGCGGAATAGTTACAACATAAAGAAAAAAAGTGAAGATAAGGTTAGAAAGCATAAAACTCGAGGTGTCAGAATTCCAGTCTGTCGGCCAAGTCAGAAGAAAGGTCTCAGATAGACAAAAATAAACTGTTAATAACTAACTATAGAGTGATTTGTTACAAAAGTGCATATCAAATATGCTGAACACTGAAGTTCGAACATGCGTATGTGTGATGTGCTTGAACAGACCTCGGTTTTTGTGCGTCAATTGTGGTTGGCAAAACCGCTTGAAGGTGCATACCGCCACCTACTGCACGACACCTGCGTGACGGCTGACGTAAAAAAAATGATTGGGCTTAGGATAGCTGATACTAATCAGTTAAAAAAAAAAGTTTAATCGCCCCCGATCTTTGAAATCGGCTCTGGATATCCCTAGTTTTGACTATACAATTAAAGTCACTGTATAGTCAAAAATCCTTTTTAAATGAAAAGATCAAAACATACCTATCAGTTAATGTCTTAAAATGTTTCATGTGTCTTGGTTTCACCAAGTTTAAGCAAAGAAAATAAATGTCTTGTTTTATGTTTTCTTTGTCTTCCAGAGAAAGCATTCTGTGGCGTGTAGGAAGAGAATAAGAGATGCACCAAGCAGTGATGGACCAAGCAATTATGGACCAAGCATTTTGGAAAATCAAACGGAAGAATCGTCTGAAGCAAAAGATGCTAAGGCCGATCCCACCATTTATTATCAAACACAATCCAGGCTAAACGCACTGGTTTTTAATTTTATCGTGGAGGATGTACAACCCATTTCGATTCTAGAGCAACCTGGCTTCAGGAAGTTGATTGAAGCATTAAGCAGAGGCAAAAAAGTAATGAGCCGAAGCGCTTTTGTCACCAGGCTTGATGTAGCATTTGATAAAATGAAAGGGGAGCTAAAAGCAAAACTCGACAAAGTGCATACATTGTGTACAACTGCTGACATATGGTCGGTGCAGGACCGAAGTTATTTTGGAATGACTTGTCACTGGCTTGAGGACAATCTCGAAAGGAAGTCTGCTGCTCTTGCCTGCACAAGAATCCCTATCAGCTACACTTGTGAAACCATTATTGCTAAAATCCAAGAAATTCACTCTTCCTTTAACATTGAGAGCAAAGTTCAGGCCACTGTCACTGACAATGGTAACAATTTTGTGAAGGCTTTTAAAGAGTTCTCATCTGAGGATGACCAAGAAGTGGAGGACAGTCGTTTTGAGGATTTGGGCAGTATTCTTTGTGACGGAGAAATGGGTGGCGACTTCTTTCTGAGTTATTTCTTACCACCCCACCAAAGGTGTGCAGCTCAAACATTGAATTTGATTGCCTCAAAGGATCTAGCGGATGCTGTCTCAAAGGGGCCGACAGGCAAACTGCACAGTAGCGCAACTGCAAAATGTGCAGCGATATGGCACAAGTCTCATTCCTCTGTGGAAGCTGCTGAGGCGATGGAATCCATTGCAAAAATGACAATTACACTTCCTTGCCTGAACAAGTGGAGCTCAGAATACTATGCCGTTAACAAGCTGATGTCACTTACTGATTCACAGCTCAACGAGTTGACCGAAGCCTTGGGTGTCTCAGGTTTTACACCTGATGAAGCTGCGTATCTCACAGAATATACAGATGTCTTCAAACCAGTGGCTTTTGCTCTTGACCTTTTGCATGGAGAAGAAAAGTGTTTCCTTGGTATTGTGATACCAACGCTGTTGACCCTTAAAAGGAAGCTTGAGGAAAAGGCAGCAAACACCCGCCTTTTTTCCAAGGTCATTGAGAACACAGTTGAGGCAATTGACTCTCGCTTCAAGCAGGTATTTGATAGTTCTGATGCCCGCTTGGCCACAGCCACCATGCCACAATTTAGATTGTGGTGGTTACCAGAAGATGAGAGGGAAGCTCTTCGGGCACAGTTGATCACTGAGGTTGTACAGGTAGACCAAGGGACTGAAGAAACAGAGACAAACGGAGGCTCTGTTCATGAGGATGAATTCTTCTCGTATGGACCTGGAAGTTCTGGCAACAAAAGTGGAAAGCGGGAAGCGGCAGAAGAGGTATGGCTGTATCTTCAGGGCACAAACAAAGATCTGAAATGCCTGAATGAATTTCCAGGAGTGAAAAAAGTGTTCATCAAGTTCAACACAACTCTGCCATCAAGTTCCCCAGTACAACAGCTTTTCAGCAATGGGGCCAACGCTGTGACCCCAAAAGGAAATCATCTCTCAGATGAACATTTTGAGCGTGTGCTCCTTTTACGCTACAACAGCAAAATCACCACTGCTTTGGAGTAATTCATGGAGTAACATTGCTGATGTTTATTGTAAAATATATTTTTTTCTTTTTGTATAGTTAATAGGATATATGTTCTGTCTGCCCCACCCCCCAAAACTATTCCACACAAAAGCATGTGCCACCAAATACAATTTGGAAAACATTTGTTTCTTAGTAAACGTGTAAACAAAATTAAATTTGTTACTTTTAAAGTTTGGACTAGTAGTTCTAGAACTGTTTGTAGAACATGGTAGTCATTGAATAATTTAGATGTTATCATATTAAAGCTTACTCTAAATTGAGATTTGAGTCATATTCAGAGCTGTTGTAAAATGCTTAACGCATAACTGTAACCAGACATTCATGCGTCATGTTGCTACATTGCTTAGCGACTGTAAACTATATCACTTGGTGGAGGAATTGTTTATTCTGATTCTCATTACTAATAAAAGTGTTTTTTGAACATTGGTATCTCTTATTTAATGGTTTCTGCAATCTTGTAAGAGCAAGAAGAAAAGGTTAATGTTTTTACCATGATTATGAAGATTTTAGGTAGCTAATCTGTTTTTACCTGTGGTACAAACACAGCCTTTGTATTGTTTTAACTTGTTCTTTTGGTACAGAAGAGATTATATTATTAGATTAATTTACTTTATCGTTTTGACCTTTTATTCCAAAGAAATCTGTTTGGCTACAGTTAAAAACATAAACCATAGGAGCAATATGTTTGCTCTCTTTTGAGGCCATAATTCATATACTAGTGAATGCACTTTTGATTCATGCAAGATGCTATATCATCATACAGAGGTGTCAAACTCAGCTTTTGGAATGCCCCCAAATAGAAATAGAAAAATAGAAAGCCCCCAAATAGAAAGATACCAAAAGCTGAGGTGTCAAACTGGAGTGGTCCTGGAGGGCCACTCACCTGCCTGTAGCCTTCTAGTGATCCTGAAGACATTGTTTAGCTGGTTCAGGTGTGTTTGATTTGGGTTGGAGCTAAACTCTGCAGAACAGTGGCCCTTTGGGACGAGTGTGCAGGAAAGAACAGTCCTTAGGAACCGAATTTTACATCCCTGATTTGACCATGAACTTATTTTGCAATGTGGAATTGGGATATTTAAATTGAATGTGCAAGACTTCTGATTCATTATACGCTAAAGGTAAATAATTAGAAGAATAACAAAGTAAATGGAAGAAATATTTGCTTTACAAACAAGTGTTTATGATTACTACTGGTATAATAAAATAAAAAATATGAGTTTGCAAAAGAGTGGTGTAGAGATGGTGTCAAATCCCCGAAGACTATTTTGCCACTGGTTCCCTTGAGATTTTCCTATGGGGTTTTCAATTTATGATTAAAATAAAGTCTGTGAAACAACTTGACGACACTTCAACATTTTGCTTTACAACACAAATTACTATGTTTTTAATAAGTAACTAGATAAGAACATTTAGGGTGTGAGTGTGTGCTGTTCACGTTGTAGAACAAAAAGCACAAGTAATGTAGCCGAATACAGAAGTAATTTCTCTCTCTGTGTCAGTTGGTCTTGGTCAATAGGAGTACCAAAACACAAATTATACAATCACATGTAGCCTTTTTGCAACTTTTCTCACAAGGAAGCAATGGGACATTAAAGTCCAGATGTTGAGCTTCTTTAATAGATCTTTTCTTATGAATAATAAATAAAATAATTCACTGAGACTGAAATAACATTTACTTATTACCCAGTTTATTAATTCCCATTATTCACCAGCATTTATGATTAAGAACTAGGAGTTTGCCTATATGTGAGATTCATTTTGTAGAAAATACCTGGTATATCGTTAGTAAAAACAGTGCTGCGAACAATACCCTACGTTATACCGGTTATAAGAAACCAACAGGTAATGATCTCATTGCATTGCCAAACAATGTTGTTTTTCTGAATTTTAGAATCACTGTAAACTACGGCCTTATGGGGCTAATTAAGATTTTTAAAAATGTTTTTAGAATAAGTCTCTTGTGCTCACCAATACTGCATTTATTTAATGAAAAATACAGTGAAAATATATTATTACAATTTAAAATAACCATTTAAATATATTTTAAAATACAATTTACTCCGGTGATGTCAAAGCTTTAGCCTTCATGATCAATCAGAAATCATCATATACTAATTTGAAACAGTTACTATTAAGGTTGAAAACATTTTTTTTTTGTGGAAACTGAAACACTACTACCATTTAACATTTTGGTGTATGTTTTTATTTTAATTAATATTTTTATTCAATAAGGACACATGGATTCAGTAAAGACATTCATAATGTTACAAAAGAAAATGCTGCTTATTAACATTCTAATAACCAAAAAATCCTGAAGTCTCCACAAAAATATGAATCAGCAAAAACATTTTCAAAATTGACAAGAACCATTATTAACTGAGTAATAACAATGCATTATAACTGAGCTCTAAATCAGTATATCAAATGATTTCTGCAGGATCGTGTGATACTGAACACTGGAGTAATGGTGCTGAAAATTCAGCTGTGGATCACAGGAATAAATTACCTTCTAAAATATTAGAATAGAGATCAGTTATTTAAAATATAATATTAAACAATATTACTGTTTTACTGTAATTTTAATACAATTCAGCCTTGGTGAGAATAGACTACCTGATTTTATATGCTGTGTATTTGTATGTATACGCGCGAGTCTGGTTATGCTCCATTTCAAACTATTTTATGGAACATTTTCTGATCATGTCATGTGATTTCTTTTAGAGAATAACCTAAAAGGCTAATAAAAAATACATTGACCTCCTGTAACCTTCCATTCTCTAATGTCTGGCGCTGCAATGCTGCCCCATTCACGGCAGACCTTTCACACCTCTTAAGGGTAGGAGACATTAATGTCATTATTCTTTTGTTTTATTCTGGAATTAAATGGCTTGCTAAGAATGCCCATCCACATCTCCTTGATCCCGATATACATTCATTCATCCATTCTCCAAACTACTTTATTCTCTGCAGGGTCGCTGGGGCTGGGTCTCGGGCCACAGACGGCGGACACCTTGATGGATGGATAGCCAGTCCATCACAGTGCTCAAACACACACCCACACTGTCATTCACACGGACAATTTGGTGTCTCCAATTCCCGATACAAATTTACCCACCTTATATCAAAATTCTTTCTTCTGCGAATACTGGTGAAAGGCTGCAAACTATCCACAGACATGTTGGAAACGCAAATGTGTTTCCAAAATGCATGTTAAACTCCCAGCACATACAGAGATAGAGTTGATGAGAAGCAGCATAGCCTACTGTGCGAAGCGAGGTGCTCTGAGAATATGGTGAATTCATTAACGGTTCTGTTAATTGGATTCAGTTTGATCCGTTTATTATTATTGTTCTAGTTCAGGGTTTCCCAAATGGGGGTTCGACCTTTAGTTTAAATAGCTCGCTATTGACTTAAGCACTCGCTTACAGCCATACCATCCTGAGCACGCCGGAAGCTAAGCAGGGGGTCGGGCCTGGTTATACGTTAGTTACCGTTATATTATGTTACTAGCTATTTATTACTTATATAAATAGTGCAACATGATATAGTTACATTACATTTTTAGTCAAAGTATGGGCAGGCCATAGTCGATGTAAATCATTTTGTTGAGGTTTCGTCCGTACCAGTGAATGTGCCATAACACAGTTTAGTGGCCCTGCTTGCTTACTAGCCTGCGCGTTCACGCGTTCGTGTTGTGATGGAGAAGGAGTTGTGGAGGGAGGGCTGTAGCGTAGCAGAGAGCAAGGGTGAGTGACCTGTGAGTTGTGCCTGTTCAAATATTCAGGCTAAGTCAACGATTTCTAAAAACTCCCTACTGCAGCTTTAATTAATGTTAACAAGATTTTAGTAAATGTGGAAATTAACATTAACAATGATTAATAAACCCTTTACAAGAGGAGTTCATTATTAGTTCATGTTAATTAATGCAGTTAACTAATGAATCCTTATTGTAAAGTGTTACCGCAATAATTTCCGATTGCGATCTTATGTGGATTATGACCATAAAATATGGTATAGGCCTAAATATTTGTAGCTTTTTATAATAAGCTCTGACTTTTGGGTTTTCTCCCGATTGTGTCAAGAAAATATATAAACTATATATAAACCTCAGAGTCAACTGAAAATGTTCTTAAACTTTTCTCAAAGGTTTATCCTGATTAAAGCAGTCAAATGACTGGCACCGGCTGGTGGGTTACTGCCTCTTGCATTGACCACTCAGTCAGACGAAATGAACATCCCCCGTCACTCAAACTACAAGGATTTACATCCATTTATTGTTGTGCATCTTTTTAATATGACTCCTTTCTTTTACATGATCTGTTTTGTTTAATTGTATCTCGGATAAAGTGGTCAAACGACAGTGATCCTGACTTGATTAACATCTTGAGACTACACTGGATGTGTCCAAGCGACCACTGCAAATCCATGGCCATGCACACACTGCAGTTAAATTTGTTTTTTATTACACCTTTCAGTCAGTTTTTTCTTAATACACGAGTCCTGGCATCTGCTAGAAATCATAAAGTAATTTCTTCTTTTGAACCAAACTATAAAGACAAAAAAAACAAAAACAATGTTACACTGGATCTCAGGAGGATAAAACACCTTTATTCATGACACTGTTGTTTTTGGAAAATCCCTGTTCATGTGGTAAATCCTTTCTGATAGTTTGGTATAAATAAACTCTGAAATAAACTTTGAATAAACAGACCACTTTTGAGTAAATATCAGAAATTTTTATTGAACAGTTCAATCTTAATGATGACAAATGGAACAAGGCAAATTCTATTTCAGTACAAAAAAATGCAGTCGTAGTTTTCTCTAGTCCATTCTGGCCTTCAGGGTGCGTGTGGTTATCTTATCCTTCTCACTGTGAAATAACCACATATATACCAATTAACTCACTCAATTCAACTAGAAATGTAAAATCATAGTCATAGTCTGAATTTGTACCATACATTACTACACCAAGAAATCATACAAAATGAATTACAATGGTTGTCAAATACTATTTAATGCATTCTGATGGAATTCCTTGTATGGGCACTAGGGATGTAACAATACATTGTATATCAAGATATTGCAATATAAAAATGTGATGATATATATCGTTGATGTAAACTATATAATTTTCTATATTGAGTTAGTTTTACCCAAGGCTCAGCGTAATGAACACAAATGAAGATGTTTTTCAAGAAACCAGAGAAAGATTTCTGTACCTTCATTTAATGTCCATTCCTCTCAAACTTAAAAGATCCCCCAAAAATGTCAAAGGCATCGTAAAAATAATCAATCGAGTGGTCTAATCCAAATTCAAGTCTTCTTAAAAGACACAATGGCTTTATATGACTAACATATTAACAACACGCACATACTGTAGTAAACATGGACGTTCAAATGTGACGTTTGGAAACAACATTCAGGTGTAAATGCAGAAAGAACCATTTACAGTTTGGGAATAGTCACTTTAAGACGCTTTCTTGCGATTAGAACTGTGACTGATTGCAATGGTCATCTGAAGCGCACGCTCTGCCGGAATGACACGGAATGAAACGCAAACATCATTTAAATCATCATATCACATTTAGTTTTAGTAGTACGATTATTCAAAGCATTTTAGATGGTTTATTCTTATATGTATAGTGCATTAATAGCAGGAGAGGCGGAACATAGCGAGCACAGGGAGAGTCTGTGTGCACGGAGCGAGGACTGCATGAGGAAAAAAAAAAAAAGAATGCTTACAGAGTTTGTGACATTACTACATTAAACTACTATATATATTGTTGAATATAATGTATAGTAATGCAATGGGGCAATATTTGTGTGTACTGATAATAATATAATAATATTTAAATAATAATAAAAAAAACATCTCTTCATTTTGACTTAAAATATCACGATAAATATCGTATCGTGAAAGGAGTGCATCGTTACACTCCTAATGGGCGCTTCGTTCAGGTTACGGAAGCCGTCGGCAGTGCTGTCATTTTTGTTTTTAGGCCACGAAATCAACAATGTCACAAAAGAAGTGTGTTTTTGGTTGTGAGGGAAGCATAACCTTGTTCAGCTTCCCAAATAAACTGTCAAATATTTCTCAATATTATTTTATTTTTATCAAATAAATGCAGCCTTGGTGAGCAGCAGATACTTCTTAATTATTTCAAACTTTTGACCCCCAGTGTATACAATGAATAAAGGGTTTAAAAGTTCAGTAAAAATGACAGTCTTAACAAAGTGTTTTGTGCATATATAAGTCGGTTGATTAAACGTTAGTGATTTCCATACTTTAACTATGGTTGATGACATTTGATTGATACACTTACATGACATGAACAACGACTCCCATTCCAGACACTGCGTCTCTGTCAACAGCGTTCAGCATGGCCTGTGAGATGGTCTCAAACAAATCCTCTGGGTTCTAGAGAACACAATCAGTATAGTCCATGAGCCTACCAGTTCTAGAAGGCGCAAAAATCAGCTTTCATGTCCAACACAATGATGTAGACTTGTTCTACTCCACTTACCATGTCAGGTTCCCATAGCGACTCACACATGCCGTACATCTGCTCTGAGCAAGTACCGCTCACAACAAAGTCTTCTGTTACCATTGGACATCCAATAAGATCAAGGGAGCAGATGAAGGGTTCAAAGGTCTTTGGGTCTAGACCAGCAATCACAGGCTCAATATAGTATGGCCCAAACCTGAGAAAGGGACATGAAGGTTGCGGTTCTGTACACGGTGTAGCAATATTTCAGAGAGAGACAAAGGTGCTGCTAAACATTACATATCTTCCAGTCCTGTTCCTGGAAGCATACCAACAGCACACATTTTCCAACTCTTCCTAAATCAAACACACCTTATGCAACCCATCAGCTCTTAAAGGTCTGAAATGAATGGACTGGACAAGGGACATCCAAAATGTGTACTGTTGGTGTGCATCCAGAAATAGGGTTGGAAACACTGTACTAGGTACAGGAAAGATGGCTGACTACATGCAAATGCGTGAGACAGGAAACACAAGCTCATGTGTATGGATGGAAGACAATGGAACAAAGAGTGCAACATAACTGCCTCTTACTGCTGGTTAAACACTAAAGACCCGTTCACATCGCCAGTGACTTTATCACTGCATGTTGCTAGTCTCTGTACTGTGAAAGTGCTTGTGGGCGTTCCCAGTGTTGTCGGTCTAATGCTATTGTTAGATTGCACGTCTTATACCTTTGCCTGATTTTCAAATACTTGTTTAGCTTGAGATTATAGTCTGTATTTGTGATTCATCTTGTAGCTGGTTGGTTTGGTTTATGGCTTCTAACTCTTAAACAAAGGCTATGGGAAAGTATGGGAAAAATACTTCCAGAACCAAGGCTGCTGAAAAAGTGGACAGGCACTGTTGCATTCTTCTTCATTTAAAGGGGTCCTTTTTTAACTGAAGCTAATGTGTAATGTTGCTGTTTGAGCACTAAAATATCTGCAAAGTTACAAAGCTCAAAGGGAAATATTCACTTTAAAGGGTTATTTACCCCAAAACGAAAATTCTATCATCATTTAATCACCATCATGTCGTTAACAAACCATAAAACTTGCGTTCATCTTCTGAATCTTTTTGATGAAATCTGAGAGTTCTCTGAACCCTCCATAGAGAGTCTACCCGATTGCAACATTGATGCTTCAAAAAGTTAATAAAAGACATCGAAAAACGAATCAATATGAATTAATGGTTTAATCCAAATTTTCTGAAGAGACTCGGATCACTTTTTTTTGATAAACAGATTTAATATAGGCGTTTAATTTATCAGCGAACATAGACACTCAACCAAACTTACATAGCACGTTTGAGCTTCAGCAAGGTTTGTTCTTGCTCGTCACTCAAGTTCGGTTGAGCTTCTGTTTACAGGTCCTTCTAAAAAAATTAGCATATTGTGATAAAAGTTTATTGTTTTCCATAATGCAATAATAAAAATTAAACTTTCATATATTTTAGATTCATTGCACACCAACTGAAATATTTCAGGTCTTTTATTGTTTTAATACTGATGATTTTGGCATACAGCTCATGAAAACCCAAAAAATCTCAAATCTCAAAAAATTAGCATATCATGAAAAGGTTCTCTAAACGAGCTATTAACCTAATCATCTGAATCAACTAATTAACTCTAAACACCTGCAAAATATTCCTGAGGCTTTTAAAAACTCCCAGCCTGGTTCATTACTCAAAACCGCAATCATGGGTAAGACTGCTGACCTGACTGCTGTCGAGAAGGCCATCACTGACACCCTCAAGCGAGAGGGTAAGACACAGAAAGACATTTCTGAACGAATAGGCTGTTCCCAGAGTGCTGTATCAATGCACCTCAGTGGGAAGTCTGTGGGAAGGAAAGTGTGGCAAAAAACGCTGCACAACGAGAAGAGGTGACCGGACTCTGAGGAAGATTGTGGAGAAGGACCGATTCCAGACCTTGGGGGACCTGCGGAAGCAGTGGACTGAGTCTGGAGTAGAAACATCCAGAGCCACCGTGCACAGGCGTGTGCAGGAAATGGGCTACAGGTGCCGCACTCCCCAGGTCAAGCCACTTTTGAACCAGAAACAGCGGCAGAAGCGCCTGACCTGGGCTACAAGAGAAGCAGCACTGGACTGTCGCTCAAATTTTACATGTCATTCGGAAATCAAGGGGCCAGAGTCTGGAGGAAGACTGGGGAGAAGGAAATGGCAAAATGCCTGAAGTCCAGTGTCAAGTACCCACAGTCAGTGATGGTCTGGGGTGCCATGTCAGCTGCTGGTGTTGGTCCACTGTGTTTTATCAAGGGCAGGGTCAATGCAGCTAGCTATCAGGAGATTTTGGAGCACTTTATGCTTCCATCTGCTGAAAAGCCACTGGTAAATGGTTTACTGACCATGGTATTACTGTGCTCAATTGGCCTGCCAACTCTCCTGAGCTGAACCCCATAGAGAATCTGTGGGATATTGTGAAGAGAAAGTTGAGAGATGCAAGACCCAACACTCTGGATGAGCTTAAGGCCGCTATCGAAGCATCCTGGGCTTCCATAACACCTCAGCAGTGCCACAGGCTGATTGCCTCCATGCCACGCCGCATTGAAGCTGTCATTTCTGCAAAAGGATTCCCGACCAAATATTGAGTGCATAACGGAACATAATTATTTGAAGGTTGACTTTTTTTGTATTAAATACACTTTTCTTTTATTGGTCGGATGAAATATGCTAATTTTTTTAGATAGGAGTTTTTAAAAGCCTCAGGAATCTTTTGCAGGTGTTTAGAGTTAATTAGTTGATTCAGATGATTAGGTTAATAGCTCGTTTAGAGAACCTTTCCATGAAATGCTAATTTTTTGAGATTTTTTGGGTTGTATGCTGTATGCCAAAATCATCAGTATTAAAACAATAAAAGACCTGAAATATTTCAGTTGGTGTGCAATGAATCTAAAATATATGAAAGTTTAATTTTTATCATTACATTATGGAAAATAATGAACTTTTATCACAATACAATTTTTTGAGAAGGACCTGTATGTTTGCTGATCAATGTTTATATGTGAGTAAATGCTTAAATTCAATCCGACCATTATAAAAAGTAATCGAGTCTCTTCAGAAAAGTTAGAGTAAACCACTCAATTCAAATGGAGTAGTTTTTCGATGTCAAATTGGTAGTTACGTAATTACAGAATTTTCATTTTTTGGGTGAACTAACCCTTTAACAGAAAACAACAAACGGCTTGTTTGAACTAGGGGTGGGACACAAAATCGATATGCCGATTTATCGCGATATTTCCGGCCGCAAGACGTTATCGATACGCTGTCTCCAAGTATCAATATTTTATTATAATATTTAAATTTATATATACATTGTGGCTGTTTACCGCTTTGACTTCCCGGAGTGGCATTACCCCCAGACATCATGTGGTGGCGCTTCACCGAACGCGAATACAGCGTCAACATCGCGTCTAGTTTGACGTGTGAACATTTTGAATCCATTTGAAGCTAAATAGACGCGCGTTCAAGGTGCTCCGGGAGAAAAATGTCATAAAAGCCCACTCTTTTATGCATTAACAGCCACATAAATGTGGTTCAGCCAACGCACTACCTGGATTTTCTTCACTGCAAAGAAATATGTTTAAAGTTATGAACGTTGACCACGTGACCGCAGCAAGCAGGCTCCTGATTGGTTAACGCGCTTGGTACTCAGATGTGACCATACTTTATTATATAAGGTTTTATACTGAGTGTTTTTCACATTTTTAGTAATGTGTGCATTTTGCAATTTCCAAATATGAAATGTTGCTGCTATGAATAAATTATTATTATTATAAATCATTTAGTAACAGAAAACTGTTCTCTCATGACTGTTTGATGGCTTTATATGCACTTACTGTACTTTAATGCTATACCTCAAAAAATATTAAATTATTTAGTTTTAAAAAATGAAATAAATGATCATATGACTTTTTTTGATGCTTTTTTCCATTTACAAAATGATATTGTGATAGACGATATATTGCAAGAAAATCACTCACGATATGTCACAGAATCGCTGGTATCGGGATACATCGTTATCGTGGGCAAAATATTGTGATATTATCGTATCGTGTGATGACCTGTGATTCCCATCCCTAGTTTGAACTAGTGCACGTCTTCCTGATCTTGTGAAGTCACAATGTCACTAATTTAAATAATCCCTGCCCACAGAATAGGCAAAAAAGGGGACGAGGCCTATTTAAGCTATTTAGAGCAGAGCTGCTTTAGAACCTAAGAGAGTAAAATGCAAGACACGCACAAAAGCTTCTTCTGAAAGACGGAAACATTCCCATCAGTTGTTTATGGATCACAACCTGTAAGTAGGTTTTAATATTTGCTGTTGTGTTTTCTATCAAAAGTTCCAATTCTAAAAGTTATATGCTGTTGCTACGATGTAAACAAGTGGCAAACTGTTTGGCTCCGCTAGCCTGCTAGCTAACATTACAGTGTTGATAAAGTGTTCAGCAAAGGGGCTCTTGCTTTAGTAAGACTGTTCTCCAATGAAACGTCCTGTAAAATCTGTGCTTGCAAAGGTTCTGCACGATTCTTTGGTTCGTAAACATTCTCAGGTTCTAAATAGAGCTGGTATTGCAAAATTGGCGCCATCCATAATATTTACACCTGATGAAACATGGTTAGGCTAAGGGGCATGACATTTCCAGAACACTCTCTAAGCTGTCCTTCAGTCACAACACACTAACCAATCAGAGCACATTTTGTTTTCTGGAAGAAGGAGCTTCATGGAAACATGCACTAAATGGGTGGTTAAGACAAACTGGGAAGAGAGATGCAGCAATGTAAAATATGTGAAAAAATTGGCATAATAGGACCCCCTTAAAAGCAGGAAAAATTGAAATCATCTCTGCAGGACTAGAGGGGGTTTTGTCCATTGAATGCATTTGCTGTTGAACTAATACCCTTCTATTTTCAGCTATTTGTTTTTGTATTTGGTGCAAATTAACAGTAACCAGCAAGGAAATAAGTGCATTATTTACCTCCTCTCATACAGAAGATTGGACACCATGCTCATGAAGGTCTTCGGCTTGATCTGACGACCTTCCTTCAGCTCATACAAGTTCAAGCGGAACTTCAGCCTTTGAGATCTAGAATAAAAGGGAAAGTTAAAAAGCCAAAAAGTATTAAAAAGGTCAAATGACAAGTGGTGTTTAAATCATAAGATTATAATGCATCTAACATTGTATTCTTACACTGTCTGTACATCTGTGGCAAGACCTGCCAGCCCGATGAAGAGTCTATCTCCCATGGGGAATAATTTCTGGAAGTCGGTGGTGACCAGCTGTGCCTGGATGCCAAACCTCCGGTCGGATGCTATTGCCACACAGTCCTTTCCCCGCATCGCCATGACGGCACCTCCATTATATGACATAATAGACTGTAGGCAGAAGACAATAAGACTACTATTAGGCTTGCTGCAATAGTCGGTATTCAGGCGCAACTCCGGTTATATCACTTGTAGGTGCCCACCATGGCACCGCCCCCAACATCATTGATTTACTCACCCTCAAGCCATCGTAGGAGTATATAATTGATTTTCTTCTTTCTGATAAACACAATCGGAGTTATGTTAATAAATATCCTTACGCTTGAAAGTTTTATAATTGGAGTGAATGGAGCCACGAGTTTGAAGCTCAAAAAAAGTGCACCCATCCTTCCATCATAAACTTACTCCACACAGCTCCGGGGGTTAATAAAGAACTTCTGAATCAATATATAACACGTTACAAAGTAAAATATCTAGCTTCCTCCAGACCGCCTTCCGTATTCAATTTACGCAGAAATGCCTCTCGCAGTTCAAAAAGCTTAGGCTACGTTCAATGTCATACATCGCCGCAGTTACGCTTTTTCCGTAAGTTAAATACAGAAGGCGGGGTTTATAACATGTTAAATATCGCTTCATAAGGCCTTTATTAACTCCCTGGAGCCGTGTGGAGTACATTTATAATGGATGGATGCACTTTTTTGAGCTTCAAACTCATAGGCCCCATTCACTGCCATTATAAAGCTTGGAAACATCAGGATATTTATTAATATAAATCCGATTGTGTTCAATAGAAAGAAGAAAGTCATATACACCTAGGACGTCTTAAGGGTGAGTAAATCAAGGGGAAATTTTCATTTTCAAGTTTTTATATACATTCTGACTAGACAGTTATTAAAAAGTTATTATAAACAATGAAATACTAAAACGTAGTTCTGATTAAATATTATGCCACTAGGAACACTGCAATTGTTATTCAACTCCTCATCTGAAATGCTTATGATAAAAAACAACAACAACAGAATCCCCCTTCTCATAATGAGACAATTATGAAAATCATGATATAAAGCACGTCTGCTTTAACGTTATATCATGATATCAATCCACCATCATTTGGCCTAAGCAGCCAAGTTCAACACGGTTAGTTTCGTTTTAAACATGACAAATAATTCTGCATAAAAAGCACTAACGTTAACTCAATATAACTAATGCCTATTGTGCGCGTGGAATTATTATTAATATACAAAAGTACTTAAAGGAAAGCTGTATAGTTTGCAGGTTAAGATAAATTATTTTATAACAACTTTCGCCTGGAAAGATGAGATGGCAGATGAGCTAAAGGGCTAACAATCACGATCGCATTTAATAAACGCACTTAATTCTTCAAACGTGTTCACTTACCATGATGACAAAGGTAAACGCAGGCACCAATAAGAAGAACTATTATGAAGGTTTTATTTTGTTATGCTGAAAATATAGCTGCAGACTGGGTTACACACGGTGACTACACACTTTCTTTCAAGCGCTGCTAGCTGTTCCTGCTCCTGCTGCCTACGTCATTTCCTCCAGACACAAACCCTTACCCTACAGCGCCCCTGCTGGAGAAAATCCTAAGCTGATGAAGCTCATTACAACACTTTTGTCCTGTAAAGAATTAAAATCGTTTTCAAATCGTGCCCATGTAATATATTATTAATATATATTTGTGTTTTTTTGTGTGATTCAATTTAAATCAGTCACGGAAAACAGCAACCAACTAAAACCTTATGAAACGTTACATTACGATAGGGGGCGATGATGTTGAAATTCATTCTCACCAACAGGAGAGAGAACGAACAGCAGAAGAAAACAATGCTAAACAAAACAAAAAAATAAAATGGGTTCGGAAGAAGTTTTCAAATGCAAGTAGCACGTTTTTTTATGTAAAAATGTATCGGTTTATGATTAGACTGATTTCTTTACTTCCCAAAACGTAATGCTTCAACAATAACACCATGCTGATATCTTGAAATTGTTAATTGTTATGAATTCCCTTTTCAAGTAGTGGTAAAAGGCAAAATATCTTTACGCATTTAGGGACGGATGCCAACACGGCAGATCTAATTGTGTGGAGAGTCAGAAACAACAGTCTGTTTACAGGCAGAAGAAATGCAGCCATTAAAGCCTTCGAGTGAGTAAAAACCAGCCCTATCTTTACTGAGCGCTATTATGCCTTCATCTGCTGACTTATTTCATGCTGTTGATCTACAGGCTGTATGTGAAAGAGAAACAACTGGAAGGGAAAGTGACCCCTGCATGGGTGCGAAAGAAGTGGGAGAACCTAAAACAAAAGTATAAGGTGATGTCATGCTTTAATTTAGCTTGTTTGCAAGTCACATATCTGCAGAAATACGTTGCTTCAACCTAACTGTTCCGTTACGGTTGACACGACATTTTTGTCTGGATCTATAGGTATCTTAATGTCATGATTAAGAAAAAAAAACTTTATTGATATGAAAAAAATATACGATAAGAATATATTATTTACTGGCCTTCAAAAGTTTTTGATCAGTAAGATTTTTAATGTCTTTAGAAGAAGTATCTTATGCTCACAAAGGCTGCCTTTATTTTATTAAAAATACAAAAATAAAATAAAATGTAATATTGTAAAACACCATTAAAATGTAAAATAACTGTTTTCTATTTGAATATATTTTAAAATGTAATTTATTTATGTAATGTGAAGCTAAGAGTTTTCAGCATCATTACTCTAGTTTTCAGTGTCACATGATCCTTCAGAAATCATTCTAATATAATGATTTGATGCTTAAGAAACATTTATGATTATTATCAATGTTGAAAATAGTTGTGTTCTATGTATTCTTTGATAAATATAAAGTTAAAAAGAACAGAGTTTATCTGAAATAGAAAGCTTTTGCAACACTATACTACCGCATATACTACCGTATATACTACCGGAAGTTTTGGGTCAGTAAGAATGTTTTGGGTTTTTTTTTGGGGTTGACTTAAATAAATGAATACATTAATTCAGCAAGGATGCATTGAATTGATCAATTGAAGGTAAAGACATTTAAAATGTTACAAAAGATTCTATTTCAAATAAATGCTGTTCTTTTGGACTTTCTAATTATCAAAGAATCCTGAAAAAATGTTTTACTCAACTGTTTTCAACATTGATAATAATCATAAATGTTTCTTAAGCATCAAATCATCATATTAGAATGATTTCTGAAGGATCATGTGACACTGAAAACTAGAGTAATGATGCTGAAAACTCAGCTTCACATTACATAAATAAATTACATTTTAAAATATATTCAAATGGAAAACAGTTATTTTACATTTTAATAATATTTCACAATATTACTGTTTTTTTGTTTTTATTTGTTAGTTTAATATATACACAATAAATGCAGCCTAGGTGAGATTAAACATTTAAAAATCTTACCAATCAAAAACCTTTCAAAGGCTAATTTTCATTTTTGGATCCCTTTAATAGACAAGGTAAGGTTGGCAGTTTTGGTTGTAAAATATCATGTGCTGTAAGTCCCTATTTATTAATTTATTTATAAAAAGAATTCATGATAATTGCAAAAATGATAAAATATGTAAACTATTTAAAAAAAAAACATATTTGAAAAGAAAGAAAGTAAAACACACTCACATTCAAGATAAGGTAAGGAAAGTAAGGAAAACACATTAAAACTTGCCTGACAGAAAGCTTTCTTGAAAATGATGCAGAAAAAAATCAACATGATAAGAATATGCTTAGAATGTCTCCATTTAAATATATTAATGTTATTTAATTACTTTTTATTTTGTTCATCTACCTTTTTTCCACTAGAAATTGGCAGGTGTTGTAAATTTTACAGTTGAATATTTGGCAACAAACTTAATATTATCTTAAATGTTAAAAGGAAGGTTCTCAAAACCATATGAAACCAACATGAATACAAACAGAACATTTATAATAACTTAGTACCTGCAATTGATTAGTCTTTGATTATTTATCACAGGACCTGAAAAGTCTCAGTGTGGTGGGAGGAGACACAGCAATCGCAACCTGGAAGTGGTATGCAATCATGGATGGTGCACTGAGTAGCGAGATCCCCCTCAACCATTTCATCAAGCCGGATCATGTGTCCTCATTTGCTCTGGACGCTCCTCCCATCAAGCAGAGAAAGGAAGAGGATTGGTTGATAGTCCTGCGGGAGATGGAAAGGAGACAGGAGGAACGAGAGAGGCAAGCGGTGGAGAGGGAGGACGAGAGAGACAGACGGGCTGCAGCGAGAGAAGACGAGCGAGACCGACGGGCTGTAGAGAGGGAAGTGGAAAGAGATCGAAGGGCTGCAGAGAGAGAAGAAACGAGAGAGAGACAGGCGATGGAGAGGGAGGAGAGGAGGGAACGGGAGATGTTTGCGAGAGAGGAACGGTGGGAGAAAGAGATGCTGGCTAGAGAAGAACGGCAGGAAAGGGAATGGCGGGAAAGGGAGGAGAGGCGAGAAAGAGAAGCTGATGCTAGAGACGAAAGGCTCTTTAAAGTCCTTGAGACATTTCTGGCCAACAAGTAAAACTTACTGATATTTACATTCCAAGAATTGCCTATTTTCTGCTAATAAACTGTTTTGCATTACCATCGTGTGTCTAGTTCTTTTGAATTAAAAGTCAGTAGTACTTTTTCACAAATCCAATAGAATTAATTAAGTAATTACAGTAAAACTCAAATGTATTGACACCTTCAACATTTTCTTACATTATCACAGTTTATTCGCTAAAGTTTAGAGAATGGTAATAAAATATGACAAGAACTCAGAGTTAAACTGTCAGAACAAATTCATCAGATAAATTTGATAGAAAAGTATGTAATGGACAACAATCAACCAATCGGCTGTCAGCTGTTAAATGTAAGTACACAATTAGATAATATCAATTAAAGTCAACCAATGACTCTCAATTTGTGTAAATCCACTTGTGGTTCAGAGTATTTATTTTTTCCCACATTAATTTCCCACATGTCTAGTACAATTATGTGGTTTTGTTTCATTAATAGAGTGTATACTTTTTTCTTGATTTACCCCGAAAGAATAGAAGTGAAATGTGACAACATGCCCCATATGGTGGTACTCATTATCATGTGAGGGGCATTATAACATGACCAAATAACAGCTTCAAATGTTATCTGATATAATAAAAAAAAATATCCAAAACAAACTCAAATATTTTGTCAATAAAATATAATTATTTACTTTTTAAAATAAAATAATGCCATTTTTTAATCATTACAAATACACACGTTTGATTTTGACAACAAACACACCGCTAAATACTGCTATACAGCATAGTTAAAAACAGAATAATAATGAATAATTTCTGAACATTGACTCTCAGTCATTATTCACCCTTTTCTCATGGTTTCTCAAAAGAATTCATAAAAGTATAGAATATAATAGCGTAGTTCTAATAGGGGCTCATTCTAACGCAGTGTTACAACGCACCCCGCCTGAAAAAAATTTAAATCGACATGAGGGTTCTGCTGTTAGATCAGCATTAAAGAACAATCTCAACCGTTAAATAACAGATATAAGATTACAATAATATCAGATTTGTCTTATTTAAAAAAAAAAAAAAACAGATGAAAAATAAACTTGAGTAAGAAATTTACTTTCGCTATGTTTAAATAAATGTTCAGTGATATCTTCCAAAGATTTTTTAATTTTGGCGCCATTTTTCCTTTATATGGTGTTGATATGGCAACGAGTAAAGTTTCCATGCGTGTTACAATTAACCCCGCGTTAGTGCCCCGCGCTCCTCTACTAATGATATTAAACCGATAAGAAAACACAAACATGTCATGATTAAAAAATTTATTCTTGAACAAATACAACAGATAGCAACACGTTAGACGAAAAAACAAATTACCCACAAAGCAGCAAACACAGAAACAAAATCCCTGCTGAGCGTTTACATTCTGAATACAAGAGTGTGAGACATTCAGTTACTATTTTAACATCAAATGTTATGTAGAAGAATTTGTAAGGTATATGAAAAAAGGTGATACTGAATTTTTGAGTCAGATTAAGCAAACGTCGAGTTAACACAATTTTAAGGTACTTATATAGTAATAACAGAGCAACTAACCCTAAACCAAACTTCAACCAGCACTATATTATGTAGTTATTACTCAGTACGTATTTGAGTAATAACAATGTAACAACATCACCTTAAAATAAAGTTTAACCAACGTTGAATTACGCAGGAATCAACACTAACATAATCAGGACAAACAGAAGATGCTTAGAATATTTATATTTAAATATATTATTTCAATATTTATAATTGTTAATTAGGTAAATTTTTTCATTCTTTGCAAACAAATATTTGGCAACAAACTTGGCATCAATATTATACAAGCATCTTTTTTTCTGAAAATAAAGCATTTATTCTAAATATTTAATTTGATACAATCCTCTAAATAAATACTTTAAAATGAGATTATACATCTATAATATTACACAATGAGTTTATGTAGTTAATATATGCTTTTCACAGAATACTTAATCTTATCTGATCAAAAATGATGTCATTTATCTCACAAAAGACTAAATGATACAACACAGATTGATCAGCTTTCATTGATGGTTGGAGTTAAAGGGATAGTTCACACAAAACAAAAATTCTGTCATCATTTACTCACCCTCAAGTTGTTCCAAACCTGTATGAATTTCTTTCTTCTGCTGAACACAAAAGAAGATATTTTGAGGAATGTCAGTAACCAAACAGTCGATGGACTCCATTGACTTCCATAGTACGAGAAAAAATACTAAGGAAAACAATGGGGACCAACAACTGTTTGGGCACCGACATTCTCCAAAATATCTTCTTTTGTGTTCAGCAGAAGAAAGAAATTCATACAGGTTTGGAACAACTGATTCAGGTTAGGCGAAGAGTAAATGACAGAATTTTCATTTTTGGGTGAACTATCCCTTTAAGCACAGTGCTTCATAAATACTTCTATAAATTGCAACGGATGTCACGTCAGGTTACTATACGTGATCTCTTTCCTTTTGATAAGAGTTGACCAAAAAAAGAGAAATAAATCTGATCACAGGAGCCCTGCCATTTCATTTTCCACTTCCGGTTACACTAGCACAGTATTGCACTGTTACATCCTGAAGCTGGACATTCTCAGACGTGAGATTCGTCCAGATCCAGGTCAACAGGGGACAGGGGGAGCGGAGAGAGGGCGTGGGATGTGAGCAGCGAGGCCAGGAGTGGGTTCTCTGTGCCACGGTCCTCTTCTGTAATATGGGAGGTGTCTGTGTTTTGCAGAAGCCCAGAGGTCTCCTCATCCTCTGGACTTTCTCTGATCTGGGTTGGGACCAGCCGGGACGGTGTGCTCAGGACAGCGAGGGGAGGAGGAAGAGGGGAGCAGGCTCTAGAGGTGGAGCTGGAGGCGGCAGAGGGGGTGGGAGACAGACTGCTTCTTATACTCTCCTGATCTTTCCTTTCTTTATTCTCATACTGAGAGACCTACAGTCAAAACAGAGCAAGTGGTTTGTAAGCTGTTGAATTTAGAGGTATAAATTCAATTTTAAAGACACAATGTCTCCACAAGAGTCAGAAATGGACTTTTCCATTAAGGGTCAATATTTGGCCCCTGGAATTGATTTATAATTACCTTATTAAATATATTGTTTTGTCTTTTATGCCAAATACTTACAAATATATAATCCTTATACATATAATAAATTCTAACAATATAAATATGATTCTGCACATCAGATTCTTGCATCAATTGCAAGTGCACAAATACATGGTAATGAAACATTTAGGCAAGATAAATAAAAATAAATAAAATAAAGATGTCTGAAATATGACCCCACACCTCCCCTGAAATAAAAATCCCCATAAACTAAAGGAATTCTGCCCCCATTTTCAGAAATGAAATTCAGGCCCTGATTTTTTTAGGACATTCTGCAGTTGAAAAATTGTAATATATTGCAATATAGTGATAAAAAATAAATTTATTAATATATTTTGTTGTTCTTATTACTTGCTTGCCCAGTGATGACACCTTGTCCTCTGTATGTTTTCAAAATAGCTCAATAAATGAAAAAAGGGGAGAGGGGATAATAATATATTTATATTTATTGTATATATATATATATATATATATATATATATATATATATATATATATATATATATGTCTGTGTGTTTGTGTGTATGCACTTTATACACTCACGTACAGATATATTTATACACATACTGTATACATGTATGTATATGTATGAATACATGAACACGCATACACACATATATATAATATAATATATATATAAAATATAATTATATATATACACATTTTATGTAAACAAAAACTTGAGATTAATCGATTTGACAGTAATACTCAGCCTATGTACGCAAAATGTTTAAAATTACAATAATATCATATCGTGGGGCCTCTGGGGATTCCCACCCCAGGGCTGCAATATTATGACAAAAATATTATTGTTGATTATTGCAATAACGATTATTAATGTTACATAAAAAAACTTTTTGAATGTGGGAACATATTCTGGCTACACTGACAAAACAAGCTAAAGAACGTTACTTTGATAATTACTAGTGCAATCAATTGATTAAAAAATACCTAATTAATCACATATTTTTCTGTGATAATCGTGATTAATCGTACCTAACATTAACGTGTTTAATATATTTTTATATTGTAATAATAATATATAATTGTGTAATAATTTCACATTTAATCTGCAAATGAATGTAGAAACAACATAAAGAGAATTCGCAAGAGTACAGATTTCAGTCTAATTTAAACACCTCTGATTGGCCATTAGCTCAACAGAAACATGTGTGATTGGTTATAATGCTCAATGCTGCAAAACACTTTTCATTTAATTCATTTTCACATTTCACTTTAAGAGCAGCAAACATAACAGATTTAGTATAATTGTGCAAATGCAGTTTTTCCTCCTTATCTTGAATTTAGGGGACATTTATGTTAATTTTGATGGCATTCCAAACCTGTTAATTTCCGACCCTGGTCTCCACTCAAAGTCCACTCAATGCACCCAAACTTTTCAAGTATATTTTAAACTAGTGCTTATAAACTTGCAATTTTAAACTAAGCATGTGTGTAACCACCAGCTATGCAAGCTTTCATTTGAACACTGTGTACTTAATCAGACCTGTGGCAATGCTGGTTTGTGCTGGGCAGTTTTGATGCTAGGTGATGAGGACTCTGATGCGGCGGAAGGAGACTGTCCTCCTGCAGCATGGCTCAGCCTGCCGACCTCTGTGACCCCTGCTAGGCCGCTGCTGGGGCTGTCAGTGGCAGTGGGTGATCTGCCAGCTGCTTCCTGCTGGGTCTCGGTGAAAGTGACAGACCTCTTTTGGTCACCATGTGCTTAAGGAAAAAAAGAGAGATTTTTTAGACTATCTGAGCCTCTATTGCATTTATACATGTGGCAGACGTCCATTGCATTTAAGGTATACATCATTAGTTCATGCAATTTTCTGGGAATCAAATACATAACTTTGGTGTTGTAAGCACCATGTACTACTGTTTACCTATAGAAACTTTTATAAATAATTATATAGTGGCCATTTGAGCTTATGACAGTAATATATACGGTATGTATCAAATGTGTACATCATTAATTTGACTACTGCTTTTCCAAAACAAATATTTTTTTTTAAAATCTTTTGCCCCCTGGTGGATTATCCATGCTCTTCAGAAAGTAGAAGAACTTTTAAAATTAATTTTTATTATATAATATAATACCTGTCTTTTTTCTGGCAGTCAAGTATTGCAAAATATTGAAATTAATATTCAGTGTATTTAAGCAACTTATAGACATTATGTATATTTCATTGCTTATAGAAAAAACATGTTAAAAATGTATTAATTTACACAGTAGGTATTTGAGGTATGTTTTTTTTAACGTACTAAGCCCACCACAATATCAATATTATTTCATATTTAGAGTATGAACTGATATGTAACTTTTTACATATGCAGCCTGATCTATCATTTATTTATATTATTATTCATAATAATATATTTTTTCCCCATTATTATACATGCTATATATATTTTGTCAAAAGATTCAATAGACAAGATAATTGCATCTATTTTCTGAATTATTATTTCATATATTAGGCACTACAGGGTTAAATATGCTAAATGTTGAATGTTGTGCACATTATCATCATAGGCGTTCGTTTAATTTTTCAACACGTACCCCTGTCAAGTGGTTTATTCTTAGGCTGAATGCTTCTGCGGGTTGTTGAGAGTCTGGCTCCCTGACGCCCACGAGACTCGTCCTGCACCCTCTGGATAGACAGCAGGGGTCGCCGTAACTACAAGACACAGCAACTCAATTTAATGCCTTAAAGGGTTAGTTCATCTATAAATGGAAATTCTGTCATTAATGACTCACCCTCATGTCATTCTAAACCCGGTAAGACCTTCGTTCATCTTCCGAACACAAATGGAGATATTTTTGATGAAATCCGAGAGCTCTCTGACCACTCCTTAGACAGCAATTTAATTAACTCTTTCAAGGCCCAGAAAGGTAGGAAAGACATCGTCAGACAAAGTCCATGTGACTCCAACCTTAATTTTATGAAGCGATGAGAATATTTTCTTCATTCAACAATTTCTTCTCATCTGTGCCAGTCTCCTATGCTGTTGATGTAGTAAATACAGTACAGCGCTTCCGAGTTACGTCAGAGCTGCGCCAGAACGGTGGCTTACCATTGGCCGAAGCTGTTCACGTGAGCACCACAATGGATGTGTGTGATGCTGACGCAGGAGCTGGCCAACTGTCACAGTGTGTTTGGGTTTTGTTTCATGTTCATGGTTTCTATTTGAGTTTATCAGTCATGTTTTCTGGTTTTGTCATGTGATCGTGTCATTTGCTTCCTTAGTCTCATGTGTTATATTCCTCTTGGTTGGTTTAGTTATGTGTTATATCCTGATTGGTTCCCTTGTTTCATGTGTCTTGTTCTCATTGGTTGTTTTAGTCATGTGATCTCACCAGTCCTGTATATATAGCCCACATATTTCCATTGTCTCTTGTTGAGTATTGTTTGATGTAACCCGCTGCTGGTGAGTGTTTGTTCATGGTTCAAGTCTGTTTATGTTTCAAGTCAAGTCACGTTCAAATCATCGTTTGTGTTGTGTCTGTTCACACTGTAAATAAACTGCACTTGGGTTCATCACTTCAACTTGCCTTCAGTGGTTTAACGTTACACCAACATAAACTACGTAGGAGACTGACACAGCCTTGAAGAAATTGTTGAATAAAGTCGTTATTTTTCTCAACGCCTCATAAAATTAAGGTTGAATCACTGGAGTCACATGGACTATTTTAACAATCTTTCCTACCTTTCTGGGCCTTGAAAGAGTTAATTAAATTGCTGTCTGTGGAGTTGTCAGAAAGCTCTTGGATTTCATCAAAAATATTTTCATTTGTGTTCAGAAGATGAACGAAGGTCTTGCGGGTTTGGAACGACATGAGGGTGAGTAATTAATGACCGAATTTTCATTTTTGGGTGAACTAACCCTTTAACATAATACATGAATGCAAAAAATATGACCGTTATGAATAAGACCGAAAGCTCACCTGCCTAAGTCCTCTCTTACGACCGAGAGGTGGCTGAATGAGCAAATTCTGCTGTCCTGGTTCACTCTGCACACTGGCAACCCTTCAGAATAAAGCCGAGGGAAAGATACAAACAGAGCCGATGAGCTTGAAATGCTTGGAGAGCTGAACACAATCCCTGTTAAATCCTCCGAATAAATGGGAGAGTTAAGAGGAAATGTGTCCCTTCCACAAATCCCCCATCAGTCCTTAGCCCTCCACCAATCAAACACAGTGACAGGGACGAATCAGAAAGCATGAATCACAGGCCAGAACCTGCAATGTCATCCACAAAAAAACAAAGGGGAATAGAGAAGCTGGTATAGCAGTGTGAGCAGGATGTAATCACCCATTTGAACTAAGCCATTTCTTAACAATAAGCGAATTTGAGAGATTCATCTGATGGCAGATCAGAAAACACATTGTTAAATGTCTAATTGTCTACTTTAAACCTGCTAGACCAACCCCCCCAGCCCCACAGATTGGCCCCCCAAAGAGGAACTCCAATTTGAGCAGCAAAAAAGCCTGAAACATGAGTGGACACCATGACACCATGAGGCTCACTGGAGATGACATGAGTACCACAAAGTGATAATACGTAGACAGGCATCATTGTCCCTTGCCAAGAGAGAGAGAGAGACAGAAAGAAACAGTGACTTGGAGTGGATGAGAAGAGAAAGAGAGAGGGAGATCCTAGTGAGAATTCAAGTTGGATGTGATGAACAGGGAAGGCAGGCCCAGCCCCGGCACACAGACGGTGAGACACTGCACACACAGGGCCTTGACACTGTACCTAGACAGGTTACCCTCCTCCAGAAGCCCCTGGGATTCATCTAGCACATTGGGTTCACTGTAGAGTTGGGCAGGGAACAAGATTAGGGGAATAATAAGAGAGACATGCAACCCCCCAGCTGTAGATCAGCCCTCTCTTAAAGGGAAAGATAAGGTAAGATTGGATAAATAAGGCTGTTATAGACAGTTTGTGTTGCTTTCCGTCTGAATGTTTTGAAGTGGGGTGTTTGTTTACCTGTGACTGGGCAGCATGGTGCTTATGCCTGGTTCAGGCTGAGTGGCGGCTGAGCCCGTGGCGTGACTGGAGAAACGCCGCTGGGAAATGAGCCTGGGGAGGAAAGCTTCGTGCTCACTTACCACGCTGGGGATGCTAATGGAGTCATCTAAAAAATAACAGTGGAAGAGTTAATATGGATCATTCAGTAATAATAACATAAATTCCTCAGCAATGAAATATTGTAATCACATTTTAAACCTACACTCTATGTAACTCCATACATAATAATATTGAAGTGCTTTTACTATGACTACAGAGAGCACAAGGATTTCTTGTAAGGGCTGCCGAGTCTGTATTGGCATGCTATACTTAGCAATATACATGCTAAAAATGCACTATAAAGCACAATATTTTAAAGTAGTAATGCATCACGTGACAACAGTTTACACAAAGGAGATTGGGGGAGAGGGAACTAGGCCTTTAAGAAGAAACTTAAGAAGTAAAAATTACACACTTTCCTCCTCCTCCTCATCGGTACGACTGAGTGTATCCTGTGAGGGCTGGCGTGAGGGTTGGCTCTCCTGCTCCCAGACGGTTCCTGTACCAGTGTTGGAGCGAGACATGGTGGCGAGACTTAACCTGTATGCAGAGGTGGACGTGCCAACAGTACTGATGGAAGTCTTTCCCTGGTATGCTGGATAAAAAAAACAGGGATAGACAGAAAAAGCTTTTCATATTACATTTAATCTTAGGTTAATGTCTTTTCAAACCCTGGGTAAAGTCCAGTATTTAACCCAGGGTTAAATTAAGATGAATTACTAATGCAAGAGCTGTGTGAACATGATAACCTAATATTATATTAGCCCATGGTTAAGGATGACCCAGGGTTAACAATGTGTGACAAATCCTGACAGATGTGTAGGCAGACTTTTGCTTTCTAAGTAATATCAATTAAGCCAGTTCTCACCGGAGCCGCTGTGCACAGCCTCTTTCAGGATCTTGAGCTCGTTGCTGAACTCAGCAAACAGAGAGCTCTTGCAGAGGGAACGTGGGATGAAACGGCGCTCTAGTTGCTCTGCGATATGGTGACGGGCTGTGATCTCCTCCTGAGACTCAGCCGGTTGGGTCAACAGCTGAAAGTAGAGACATGAAGACTTGTTCATGAGTATCAACCTTATGGAAACATGGAAAGAAAGCTGGCAGAAGAAAGAGATCAGAGATAGAAATTAGTGGTTGACCGACATATCACCAAGGATGATATATTTAGAGGAACGTCCACCTGAAGGGCAAAACAAAGGCTTTCTTCTCCAAAACGTTGGATAGATGTTCATTCGAATTCATTAACCAAGCCAGTGTTAGGTCACCGTTGGGTAGCTAGCTAACGTTAGCTAATTAGCACCCGCTTTTGCTTTGACAATAAAGAATTTCTTCTTTTCATCCCAAACAGCCATTGGCATCAGCCAATACAAAACATGTATCGGTCAAAAACTAATAGAAACTTCAGAAAGGTAGTACATAACCTCAAAATCTTACCTTGCACTGTATGAAAGGACGGAGTAGGATGAAGATTGGAATTCGTGTGCGCACGATGAAGTCAATAAAATCCCAAAAGGCCAGACCGCCGACTTTACGCAGGGCCATTTCCTTGACCTGTAGACTCAGCTTGTACCACTGATTACCCAACTGTCGCTCAAAGCATACTAAGACCACCTTCAGAGCTAGAGAGAGAATATAAAAAAAATGTATATATAAAATAGAAACATATTTTTTAAATCAAATTTTCCTTTCTAGAGCTCTAGTACCAAGATAAGCTGCTTGGCTGGTGGATTCAGCCAGTCCCTCTCTACGCAGGTCTTTCCCAGTGTCCCCTGGGGTGGAGCAGTGGGCAGGGGACGCGTCCAGAACAAAGTTCTTACTGCGAGAGGTGCTGATGATGCGTGGAGGTAACAGGATGTTAATGACTGTCTGCAAAAGCAGAAAAACCTCCGGTTGTTCTAGATGAGGGCTGTCTGTGAAGGGAAAACATACAAACAAACATATTCTAAATGAAATCCGATCACATTCTCTCTTTGAGCATATTTAAGGGGCTATTCACACATGCAATTTTGCGAGAGGCAGGTCAATGTAAAGAAAAAAACATGCAAGGTCTAGAGATGCATTTTTAGATCCCTGAGCCATGCACAAGACACTGCAAAAGACACAAGAGCAATGGTCAAGCACACGTCGGTCCACCGCATGTTTACATAGAAAACAATATAAAAACATGCGGTGGAATGCAAAAATGTGTTCTGTGTGAACTGTCTCAAAATGTTCCTGGTTTTGTTTGTTCTCTGAGGCAGACCTTTGCTTCCTGAGCCCACGGTCAGTACAAATGGAATCAAGAGGTTAAGCAGCATCCCCTCCCGTCTCTCCTGATTGGTGAATGGGGAGATCACATGACTCAGTGGGAAGTCATCCTTTAAAGCCTAGAATTGGAGGAAGACATTAAACTTATGCCCATGAATGCAGGCAAAAAATATGTAAATTAATTGAAATGCACATTAGAAATATTGGTTGCATTTTTTTTAGAGTATGTGCACTTACCTAAGAAAGTACCCCGTAATATAAGGTAACTACATACATCAGGTTTAGCGGTATGTTCAGGGTTAGTACCTAGTTATTACCCAGTTCTTGTAATTACTATAATAACTACATAGTATGTGCATGCAGAACAGGACTGTAAAATAAAGGAATAGATTATACCTGGATCTGCATGGCAACCAAACGCACAACTGCAGTACTGAAGGGAAGGGGAGGAGACAGGTACGGACTCAGGTGCAACAAGGGAAGTCCATCTGCCACGCTAGACGGCCCCACAACCCCCATCACCTAAACACACACGTCTATATGTAAACACATATATATCACACAGAGCATCTACTCAGTGACATGTGTTTGGGACTCACCAGGTTGACACAGACGTTGATTAGAGATCGCAGGTGAGGGAGGAAGGAGATGATTGGCTGCCGATGAAGTGTCAAACAAATCCCTTCAATCAGACTGCTAGCCGCCTCCCACTCCACCTGCCGCCTGCAAAAATAACACAGAGATAATTATCTCACACTTTGACAAAATGGACATCAACAAGGCATTTCATGTTTTCTGCCACTAGTCACTGAATTAGGGAGCACCAAAAGTAACACCCCCCCCCCAAAAAAAAGTTCTATATGCGCACGAATAATTAACGTGCAAACAAGAACATTTTCCCGTGTTTTCACGAGAAACTCTTTGATATGCATGCAAAAAATTCTCAATTATGCTAAAAATATGCATGTAAAATTCTCTTTTTCTGGAAATGGTTCTGTAATGAATCCCTTCTGCCATTGCACTGATAAACTCACAGAAATTACATCTAAATAATGTAGTCCTTATTGCAGAATACTTCTGCTTGTAAGTTGTAAGGTTGTAAATGACAACTTGCAGTTTAATTGGTGTAAAAGTATATTGTTTTACAATACAGTATTTCACAAACATAAGCAAACTTACACAAATTACTTAAGCAAGATACAGCATACTTAGACATACTTGTTGCTTTACAACATTTAGTCCACTTTCAACTTTATTTTAAAACCATAATGGAGACAATGGAAGACAAAGCACATCACTAAAGCACAAAAGCAGCAGCCGTCCATCACATCTCAGAGATGTGATACCACTGATGAGGCCAGCAGAGCTCCACCAGAGCAGACAGAAACACAGATGGTGGAGGGCTAGAGATCAGCGTGAGGACGTACCTGGTGCACAGAGCCTGAGGATGAACGCACCTGAGTGTGGGCATTTTATGAATCTTGTTAAACATGCGGTCCAGCCTCTTCAGAATGAGGATGAGGGCGGGACGAATGGCCTCCGCCGACCAATCGGTAATGGGTAACATCTCTGTAATGTAGCGCCGCAGTCCTCTGCTTTCCATGGTTAGTGTGTCATATGGGGCCAATTTGAGAAGGGAGTGGGCGATTTCTGCCAGTCTGTAGAACATAAAGGGTTAAGTTATAGATGCATGCTGTGACTCGCTTGCTCCATAACGCTGTGGAAATGTAATTGCTACTGAATGTTCAAACTTATTTAGGTATCTTTTTTTTTACCTCATATGAGACTTGATATCCAGCAGTTCTAGAGCAGTGACTCTGGGTTCTCCTGCCACGTTCTGCAGGATTTTGAGGCGCGGACCACAGTGCTTGTAGAACTCCGTGCAGATGTTAAGCAGAGACTCGCGGGGGCGACGGAACTCTTCACGGGCGATGCGCTCGTCCAGTTCCTCCCTCAGTATACCCTGACCCTCCTCCAGCAGATGCAGGTTATCCCTGCAGAGAGTCAAATTAAGAGTACTTTTAACTACAGCTTATAACTACAAACAATATCAACAGTGGTAGTGCTAAAGTTTTAAAGCCGGCCAAGTGGGATTGTATAATAAATACAAAGACACCTACATGTCTATAAGACTATCAGACAGGTTTCAATAAACCATTATTTATTATAATAACTGATAATGTGGTAATAAAGATGTTCAGCTAAATTAATAACATGCCAAATAACTGCACACTTTACAATGTGACCTCATAAATGCTTTAAGGTAAAATTTAAAATGTTGAATATTGAAGTTATTAATGTACTTAATTTTCTTAGCACCCCTTTTGAACTATTATGTTAAGCTGGATGGTGGCTCTTGTTCTGGGCAGTTCCTGTATTTCTTTTTTCGGCTACGTACTGACACACTGGCCTGTCAGTTTCTTTGAAGTGGCCGCTTTTAATAATAATAATAATAATAATGTGATACATTTATAAAGCGCTTTTCTGGGTACTCAAAGCGCTTTACATATAGAAGGGGGGAATCTCCTCAACAACCATCAGTGTGCAACATCCACCTGGATGATGCGACGGCAGCCATATTGCTCCAGAACGCCCACCACACACCAGCTGATTGGTGGAGAGGAGACAGAGTGATGAAGCAAATCAGTATATCGGGATTATTAGGACAGAGGCCAATGGGAAAATTTGGCCAGGATGCCTGGGTTACACCCCTACTCTTTTTCTGAATCTGGATTTTTTTTTTATGACCACAGAGAGTCAGGACCTCAGTTTAAAGTCTCATCCGAAGGTTGGGCTCTTTGACAGTAAAGTGTCCCCATCACTATACTGGGGCGTTAGGACCCACACAGACCACAGGGTGAGCACCCCCTGCTGGCCTCACTAACACCTCTTCCAGCAGCAACCTGGTTTTCCCAGGAAGTCTCCCATTCAGGTACTGACCAGGCTCAGCAAACTTTTTGGTTTGCAATCTTCTAACATTACACTCTGAGACACCGTATATCTTGGCTGCTTAATGAAAGTTGTTTGACTCGTTTTACACGTATTTGGTGCTCCCTATTGTTGTGGGTGTATTATTGACATGTAAAAGTCTAGAACCTGACGACCCCATTTTTTTTAGATGTATACATTTATGAACATATATATTCAGAACAATACGGTATATCTGCCCTGACCTGGTGTTTGGTCCTCCAGACATGGTGTGGTTGGCTGTAGTTGCTCCCTTGTGGCCTTGATCACATCGACTCATCTGAGGTGCGGTCATAGGTCTAGGAATTCAAAATCATATGATAACACAATAATAAACTGTACACGACGCAGGAAATATCTAGGACTTCAGAGCGGTATGTAATTACAGTAAAGGCTTGTCTTCTGGGACTGACCGTGTCAACGCCTCCACACTATAGAGCAGAGCCTGCAGAGAGGTGGCCAGAGCAGCTATGGCAGCTATCTCATCCCTTGCTGCAGATGCAGACTCCAGCGTCTGTGTGTTACCCTTCATCTTCTGCAGGTAACATGGAACCAAAGCCTCCAGAACCATCAGCATTTGCAGACTGACAAAAGAAACAGAGAAACCAAGTTCATTAAGGGATTTCTAAATGTTACGGAGAAAAGAGACTGTGCATCATACATTAAATGACTAAGGATCAAACACTACCAGATTTTAATGTCATTCCAACACAATAAACTCAAACAAAACTCTTATTGCAAGCAGATTTCTGATATCCTTCGATCCCTTTAATTATCAGCCAATAATTATTCTGAATTATTGAAAATAAAACATCAATTACTAAAATCAAATAATTTTTTTAAAGTGAATCACATAATTAGGTATCACAACTTTAAAAAAATACAATAATACAAGAATGGATATTAGTTTTGAGATTTACTAAGATTATATTTAACAGTGTCATTAAATTAATGTTTTGACAAATTAACTTCAGGTCATCATTAGATAACGTCAAGGTAAATAATTAGGTAAATTTAAAAATGAGGTAAATGAGCTTGGCATGCACACTATACATCTAATATTGGACAATATATATCCAATATCGATGTTCATCTAATACCTTCTTATAACTGATATGGTAACCAATATATATATATTGCATTCCTAAAGATTTCGATTTAAATCTGCAAGTGACAAACCTGCGGTAGGATTCTGGTGCATAAGCGACCACTGTGACACACAGCTTAATGCCTTCACTTATTGAAAATGCCAGATCCTCATTACCGTAGCAGAAATCTGAAAAAGAAACCCAGAACAACCAAGCCAAGCTATTAAGTATTATGTATACAAAATACAGGGGATGAGTGTAGATCTGTATCCTCCAGGAGCCCTGTGTGCCATCTTACCCAGAGAGCGGAGAGGTTTCTCAGCCTTCACCAGCTCCAGAGCATCCAAGGAATCTGCAGTCTCTCCCTCCAAAGATACCAACAGGTCAAAAAGACACTGTGATGACACGCCTTTTGAAAGACCAGTACTAGTGCGAGTCTGTAAAAAAGTCAGTTCATACATTCAATCTTTATTGATACTGTAATAACACTGTAATAACAGTATCTATAACTGAAGGGTTGTTAAAATCATGAAATATTAATGCTCTTACAGTAAATTCCAGGAGTGGGGCCACACTAGCAAAGAGCTGCAAAATGAATGGTTTACGGTGGAGGATATAGAACTGTCTGCAGCAGAACTCAATCCCTCGACGCAACAGGGGGTTACTCTCATAATCCGCGTATGTCTTCAGCAAAGAAAAGCACAAAACGAATGGGAATGGGAATAAAAAAATGGGAAAACATTCCTAAATCGTAATAAATGCAGAAGATGACTTTATATGTGTCTTGCTAACCTGAAGCATAGTGGGAAGGATCCATTGATAGCCGCTGAGAGAGAAGAGGTGGTTGAAGTGTACAGCTGTGTTGATGGCAGTGGCGCTGTATTGCCTGAGGAGGGCACTGTCCTCGGGGTGTAGGAGCAGGGCACCATTAAACACATTCAGAAATAGCATAATCTCGTCACCCCAGGGATATTCACTGGGCATGCCCAGAAACATCTCCTCCAGCAATTTGATCCATAGGACCTTGTGTAAAGTGTCCAAACCAAAGAGCTCTTTGCCTGAGAAGAGGGGAAAATATATTGATTTAAATATTGATTATAATCTGTATTATATGAATATAAGAACATGCACATCATTTTTTAAAATAAGAACTGTAAAGGAGATGTTCTAAATATGAACTAATATGAACATAATTATTTACATCTAACCAGGACTATAGCGTAAGGGGCATGAATATATTTTAAATAACAAAAAAATGTTTTGACAATGTATTGACAATTTAAATGTTCTAAATTATTTTAAAATTAAACATAACGATGCTTCAAATTATAACAATATTTTATTATTTATCTATATATAATACCTAAATTAAAGTCATATTCTTATTCTATTACTGATTTAATTGAGGGGAGACAGTCACCGAACAAGTAAGTTAGTAAAATAACTGAAAGTCTCTGTTTGCTAGCTCCCTTCAGTCCCTCTGTTGACTCCACTCTGCTGTGCAGATCTGCAGATACGGTTCATAGTTAGGACTTAACTATGAACACTTTAAATATGTTCCGGGAGGGGGTTGTAAATGTCAGGTTTATGTTAAGTTTCGTTCTGTTTTGTTTTCGTTATCATGATTTTCCCTTTTCTTGTTTTGCCTGAGTTCTTGTTCATTCATAGTTGCTATGGTTTCTAATTGAGTTACACATCTGTTCCCTGTTCTGTTAATGATCTTCCTTGTGTATTTAAGCACTTAGTTTTCCTCAGGTCTGGGTTTTGCAATAACGTTATGCTGTAAGAGTGTAGTGGTTATGTTCCTTTTGGTCATTAAATATATTTTCAATCATCTTCCAGCATTGTGCATCTATCCCTGTGGATTATTATGTGGAGAGTTTTTTAATGGAATGTTGCAGTGTTGATTGATAAATGCTTTTTTTTTAAACGGTCCACCTGACCTTTAATCAAAAAGATTAACATTAGCAAATTATTACGTGTAAATAGCATATTTTATTTAAACTCGAATAATTCAAACTCAATCGATTTGCGTCAACTTTCTGCCACGCACCATACCCCTTGCTACTGTTGACAATCCAAACCAGCTGTCAGTGGGCGAAGTTAGTGTAAATAGCCTCTGCCAACAAGGCATACTATTTGTGATTAGTGTAAATGGACACTCTGTGTTTTTCATGGTTAGAAAGGATTACAATGAGCAGGACTTGAAATTGTCAGGTAATATTGTAAAATGAATGACATCATCAAACTTGCCATATTCTGACTTTAGGTGAACTGACACCACTGGTTAAATGGTTAGTCTGTTAGTCAAGATTATTAGCTTAATGTAAAAGAGGATTAAATTGTTTTTCTCACTCACCCAGAGGCTCATTAAAGAGTGTGAACTCAGCATCAATGGCAGAGCGAGGAAATGACGGCAGTCGCAGAAGGTCTTCTTGAAGCATGGAGACGTGGGATTGCTTGTGCATGGCAGGCATACGCTGGGTAAGCGAGATGATGAACAAAACTCGGCCAATCTCTTCCAGCTTTCTGGAAAACACCTGAATTTTTTTTTAAAAACAAATTAATGAAAAAATTGCTTTCATTAAAAAGTTATGTACACTAGAATTCTGAACTATTGTTGAATCTATATAAAGTCAACTTGATCGTACACAAATTCCATTATGTGAGCAAATTCCAAATTCCATTATGTGAGCAAATTCCAAATTCCATTATTGGTTCAGCGAAAACACTTGACTGAGATTCACAAAGCACACCTGTTTCTGAATGAGCTCTTGACCCTTCTCTGGAAGCATATGAACCAGGTTGAGCTGAGGAGACACTGATCTTCTGAAAGGGTAGATGTCTCGCACATAGGTCTGATGTCAAGATGGATACCAAATTTCAGCCAACATACAAACATTTAAGTGTTTACAATCAAGAATATACACTATGTTTCCTTTGAAATGTCTAGATCTGTTGGAAAACTATAACCCACCTTGGCATAGTGGATAAGGTTCCAACGCTTATCCATCAGAAAATAGTTAGCAGATCGAGCCTCTGGTATATTGAAGAACTCTAAACACTCCTGGCATGAAAACATTAATCAAAAAAAGGGAAAAAGGTTGTTAATTGTGAAAATATACCAAAATAATATCTAGAGCTATTACAATGACCTTCAAAAGAGCTTCAAACTGGGTGTCTTCATGCACTGGTAACTGGGTGGGAATGTCACACTCATTCTGTCCATGAACGACCAGGGTTTTGGTTCCTAGGCACATAATTACAGGCACAGTTATGAACACGATCAGGACACTAGTAAAAAAAATTCTGTATGGAGTATGGCTGAAATTTGCAACCTGGCATGGAGGCAGTGACCAGAAGTTTGACCTCACATTGTTCTTTCTTCATAGTCTGTTTAAGGTCTTTGAAAAAGAGCCCTTCTACATAACCCACCACCTCCCACAGAAAGGTCAATGTTGCTGATATGGCATCCATGCCCCACTCACAGGGAGTCCTTACAAAATACATGATCAAGCCCACCTTGGAAAAAATGAGAAAAATATCAGATTTCACATTTCTGATATAATACCCAGATCGGCAAAACTTCACTCCTTCACTCTAAAAGGGATAGTTCACAGAAAAGTGAAAATTATTTCATCATCTACTCACCCTTATGTCATTCCAGACTTTTGTTAATCTTCAAAACACAAATTAAGATATTTTTTATGAAACCTGAGAGGTTTCTGTCTCTCCATTGATTGTCCAGCTAAGCAAAACTTAGAAGATCCAAAAAGGTTATAAAAAGCATCATAAAACGAATCTGTAGGAATCAAGCGGATTAATAGTCTTGTGAAGAGAAATGATTGCTTTTATATATACATATATATATATTAAAAAAAATTATATCGCTTTTTAAATGGGGGGAGGGGGTCTAATGCTATTTCATGCATTCTGACTTATTTAAATTGTCATGCTAAACATGGCCAAAATTGCAAAAAAATTGTTGGACGTATGACGGGAGTATTTCTGTGCCAAATACACTCCTTCAGGATTTGAACAAGTTTCTGAAAATTTTTTTCGAGTATGGCGCTGTATGATGTCATAAAGGGCAGAATTCCTTGAATGGCCACTTCTCCGGGATGAGCGCGAGCGCACATCAACCAGAGCGAGAGCAAGAGCAAGAGCAAGAACATGCCCATCAATGAGCTTCATTCAGGTTACGGAAGCAGGCGGCAGCGCTGTCATTTTATTTTTAGACCACAAAATCAACAATGTCACTAAAGAAGTGTATTATTGGTTGTGAGGGAAAGATAACCTTGTTCAGCTTCCCAAATAACCCAGTGTTAAGGAAACTGCATAAAATGTCTGTGTTTTGTTGGTAATCGGCACGTACGTGCATACAATGTAAACAACACGAACATAAAATGAATTGAAAGATCTCCAGGGAAAATGCCATGATCTATTTCGAGTGTGTGTATGTTCATGACTCTTTAGCTCCGCCCACTGCACGCCTGCATCAGTTAGTCTGTTTTTGGAAAGAATCGGTACCGCGAATTCTGTCTATTATAAATATGATAAAACTAAAGACTCTTCAGAGATATGAAGGATGCAGTCCTACTCTATAGGTACTCAAGATTAACATAAGATTGGCAGAACCTGTGTGTGTTATGTACCCTTAAACGTTTTTTATTTAGTATTTTATTGACGTCTAAACAATGATCTACACACATTGCAACAGCAGAGCACATCCCATATAGTAAACATGGAAGCTCAAACAAGAACTATCATGTAGTGCATGCACAAGCTTCCCTGTTTACCATATGTGATGCACTCTATATGTATGAGCCGTTATATGTGAATAAAAGCCTAAATTAAATCTGTTCATCATATAAATCGATCGTATCTCTTCACAAGACTTGGATTAAATCACTTAATTTATATGGATTAATTTGCCCTTTATGACCTTTTTGTATCAATTTTATTTAATGGAGGGACAGTAACCTCTCAGGTTTCATTAAAAATACCTTATTTTTTGTTTTGATGAATAGCCAAAGTCTCATGGGTTTGAAATGACATGAGGGTAAGTAAATGATGACATCATTTACATTGTGGGTAAACTATCCCTAACAAAGTTCTTTGTGTTGTCCACGAAAAACCTTTAACATCCATGGAAACTTTCCACTGCACGAAAGGTTCTCTGCAATAGAACAGTATGCTATAAAAATAATATTATATAAGGTTCCTTATGGCACTAAGAAAAATGGTTTCTGGAATCTAAAATGATTCTTCTATGGCATTGCAGTAAAATCCCCTTTTTGGTTCTTTCTGGCACCTTTATTTTTAAGAGTGTTCACTCTGGCACTATGGCACTATGGCATTTAAATGATCATCATCACATTGGTGTTGAAAAGGCATGCTAAAGTCTCACCAGATAGTTGAAAAGAATGTGCGAGGTCTGTGCAGGCAAATCCCCAATGTTAAGAAGCAGTTTCCTCAGCATGTACATCAGCTCATCCTGAGAACAATAACCATGTTTCATCATACAACAGCACACGTTCATCTTTTATTCTCTGAAAGCATGACTACTTAGGTGATCTTACCTGTCTGTTACTGACTGTGAGTTTCTCCAGGAAGTGTCTCAGGACCAGTGCTGGATCTTCAATCAGGCAGTTCCACAGGACCTGCTGAGCAACAGCACATACTGTGGAAACAAAACGAAAAAACTAAGTAGTGTGAGGGTCTAAAATAACAATGGGTAAAAATGTTTATTAAATGGTTTGTCGGAAGATTCTTCTTTGCCTCTCACCCGCAACTCCATCTTCCCGAACTCCTCCATCTTCCATCAGGTGCACAATGGGCAACACGGCAGCACATATGCATGGTGGGAAAACAGCCTGAGGTGGCTGCAGCATGTGATGTGTTGGTGTGAGTTCTGTTGTGTTCTCATCATCTGGGTAAGGTAAAACAAACCACATGAATAACTAAAAATAAAATCAATATGACCAATGACTGTACTCTTAAATCTAGTGAGTCCAGAATGCTACTTACCTTCAGCACTGACCACTGACCGCACTGACCACACAGAGCCTCTGCGAAAGGAGTAGTTTCTGTGAGAGTTACTGGAGGCACAGGAAGGGCTGACGGACAGACGACGTGATGTCAGGTTCACCACATCTTCTACTGACAGAGAATTACATTTGCACATAATTAGCTCATCTCTATGATAATACTTTCTGAAAACCCATATTTCAGGGTTGATCACTGTGGGCTTAAAGTGAAATCAGTGTTTCAAAAAATAAATCATATCATTCACTGTTTTATTATTTAGTCCATCTATAGATTATGATCAAAATATATCTTTTAAATATTTAATAATGACCACTTCCTACTCGCTTTCTGGCACTTAGAATGAAACAAGCCTTTTTTTTTCTCTTTAAGGCTATGTAAATACATTCACATGTGAAGTGACTTGCAGGGTCATCCAGTATTCACACACAAGCTGTGGGTTTGCTCTTGAGTCTAATTGAGTTTTTAATCGCTCCATCCTTTTGAAAGCCTTTTTGGAAAACCAGAATTACATAGTTCACTAAACAATCTATGCGCAAACTGTTCAGAAATGAAATCTTGTTAAATTTCAGCTGCTAATTTTTTCAATGTTGGGATCCCTCATATTCAGAGTGGCAGGTATTTCAGTGACATTTGTATGAAGCATTGCTCACACACAATCAAACCAAGCAGCTTTTCTGTTGGTCAAATTGCCCCCGAGCAGCTATTTGGACATCCAATACCAAGTCCAATACCATATTGCTCGTTGTTTTTCTCCGATTCTTAATTAAATATGAGTGCACAGTCTTCACTTTAGGACATCTAAAGTCTTTGGTTACAATCAATGTTTTTTTGACTGGGTTTTGAGTTATGGAAAGTTACAGTATGTTTCATGTAAAATTAACTCTTTTGGTCACACTTTATATTATTATTTTTTAAATTTTTTTACTAGTATGTACATGAAAATCAGGTACAGTGCACTTATTGGGCCCTATCATACACCCGGCGCAATGCAGTGCCAGGAGCGACGCAAGTGTTTTTTGATAGTTTCAGCCTGATGCAGTTTTTCCCCACGTTTTTTAAATAGCGCATGAATTTGTGCTTATTTGTGTGCACATGGGCGTGCTGGTCTGAAACGTTACTATATTGAGGCAACTGAATTAGACTGCGGCATTGATCAACTAAAACCTGGTCTAAAGACAATGGACCCATTATTTTTTGTTATTTAAAGCGCGCGTTAGTAATATGCGCCTATAGGCGGGTCCACAACGTGTGTACACTTTGCTTATTATACACACAGGGATGCGCAGCAGAACACACCCATTACTCATTAAGAGAATAGGGACAACCCTTTAAGGCCATGCGCCGGGTGCACTGACCATTTTTATTAGGGACAGAGTTTGGTATGGGTAGGTTTAAGGGTTGCTAAAGGTGTAAGGGAATGGTCGACAGTGTCATTACAGATGTAATTACATGCAGATATTTTTAAATATAAGTACAGTGTGAAATCATTATGTACACATTACGTGTTTTTTTATCAAATAATTAATTTAAATGTTAGTACATAGTAGTTAAAATATAAAGCAGGACCACTATTTTATCTGAAAAGATCAAAGAAAAAAAGATTCCTTATGATATAACCCTAACTAGCACAGAAATGACACACCCTCTTCTTCCTGCTCGGGCGGGGGACTACATGTGGGCTCATAGCAGGCCTCTTGAGCGATAGGGATGGCCGTGATGATGCTAGCCTCGCGACCGAGCCTCCTCTTCTCTTCCTCCTGCTGCATGTTCTTCAGGATGTGCTCTGCCCGTTGGTGAGAGCGAGACACTGCACGTGCTGAGAATGATTTCTGAAAAGTACAGGGAGCAGAGAAAGAACTGAATGAGTGGTCAATGGGGAAATATCTTCAGTAAAATTTGTGTTGGGCCACTAAAACGTACAGACTGATCTTCACTGATTGCATCCGGAACAGTGCCTGCATTAACAGGAACCCATGGAGGGTCAAATATGGGCACACAGGGCATTCCCAGGATAGGAGAGGGCAGCGTGAAGTTAATGCTGGGTGGAGGAATCTATAAAACAACATAAATGCACAGAGAGAAAAAGAGAGAGAGAATTTTATATGATATTTTGTTGTAATGATTTAAAACAAAATAAAAGTGTTTTTCAATCAGTAATACCTTAAAAATCTGCTGAGCCCCCTCCTCCATCCGAGGCCACACTTGATAACGGAATCTCCAGACAGTGTAGAATTTCAAAATGGAGTTAATTCTCTGACACGCTTCCTGGTGCTGAAATTCAGCCATCATCATCTCGGTCACTCCATCGGGCACCTTCACCGCGCACAGCAGGAACAGGGCAGCTGTGTGTGTGTTTGCATGATAATAATTAATGTATGTAGAGAGAGACTCTGTTCAAGAAATGGATGGATAAGTATATACCTGCTCCCTTCCAAACCTTAGGGAGTTGTCTTATTGTCTACAAAACAATTTATATATTCTCCTTAGACCCAGGCACAGACTTTTGTCCTTGGTAGAGGACATTACATTTTAGTGAATTTCTTCGGGACCATACAGTTTTAAGTCTAGATGTACAGTACTGTAAAGAGCACATTCAGGGATTTTCTAATATTTGGAGGTTTCACCATGACAACACCATCTCCTTGAATGACTAAATTATTTGTCCTTATTTACAACAAAAATTGTTTGTTGTAAATAAACTTAATAGGGCTTCAAATCAGAATATGGCTTTCTGTTATGAAACAGGGCATTGAATTCATACATGTCCTCTGTAGAAATATTCTTATGAAAATGTTTCCAAGTTATTACTCCCATTATTACTCGTTTTCATTAAATGTTGCTCCAAGAACACATTAATGTGCAAATTACATACATGGTATAGAATAGGACTACGCATTTACGGCAATTTTACACACATATTGCATAAAGTAAAATAGTATATCAAATCATTCTGTTAAATCGTTCATAACAGATTTAAGAATAATTTTTTTATACGAAGTTGGGTTAAAAATAGCCTACAAACCTATTTTTAATTACATAATATGAATTATAATTTGAATTTATTTGTATAGCCCTTATAGAATATTAACTAATTTATTAATTATAACTAATTTCTATTTATACTGTCCAACTGGAATTGAATGGATCGCTGTCATTTACTATTACTGTAATTTCATGTGAATGACCGGTTGTCCCGTCCTCGTGCCAGTAAACGTCATAAAAGAAGAGAAGGGATGTTGTTGCAAGAGGGAGGGGAATTTATTTTAATTAAAGATTATGAATGCAATATTTATTATAAATAATTTGTCCATTTTAATTCATGTGCAATGATTTCATGGTGACTTTAATAGTGCCTAAAATACACACCAGGTAGGCTGTTCACTAGGATTTGGAACAGAGCCATCAACATTATAAAATGGGTCATCAACATTATAAAATGAAAATATAATTTTATAATGCCATAAATAGGAATAAAATCCCTTGCTATAAAATCCCCTGAATTTCAAAGGCTAACTAACTAATGACTTTGAGTAGATTCCCCAGCAAAGGAGGAATATGTTATTCAGACAGACCTGCAGCTGCAGCCATATGCTCATCCACACTCAGCAGGAGCTCCCATGCTGCAGGCAGAATGTCTCCATACATGTCCTCAGTCAGGATAGGGGCTGCTTTTATGAGCAAGGACAGAGGGGCTGGAGAGAGGCTCATTACCTAAAAGAATAGAACATAGCATACTTAACACAACTAACTCACAGTCTTTATGTATTTGTAACAACAGCAATAGCTTGTACACCAGTAAAGTTCTCTCCGCAGGGAACAGAAAAAAGAGACCTGGTTGCGGATGTACTTTAACATGCCAGTGTCTTTTTTCCCCTCGGCACTGCTGTCAGTGGGGCGTCTTTTCATGGATGGGGTCCGGAGGCAGGATTTGTCTGAACACTGAAACAAAACTCAATTATACGTATATTGTACTTAGGTAAGCTGAGCTAGGAGTTAGGTTGTCCCTGGATACCATTAATCAACACATACTCTACAGTGCCAAAGCTCTTGGATTGTATTTACTTAGGTGGAATTAATATCTTTACACTGCAAAGACAATTGCATAAATAATATTAGGAGATTAATGTTTTAAATACTAAATTCTAAAACTGCCAGGTGAATGCAAGTCACTGTCTTAATAAATGAGTCATTGAATCAATTCAGTTCTATCAAAAGGATTGATTCATTCAGGAACGAAGCATGCGAATGGGTCATTGAATCATTTGCTCAACCGATTTATTCAAAACATGGATTTATTCAGGAACTAAACACCGTCATTCTCCTACGCTATTCACATAGTAAACACAGTGCAGCTCTTCCAGGTTCTAGGTCAGAATGCCGGCTCATTATTGGCTGACACATGTGTGTGATGCTGACGTAGCAGCGAGCCAGCATTCTGACATAGGAGAATGACATTGAAGAGAAGAGATTGTTAAATAAAGTCGCTATTTGTGTTATGTTTTTGCACACAAAAAGTATTCTCGACGCTTCATAAAATTAAGGTTGAACCACTGGAGTCATATGGACTATTTTAATGATGTCTTTACTACCTTTCTGGGCCTTGAAAGTTGCAATGACATTGCTGCCTATAACTGGTTAAGAAAGCTCTCGGATTTCATCAGAAATATCTTAATTTGTGTTCTGAAGATGAACGAAGGTCTTACGGGTTCGGAACGGCATGAGGGTGAGTCATTAATGACAGAATTTAACAGAAATGAACTAACCCTTTAACTTCTTGTTTATTAAACTGTTGTATAACATCAATATCAATATAATTTATTATATATCGTGCTGGTTCCTAAAAAACCAGCACTCTTTATAGCTTATGTGAAACTGCTTAACATTATTGTATGTTATAAATATATAAAAAAACAAGGTGCATTTTGCCCCAAAGCCCCATTAATTTCTAAACTGCTTACTTTAACTGTGAAAATGAGGATCCACTCTGCCAGTGTCACTCAGTTGTCGCATGTACATTCCTTCAGAAAGTAGCATGCAATATACTTCAGTGTGTTTAGAGTTTTTAGAGGGATTATGTATACAATTGGTACAACTAGTAATTCCGCATTGTGGCAGCACAATAAATTAAACAACAACAACAACACCAACAACAAAATCTAGTTTTATGTTTCTAGAATACTAGTTTGCACTTGGGGACCCCCTGACACTGAATATTTTGAACTACCTCTTTGCTCTTCTTGGCACGGCCGCTGATATTGCCGGTGGCGCTGTTCTCTTTCAGACTGTCCACTGTTTCTCCGTATAGAAGTTTGATGGCACGGACGAGCCGAGCACAGGAACGACTGTGGTGCTGATAGCAGCGAGGGTGGCAGAAATCCACATGAGTGCAGATGAAACTCTGCTGGTTGCACAGCAGAATCATAATCTGGAAATTGAGAAAGGAGTATAAGAAACAAATATCACACACATTTAGTTCACACAGGGAAAAGTCTGAATGCTGGCACTTACGTGCAGCCACGACATGTTGCGATGGTAGTTGTCCTCCACACCCCCTGTGCTGCCAGGACCTTCAGGTTCAATGCTTGGCTCGCTTGCACTCCAAGGGCTTCCTAAACAGATAACGCATACACACATTTTACTCATGAAATTAAGCTCTTAATGTGATGTCCATTTTTTGTTTTCTGCATAACTACTAGTGATGTGCAGAAAAGCCATTATATACATGTATATGTATCTGTGGCAATGTAAAATCTTTTTAGACGTATCTGATCTCAGTTTCCAAATATGACGAGTACAATTCGTTGAATTATTTATTATTTTATTTTTATAGCGACCTTTATGTAAATCAAGCTAAAAATTCTAAAACAAAGGTTGGTAAAAAAGGTTTAGCTTGAATCAGATTCAGAAATATAACGCCACATTTTATTTAGTTTAAATTTTTTTGTTGAGAAATGTCACCCCTCCTCTACCTCATATACTGCATACAGAAACATGTTATATATCTCTCACTCGGAAGGTTTAAAACAGCAGCATGACCATTTAAAAAAAGTGGAAAATATGTATGATAGCATAGTTCAATATTACTGGTGACAAGCTTGGATTTCTGAGACACATTAAATAAAATGACCATTCAATTTGAACTCCTTTTACCTTGTGTATTACTTTATTAGCTTTACAATTGACCATTACGTTAAAATATGAACAATTAGATGTGTATTAAAAACATTACCTTTGTGTTTGTTGGATCACCTAACAAATATTATTTTCTATTTTACAGTAAAATGTATTATTGACGCCATTATTATTGCCTTTCCAAATAAGGTATTCTGCTTTGGTCAGCTCCCCAGTAACAACATTTACAAATGTCATAATTCATATAGGGCTGGAGAAGCATTGTCTGACCTATATCAGTGACAGTATCTCTGCTCTGGGAGAGCAGCCGTTCCGAATCCACGTCATTCTCAGACTCAGAGTCCTGTCTGGACATCTTAGTGCTTTTCAGACTCCCTGCTCGGCGGATAGAGGACAAAGAGCCTCCTTTCTTTACTCGGAAACTCCTTGCTCCTTTAATCTGTAGCAAACGAGAGCCGCCAATACGGATCTTCCTTATTGGAGCTGGGGAGAGGAGACAAGGCAAAATTAAATTATAAATCATATCTTCATCCATCAAATATGTACATGCAGAAAATTATCCTTTTTTCATTTTACCCAGGGGCTCTTGTGATGATTTCTTCTCCTCACAGCCAGTGTCAGACTTGAGGGTGTGGCTGCTGCTGTTCAAAGAATCGTGTCCATCTTCATCATCCAGGATTCCTGCAAAGCTGATCTTCCTCTCATAGCGGTGGCGGCCTAGCTCAGGGTCCAGACGCAAGCGGCAGCTCTCTAAATCCTAGAGGAGCCAAAAGACAAGCCTGTTTTAGGAATTGTTTTCCGACGATGTAAGATACTATTCAATAATCTATTGAGAATGAAATTGAGAGATTTATATTCAAATCTGATTTCCTGCATTTGAATTATGCATTTCCATCTTATATAATAAATATTGGTCAAACTTAAAATTCAGTAAATTGTTCTTCCTGTCATTCCACTTCAACATTCTGTGTTGTAGCCAACTGACTCCAAATAATGAACTGAAATGGAGATTAATATTCAATTCTAAACTTTGTGCAATATAATGTCTGGCATTTTTAATAAAATATGAAATTTCTCTGCAATGTTAATTGCAAAGCCCCTCACATGATTTGTGGAAGATGTTGTGGGCACAAATTAAGCATTTGTTCTCATGACTTATTCATTCATGACCATGTCTATCAATTAGTTCCCTCATTTTAGTTAAATCATGGCCACATTGTACTAATTTGTTAATTAATTTTTAGTTAAATTATGCCCATGATGTACTAATTTGTTCCCTCATTTTAATGTAAATAAATCAAGGGAACTAAATAGTACAACAATGTCAAGATTTAACAAATACAATAAAACAAAATAATAATTTGTGGGAATTAAAGTGGCGGTCACACTACACTTTTCATTCCATTGACTTCCATTCATACGTATGCTATTGCAGGAGACACAAGAATTTACGTTTGGTGAACTCAGTCTGACCTGCAAAGTCGTATTACGTGAAGATGTGTGACCAATAGAAGATTGATACCTTTTAGCTGAATTAAAAGAACGCAAACTTTAAATCAGCAGGACTGCAATAAAGCAAATTGCATGTTTTTACGTTTTTGATGCATTATGTTGTATGTTTTTAAAAAGATGCTGCAGAATGTGTTCTAGTGTCTGTAGAAATGTTGCATGCTCAAAGTCTATTGAGACTGCATTTTAATTCCTAATTCATGGCCACATCCTCCTGTTTTTTCCCCTGCATGTTATATGTGGGGCTTTGTAGTTAAAAAGATATTCCAACCAAAAATTCTCTTTTTTACTCATCCTCATGCCCTTCCGGATGTATATGACTTTCTTTCTTCAGATGAATATACATTTTTTTTTTTAAATAATCCAAGCTGACACTTCAAAAACAATGCAAAACGAACATGGTGGTAATCTATACGACCCCATTTGATGGATCAATGTCTTCTGAAGTGAAACGATATTTCAATGTCTTCTGAAGTGAAACGAGTTTCAAAACGATCTCCGTTTTGAAAATCGCTTGAGAAGTAACCATCCTCTGTGCTTCCGCATCACTTGTTGAGCAAATTTCAAGACATGCTTCACAACATACGTTTATGATAAGTTTATAATGGTAGTACTTTTCTACAACAAACCTATAATTTCTCTTCAGAAGACATCGACCTATCAACTAGGGTCATGTCCTAAAGATTACCATTGTGTTTGTTTTGCGTGATCCATCCACTTGCTTTATATGGACTCAAAAAATATTTGTATGTGTTTCATATACATCTGTAACGACATGAGGGTGAATAAATTGAGAAAGAATTTTCATTTTTGGGTGAACTATCCCTTTAATCATGTCACATGAATGAATCTGGGCTGCGTTTCCCAAAAGAATCGTAAGGCTTAGTTGATAGCATAGCAATTACCACCAACTGTATCTATGATCAAGTTAGGCTTACAATACTTTGGGGAAATGCAGCCCTGGTTTGAGGGAGACAATACCAAAACTGACCACAAGGGGCTCTGTTCGGGGTCTTGGGAGACAGGGAAAAGTCTCTCGCAGGAAAGTGGTGATCTCCAGAAGCAGCTGACAAGCAGCCATCTTCAGAGCAAAAGGGCAGCCACACTTTGTAGGGTTGACTGTGTCTGTTAAAAGAATCATTAAAAAGTCATTAACTATTATATTGAATTTGTACGTCGTGTGTGTGTTTAATCTGAATTCATGTAATTTTCACTCTTACTGTCATCCAGATAATCTTCCTCCTCATCCTCCTTTTTCGCACGCCTCTTGCTCTCTTCATCATAGATGAAACCCAAGATGTTGGCTGGACTCTCACTGTCTGAGTGGCAAATTTCACTCAGCCGAGTGCCTATTGCCTTTTTGAGGATACATATATTAGACGAAGCCAAATTAATTTCTCTAAATTTATGTAAGTGGGTTTTCTGCAGGAAAGACAACATTTGCATATTTTTCAGTTTAATGTGACTCACATCTCCCCACTGGTAAAATTGTTTGGCAGCGTTCCACTGGAGCTTCGTGTTCCTTTTGTTTCCCGCTACAGGCGATCGTCCTCTGGACAGCCCTCTCTTAGTGATGTTCACATGGTGACCTTTCATCCACTCTGGCCAGTTACCACGGTTACAGCGATGCACAAAACGGGCACACTCCAGGAAAAGCGATGCCCTTGCCACCACAGGGGCTTCCTGGCAAGGACATTTATCAAAATCAACAAGGCAATATTCAATTCCTTATTGTCTTTGAAAAAAATACTGATCCTAATTTAAAGCTGAACCAAGTTTGATGCAAAAACTTCATAAGCTAACCTCCAGAAACATAATATTAAGATCTTCAAATGCAAAATCTTTGCATTTAAAGGAAATAACAGGTTTCAAGTTTTTGGTTATCATTTTATTTCTTTAGTCTAGCAGATCAAAAGTAACGTGACACCATTTTGTATATAAACAGAAGAATCCAAACTGACCAGGTCCAGCGCTGCTGCTAAAATCGAAGCATCTGGTATGGTTCCCGGTTCACAGCAGTTCAACAGGAACTGAAACCTCTTCATGCCTTGTCTGATTGCACCTAGATTCACAATGTTCTTATTCTTTATGGCCTCCTGGCTAGCAGCCAAGCGCTCCTGGAATCCATGGCAACCTTGTCAGTAGTACAGAATAGTGTCAGTAAAAGGAGTGTAGAATCTCTGCATGACAAGGTTTTTAACAGCTGAAAATAGCTGGTGAAGTATGCATCTGGTGATATCGAATGAACATGCAAGTCTGTTTTTGTCACTATTCTGAAATAACAAGAACACTACAAGATCTACAAATCAAAATATTCCCCATATATCTATTAACTATTAACTTGGAGAGCTGAAGGTTCACAATAACTTTGACAAAGCTGTGGTGGGTCATGGTGCCAGGTCATAGGTCAGAGAACCACAGTTCCTCTTCCAGCGGATGTTTCTAACAAAGATGGACAAACACACAGAGAGCTGGCATGGAAGATGGTAGAGGAGTGCACCAAAAGCACAAGACATGTCAAGTACGGGCACACACACAAACAAACAGAGCGAATTGTGGGAGGGGGTGGGGGAAGGCACCCAAGGATTCTACCATCTTTCTCTTCTGTGTGGTGAATCTTGGAAGGGTTCCTCCGACCAGACCGCCATTTACCGAGCCGCTTGAAGAAATTCTCCTCTTCCTCTCGCCCATATTCAATAGCGTTACCCTCCGACAGCTTCACGGCACTGGTAAACTTGACCTGAGATGTACAGGAAAGTCTTGGATCAAGGACATGATGTCTAATAACTCTAGCGCAAAGACTGATTCTTTTCCATGAAGAGGTTCAGCTTTATTCCCAAGAAAGAAATTAGGTGAGGCAGAAAAAATTATCATACTAATGATCACATTAACGATGGGAATGGCATAGTTTCTGGTGGGACCTAACCATTATAATCCTGTTTCCCTGCTTGTGTGTGCATGTTCATAAAATATTAGAATTAATTCATTTTATTTTGTTGTGTGTGTGTGTCTTTGTATAAGGTTTTAGTTTAAATGAATTAATATATGTATATTTTGCAACATTATTATTTGATTGTAGAATAAGAAGACCCAATTAAGTATAAATCATAAAAAGAAATCAGGTCAACTGTATCTTCGGTGAATGAAATTGTCTCAATCTAATTATTTATTCAAAAATGCAATTCATAAATACAATGACTGGAATTCTCATCTTCTATGATGACTTCTTCCTAGCATTGTTCGGGAAGCAGACACACTCTGTCAGTTTAAATCTAGACTAAAAACGCATCTCTTTACTATGGCATACACATACAATTTTTATTAGTCAAATCAATTAACTGATTGCTAGGCTGCATTAACTAGGTCAGCCGGAACCGGCAACATAACATCAGATGTACTCGTTACATCATAAAAAGAATGGCATCTACGTTAATGTTAGTCTCTCTTTTATCCCGAGGTTAACTGCAGTCAGCCGGATCCGGGCCGTATCCAGACCAGATGGTGGACCTGCACCCAAACAGGACCAACACATTCCTGAAGTGTCTGCAGAGACAGTGCCAATTAGACCGCCTCATCGACAAGGCATCCTCAATAAACCCGTCTCCGGCGTGATGACTCCGATCCTTCGACTATTCCTATTTAATAATTGTTTATTTGACACAGCATCCTCAATAAACCCGTCTCCGGCGTGATGACTCCGATCCTTTGACTATTCCTATTTAATAATTGTTTATTCGACACGTCATCATCAATAAACTCCTCTCCAGCATGATGCCTCCGATCTTTCGAATATTCAGATCTAATATGACTTCTGACCTGTAAGGTTGCCAGAATTATAATCATACACTGTTTGTTAATTGGCCAGAGGAGAACTGGCACCCCGACTGAGCCTGGTTTCTCTCAAGGTTTATTTTTCTCCATTAGGTCACCTGATGGGGTTTTGGTTCCTTGCCACTTTCGCCTTTGGCTTGGCTTATTCAGTTGGGGACACTAAATTTTCAACTAAATATCCAAATAAATTTAGTTACTAAACTAAATTAACCATATCAACTAAATTACTGATCTGCCCACATTGTCACTATATGACAATTGAAATCAGCTAGATGACATCACCGATTTCACCAGAGCGGTTGTACAGTCGAATCCAACTCTGTTGCATTATTTTCCTGTTTAACATTGTGAAGCTGCTTTGAAACAATCTGCATTGTAAAAAGCGCTATATAAATAAAGTTTTGGGGATATAAAGTAAAAAATGTAGGCAGGGTTATTTTAGTATCAATGATATTGCCCAACCACAAGTTCAGATCTGTTTAAGTTTCTTTGTCTCGTCAGAGTGTACGTTGAGTTGGACTGCTATTGAAATTTGTCTTTTGACTGAATTTGAATGTGCCCTGATTATTTAAACCTGTTATACTTCATCTTCTTCATGGTGCTTTTGTCTCTCAACACACAACCCATGACAGAAGACATGACACAAAAGAGAAAGTAATCTGCAACTTGTTCGTGTTTTTTTCTGTTTCGTTTTTTGTTTATTATGGATATCCCTGCTGTGAAGCGATTGTGCCTTGAGCAGGGAGAAAGCTCCCTTGAGGAACACCTAGAAGAGTTCCTGGATCTCACCTTCCCGGTTGACTGCCAGTGCTCGTTACTATTCGCTGGCCTCAACAACGCCACACCAGCGCAGCTGTCCGGGAAGGCTCCTCGAGGGATTCACCGTGGATGATGTCACCAGCCCCACTCCCAACAGTGCCTAGCCAGAGCCCATTGAACGGGATAAAGCAGTCTAAGCCCACCGCATAAGTCAAGGCATTCTCTGCTGCAAACTGTAAGCCAACGCAAATGGGGGTGTGTGAGATTAACATCGGCCACAGCGCCTGAGTTGCGCAAGTCTGACAAGGCTGCTCTTCAGCCCCCCACCCCTTCGACTATGGCCCGCTTAGCCCACCCTCAGGCTCTGCCTCCAGCCTTGGTTGTTCCAGCTCGCCCTCTTGCCACCAGACCCATACTTTCATCTCGGGAGGTTGTCTCTGCGGCTCTGTCGCGGATGCCTGGGTCATCTTAATCCGTAGGGTTTGATATGGAGTTGGCCTAACCTTTGCAGCTATAACAGCTTCAACTCTTCTGAGAAGGTTTTCCACAAGATTTAGGGAATACATTTATGGGAATTTTTTATCATTCTTCAAGAAGTGCATTTGTGAGGTCAGGCACTGATGTTGGACAAGAAGGCCTGGCTCACAGTCTCGCTCTAATTCATCCCAAAGGTTTTCTATTGGGTTGAGGTCAGGACTTTGTGCCAGTCACGTTCCTCCACACCAAACTTGCTCATCCATGTCTTTATGGACCTTGCTTTGTGCACTGGTGCACAGTCATGCTGAAACAGGAAGGGGCCATCCCCAAACGGTTCCCACAAAGTTGGGAGCATGAAATTGTCCAAAATGTCTTGGTATGCTGAAGCATTAAGAGTCCCTTACACTGGAACTAAGGGGCTAAGCCTTACAGGTGAAAAACAACCCCACACCATAATCCCCCCTCCACCAAACTTTACAGTTGGTACAATGCAGTCAGGCAATTAACGTTCTCCTGGCAACCGCCAAACCCAGACTTGTCCATTGGATTGCCAGACAGAGAAGCGTGACTGGTCACTCCACAGAATACGTCTCCACTGCTCTAGTGTCTAGTGCTTTGCATTGCACTTGGTGATGTAAGGCTTGGATGCAGCTGCTCGGCCATGGAACGCCCATTCCAATAAGTTCTCTACCCACCGTTCTTGAGCCAATTTGAAGGCCACACGAAGTTTGGATGTCTATAGCTATGCCTCTTCAGAAAGTTGGTGATTTCTGCACACTGTGCACCTCAGCATGCGCTGACTCTGTTCGGTGATTTTACGTGGCCTACCACTTCGTGGCTGAGTTGCTGTTGTTCCCTATTGCTAAAATACCACTAAAAGTTGACCGTGGGATATTTAGTATTTAGTAGCAAAGAAATTTCACGAAATGCACAGGTAGCAACCTATCACGGTACCACTCTTGAATTCACTGAGCTCCTGAGAGGACCCATTCTTTCACAAATGTTTGTAGAAACAGTCTGAATGGCGAGGTGCTTGATTTTTTACACATGTGGCCATGGAAGTGATTGGAACACCAGAATTCAATTATTTGGAGGGGTGTTCCAAACACATGACATTTTAGAGTCATTAAATGTAATCTCTTCATGGATGCATTTCTAAGAACTTTGCAAATTTTTTACCGTGGACACTCTTATTTGTCATTGACTCTCCCTCTAAATGAACTATCTTAACCTCACTAAACTGTCAATTTAAAGTCCTCACCTTGGAGCTCTGTCTGATGAAGGACAGTCTGTCCACTGAGCTGATGTCCAGCAGGTCCTCGACTCCATCAGCCAGCCCAGATAGAGAGGAGCGTTTCAGCCAGTTACCTGACCACAGGTTCAATAGTTACATGTAAAAAAAAAAACTTTAATTTAGCACTCTGGTAACTCTGAGACCTAGTCATGTTTGAACTCTGGTACCCTTTAAATGGAAGTGCAAACAAGCCAAAAGGAATGTAAGAGGGAAGATTTCATGCTGGTTCTCCGGCTCATACAGTTTATACACAAAAAATAGACAAACAACTTATAAACTTTCACAGAAAGTAAAATAAAGGTTAAAAAAAGAGAGATAAAACTTGAATGCATTTTTTTTCAAATTAAAGCTTCCATAATGACACCGTAAGATGAGGCTGCATAACTAAAACACAACACACATACGTAACATGGAGAGAGTGAGTGGATGGCGAACTTTCCTATGGCATGCTGGTGAAAAAAAGGAAAGAACAGAGATATGAATGACTTTTCATAAAATTCAGATCCCTAACCTACCAGTGAACCCATCAGAACTGAAAACTCTTTTTTAAAATCTAATATTCACTTAACATACTCTCATATTATAAGTTATTTATTTATTTTACAAACTTACCTTTGTATGGCATGCACATAAACACGTTAAAGAGAAACCTAGATCTGCATTTGTGTTTCGAAGATGAATGAAACAACGTGTGGTTTGGAATGACAAGATGATTAGTAAAAAAATAATTTTTGAACTATCCCCTTGTGAATCCTCTCTGTATGGAAATTAAAATTTTGTTTGTACTGATAGCAAATTACTATCAATGTGAGTATTCACCCAATCATGCATATTTGGTAAAAGATCATAGTTTTGCAATTCAGAAAAAAAAAATGGGCTGAGTATACAGAAAGATTTATATATATGTATATATAAATATATACACGCACACACACTTACATATGGGGGGCTACTTTATATTGGAATATTATGAAACCTGAATCCTGTTTATACAGTAATTCTGCAATAAAATAAATTCTGAAAAACAGGGTTATACCAGTGAACAGCTGTGTAAGAATAAGAAAAGTAAGTATTGGTAGGGCTGATTCTGATCCTCTGATCATACAGATCATACTGTTGTTCATCATAGTTAAGACTCTAATTATCTGCTTTGTAAAGGACAACAAAGAAAATGAGACAAATCTGGTTATGTTTGTAAAGAACTTCTCCCTCACAAAAAAACATACCTATGGGCAGTTTGAGCTTCTTGCGCAGTGAGATCCGTCGGGAACGTGATCGTGAACGCCGGTCTGTGGTAGTACCAGAGTGGGCAGTGGTGCACTCAGAAGTATCCTGCTCTGATTGGCTGCTTGTATCACTGGCGGCACTCTGAGACTTGAACATCTTCCTCCAAAAGTCTTTCCTTCCTAAAAGAGCTCCTGGAATCTGCTCCTCACTGATACACAGATACAGATGCACTGAATCCATGCATATATTTAATTTATGCATTACAAAATGTGTGTAATATTTGTGTTTATACTTTTTTGCTGCAGATGGCTTGGTTTCCTCCTTTTCATCAGTTTTTTTCGTGGTATTAAGTTTCTCTGCGCTGTCCAGGAGGGCACTGAGAGCCACACGTCGGAAGACGTTTCCATGAGACTCCTTTATAAACTGAACCAGCTGACGTATGTCACAATACAGACCCTGATTTGAGTGTGTTTAGATGTGAGGAGAGACAGTCATAGTGTGAAAGTGTGAAAAGATGGAAAATAAATATAAAGATTTAAATATTCACTCTTCTTCGAACAATAGAGTTCTTTAACTGAGAGCTGCTACACAGCTACTGATCAGCTATTAATTTTACATACACATAGATACATACATAGAAGCAATTAAAATATAACTAGTATTACACCATGTCCTAACTAGTTGCAATGAGACATGATCCCAACTAAGAACAATTGACGAATGTGAAAACGGGGTGTGATGCAAACTATTAATCACAAACCACTGCCAATTAAAACATATCTTTCTCAGTTCCACCAATTAAAAATTTAATTAAAAGATATTTGCGACCTCATTCCTCACCTTATTATTGTAAGTCTTGGTCTTGTCTTGGAGTCTTGGTAAAAGTAATAGTGACTTTATATCTTGCAATATGACTTTATTCCTCGCAACTGTGACTTTATTTCTAACAATTTGCAACATTATTTCTCACAATTTGAGAATTGATTTCTCCTAATTTGTGACCAGATTTCTCACAATTTGAGAATTGATTTCTCCTAATTTGCGACCAGATTTCTCACAATTTGTGACCTTATTTCTCAGAACTGTACATATCACAGTTGTGATGTAACAGAAGTAGCGACAGATCTTTTCTTCTGTGACCTACATCATTATGAAATCAAATTGTTTTAATAAAAATGTAGGGAGGGGACTTGGTTCTATACATCAGTTGTTGATTGGATGGAGGCACATAATGTGAACTTATTTAGTTTGCATTCATCTCAAGATCAATAATGAACCTTTAGAAAATAGATAGGGTGAAGGTTTTCTTTTTATTTGGAAATAAGCTTTCATATTTACATTATACACTACGCAGTAAATTTGTAAATTTACAAGTTGTAAATAGTGCAGCGCTTTCGAGTTCTACTGCAGCCGATGTTCGCGTAAGCACCACGATGCATGCGAAAGGGAGCGTGACGCATGAGTTCTTACAACTTAAATAGCATAGGAGACTGAAACAGGCTAGAATGAAATTGTTGAATAAAGTCATTATTTTTGTTTGTTTTTGCGCACAAAAAGTAAGGTTAAAATTAAGGTTTAATAACTGGAGTCATTTGGACTATTTTAATGATGTCTTTGCTACCTTTCTGGGCCTTGAAAGTGTTAATTAAATTGCTGTCTATGGAGTGGTCAGAAAGCTCTCGGTTTTCATCAAAAATATCTTCATTTGTGTTCCGAAGATGAACGCAGGTCTTACGGGTTTAGAATGACATGAGGGTGAGTAATTAATGACAGAATTTTAATTTTTGGGTGAACTAACCCTTTAAACATGAAAAACAGTGTCAGTGTCATTTGTCAGTTTAATCAGAAGTACAAGTTCATTTTCTACTTTAAAGCAGCTCTCCAGTGTGTTTTTATCCGCAGACGTCTGACCTCGGCAGACTGAACAGGAGAAATTAAGCGGAACATATTTCCACATTAATGAAGGCAAAGCCTCCGTGCTCACCTACCTATTAGGTAATCACCACTGACCAATGGTAGTAAAGGTGTTTACCAGAGGTAGCAAACTTTTCAACTCCCAAAACAAACTTTATATTAACTTTGTTTTGGCCAGATTTTGTTCGGAATTACATCACATCAGTTCATTCTTTGATTTTGCTTGCAGTATATCAGGGACTGTAGTGTCACTAAATATAACCTCAAGCCCAAAGTTTTGGCAACTCATGAGTTAAATGCAATACTCTCACCAGGTTTTCAGAACTGTGAAGCTCATGTGTAGTGGAGGCACATCTTGTGATGAGAGACTTGAACATACAGCCCACTACTACAGTCTCCATGCTCTGGGCCAGAGACTTATCTCCTCCAGTGGTGAAGTTGTTCCCGAAGCCAGCCTTGTCTGCAAAGACAAACAAGTCATCTCAGATGAGAAACTGTGACCTGGATGCCATGTCTGGGCAAACCATAGCATAGCCATAGGTGCCAAACAATAAGGGAAGCAGGAAGCACTGATGTTTACAAGATGAAAAGAGGGGAAATCAAAAGCACATATGATAGGAAAACCTAAAAAGTGATTGCGGGTTTTGAAGGTTTGCATACATGCAAGTGACTGTGGCCTGAGAGATAGTGATAGACCTAACAATCAGGTCATGCTCTGATTTCACAGCAATGTTGAGTTTTGTTTAGCTGGATCTATAAAGCCGGTTTTATTGATTGTTTATTTGGTAAGGCCTATGCACTGTTTAGCTCTACTGCAGGCGAGAACATCACCCTGGACACTGTGAGGGGTGCAGGAATGGGTGTAATGCCTAGTTTTGGCAGTAAATTTAGATATTGTGTATCTACCGATGTTTCTTTTATTCGCCCTCCTGGACCTCTCACCTGCACTGCCGTATTCTGCAAGAGAAAAGATGGTGGGCAACATTGGTGTCAGGCCAGCACACAGACATGTACTCGTAAGTCAGGAAACACCAACTCGCTCCAAAACACACCCACACACAGACGCACACACCCACAGATGCAAAAAAGACAACCCCCCCCAAAAAAACATAGGGATATCATTTTCATAACATTCACTCATGTTCACTAACTTGCCAGAAATCAATCGAAATTCAGCTTATCTTGCTGTTTTGATACCATAAAATTGAAAATACAAACAATAAGAATTGGCACTGTCAATATGATGTTTGGCAAGTCTGCTGAAAGGATGAGTGATGAGGGTTTGGGGTACAAACAGTGGAGTTCGACTGACAGACAGACATGTAGAAAGAAAGAAAGGTAGAAAGAAAGAAAGAAAGAAAGACAGAAAGAAAGAAAGAAAGAACGAAAGAAAAAGAAAGAAAGAGAACATATTACTGGCAGATGTGAAGGCAGAAGACAGAAGAGGCCAAGGAGCGAGAAACGAATGACATTAAAAAATGTAGAGACGATCTGTATTTCCAGATATTTTTATAATTGAACACTTTGTAGCACATGGCCTTTTTAATTGAATATAAAACTTGTGATATATTTATGATATGTTTTTATTGTGATAAAAACTGCAATGCCAACGCTGGCATTTCTATGCCAAAACCGAATTTAAAATTTCGGTAACACTTTATTTTACAGTGTCCATGTACATATAGTTACTGTAGTAATAACTCTAAATTATGCATAATTACATTTAACTAATTCTCAACCAAACTCTAACCCTATAGTAAGCATATGTAGTTAATTCTTTTTACTCAGTACTTAAATGTAAAATTATACTGTAATAAATAAAGTGTAACCAAATTTTCTATGTTGGATAGATATAAACAACATCTAAACTATTTGGATTTGGTCTAATCTATTTGGTGAAACAGTTAATTATATAAAGTAATGAAAAGACAAGGATGAAAAATTCCTGATGTATGACACTAAATTGCTATGTGATAGGTGCTATGATCTGTTCTGATTGGTCAAGGCTGTGTTATTAATTCCTGTTGTGTATCATGGGAAATGTGGTATGACACAGAAATATTCAGATGTTCTGATAAATGGCAATGTGTTTATAGGAAAAGCTACTTTACTCACTTTATTAATTTCTATAAGAAATGGGACTAAATTGCATAATGTACAGTCAGCTGATCATTTTTTTGCAATATTAACCCAGACAGAGGGGGTTTGTTTTGCTATCATGACCAGCTATCTGCACAGTGCATTAACCTGCTTATTTATCAAATAAATAAATACAAGGGTATAAAATAATGGGTTTGATTATAGTATCTTACCAAAATGTTAGCTTAAAGCTTTTTAAATACTCCTGAGACCCAGCCATAGACTTTTGTCTTTTGTAGAGGATATTACATTTTAGCAAATTTCTCTGAGATCATTCATGTTTTAAGTCTGGATGAGTACTGTAAAGTGCACATTCAGTGCTTTTCAGAGATACCAAATATTTGGAGGTTTCACCATGACAACTCTCTCTCCTTGGTCTTGATCTTAATGAAAAAATAGCACTCTTAAGGAAATATAAAAATATTTTCTAATTATCATTTAAATCTGAAAAAAAATGTTTGGGTCATAAATAGACAGGAAAATGTTATGGGTCTTCAGGTCAGAAAATGTCTTTCTTTTACGAAACATTGCATTGACTTCAATGAAAAAACAAACAAACAAAAAAAAAAACAGTGTTTTCCCCCTATACATGTCATTCATGTGTTATGCTATCTCCAGTTTTTAAGAATGAATGACATATGATCATATATATATATATATATATAAACTCATCTTAAATTCATCATACATTCATCTTAAATCTAAGTTACATTTTATAGACTTAAGTTAATTAATTAATATTATTAGCTACAATGTTACTTGTCTTCATCTATTTAAATTTCTCTCTCATCCAGCTCTTTACACCTCTTAACGGTTTGTTGTTCTTGCAATGGTTTCATTTTCTTGCCTCTAGCCATCTATCAAAGGTTTTATCCTCACCCTATTTATTAAAATGAATATTCAAGTCGCAAGATGACACCAAAGAGCTATTCTAAGTTCCGTTGTTATGAAAACAGATGCTGAAGTTATACAAGAGACATGAAAGTAGCACCTGTATCTTGCCATGGACAGTCAAATATACAGTTTAGCGGTTATTATACAAAAATATTTCACAGCTCAGTGACCAATTAGAATCAAGTATTTCAGAGAGCCATGTAATTTACTGAATTGCCAAAAGTTTTGGGACGCCTGCCTTTACATGCACATGAACTTTAATGACATCCCATTCTTAACCCGTAGGGTTTAATATGGAGTTGGCCCACCCTTTGCAGCTATAGCAGCTTTAACTCTTCTGGAAAGGCTTTCCACCAGGTTTGATGGAATTTTTGACCATTCTTCTAGAAGCGCATTTTCGAGGTCAGTCACTGATTTTGGATGAGAAGGCCTAGCTCGCAGTCTCCGCTCTAATTCATCCCAAAGGTGTTCTATCGGGTTGAGGTCAGGCCAGCCAAGTTCCTCCGCACCAAACTCGCTTGTGCACTGGTGCGCAGTCATGTTGGAACAGGAAGGGGCCATCCCCAAATGGTTCCCACAAAGTTGGGAGCATGAAATTGTCCAAAAATGTCTTGGTAAGCTGAAGCATTAAGAGTTCCTTTCACTGGAACTAAGGGGCCAAGCCCAACCCCTGAAAAACAACCCCATACCATAATCCCCCTTCCACCAAACTTTACACTTGGCACAATGCAGTCAGGCAAGTACCATTCTCCTGGAAACCGCTAAACCCAGACTTGTTTATCGGATTGCCAGACAGAGGAGCGTGATTCATCACTCCAGACAACACATATCTACTGCTCGAGAGTCCAGTGGCAGCGTGCTTTACTCTACTGCATCCAACACTTTGCATTGCATTTGGTGATGTACGGTTTGGATGCAGCTGCTCGGCCATGAAAACCCATTCGATGAAGTTCCCTACGCACTGTCCTTGAGCTAATCTGAAGGCCACATGAATGGAGGTCTGTAGCTATTGACTCTGCAGAAAGTTTATGCCTTCTGCACACTGTGCGCCACAGCATGAGCTGACCCAGCTCTGTGATTTTACGTGGCCTACCACATCGTGGCTGACTTGCTGTTGTTCCCAATTGCTTCCACTTTGTTATAATACCACTAACAGTTGATTGGGATATTTAGTAATGAGTAAATTACACAAAATTGACTTATTGCACAGGTGGCAACCTATCATGGTACCACGCTTGAATTCACTGAGCTCCTGAGAGCGACCCATTCTTTCAAATGTTTGTAGATGCAGTCTGCATGCCTAGGTACATGATTTTATTCCATGTGGCCATGGACGTGATTGGAACACCTGAATTCAATGACTTGGAGGGGTGTCCCAATACTTTTGGCAATATAGGCTAGTGTATGTAATTAATTAATTTGAAAAGATTCCAAAACCTACAATAAACATGTATTTCTAATACACTAACAATCAAAAGTTTTATTTCTTTTTTTGTTTGTTGTGTGTGCCTTTGAAAAAGACATCTCTTGTGCTCACTAAGGCTGCATTTTAGAAACACAGTAAAAACAGTAAAATTGTGATATATTATTACAATTTAAAAAGCTGTTTTCTATTATAATATTTAAAAAAGAATTATAATTTATTCCTGTGATGCAAAGCTGAATTTTCAGCAGCCATTACTTTCAGCAGTCTTCCGTGTCACATGATCCTTCAGAAATCATTCCAATACGCTGATTAAATATTAATAATGGTTCTTATTGATTAGCAATTATATACTTGCTCATACACCTTCATTGGATAATACATCACCCTGACAAGTATTTTGATCAGTGTAAAGGAAGTAAAAATTAGTTATCATTAATTTATGACCTGTTGCAATCCATTAACTCTCCCTCTACAAAATGAGTTATAGAGGAATGGGAGAGAGCTAGGAGTGGAAATACCTGAAGAAACATGGCAGAATAGTTTAAAGGATATTAATGTACACGCCATCAATTCTAGACACTGGCTCATTCACTTTAAAGTTATTCACAGACTACACTATTCTAAAAATAAGCTGCAAAACATTTATCCGAGTATCTCGCCTTTCTGTGATAAATGCAACTCAGTTGATGCTGATTTGTCACAGTTTTATTTTTTGCCCCAAGGTACAGAGTTTTTAGTATAAAAAATGTAATGTGCTTTTAGAAACACTCAGCATGCAAATTATTCAGGACCCTGCACTCATCATTCTGGGACTTTCTGAACTTCACTATTTAGGGCACAACATACATTTCTTGCGTGCTGTTTAATTACTGCTGTTTTGGAAGAAAAATCAGGCTCCTAAGGTCAAGTTATTGTCAGGGTTATGTTTAAATCTGTTGTGTTTTGGTTTAGTCTCCATTGTGTTCTCGGTCCCTTTTAGACTGAGCTCTGTTTGCTAGTTTGTTCTCTTAGTCACATAATATTCCAGTTTATTTACGTAAGCTCTTGTTTTTTTTCTCTTGGATTTAATATTAAATACTGTTTGTTTCTCTAAATCTCCTGAGTTGTGCGTATTACTTCAGCCAAACCATACAGTTATGACTTTGAAAGTTGATTTCTACTTTACACTTAGAACAAATTATCATCTGAAAGGTCATTTTAAATGTTTTGATAAGATCTGGCACCCTGACCTTGATGGAAAACCCTATTGATTAACACATCTGAGGCGAGGTAGACGAGCGAGAGACGTGGGAGGAGCGAGTGAGACCGGTGAATGATTGAGAATGAGTCACCTGCGAGTCACACCAGTCTCGAGTCCTCTCACGAGGGAGCTCGGAGGCATATAAGGACGAGTGACACCAGTGAAGGACGAGAGACCAGTGTGACACGCAGGTGAGGCTCATTCGCAATCACGCACCAGTCTCACTTGCTCCTCCCACGTCTCTTGCTCGTCTACCTCGCCACAACATAATTTTGACAATGTAATGTTTTCATCACATTCAATGTTAACAGGCCTGGCTTGTGATTTTTTTTAAATAAATGTTTTTTTTTTTGTATTTGTGCACACAGAAGAAATTGAGTCTTTAAAATGTTGTTTTCAAATTAAAATTATTTGACAAAAAAAGTTGCTTATTACTATCAGTGTTGAAAATACTGCTTTATATTGATGAATAGAAAGTTCAATGAACAGTATTTATTTGAATAAGACATATTTTGTAACATTACAAATGTCTTTACGGTCACATTTTTTCCAGAGCACCAAATCAGTATATTAGAAGGATTTCTTAAGGATCATGCGACATTGAAGACGGGAGTGTCTTCACAGGAATAAAATACATTTTAAATGATATTATATTAATATTGATATTATATATTATATTGTAATAATATTTCAATTTTTTTTATAATTTTAAATTTTTTTAAAACAATAACAACAAAAGAGCTTTGGTGAGCATCAGAGACTTTTTTCAAGAACATCAACAAATTGTAATTATACCAAACTTTTGATGGGTAGTGTATGTTTTTTTTTTTTTTTTATAAAAATTAAGAATTTTACTGCATTATAGTTTTAAATAAAAGTTCAATACACAGTTGCCGTTTAATAATCAGGTTTATCTCTTTTTTTTTAGGAAAAGACAAATACATCTCTTTGTCTGATGTATGGAAATGGGGTCCATGCTGTATATCTGGAGATTTCAGAAAAGGGATAAAACAAAAGCCCGGGCATGTTAAAGATGGCACTTAAGTGCAGCTCTGCCCTCTTACTGTCAGTGATCGGCTCCATGCAGAAGCCAAGTAGGGCGTGCAGGAAATCCACAATGTTGTTGAGCGAATCCTTGTTAACGTATTCTTTCATAGTCTGCCGGAACTGCACTTTATCCAGCTTGTACAGAGTAGTCAAACAGTTCTGAGCCTAAAAAATAGGACAGAACATCTAGTCATACACCTTTGCTGTAGATAAAGCCACAGTTATTTAATCATGTCAAATAATTGCTATGAACAAATGTAATATATTGTATACTAAATATATTATGAAATCTATATCATCTGACCATATGACTTAGTCGGACATTAAATCAACATATTGCTGTGTGACAGAGATCAGTGCTTAAACATTTTGAAAAATAATGGTTAATGTAAACAGATATATTGACCTGCATTCGAAGGCGGTCTCCAGAGAGCCCACGATGGCCTTCACCACAGCCGTACGCGCATCCGAGCGATTTTACGATCTTAATAAGCATGGTGAGAGCCAACCTGTGAGTGCTGAGTGAAGTGTCTTCATCCTGTTGATGATTTAAGAAATGCAAATGACAATTATTCTCAGATATTCCTTTACACCAGATATATCAACTGGCTTACCTTGTTGTCCTTGTTGTTCTTTATATCATCTCTGCTTCCTCCACGGCTCTCTCCACCCCCTCCTCCTCCTCCATCACCTCCACCACCTCCATTAGGTGCTGCTCCCGTGCCTCCAGCCGCCTCCCCCTGAGTTCCACCCACACTCTGACTGGCTCCCTCCTTCGGACACTCCGCCTCTTTGTCCTCAGGTTTGGAGGATTTCTTATTCATGCTGGGAACCACGCCCAGCTGCAGAAGGCAGTCGATGATGTTGAGCGCCACGTCGCAAATCCGAGAGCTGATGTCATGGGTGAGTACGGAATACAGGGCCCGTAGAACAGCCTTGAAAAACATGACAGTGGTAAACAAAAAAGGAACACTACCAATAATATGAACTATATGGTCAGATCTATTCAACTAAATCTAAAATAATAGATTTTCCTCAGAAGTTAAGTGCCAATCATAACATTACCAGTCAAAAGTTTGGAATATTTAAGATTTAGTTTTTGATAAACGTGTCTTATGCTCACCAAGGCTACATTTACTCAATGTTATACCCATGATGGCAAATCAAAATTTTCAGTAGGCATTGCTCCAGTCTTCAGTGTCACATGGTCCTTCAGAAACAATTATAATATGCTAATTTGGAGCTCAAGAAACATTTCTTCTTATTATTATTATCAGTGATTCCTGAAGAATTATGTGACACTGAAGACTGGAGTGATAGATGTTGAAAATGAAGTATATTTTAAAATAAAAATTACTGTTTCACAATATTACTGTTTTTACTGTATGTTTGGTCAAATAAACGCAGCCTTGGTGTGCATAAGATACTTTCTTTAAAGTCCCTGTAAAGGCAATTCTGAGATTTGTTTCTAAACACATTAGAAATGTTAGAAATGTATTGTTGAAACACATTACAAAGACTGTGAACTATGTAGTACTGAATTCAGAAGTTAGACCGTTAAGAGGTTTTTCACCATTGATGTGTTCCGGATTTTTTGGGCGGGGTTAAAACGGTGGCTTGATGACGCACTGGAGCCGCTTGGCATGTGGCCCCTCCCCCACTAGAGTGCATTCGCAATTTCGCATCAGTTCACCCGCAAGATTGCGAGTTACTGTCAGTACCGTTACTTACTACAGCCTACAACTTGCAAAACAGCCTACAAAAAAAAAAAACGATCTCAAGAAGAGGTGGATTAATTTTGTGGACAGCTACCTTGATGGAGTGCTGACGATCACCACCAACACCTGCCTCTGCAGTGACTTTACACCGGATAGTTTTACAAACTTTCATCGGCTACAGCTGGGATTCACTGATAATCCACTGCAGAATGGGGCCGAACCGACTATCTCCCGCCCCGCCCTTCATCCTCCCGTCCCGCCGACATCTGGTGACGTCGTGACTCGTGAGCTGTACTTGAGTGTTGTTGTTGTCTTGTGTGTTTACGGCCGCTTTCCCGCGAGTGGGTGTGGTTTCGGCGCCGATCAACAGACACGCCCCCAGCGTTTGAGAGCAGAGAATGCTGCTTATTTTTTCAAGATTTCGATAAGATATTTTACGTACTTAGCTGATTTTTTTATGATTCAAATTTGGCTAGTTGGTTAATAACACATTTATCTGTGGTGTGAGTAACTCAGAACACATGTTTAATTTTGACTTTACAGGGACTTCTCAATTATTCTAAACATTTCACCAGTAGTGTATAAGCAAATCTGTCACTCTATGACAGAAAACCCATGCCCCTCTGCTCAAGGCTCCACCCCTTACCACAAGGTCCAGCATGCCATTCTTCAGAATGAAGTTGTTAGTGCCCTCAATGGTGTCTCGGTCCTCCAGGGATGTGTAGTTGATGCAGGAGTCTGTCAGACTTCGGGGAAGGTTGGAACACGCCAATGGCTCACATGGCATCTCAGGAATGGGAAGGGGGTTACACAGTTTCTTTATGTGCTCTGTAAAGAAATCTGTGTAGCCCACATTAAAGGAAGCCACGGTTGTGTTAAATGTAGCCATCGTGATGGTGGAGATCTGGGAACGGACTAAAAGAAAAAAGGAAGACTATCAGTCTGCATTACTGATTAAAGAGGCAATTTTGTTCCACTGACTTCCATTTTTGCTCATGCAAATGCAAGAGAAAAAGAAAGTTTTGCATCTCGCAGCGTTCCAAGTTTGGTGAACTCTGACCTGTGAATTCATATAATGTGAAGACGTGAGACCAACAGCAGAATGTCAGTGTGACCTCTTAACTTGGGTTGAGGTTAGGTTTAGAGGTAGGTTGAGGGTTAGGGGTAGATTAAAAAAAGTACCACAGAGCATAGTGGTAAAGTCATATCTTGTTTCAGGAGGTCGCAAATTTTGGTTGCACTTAAAATTTCACAGTACGTGCACTTACTTGTACTTACCTAAGAAAGTACTGGTTATTAAGGTAACTGCATGCGTTAAGGTTAGGCTTAGGGTTAGGTTCAGGGTTAGTACCTAGTTATTACCCAGTTATGGATTACACAAACTCTCAAAACTTGATGATCCCCTTCCTTCATTATAAAGACAGCTATATATGTTAAGACTAAATACTATTAGGGTAACAGTACGTGTGATATTAAAAATGAAATATTTGCCCTTTATATTGTCATTATTCAAAAGCTAAAAATAGTGGTGGGCGATATACAAGTAGACATGATTAACCCGTAGATATTTGTCAACTGGTAGAGATTTTGGACTATCATCTCTATCACGGTTACGCTCATGTTGCTGTGCTGCGCAATCACGAAAGCTTAGTGTTTGTATTCTTTTTTAAGCACTGCGGTTTAAAACAGTGGATTTTAAACCGTTAAAGTGCAACTATCAGCGAAAGACAACTCATTTCAGTATATGTGCGTGCTGTCTGAGACGCGCAACATGAAGCCGCTTCTAATAGAGGGTGTGAGAACTGAAATAACTGCTTTTTGCCGCCTAAGTGGGCTTGAACGGTTAAAAACACATACCTATGTGTCAAAGTGACCATGCATTTGCAAGTAAACATTTCATTTATGTCTTAAGTGAACGTAAACGTTAAAATTGAGAAAGAACAATGCAGTCGGTCTTAGGCTGTGTGTCCACCAAAGCGTTTTTAGCCGCCTGAAAACGCTAGGCGCTCTGCTGAAAACGCCTCGCTGTGGGCGCTTGTGAACGTTTTGACAGCGCAGCATTTTTTTTTCAGTTGAGACTCTTTGCTTGTTATGATACAGAATATCAGCGGAAGTGTTACTAGTATCTCATCTCGCAGATAGTTTGTTTCTGTATTGATTCTATATAAAAAAGCTGATACAATGTAAATTGTTTGCTTTGACTCTTGTTTTAAATGATTTTGTTCCGTTATTATGCTGCTTGTTTTCATCTGTGGATGTTGTACAAGCAGAATGTCAGTGTTGTGTTTGTCCCACCCCTCCTCTACTGTGATTGGATGGCTGGTGAAAAGTGACAGTGATGAGCGCAGCGTTTTATTCAAAGTTGAGCATACTTCGGCGACCAGTAAAAAAACGCTGAACACTCAAGCGCTCGAACGTGAAATACTCGCTCAGCGCCTGGTTACGCTCATGGCGTTCTAAAAACGCGGCGCTCCGTTTGAAAACAATTGAATACGCCAGCCATCTGCGTGAAAAAACGCCTTGGTGGACACACGGCCTTAAAGTGACAACATCCAAATTTACCTGCTGTCATTATTAATGCTACAACAACAAAACTGTTCTTCACTTTTAATAAGAATAATGATAAGTAAGAATAAATGTATATTTAATTTACACAGTGAAGACTATGAATTGTTTTTATACGTTTGATTACTTTATACATTTTATGTAGTATTTCTAGTGCGGGAAGTTTTTCAGTCTGTTTCATTTATGTCTTTGTTCTTTGTAGTAGTTTTATTTTATTTTAAAAGTTTGAGAGATTTTTTAGGCTAGTGCTAGTTAATGATATTGAAACTGGTGATAAGAATTATGACATTTCAGTGGTATCAAAAATGTTGATATCATAAAAACCTTATTTAAAGCAAAAATAACTATATCGTGATTTATATATATTGTTATCGTGACATACAATTACTTATATGATATAATATTTCAATAAGCAATGAGTAATATAAGCAATGAGTAATATATTATCTGTATAATATTATTTTTTAATTCAAATTAATTATTTATTTATATGCCTTTTCACAACAAAAAAAAACATGTCTGAAATGTTCTATGGATCCCCTAGCGCCCCCTTGTATTAAAAAAATATTCTGTTGTACTTCATGAGTCTTAATGAATTTTCATTAAATATTAACTGTTATGGGTTTAGAACTAATAGTGTAATAATGGTTATTTTCTTACCACCCTCTTTGATGGTATTGTCACTGTGACTGTTAGAGTGTTCAGGCAGGTTGTGGTGGGAGTGAAAATGTTTTGCTCCAAGACTGTCCACATCACCGGTAGTATCTGAGCTTCCACGACGTGTTAACTTCCCTGCAACAAAACAAAATACAGCCACAATATTACTTTTAATTAAATGACAATACTAAAATGATTAAAATGTCAATTTGTTAGACATGCTTTTTGATAAAAAATAAAAAGTATTTCTTATGGCCCTACATACCCATGATGGTGGAAGGCCAACCCCCGCGGTCCAGCGTGCGACGGTCATCTCCCAGTCCAGAGAAGCTTCCGAATGAGAAGGTGCTGCGTGTGGGTGAGACGTCTAGGTGATCCTCATGCATCAGGAAAGGTACACCCATCCGTCTCTGGCGTTTTTTTCCAGTATGGTGGAATGGGATAGAGCCTTTTCTCTCCCGATCCTCTCTACGATTCTTAAACTATAAATGCAGAGACAGAATTAAACTGTCACGCGTGTGGCTGTATCATGTAAGCACGCGATGAAGGACAAGTCAAAATGAAACACAGGAGAACACACAGGAGAATTAACGTAACAACCATTTAGCACAAACATTGACGACACAGCACAAAGAACAGAATGAACTGAGGGCTCATATACACACACACACAGATTGTTAATGTAACAAGAAACACCTGCATAACCTAATCAATGACCATGGAGACAAACCTCCACAGGAAACACTGGACACAATAAACTCAAAACTAAAACGGACTATACATGTTAAAATAACAAGTGGCTAGAAAAAGGTTTAGCTTTCAAGCAAAGGTATCCCTCCTAGAAAAATCTAAGATATATACATGTTGGTTTACTTTCTGAAACTTTGCACAAATAAAATAGCATGCAAACCTTTTTAAATATATTCATGCCCATCTCAGCTGAAAGGTCAGGGACTGCTTGTCTCCTGAGGTTAGTAACGGACACCTTGGAGAAGGTCTCAGAGCTCAAAGACCTGCTCTCCTCATTACATTTCAGAGTCATATCCTTAGAAAAATAGAAAGGAAAAATCAGGGTAAATGTTTAAAATATTGGGTAACACTATTTCGATAGTCCACTTTAGACATTCTACTAACTTTAGGTAACTTGCCAGCTACATGTCAACTACCAGTCATTAGAGTAATTCATATACTGTCTGCTTGATGATTTAACCATTCAGTTGTGGCCGACTTTCGGTCACTTTATGGATCATCATTCTCCATGCCTAATGATTTTTGACCTGTTCTTTCAATTCTTTCACGGACATGTTCATGTCTGCCTTGAGTATGTCCATCCAGCTTGTTATCTGATGTCCTCTTGATGTCCAGCATGAATGTTGTTTCCAAGGAATTAGCTTGCATGATATGACCTAAGTATGGTGATTTTGCCCTCTTATATCTTTGTTTTGACTCTCTCTAGGATCGTCTTGTGTGTGACATTTGATGTCCATGGTATGTGCAGCATTCGTCTTCAACACCATATTTCGAAAGTGATGATTTTTCTTTTGCCAACCTTCTTGAGTGTCCAGCTTTCACAATCGTACGTGGAGATTTCGTTGATTATTCAAATCTTTGTTGTGGTGCTGATATGTTTGGCTCTTCCAAATTTTAACCACTCCATGCATTGCGTTGCGACCAAGTGCAATTCTTCTGTTGAGTTATTGTTTCGATTCACTGCTGTGGACAATTTCGGATCCAAGGAAGAGGAAATCTTGTACTGATTCAATTTCTTTATTTTCAATTGCTATGTGAACTCTGCCGTTGCCAGCTGTTGCAGAGATTACTGATGTTCCTCCCACCAATTTTCACACCAGTGTGTGATTTGTTCAGATTACATAACCTCATGACTGTTTCAGTGTACAGATTGAACAGGGTGATAGGATGCATTCTTGTTGGACGCCATTTTTCGACCTTTATTGCCAAATGCAGCCCAGACTGTAGCTTCCTGATTCTCGTAAAGTGATCGTATCAATTCTTCCAGATGCTCTGGGAGGCCCATTTGCTTCAGGCAAATCCACAGCTAGTCATGATTAACACAGTTGAATGCTTTACTGTAATCGGGAAGAGCACATAGAGTCTTTTTGGTATTTTTGAGTCTTTTTCATGATACACCTCAGGTTTGCAATTTGATCTCACATTCTTCTGACTATAAGTACATCAACTTATTCTACTAACTCTAACCTACTACTCTACTAATACTCTAATAAGAGTTAACTGACATGTAGTTGCAAAGTTACTAATAGTTAGAATGTCTAAAGTGGACTATCAAAATAAAGTGCAACCAAAAGCTACAGCATATCCTTAATACTTAGGTTTAGATTAGATGATTGTACAGCCATAACACAGGATTGTCATCTAATCTAAACCTAAGGATTCAGGATGTCCCATTGCTACTTTAACAGAAATGTCCAAGCCTTCTAATTCAAAAAGGTCACATTAGTTCAAGCAGTGACGCTGCTCGGGCTATGTAAATGGAATACTGATGAGAAGCACACATTTAATTAATTCCTGAATGAATCAGCGTTTTTGCAGTTGAATGAATAATTCAATGACTCATTTATAAAGACAGTAACTCGCTGTTACTGGCATAAGTATGTAACCTGCAGAAACACAGTTTTTCCCATAACCTATTACCAGTGGCAGTCAGTTGTCAAGCAATATGAGGGCACATATAAACATTTCTAGTCATTTTGAATCAAGCAAAAATGCATTTAAACAGTCCACATCGACTGGTCATATTATCTCACATAACTCACATGAGCTTCAAAATATTGTAAATGAATAACTGGCTATTATAGTACCATACCTGAAACCTTTTTTTCTAACAACTAATCTATTTTTACATATTTAATTGTGCATTATATTTTTACATTTAGATAACCGTTGCCATCATTTAACACTCACTTAAACTTAATCTTTACTTACACTGATAATGTAATAACACTGTTAAAAGTAATTGTTAGTCTCAAAAGGATTTTATACTGTATATTTTATTTGGAATTGTAATATCATCCATTTATTAATTATCGACCATAGCATAAAACAAATAATCTGCTTATTTAAATCAATATCAACCAGAATTTTAATATCTGTGCATCTCTAATGAGGTTCCACTAAACTAACACTGAATAGAATTTCACAACTACACTGCTGTTGTCATGCCTATGGATTGTATTTTATTCCTTTTATGTTTACTTTATGGTAAAATTGTATTATAATTTCAAGTGAACTGATGATGATTCAATGTATTTCATACCCTGGCCCCGTCAGAACCCAATAGAATTGCACCACTGCCCATTACTATCTGAAGCGGTCAGCTAACAAACATGTTAATGATTGTTTCTGTGCTGGATTACCTGGGTTTTGTGAGTATTGACCAAAGATGGGGTAGCAGCCACCATGGAGCTACTGCGGGGTCGTGGTAAGGGGGGTATCAGGGGTTCAGGGGGGCGTTCAGGCTTCTCCTGCAGTATCTGACGCAGCCGCTGCAAGTAGAATATGAGGGCCCAGTGCACACCTTCTTCTGTCCAGTGAGGCTGCATCAAGCAACGCAGCACTGCAACGTCAAAATAGGTGGCATACCTTGCTCGTTGCGATACTGAGATGCCAGCTGGGACTGAGAAACTTTCGGTGAAAGAAAGAGAGACTGTTACAATAAATGATGGTCAAAGAACGGAAGTTCAGACTGAGGTTGCTGAGAACCGTTGCTTGGCAACTGCACTGCGATCACATGCACAGACTAACGCTGTGACAGATGGGAGTCTGACTGGAACTGGACACTGTTTATCTAGCAAACATAGGATAAGTTTAAAGAAAATGCTTTAAGATCATTCTAGTTTTAAAAGATTATTATGGATTTGTTTGACTTTTTTGCCAACATTTTATAATAACGTTACATGTGTTAACATTAGTTAATATGTTATCATGAACTAACAATGAACAACAATTTTCACATCATTTATTAATCAAGGTTAATCTTAATTTATAGAAGTATTTTTTTATTGGTAATTCATGTTCGTTCGTACTAAAGTGAAGTATGTTAATTTAAAGAATTAGATATGTTAAAAACATATTAATATATGTAGTAAGTAACATTAACTAACAATTGATGTAAAAGTATTTTTTATCATTATTTTTATGATAGCTAGTGCATTAGTTAATAGATTAACATAGAGACTCTAAAATGTTCTCAGTGTAGAGGAAAACCACCTAGAAATTAGCTTTTTGATTTGATTGTTTTCTATAAATAGCTACTGACGTTTTTTCCCCTATATTTCAACAGAGAATGATATAGTCCTGCTACGTATATGTGGCACCTGTATGTACAAACACTCACTTCTTCTGTTGGGAAAATCCTCTCTCAAAGGCCTGCTGTGAAGACCCTCCCTTCTCCACAGAGTTGCCACGACGACAGCTCTGTCCTGTCACCGAGGGGGAGGAGGAGTCTGGCAGGGCTGATTCACATACCACCTGAAAGCCGAGACAGAAGAGGAAATCACATGACCCCAGCAGAACAATGATGCTAATGCACTACGAGGGGAAATTAATTTACGAAGGGACTGAATGAGCCACAAGGGGCTGTGCGGCTGCGAATCACAGTCTGAATACTCACTGCAGGGCATGGGTTACTGGTATCATGAGGACTACACTGGTTATTCACTGGAGAATTCCTCTTTGCTGTGGAGAATATAACAGAGAGATAGAAAGCAGATGTTTGAAGCATGAATGATTTGCACACATGAACAATGTCACTGGTAAAATGGATCAAAAATTATATTGATGTTGAGGACAGAGCTGATATAAAAATGGTAAAAAATAGGTGAATTTATAGACATCTGACCTGTAACAATGTTACGCATTGGTTTGACAAGGGCTGAAAAAGCAGGAACATCAGGTTGACGGTGCTCCCACATTGGCTGCCAAATAACAAGCCCACCAGCCAGTCGAAAGGTGAGGTCCGACTCCTGCCAAATGCAAAATATCAACAATGTTAGCAGTTTAAACAAATTAATTAATTAAAAAATTTCAAAAGGAATATGCACAGCCCAAAAATTTGGATGGATTTTGAAGTGATAAAGTAGAGCTCAACAATGAGGATTTTAAGATTTGACTTGATTTGCAGTACATTTTCATCAGCCCTGTCACAAAAGAATGATCCATTTTTATTTTTGCTAGAAATATTTATATTTTTTAGTAAATGTTAAGTTTGCTTTCTCACTCACTAAAATATTTTTATTATTATTTAATTAGAATTATTTAATGATGAAAACAATTAAAATATTTAAATGTATAAATAAGATGAAAATTATACAGCTGTAATGTAACTCCATAAATTCATAAACACTTCTGCGAACCTCATCTTTGTAAGCCAGTTAGATAACATTATCTAATGACAAATCAGAAGAATTTATAACAATAATGTAGCATATATCATAGAAAACCAATACACTATAATTAATGCACAAGGTCAATGAATCCAAAATTTACAGTGGCAACGTAGCACTTTCCCAAAATGGCAAGCGAGTCAGCAGGCCATCCTTATAGTTGAGTTCTGTCGAAAAATATATACGACACTATAAACAGTAAAGGTTCTAACCTTGATCCGGTTAATGAGGGGAGCAAAGAGAAACACAAAGAGCTCCACAGTGGCCATGTTTTTGTGGTAGAGTTTGGCACGGGCATACTCATTCTCTTCAGTGGTGCTGCCATTGCGGTCTGTGAGACCCTGGTTCCCCACGGGCTGAAGGTAGGCACTACTGCCACCACTGCTGCCCCCAGACCAGCCGTGTCCCAGGCCAGGCTCCTGGTGACACTCCTGCGCTGCTTCCAGAAGCATCCAATGAAGAGTGTGAAGGAGTTTGGTTTCAGCTACCCCGAGTTTATCCTGATGTCCTGGTGAAAAGAGATTGTGGACATGCTAAGCAATAAAATTAACCACCAAATGAATTCACCCAAACACACAGTGCAGACAGGACATCATCGAGAAACTGCAGTTTAATAAGTCTTCCTACCCAGCTTGTTGCGGTTCGAAAGAAGGATGGCAGTGCAGTGAAGAACATGAGGTAGAGCAGCCTGAACCAGCTCCCAGCGAGAGATGCTCTGGATGGCTTCAGTGAGGGCTGGAGAGAGCCCATGGAGTTTGTTCTCCACCAGCACCCGCTCAAATGACTATAGCCAGGATTAAAAGCGTGAGACATAATCCCCAAGAACACTTATAAAATGATTTCTTATCCTTTTTACAGTATTATTTTTACACAAGGAAGAGAACAGAATAAACCAGCATGTCTGTCAGTCATCTAGCATAATAATAATAATAATAATAATAATCTATTGTTATTTATTTATTACAAAACTATACGGAAATGTGCCATATTTCTTACTGGTAAAACTCTTTGTGTCTGTCAATAAAACAAAATATTCACTAATATTCATTAGTTCAATGCTTTGCAGTCTTGCATAGTTTTTAGAAAGCACAGTTAGGGACCTTTTTTTAATTATTCATAACCTACCATGCATATAGCTAGATAACATTTTTTGGTTACACTTTATTTTAAAGGTGTCATTGTTAAAGTGTAATTATATATTTAAGTACTGAGTAATATTGATCAACTACATACTTACTATAAGATTAGGATTTGGTTGAGGGTTAGTTGCATGTAATTATGCAAAACGTAGCCTACTGTTATTATGGTACATGTAACAAGGACACTGCAAAATAAAGTGTTACCAAATATTCACACTAAATTATGTGTTTCATGTTTAAAATTAAACCTAACTTACATGTGTACATGAATCTTTTGATTTAGGTTAGCCTATAGTTTTGTTTTCTGAGAGAGCTTACCTATTTACAGGTGACAGTGTTCACTTATGATTATTACACTCACCACACAGGAGGCTTCATACTGCTTTCCTAACTTCGGCCGCAAAAACGCGCTGAAATAGATACACAGCTTTCATTTAGTTACATCTGTAATAAAACTGAATAAAATAACAGTCATAATCGAGCCGGCAAGGACAGTCAGTGCACTAACATGATTTGAACTGAAATTGAATGATGACGAACTCTGGGTAAGGCACTGACAGCAGCATTGCTCTGTGAAGGTTAAATATTCGATTGAATATTCTGCAAATGTTGTCCAGTGGTTCATTATAAGACACAAAAGGTGCGGCGGTGTATGAAAAGATGACGCACGGGACACCAGCGCAACAGAAATCCATCCAGAAACCGGTATGAGAGATGCATACGAATGAGAATGGCTCTGCGGGATCCATATATAAGAGAAACAGACTAATCACTCGCAGAAAAAAAACACCTGTTATGCCACGACTAAATCACTGACCTGGTCTGTCTCCATAGGAAGGTTTGGATCGGAAACGGGATCCCCCGGCAGTTTTCCTGGTCACTGTCATCCAAGCTCTTTCTTTTCACCATTTTTGACCTGCTGGATTCAAGGGTGCAGACGTTCTGCTCAGAGATGGATTTGATTCACGGCATCACAGTGATATTTCACATCGGATCGTAAAATGGCTGCAGGTGTTGACTTGTGTCGACACCACCCCGCGGAGCAGCGCTGAAAGACCGAATCCACTTGTCAATTAGGGACCACCGGTTCGAAGAGACGGCTTGAAATACGTAATCAATAAGATATGGAGCGATGGACCCCCTCTGGGTCTTAAAAGCTCGAGATTCGAGATTCAATTCAGGGTAATAATTAATACTGCATGTTAAGATATAGTATACCAAAACTGACAATTCCGCCAAAATACAATTATTACTAGAAGTATTAATTAAATAATAAATACTGGAAACTCCTTGTAAGAAGGTTTTACCGTTCCTTTCTATGGTGGTTAACAATTACGGTAACTTTAGTAGGCTATGGGGAACACATATTCACTATTAACTCCGACCTTTGCCTCAATAAACTCCTAATTTGCTTATTAATAGATAGTAAGATAGTTTAAGTAGTAAGATAGAGAGTTTTTGTAGCATTTAAGTTTATGTATTGGGTAGGATTAAGGGTCATGAAGAATAAGGCATTTTGTGCTTTACAGCTACTAATACATAGCCAATATCTTAGTAGCTAATGCATGCTAATAAAGCAAAGTTAATAACTGAACCCTAAAATAAAGTGTTACCACAATTGTTGCAGTAACTGTAATAAATTATTTTGGCCAAAAAAACTGTTACTTACATACTAAATTTACAGCATAACACAAACGTGTAATAACGAGCACATTACATTGGGCTCATTTAAACTCGTACAGCCTACGACCTTCATAAATGGCTGTTTATATGAATTAATGTCACCTCAGTTCCTCTTTAATAACACGTCAGACGAAAACATGACTATGAAGAGCATCAATAAATGTGATATATTCACTTTCATCAATCTGCTTTCTCAAAACATACTAATTATATCATGTTTTCCCACATACACATCTTGACCACATCACTTAATCTTGTCTTAAAACATTTATAGAAAAATTATGGTCTCATTCATTCTGATTTTCCATTAAAACTTGCAATTTAGTAATTCTATCGAAAATTATAGTCTAGAGCAATAACAAAACCTTCAAATAAACACACAAGCCTATGAATAATTCATATAATTAGGCTATATAGTGTAATTGTAGTGCGCATTTATCAACAATATTGGCAAAATGCATATTTACATATAACATTTGATCTAGTAATGCCATCTTCCAAAAATATAAAAAGCACAATATATAGATTAGTCGATTCCAAAACACTTTATTATTTTTGTTCTCTAGACACATTATCACATTATTTACCTTTTAATAAAGTGGAATGAATATGTACTAAATCCATCAAATGGTAGCAGCAAGTCGATTACATTTAAGGAATTGAAAAATGTCATTACGTCTTGTTGCATTTAAACAAATGAAGGAAACAAAAATCATATAAAAAAAAAATTAGTGAAAACAATTTTTTATTAATCCATTTTAAAATGTAGGGGTCTTTAAGTTTTCAAATTAGATCATTCAACAAATTCTAGTATATATATATATAAAAAAAAAACTTTTTTATGGGAGTGTGGAATTAACACAATCTAGTCATTCAGGGCACTACTGGAATCATCAAACAACCAATTCCTTGGGTTATTACTCTGTATACTAGTGGGGGGAAAAACACACACACATTTGTAGTCTCTTAAATCAGCCATTCTCCCTGAGCAATCTCACAAACATAAATACAAAATCTCTGAGCCATATTCACATGCTAGGGACTGTAAATTATAGGGATCTGTGTGACCAGGACACCACATGCAAATAACCTTAAGTCATCTGAGATTGAACAAAACAAAATAAAAGATGTCCAGAAAAGTGATGTTTTTATGAAAGGATTTTATGATCAGACCAGCACGGTCTTATGGTGTTGTCTGCCTGTGAGATCTGAATGCAACGATTGGCTTGGCCTTCATATTAGCTCATACTGGGGTCTCATGTACGTCTTGTCTTTGGCCTCTTTGACTGGCGCTTGGCTTCATCCACAGGGATTCCATCCCCGCTTGTCTGAGAGAGTCCTCGAACACCCTGGATCTGATTGACCAGCTGCAGAAGAAGTGGGATCACCTTAGAAAGACACAATATTGTTATTTACATAATTTTAAATGACAATAAACTCTAAGTAGCTTTCTGCTGAAAGAAAAAGCAACAGGTACCCGCTCATGATTATACACAGCAAGCAACAGCAGTAATGTCAGAGGAAGGGCGATGAAAGATCCTTGGGAAACATCTTGATCTGGTATTTTCCTCTGAAATGCAAAAAAAAAACCCCATAAATTAGGGCTGAGTGATACATCGGATATAAGCAATACTATTTATATATGTAAATAACACACACACACGAATATATGAATGTAAATCTGATTTACATTGATATATTCAGATATAATTATATTAAAAAAATTTGACAGCTGATAGGCGACTACATTTAAACGCTCTCATTTGTGTGTGAGAGCGCTTTGGCTACAGTGCTGCAAAAACAAACCTTTGACGCTGTTCACAATCACAGACGTCACACAGCCAATCTATTGAGCACGTAAATGCAATGGTCAATCCGTGGTGTTTAAGTTAGTTCTATGTTGATTTTTTTTCTCTTCATGTTTCTTTTGTTTTTACAACAATCACAACTTTTTGAAAAGGATTGCAATTTTTTAAATTATTTTCATAATTTTATATTGGTAAATTTAAGTAAATATGATTTCAAATGTTCCGCTTTTGTTTATTTAGTAAAAATATGTAAGAGGTCATTATGTCTAGATTATGTTTTTTTAGTAGAAAAGAAATGAAGGTTTTTGATAAAAACATTCCAGGATTTTTCTCCATATAATGTACTTCAATGGACCCAAAATGGTTCAAGTTCCAAATGACAGTTTCAGTGCAGCTTCAAAGGGCTAAACAATATCAGACGATGAATAAGGGTCTTATCTAGCAAAACGATTGGTCATTAAAAAAAAGTTAAAGTTTTATAAGCACAAATGCTCGTCTTGCTCTGTTCTGATCAGAACTCGCGTGACCATATCAACGTAACTGCGTATTACGTGCATCACAGAACAGAGCAAGGCGAGCATTTGTGCTTATAAAACGTAATTTTTTTTTTTTTTTTTAAATGACAGATGACCGTTTTGCTAGATAAGACCCTTATTCATCGTCTGGTATCATTTAAAGCCCTATTTTTTTTAAAGGCTCAATAGAAAGGTGAATCGTTGTCATTTATGAAAGAGATCACGTGGGTGTTTGAATCGAGATTCTTTAATGATTAATCATGCAGCTCCACCAAATAGCAAATTAACTAATTGTAGATGAACAATCTATTCACACAAATCGAATTATTCTGCATTTTTTCATCACCAAACAAAATATCATTACATTTGTTTTACATGAAAAGGTTCTTACCTTAGGGTTAAAGGTTAGTGTTACATGTTTGTGGTAACCAGAGGACGTGAAAGAGACCTGAGGGAGTTTGATGTCATACTGGGTGCGAGAAAGTGATGTTTCCAGCATCAACACATAGCTCTGCAAGAGGACAATAAAAGGAAATTAAAACATTAACATGAAAGTACTGGCAGAATAATTTTAATATTGTGAAAGATTCTAAAAAAAAAGGGAGTCGTTTAGAAGAAAAAAGACTTGTTGTAAATGGAATAGAGGTAATAAGTAATGATCTACCTCTCCATCACGTGGCAGGGAGGCAAAGTGGAAAAACAGGGACTGGCCAAGAGACACAGTCTGGAAGGGATTGTCAAGATTGTCACTTTTGTAGAGCTTCACCTTTAGAGAGGGAGGAACAGCAAAGACTTCAAGATTACGTAAAATATTAGAAAAAATATGAGATTTTAAGTTACTTCACCTACCCAGAGAGTGAGAAGATGATCAGGGGAAGTGATGACATTGCCACTCAGATCAAACTGATTGATCTGTCTAAAGGCGATAATGTTTATTCCTTCAATATCAGTGTTGCCAACCTAAAACAGTCAAAAAATAAATACATGAATGGAAACTTCATATCCACCTTTTTCCTAACAAGCCTAATCGCGTTTTAGAGTATGGGAGGTATTTCCGATTTGGGGAACTTTCGCTCACAAAGACTGAAACAAATCATTTTAAATCATAACGTTGCACTACAAATAATCCTTTTCTGTCAGTTTTACTGAATGAACTGTAAAATTTCCTTCAGACGTCAAGAGAATAACATTATACGTGGTATAACAAGTATATCTATGGCATATATCTTTTCAGTCACTGAATTCTCTATTTTTTTTGTGTGTTTCGCTGAAAAATTCAAAAAATGATTTGGACGTATGAATATTTCTGTGCCAAATACAGTCCTTAAGAATTCGAACAAGTTGTGGAAATTTTTTTTCGAGTATGGCCCTGTATGATGTCATAAAGGGTGGAATTCCTTGTATGGCCACTTCTCCCGGATAAGCGTGTGCACACATCAACCAGAGCGAGAGCAAGAGCAAGAGCACACCCATCAATGAGTTTCATTCAGGTTACAGTAGCCGTCGTCAGAGCTGTCATTTTTTTTTTTGACCACAAAATAAACAATGTCACTAAAGAAGTGTGTTTTTTTTGGTTGTGAGGGAAAGAACCTTGTTCAGCTTCCCAAATAACCCAGCGTTAAGGGAACAGTGGATGCAGTTTGTTTTTACGGAGCAGCAACAGAGTTCTGCAAGTGTATGTTCCCGGTCATGAGTCGAAACTGCATTGTTTTGTTGCCATTCGTATATAATGTAAACAACACAAACGTATACAATAGTGAATCGAAAGTTATCCAGGGATTATGCCATGACATATTGTGTGTGTGTGTGTGTGTGTGTGTGTGTGTGCTCGTGACTCTTTAGCTCCGCCCACTGCATGCCTGCACGAGCTCGGCTGTTTTCAGAAAGAATCGGTACAGCGTATCTGTCTTTTATAAATATGATACAACTAAAGACTCTTCAGAGATATGAAGTATGGAATACTACTATAGGTACTCAAGATTAACATGAGATTGGTAGAAACTGTGTGTGTTATATAATGCCATATCATTGTACCCAGTTTTTGAGTTCATAGAGTGAACCATTCACTGATTGTTTACATTTTGAATGGAAGTTTCTGTAATAATTTGCGCAAAATGTCAAGGGGCATAGGAAAAAGGTGGATAAAATGAGCAAAAAATAAAACCTGTAAAGGTCAATTAATGCTCACCTCAATGGTTTTGTGTGGCGGTAATGCTCTTTCGATGTGATCGTTTCCTTCTCCTCTCAGCTGAATGTTGTAGTTACACCCAGGCTGACAATAAACACAAAGCCAAGTTAAGCTTTGTTTAGAACCTTAAAGCGTATGTTCTTGTAAACATTTGTCAGTCATTTTCTTTGTCCGAAGAGTTACTCTAGTACAGTCTCACCCGTAAGCCTCTGAGTCTAAAGCGTCCCTCTTCATCAGTAACTGTGTCTTCACTGTACATTCCACACTCTCCCTGCCCCACTGCCTCCACGGCAACACCCTGCTCCGCATCGCCACCTATTGACTGTACTGTTCCATAGCAGCTAAGTTACATGTTAAAATAGAAAAATGGAAAAGGCATGTTAATGTACGCAAAAGGCAGTAAAGGCATTCATCAACATTTATATTCTTACAAATAAATGCTGTTCTTAAACTTCTATTAATCAAAGAATTCTGAAAATAAACGCATCATATTTCCACAAATATATTAAGCCATTTTCAACATTCATAATAATAATAATAATAATATATATAATATAATATAATAATAAATGCTACTTGAACAACAACCGAAGGATTATGTGACACTAAAGACTGGATTAATTATGCTAAAAACTTAGATTTGGCATTACAGGAACAATTTACATTTTAAAATATATAAAAATAGAAACCTGTTCCTTTACATTTTTTATTTTTTTTAAATGAATGCAGCTTTGGTGTATTAAGAGACTTACATATACACACCTATATACTTGTATATACAGACTTAAATATAAAGACTTATAAAAAGAACAGTATCAGCCAACTTTTGTCCTAAGAATTTTTACTGCCAGTGCACACTGTAACACTACTGTACTGCTGACCTGTATGCTGTTTTGAAGCCAGTGATAGGAATATGGAGGACCTGTCCTTCCTCTACTGTGATCATTTGTGCTGAGGGCTCAAAGCGGAACTCCTTCATCATGGGCTTGAAATAGTACTGGCCAGGACTCTGAAAAGGAGGGAGGAGGGATTGAGAAAATCTAGGCATTTCATTTTAGCAAAAAAATGTATGTACAAATATTAAAAGTCATCAAAGGTGTTTTCAACCCAACTGACTTTCATTCAGGAGTAAGCTGCTGTCACTTTAAGAGCTAATGCATGTGTCCAATATACTGTTACACACACATTTTCTTTAGCAACTGTGTATGTTTACTTAAGACAACCCACTGTGTTTACTTGAATACTCTCCAAAAATATCACTTTTTTTTGTGTACGCTTTAGGCGTGTATCGGAAGCCCATTTTCTTATACACGTTCGGCTCCGACTTGGAGCACCTAAAATCCATCTATATATTTTTATGTATGAATTTTTTTTTTTAAACTGTTAGATAAATAGTAAGTGTGACATTGTATACAACATATTGTTTCCAAACTTAAATTGGCTATGCTTAATGTTGGATGTATAAACCTGAAGAACATTTTCAATTGAAAATTATTTGTAACCTTCTGGAGGACCCCTGGGGCCCCGGATCCCAGTTTGAAAACCCCTGGCCTGAGGAACAGCGTCTTTCTTGTGGCTTAATGTGCTTTTAATAACGCTGTTTAGTATCAAACACGTCCCGCAGTTTAGCAACAGTATACTGCATTTTACAACACTCACTTATTTGGCTGATTTGGATGTCGAATTTGGGCTTTTAGGGAGGAACGAACGTGCACCGCTGTGAATGTAAGGAAGGTGTGCTGGACAAAATATGGCAGTGGCACAATAATCATTTTACCTAAGTTATCTTGTTTCAATAATCGCTTGGAAGTCAAAATCGAAAAAAAAACAATTATGATTAAATCGCACAGCCCTAGGGCAAGTAAACAAAAACACAATTTTTGGTTGAAATACACAGCAAAAAGGTGACCATAGTCACTGAAAAGACAGTACCAGATTGTTGAAGGTGAGGAGGCCAGTGTCCTGAGAGAGTAAGTTTGAGCGGAAACTGGCTCCACTGAGAGACAGCAGAACCCCTGTGAGAGGAACACCATCCTCTGCCTTTATCTGAGGGGTAAGAAGAAAAAAAATCTTGAGCAAAATAAACCATAGAATCCTAGAAATGAAAATATGAGATTACATGATCAACTCAGCTTATGAGAAGTAGGACTGTGACGGTGGCAGTTTTTTACCACCGCGGTGGTTATTGATTAACCACCGGCGATGGGACTGTGTTTGTGGGGTTCGGGGTGGGGGATCAAAAACTGAAACTGAAACAATGAACTAAAATACTGCGCTATAGCCTACTTATCACACAAACATGAAACATATGTTTAAAGAAAGCTTGAATGTCTGCTTTTAAATAAAACAATTCACATTTAAAAATATATATATTGTGAGATTTAAAAAATGAGGCTCAAACATCGGTTAATAAACGTGCGTGTTTATTACAGCACTATAGGCTGGTTTCTCCACAGTGCGGAGCGGCGCATTCACCACAACCAAATACGTGCCACGTCTCTTGTCAGCATTTTCCACTTGTCACTCTCTCGTTTGTATTTGGCCTGTTTGGCGAAAGCCTCTCCAATACCAACCTGACCACCAGCTGGGCGTTTGCGTTAACGGGACATAACTTGTACAAAGATGGAAGACATGATTGGAGATGGCTCTTGAGATTTGATGTGTTCGCCCATTTAACACTTATTTTGTTTTTACAAATCCGGCAAATGGCTTCATCCTTATTTAAAGGTTCACCTTTTTCGTTAGGCACAAATCGGCGATGTAGTATTCGGTTTCCCAACCAGGTCCATTGCTCAACACGATATTAATTTGCAGAATGCAGAAAAAACTGTATTTTGCGCGCAAACTCGCTAATCTAAAGGAAACGCCATATATGGCGTATGAAGTATTAGTGAATTAGCTATTTTATACGCTAGTCTATAAAACTCATACAGCTAAAAGGTACAGGTTATAAATAGCAACTGCTACTGCAAATGTTATATTCTATACAAAACTTTTTTTGTATTTCATATAGTGTGTCACGTCACGTGCACACTACGCCCGATAACCACCGCACCACTGCGGTGGCGATCCACCACCGCGGTGGCACAGTGGTCATGGCGACCGTCACAGCCCTAATGAGAAGACACTGACCTCAAAAGTGACGCCTGCCAAGGCAAACGCTTTGAAGTCTCCTGTCTTTCCCTCCACTGGAGTCAGGACAAAGCCCTCTTTACTGGCACTGATGTCATACAGAGAGTCACTATGTAGTGGTCCAACACTGGTTTTAAAGGGGAAAAAAGGAGTCTTTAATTTGTATTGATTAGAACACTAATCAGAGTGCACTCAAGTTTTTAACCACAATGACTGAACTTTAGTTCTAAATATACCAATAGTCATTCACTTTTGATACCATACTTTTACGCTAATATGCATTATTAAATACATAGATAAGAGAGCTATTAAATGGATGCAGTATGTTTGTGAATATGTGAGATACCTGTAGGCTCCGGTTTCATCCGTGAGAACTGTAATGAGAGGGGTTGTAGCTCCACTCTCTTTAATGGAGATTTCCACACCCTCCAGCGTAGGCGACACCTGCCCCGTGAGGAACAGCCCTGCCCTGCCTGCAATCTCCACCATTTGACCTGGACAGTTCTCTGAGAGAACAAATGATTGTATTAGAGATTTAGATATAAACTGGTGTAAAACTGTAACCCGGTTTTCTGAGGGACATTAATGGGGTATTTCACAATGGGACGCACATATGGAAAAAGTTTCTTACACCCTATGATAGACCCATAGGTTGAACGTTTTCATTTTACACAACTGATCTAGCAATATTCCAGATATACGAGTTGAACACACCTATTAATTTTTCATGTTGAATTGACTAAAACCCCTATTAATAGCCATCAACAACAATTTACAGTTCTCATAAGCCCCTATACCTTGTCCTGGCCTACATTAGGTGTGTCTAATCCCATTTCAGGAGGGCCATTTTCCTACAGAGTTTAGTTCTAACTATATACCGAAACAACTAATCAAGATCTTTTTGGATTTTCGTACAACCCCAAATCAGAAAAAGTTGGGACAGTATGGAAAACGCAAATAAAAAAGTAGTGATTTCTAAATTTACTTTGACTTGTATTTCATTGCAGACAATATGAACACAAAATATTTCATGTTTTGTCTGGTCAACTTGATGTCATTTGTAAATATGCATCCTTTCCTGTCATTCAGACCTGCAACACATTTAAAAAAAAGTTGGGACAGGAGCAATTTAGGGCTAGTAATGAGGTAAAATGTTTAAATAATGATGTGATTTGAAACAGGTGATGTCAACAAGTGATTGTAATTATGATTTGGTACAAAAGCAGAATCCAAGAAAGGTCTAATCCTTTAGGAGCAAAGATGGGCAGAGGATCGCCAGTTTGCCAACAAATACGTGAGAAAATTATTGAAATGTTTAAAAACAATGTTCCTCAAAGAAAGATAGGAAGAGATTTGGATATTTCACATTCAACAGTGCATAACATAATTAAAAGATTCAAGGAATCTGGAGGAATTTCAGTGCGTAAAGGACAAGGGCGCAAGCCTAAGCTGAACAACCGTGATCTCCGATCCCTCAGGCGGCACTGCATCAAGAATCGTCATTCATCTATAAGCGATATCACCAAATGGGCTCAGGACTACTTTGGCAAACCTTTGTCAAGTACCATAATACTATAGTTACATCCACAAATGCCAGTTAAAACTGTACTGTGCCAAAAGGAAGCCCTATGTTAACAGTGTCCAGAAGCGCTGTCGACTTCTCTGGGCTCGGCGGCATCTGGGATGGACCATCACACAGTGGAAACGTGTACTGTGGTCAGATGAATCAGTATTTCAGGTATTTTTTGGGAGGAATGGATGCCGTGTGCTCCGGACCAAAGAAGAAAAGGATCATCCAGACTGTTACCAGCAACAACTCCAAAAGCCAGGGTCTGTCATGGTATGGGGTTGTGTCAGTGCCCTTGGCAAAGGTAACTTGCACTTCTGTGGAGGCACCATTAATGCTGAAAAGTACATCGAGATTTTGGAGCATAATATGCTGCCTTCAAGAAGAAATCTTTTCCAAGGACGTCCATGCATATTTAAACAAGACAATGCAAAACCACATTCTGTACACATTACAAAGTCCTGGCTGCGGAGGAAGAGGGTACGGGTACTTGACTGGCCTGCCTGCAGTCCCGACCTGTCTCCAATAGAGAATGGGTGGCGCATTTTGAAGCGCAAAATGCGTCAACGAAGACCCCGTACTGTTTCCCACCTTAAGACTTGTTTGCAGGAAGAATGGGGCAAAATTACACCTGAAACACTTTATCACTTGGTGTCTTCAGTCCCTAAACGTCTTTTAAGTGTTGTGAAAAGGAATGGCAACATTACAAAGTGGGAAATACTTTACTGTCCCAACTTTTTTTTAAATGTGTTGCAGGTCTGAATGACAGGAAAGGATGCATATTTACAAATTACATGAAGTTGACCAGACAAAACATGAAATATTTTTTGTTCATATTGTCTGCAATGAAAAAAACTTCAAAGTAAATTTAGTAGAGTTTAGTTCTAACTATATCCCGAACCAACTATTCAAGATCTTTTTGGATATCGTAGTTTCTTACTCTTTGAAAAGGTAAATCCATAAAGTATACAGAATATCTTGTTTCTTATCTCTAGAAGAGCTGTTTCTGCATGATGTTAGCAGACCAGCTGAAAAAAACCCCACAAAATGTGTAGTAAAATGTACCCTTAAATGGGTAGCACTTATTATAATTGGGTGTATAATGTATAAAAGGGTATAATTGTATTATAGTAATTGCAATAACTAGGTAATAATCCATTAATCCACATAGTAACCTCATATTACTCAGTACCGTCCTTAGGCAGGTATACTGTAAGTAGACATACTGTAAAATAAAGTGAATCTTCTTTTGTGTTCAGCAGAAGAAAACAATTCAAACAGGTTTAGAACAAAATGAGAGAGCAAATGATGACAATTTTTATTTTTGGGTTAACTAATACTAGTACTAATATGCACTATTTTGGGGTAAATAATGAATAAAGTTCTTCCTGGATACAGCTCCAGTGATAAGCTGTTGTTCCCCTAAAAGTAAATTTTTACACATATTTCTGAGTGTAGGTTGCATCATTTTTGGTACCGATATGAACCCTATGAATTCGGTTGTCAGTCAGTGTCAGCTTATGTATTAGTGTGGGTTTGCTTTTGATGTAGCTTGACAAACGTTAATTCCGTTCTTTGTATGAATAGAACTTGCCTGCAATTTGTTTTGTATTTGTTGTAAAAGGGCTTGGACACAAAATGCATGTGTCCAAGCCCTTTTTTTTAGCTTAATATAAAAAGCTTAAAAAAGGGTTTAGAAGTTTGTATTGCACTCTAACCTCCAGTGATTGTAGCCTCTACTTCAGGAGGGTAAAACAGAAATTCTTTGGACGAAGGTGTGACTGTGATCTTCTCTCCAGCCCTGAAATAACCAGCAGTCAAAATATAAAATTAAGACCAATAAAAATTCATGACTGGTATGAAAAGAGAACAGAATACATTTTTGTTTGCAGATATGACTTCAAAATATTTTTCCTAAAGCCCTTAGTATACTTCAGCCGTCCATGTTCCGTGGCGGCCAGGAGGGTCCGCATTCATCCCGTGCACACGTGCAGCCCATTTTTTGTGCCCACAGACACGCACAGTTCGACTGACTTCAGTGCTTGAAAACAAAGTCCACTATATGCCGAACGTGTCTTTCCGTGTTCACGGCCATAGGAGCACACTTTGAAAGGCTCGGAACAAGAGATGCACCATTGCAATTTTTTTTGGTAAATGTGACCTACCTAGCCTGACAAGCCAGACCCACATCAAGATGTTTGGTCCGGAAACTCACCATTGACAGGGCTCAATCCGAGAGGCGGGATAAACGGCTGTCGTTCAAACTCCCTCTGCACGCAACTGGATAGCGCTACAACCAACCAGATCAAAGAAGAAGCTGACGTAGTTAGAGCTCTCGGTTATTTGCTCTTTTTTCAACGAAAAGCTTAACTTTAAATCTTTCAGAGTCGCGGCCAAAGCAGATTCGAAAAGACCGCTGTTCGCCAACATCTCCAGCCGCCGCCATCTACTTTGTTTTCAAGCAGCAGGAACCTTCGCAACTCTGCCGTCATTACGTTAAGCCCGCCCACCGACTCTATACACGATGTGATTGGCCCGTCCAGAGTTAGGCTTTTCCAGCTCAGAAGGGTATTGAGAGTTGCTAGACGACACTCGCGGGCAGATTAAATTTGCTGCCGCTAGGGTGCGTCTAGATTTCTAGGCTATGACCTATCGATACCGATTTTTGCAGAATGTGATTGTCTTTCTAAAAACTATAGTTGACAGCATATACAAAATAAAAATATACTTTTCAAAAAACAAAAACAAAAACAGCACAAATAAATGCAATAGAATAAAGAGAGATATGAGAAAAAAAATAAAAAAAAAATTATGTTTTGATTGTTATTTGTTTTAATTGTTATGAGTCACTTTGCTGTTGGACAGCAAGGCAGCAAGAACATGCAGCTGATGTTATTGCCTATGTCTCAGACAACAAAATGGACTGACTTGGAATTGGAAAGGCATGAGACCGGTCCGGGGCTAGCATGTGGAAAATCGTCTGATTCCGGTCCCTGGCTGGTCGATCGGTGCATCTCTACTTTGAACGTGGAAAATGAAGATTACCTGTGCTTTAATACAGACAGACATTCTACAAAGAACTTACCGTGCCCAATAGGAGAATTCATAGTGGAAAGGCTCATGGAGTTCATCTGGTTTCTCTTCCACAGGAAAGCTCTTCTCCTCTCCTTTTCCTTCCCTATCCTTCCTTCGGGCATCTATTTCCATAAGCTGCTGGTCTCGTCGATCTTCCTCGTTGGAGCGCAGGGGCCCCAGAACCAAAGCAGGCTCACTCTCAATGGAAGATCTGCCAAAATGAAACAAAAAAAACACTGGGATTTAACCTTTAAATTGTTGAAAAGCAACAGACAGGCCTGCTTTATACTTTTAGAAATGCATTATAACAATGTTCCGCCTCACTCACTTGATGGTGACCGTGACATCCAGCATCTTATCAGTGGTGATGAGTCCTGTCATGTGGTGTCTGACAGCAGTCAGGGTTAAGATACTTGGAGCAGACCTAAGGCACAAAACAAAAACAAAACAAAAAAATAGTGTGAATTAGATTTCCCTCAATGATGTTAGACAACAAGAACATACTGCAAAAGCATGGGATCAAAGGATACAAAGCTGTGGCAACTACTTTGATTTTATTAAAAATCTTGACACCGGCAGTCACATACGTGTTGTAGGTGTAGTAATCCTGTTCAAACTGGTGACAGGAACGTGGAGTCACTTTATAAACACCTTAGATTTAAAAGAAATATGTTAAGTACTTTAGCCTCTATGAACTTAATCAACAAAACTGAAAAAAAGGCTGAGCTCACCTGGTTTGGACAGGCAGAAGCGATTGACTCCTTTGGACAGATTGTAAATGCCAACATTCTCTGGTGAACTGCCATCTTGGAAAAATTCCTAAAATTACGGACAAATAATGCATCACAATCATCATTACCATTTTAGACTAGTAACAGCTTATTCTGGCAATTATGTGTTCAGTCATTATGAAATATTGAATATTTTCAGGCCTCACCAGAGTAATGGCATGGGACAGCGAGCAGCGCAGCAAGTATCCAGTTTGTCTGAACTCCACTCCTTCTACATACGAGTCAAGTACATCGATCTCCACTGATTTATGCTTCCAGCACCACTCCTCTTGGGTGATAGACACTGTGATAACCAGAGGTTGTTAATCGTTTTCTTAAACTGAATGTCTATACTACTCAAACTAAAGCAATATAATATAACTTCAACATTATTATAAACATACAAGCATCTCATATTGCTGCTGCTTAGACATTCAGACAAAAAGAAATAGGGTTATATTGAAATAGAATGTGTAAAAAAAGTAAACCTTTATGTGCTCGAAGCTGAATACCTTATATGGAAGGGCACGGATAATAACAAATGTATTTATTTGTTAGATGTATGAATTAAATTACGAAGAAAGGGATTTTCTGTGTGTTGTACAGTACATTGATTCCGCAAACAACTTTTTTTTTTTCAATGAAAAAAAGTGATGAGGCAAAACAGCAATTTGGCAAAAAAGTTTTGGTAAAATGTCCCACTAGTACCACATGCAAATGACATTCTCTACTAAAGAATGTTTTTATTATATTATATACTTATATACTTTTATAAATTATACACGGAATATTTGCTATATGTTAACTATAAAGGGAATTTAATAAGGACTTTTCATATAGTTTGGATAAACAGGGTTCCCACCCTTTTCAGCGATCATTTTCCAGGACAGAAATCCCTCAGGTTTCATAAAAAATATCTTAATTTGTGTTTGGAAGTTAAAAAAAAAAACGACTTGATGGTGAGTACATGATGACAGAATTTACATTTGTGGTACATTTGTTAATTTGTGTTTGGGTAAATTATACCTTTAAATAGGCCTACTACAGCAAGTTGAGCCTCGGATAAAACAACTAAATATCGCGAATCATATCGTTTCCATCAACGATACATATCGTCACATCGCGATATATCGTTTAACGATATATCGTTACACCCCCTATGGGCTCTTAATCATACATTATGACTATGGAAGCTTGTTTACGCCACAGAATAAAAAGAATAAAGGTAATTGCGACTTTTTATCTTGCTATTTTGACTTTTTCCTTGCAATAAAGAATAAATTCCCGCCTCCTTCTTCCCATATTCTACGAACAGTGTTACAACTGTACTGTAAAATTAAATAATCATATTAATTTTACTCTCTTTCGGCTGCTTCCCGTTAGGGTTACTTTACTAACCCTTCTTTCTTGGTATGGCACCAGTGCAACCAACTGAGCCACCATGTCACCCTCATTTTTTTAAATTTTACTATGCAATAATTATATTACAACAGTAATCTGTATGAATTTCTTCAGTTTCTCACAATTTTTAATTACATTGCCAAAGACAAGGTCTATTTGAACCTAGTTAGAACCTACTCAACGTCTCTTATTAAGTCCAATTCAAACTGAACCAACAGAGGCTGACCAACACGGACAATCACCAGATTGCAGTATGTCACTTCTCAGACATTCCAACAAATATTCAATTGGCTAAAACAAGCACTGACCAATCACAACAGACACTGACAGGGGTAACGGACTGATCTGACAAAAACAGATTAAGTGTAAGTCGGTGCAGAGTGAAAATTTGCCTTTATACTACACAAAAGATTTTTGGGTTTAAAACACAAAAAAAACTGTCTATTTGCATACATCTTTAATACCATAATTATAATAATCTCTATTGCTCATTAAAATCAAAACAGGGCAAAACTTACCTTTGTACTTGCCGGGTAGTACATTATTGAAAGTGAAGCTGAGAGTTTCACTGCTGCCAGACAACTGGAGGTTCTGCCTCTCTCCCTGCCTGCTCACAGGCTGAAGGGTGACTGTCAGATCTCCACATGCAACTGATGACACAAATCAATCATTGAACCAAAGACAGAAAACACACGTATCTAATCGAATTTGATAGCAGACATGAAAACATCTCTCACCAAGGCATGACACAGAGCCAGAGACAGATGCTATGAACTGAGTGAAGAGAAGGTCGGTGATAGGATGGTCCACCAGTGAAATATCCAGAGAGTATGGCTGAAGAGCGAGCCCAGCCTTTACGTCACTTTCAGGGAGGGTCACCTTCAGTACAGCACACAACAATTTAAATTATGTGCAACTACGCTAACTTAGAAATTCACAATAGAAATTCTTATTACCTGCAAGCTGTAGTCCCCCGGTTTAACTTGAAAGCAGAACGCTCCATGACTGTCACTTTCGGCAGTGCGGAAAAAGCCCTGATCCTGTCTCTGGGCCGAGAGAGTAACTTTGTAGTGCCCAAGCTGTTTAACAGTCTCAGGAAGACGGGTGACTGAGATGTGACCGCACACGCTGAACCTGAAAATGACAAAGTGGGGCAGAATTTTTAATAAATCCAAACAAACTACAGCTTCAAACTATAGGGCAGAGACCCTTAGAAAGTCCTTGTTCTTCCTCTGACCACAGGTTTTTGGCTGTTTTTTACAAGATTTTTTATGTTAAAATACATTCTCTTAACCCAGCTTATTGTTCAATGACTACTGTTAGTATGCCATTCATGGGTTTATCGACCCTAAAAACTGTAAACATTGAGCCTCCCAGGCACCATCAAAGAATTGAGAGCAGTCTTTGCAGCTTTACCTACAGTATAACAGTACAAAAATAAAGTGAAACCACCACGTGCTTTAGCCAGCACTTAGTCGATAAAAAACTTGACTTGGCAACTAAATTAATTTGCTTATATCAAATTTAGGTGCACTATCAAAATCGACTTATGTTTTTCATAAGTTTTATTTAGGAAAATAAAACACCCGAATTTAAATGAGAAATGTTTGATGTTCACTCTTACATCCAACAAAACGTTCAAATATTCTGAGCTGACAGACAAGCTGGAAACATAACTAAATGCAAAAAAAGTGAAAAATGCATCTAATGTCCACTTTAACAATTACTTTCTTCTAGAGCTGCTTTACAGCCAAAACAATCTTTGTTGCATTAATTTCCTATTATCACTGTAAAGCTGCTAAATCTGTATTGTAAAAAGCACTATATAAATAAAGGTGACTTGACTTGAAGTGTTAAAGGGTTAGTTCACCCAAAAATGAAAATTCTGTCATTAATGAAAAATCTGTCATTAATGACATAAATGTCTGTCATTTGACATCATCAAAGTAGTCCATGTGACATCAGTGGGTTAGTTAGACTCTTTTGAAGCATCAACAATACATTTTGGTCCAAAAATAACAAAAACTACGACTTTATTCAGCATTGTATTCTCTCCCGTGTTTGTTTGAATCCGCATTCACGAGTCCACAGTGACGCTGCTGGCGTAAGACGCAAAGCGTCGTCTCCCTCAGACTACATGGAAGCCGGATAACACATCAGCATCATTTTACGTTAGCAGCGGGACGCAAACAAACACGGAAGAAAATACAATGCAGAATAAAGTCGTAGTTTTTGGATCAAAATGTATTGTTGATGCTTCAAAAGAGTCTAACTAACCCACTGATGTCGCATGGACTACTTTGATGATGTTTTTCATACCTTATGTTTTTCATACCTTACTTCTTACCTTTCTGGACACGGTCTGTATAGTGTGCATACACTTTCAATGGAAGGACAGAAGGCTCTCGGACTAAATCTAAAATATCTTAAACTGTGTTCCGGAGATGGACGGAGGTCTTATGGGTTTGGAACTACATTAGGGTGAGTCATTAATGACAGAATTTTTTTTTTTGGGTAAACTAACCCTTTAATAGTGCTGTAATGCGCTATATATTTATATACAGCGATATACACGTCATAACGCCCAGCCCAATTTGAAAAAATGCTTTATTTTTGTAATTCCACTGGGCGCCACTAGTGTCACAGAAATTACATTTCATTTACAAATTACACATTATTTAACATACACACACCTTTAAGGACAATTCTTGTATGCATACTCACCCTGCAGTGATGATGTCTGGCAGCTGAGGGGTGCTGGGAGCAATCTTCACAGTGACTGGCTCAAAGAACATCAGCTCCTTTTGTGTGTTGATGGTGTAAGTGCCTGTGGTCATATTCTCCAATCGGAACGAACCATCTTCTTTAGTTTCCACTGTGAAAGAGACCAGGGAGGAGGCAAAATATAAATGCAATGTGCTAATTTAGCATACATTTGTTTATTAAGCATGAACTGTTGGGTTCTTAGGATTATACCCATGGCTAAGTATGTTAATTTTACTTAAGCGTAGCATCACAGTTACCTTTAATTTGGTTGTTAAGCGTAACTACAGCATCTGCAACACCCTCTCCATTGGGGCTATTCAGAACTCTTCCCATCACAGAGAACCCCATGACCCGGAATATTGGCTAAGAAACAAAATTGGAAAAACGTGTTAGAAAACAGGTTAGGCTGCTGATACATGATTTGTAAATATTACTACAGTTCTTTTAATTGCTTTGGTGCAATTTTCATAATTAAATGGTGAATTTCCAAAAGTCTTGATCAAACAATAGATCATCAAAAATGCACTTTTTGGAATTTCAGCATGTTTTCAATTATGCTATGTACAATATACAAAAATCACAAAGTATCCTTTTAACTACACAAAATAAGCGTTTTATCTATATAAACACTTTTAAGACTTATCAAAGATGCTTCAAATACAGGCATTTTAAATTACAATATACCATGTGATAAAAAACAAACAAAAACATAAGGTTCACCATGGTAGAGACTCACCCTGAAACTACAGTAAAGACTCAGTCATGTCATATCTTCATACCTTTTTATAACACACTGGACAGGTAAAATGGAACAAACACTATGGATTTGGGTAATTTAAGTGTATTTTCTAATGTGGCGAATGCAGCCTCTATTACTGTAACATCTATTTCAGCAAAAAGGCTGATTTTAAACATATCTTGCATTATTTGCTACTGAATAAATGATTGTAAAAAGTATTACATTGAAAGATCATATTGTTTTGTTTTGGTGATTAAAACAAATATTCTAATTATATATACACAATGATATTTATTGTGTTTTGAAACAAAGACTGGAAAGTAAATATGTATAGCTGTAATGAAAGAATGCGATCAGGTTTTGAAAGAGTGACTAACAGTGTTACAGGTGTGACCATGAAAATGTACACTTTACTTGTGAAAATACTACCAAAGCAAATCATAGAAAACTGTATAACAGTTTCCAACCATAATTGTGACCCTGGACCACAAAACCAGTCATAAGTCACACGGGTATATTTGTGGCATTAGACAACATTACATTGTATGGGTCAAAATAATTTTTCGAAATATTTTACTTTTACGCCAAAAATCATTAGGATATTAAGTATCTAAATATATTTAAAAAAATATTATTAGTAGAAATATGCATTGCTAAGGACTTCCTTTAGGACTTAGGACTTGCTAAGATTTTCAAATAGTTGTATCTCTGCCAAATATAATCATATCCTAACAAACCATACATCAATGCTAATCTATTCAGCTATCAGAATATGTATATATCTAAATTTTCAAATAATTGACCTTTATGACCGGTTTTGTGGTCCAGGGTCACAATTAACATGTTCATTCATATTTCAAATCTGTAAGAACAAGTCAGAGAATTAAGAAACTCACCTCCAACAATAAACTGTTGTGTTCTATTTTGAAATCCATACGAGAAGGAGCAACATCAAAAGTAATTCTTTCCCCTCTGTAATATGGGACCTGCAGTTCAAGAAGAGACACTAATAAACTAAGACTGACATTTGTGTATTATTACAAATTATTTAAAGCTGCAGTCCGTAACTTTCGGCACACTAGTGGTTAATAAACAGAACTGCATGCATCTTGCAGAAGAACATCGTAGCTACTGTTTATGTCTATGGCGAGTCACACAGGTACTGTGCTACTTCGCAGCAGTGCCGAACCGAACCAGTCTAAAATAGTCTGAATATAAAAACTTATTATAGGTGTACTGTAATGGATTCATGCTTATATACATTGTACATTTTGAATACAAAAGAGTAACTGAATGCAGCTTTTACTTGGCATAAAAACGTTGCGAAATGAAAAAATATAAAATTATTTTCATTTAAGGTACAGTAATGACATACTGTGCAGGAGTATGTTAGATTTTTCACCAAAAAAAAAAAAAAATTAAGTCAGGTGTTTATATCTTTTGCTTTAACGTTCACAATTCACATTTCATATAAAAATGAATGACAATAAAAAAATTAACAAAAAACTTCTTACCACAGTGTATTCACCACTGGGAAGACAGGGAAAGGAGAAAGTGCCATCCTCACGAGACCGGGAGCTGCACAAATACACAAGGGAGGGGTCGCCGATTAAAGCCCCATCCACAGGAGCCACACTGCAGCCATTGATATCCTGGATCAATTACAAATTTGTTTAGGTAAAGTGGTCCAGGTTTACTGGATAATACATATTGAGCCTGTGTACATTTGTTAAGACATTATCATATTAAGGAATGACAGATAGATGCGGTTGGGTTTTGAATCTAATAAAACCTTTTACCTCTTGTGTTACACTGGCAGAGTAGAGGAGGAAACTGACTCCCTTCATGGGTTCACTATCACTCTGCACCTCTCCAGAGACATCATAGCCCTTTACCACAAGCGGAGCTGCGGCGGGGGCATTTTCATTCGACACAACCACAGTGGTTGAGCTCTGTGGGGGACAAAAAAAAAGGAAACCGACAAAATTTCTTAGAACAATGTAGAATGCTGGAGAAATCATGTAAATGCATGGAAGGACATGCAATCTTCATCCTCTGTCATGGGATGTTAAAAGTCAAGGAGTCTTGGGAGTCTTATTTGACTCTGATTTTAAATTTTACAGACCAAAAAAAAAAAAAAAAAAAACTGTGAAATGAAATTCCAGGACTTTCAAGGACTTTTCAAGAACTAACTTTTTGGGTTTCAAGGACTACAATCAGAGATTGCACTTATCAAACAATATCTTTATTATTTTTTTAAGGATTTTTTAAAACTCAAATTACAGATATAAGGTATCCAAAATACAACTCACAACATATTTAATAATCTATATTAAATACAAATAAATAATATTTTGGCATACTTTGTATCGATAAAAGCACTGATGGGGGTTTATCAGACGGGCTCCAGTGTTCATTTTGCGTGAAACATTTGGATGTGCGTTTTTCCGAAAAAATGCCATTTTTATACAAGTATTTTAAAAAGTCAAGCAATTTACAAGTATCTCTTCGTAAAAATTTTTATTTTCAAGGGTTTTTCTAGCCTGACAAGCCAGACCCACATCAAGATACCATTGGCAGGGCTCAATCCGAGGGATGGGAAAAACGGTTGTCTTTCAAATTCCCTCTGCACGCAATAGGATAGCACTATAACCAACCAGAGCAACGAAGAGGGTGACATACCGGTACTCCGAACACATCTTCCTTTTTTTAGAATGATTTCAGTGCCGTTATTTTCTAAAAGAAAAGCTTAACTTCAAGTCTTCCAGAGTCGCGGCCGAAGCCAATTCGAAAGACCGCTGTTCGCCAGCAGCGGCAGCCATCTTATTTGTTTTCAGGGAATTTATGCAGAACCCTTTACACGATGTGATTGGCCTGACTAGAAGTCTTTAAATGTTCGCCAGTTCCCGCCTCCTTCTTCCCATATCTACAAACTACGTTACAGTTACCACTCTCCGTTAGGTCATCAACATCGATGTACATGTTCAAGTTGTGTCTAAAAACTCTCTTGGTTTCTATAGCTTATACTGTACGATATCAGTATATATGGCTGCAGTTCACATATGTGTCTTGTACACAAAACTGCATTTATATTTAAATTAGACGCTTTGACATAAATGTAATGTATGAACAAACATTATAGTGTGAAATATAATGGCAGCTATCCTCAGGTGTTGACCTATTCGTCATTGAGAACTGTTTTGTCAACAAGCTAGTTTGTACTTTATACCTGCTCCAGGGTCCACGAGACATGAGAGGCGGTGATGTCATAATTTCCTGGAAGCACCTTGAGGAAAGTATACCTGTAAAAAAAGCAAGATAGATAAGATGTTTTTGGTCTTTTTGTTAATGGAGTATTTGTGCAGTAAAAATCTGACTATTATTTTGAACTGAAAAGTTGAAGAGAGAACCTTGGGGTAAAATTATTTTTATAAAGAATATTTAAAGAATTATATAGAGCAAATCAGAAGTTTCAAAGAAGGATCAACTTTCATATTTTGCTGCATTCAAACTTTAACTTGCAAATTCGTATGATGTTATATGTTCTAAGCATTATGGGTTATTGTCTTGGCTCAATTATATGTTGAAGTTTGTGCTTAGACAAAGTGGTGCAGAGCATTACATAATATCAAGCACATTTATGTGAAGCTTTTTATGAAATAAAAAAACGAATCTACTCACTGGCCTCCAGCTTGGGTGAGGACACTCTGAAGAGCATCATCTTCTCCTGCTTTTCTCAAACTTACTTCAACCCCTGCAGGCCCCAACAAATGCCCTTTACTCAAGACCTGAAGGAGTGAAGAAAATGAGCAGATTTTTTTTTTTTGTACCTTACCAAAAACTGAATTACAAAGTCAATGTGCAGATGTTCAACTTACAGTTCCCAGGACTGAAAACCCTGTAAAAACAAAGTTGATGTCTTGTTCTTTAGTGCAGATGTCAGTTATTCCATCCACATGTAGGTCCACAGTTGTTGGTTCTGCATACAGATAATGTATAACACAACAATACATGACAGGTAAGCACACGTTACACCCTGGATTGGTAAAGATCAGATTAAAGAGTATACATGAACATGAATTATTGAAGATTGAATTATTCACGATTTAACAAGTAAAATAACCACCGCTTGATATGTGAAATTATTCCTTACCAAAGCTCCATCCTGACGGTGGCTCTATCTTTATAACAAAATCACCCTGTAAAAGAAGGTCTCGATTAGTGCAAACATACACATAAGCTACAATCATGAATTTTGTGCTGACGATAACTGTCATTCAGTTAACTGTGAATAACGATTTTAATCCTGTTTTGTTAATGTTTTGTTCAGTACAAAATGATGATGCTAGAATCCTGACCAAGACAAGGGATCATATCACTTTTTTTAGGGTATTTTTAATTGATTACATTGTAATTGTTTTATTTTAAATTGTTTTGATAGCATATTTTTATTTAGCATTGTGTATCTGAACGCATTTCTCTTTTATGAATGCATTTCTTTTATATGATTGTATTTCTCCGTATCTTATCTTATTATTGGAAGAAATAATATTCGTTGAGATGCAACTTTTAAAGATTTAAAAAAAAAAGAATTATTATTGTTAATTATTATTATTATTAATGTGGTAACACTTTACAATAAGGTCTAATTCGTTAACATTAGTTAATGCATTAACTAACATGAGCAAAACATTTGTTACAGTATTTATTCATCTTTGTTAATGTTACTAATTAAAAATCCAATTGTTCATTGTTTGACTGATGTTAACAAATACAACTTTTGATTTCAATAATAATGATAATATATAATAATAATAATAATTAGTAAATGCTGAAATTTACATTAAGATTAATAATAAATGCTGTAGAAGTATTGTGAATTCTTAGTTTATGTTAACTAACATTAACAAATGAAACCTTGTTGTAAAGTGTTACCATTAATGTTATGCAATATGTTATTTTTTTTACCTGGAATCATATATATTAATACAAATTATAATAAATAAATCAGCCCATATGATAAACTTTAATTCTGTGAAAATTAATAATAATATACTATATTTGTGTTTTTCTACATGTTGAATCTTATCTAAGTCACTGATGCCTCTCTGATGGTGTGAATTAAGGTGAAGCTGCAGGTATAAGGATGTGATACTATAAGAGCAAGGCAGGTGGTCCTTTAGCCCGCTCAACTCCTGTTCCAGTTAAAAATAGACGGGCATGTCAAAAATGAATTTCGCCCCAATTTACACCATCAGAGGAGCTTGGAGCAATTTGCACGTCCCATGACAATATGTGATTAGTTTAAACTCCACCGGGAATCTTTACCATTCTGCAGATTAAGGCTGTGCAATATATTGCATTTCAAGATGTATCACAAACAAACTCATTTGGGTTGCAAATTTAATGCATCTTTTTCGAAAAAGGTATGCCGATGAAAAGTGCATAGAAAAATGTGTGTCAAGTACTGAAACTGCAACTAACCCTAAACATATGATAGCTTTCAAAGGGAAGATGGCCTGTCTGATGTATCTTCAAGTAAGCAAGGTGTTTTCTTCAGTACACTTACATGTTTCTGATATTGTATATTCTTATTTGAATAATGAATATGAAGTCAAGCAACTTATCTGAAGTATCTTTATAACACTAATAAATGTTTCCTTAAATAAGTTCTAAATATAAATCTAAATATAATTTACTATATATATACAGAAAATTGTAAATAATATATTTATATATATATATATATATATATATATATATATATAATTTACAATTTTCTGCAGAAATTCATTCATACATTTATATTTGTTTTATAGCCTTTAAGTTGTGCATTGTTTGAAGGAGACCTGGGTATATGTCCGAAATCGCCCCCTATACCGTTAAATAGGGCACTATTTGAGGGGACAGACATTTTTAGTGGTTTCTGAAACCATAGTGATGTTATCAAGTGCACTTGTTCAATCCCATAATGCACGGCAATAACGAGTGTACAACCGACGTGCGTTCAAAGCCTAGAGAATACGCACTGTGACCGTCACGCCAAATTAATTCCCGGGTCTTACCAGAAGATGGCTCCTGGAGCTCAATTATCCATCCATCTATTTTACAAACTGCTGGTCCAATGTGGCTACAGCGTAATATCATAGAGGTATACATTCCTTTTTAATTGATTATTAAATAGTTTAATTAAGGTTTATAAATGCTAGTTTCCATGACAGAATTCAAGATAAATATTTTCATTACAACTACATTTTACTACTACTCAGTTTGCTAAGTTCAAAATGATTATTTAATAGCAAGCACAAACTAGGCAAAAGCGGCAGTCCTTCCGGCACATTCAGTGTCCGAATTCACTCACTCATTTTAATTTACTCTTTCAAGTGGACTATATTAGTGGAGTAATGTAGGGAGTAGTGAATGAGAGTATAGGGGGCAATTTCGAACACATCCTGGGCTAGATAGGAAAAACATGTTTTGTCAATGAATTACAGAAAATAACATTAGGCCTTCATCTGATTAATTGATTTATCAAAGAAACAATCAACACATTTACAGATTACCAAAAGAGTTTTAGTTGCAACCATAAAGCCTACTTATTATTAGCCAAGTTATGTCAATAGAAAAAGCAAAAATAGAAGTAAAATTTGAATAATAGTAAAATAAAAAGTCTCTCCACAATTAGCTTATTGAAGTCATTTTGCACAAAATGTAAAAATAAGCCTATGCTTTACCATTTGACTGCCATTGATGCTAGATGATACTTTTTACAGGTCATTTTTACTTTGTTCTTTACATAGAACAAACAGGAAACATGCATGTTTGAGGTATCATTCTTTTATCGGTTAAAATCTTAAGGGGTTAGTTCACCCAAAAATGAAAATTAGCCCATGGTTTACTCACCATCAAGTCATCCTAGGTATATATAACATTCTTCTTTCAGACGAATAAAATCAGAGTTATATTAAAAAAAAAGTCCTGGCTAATCCAAGCTTTATTATAGCAGTGCCTCATTTATGAAGTCCATAAAAGTGCATCTATCCATCACATAACTGCTCCACACGGCTCCGGGGGGTAAATAAAGTCCTTCTGAAGTGTAGTGGTGCGTTTTGATTTACGGCGAGAATTGGCAGAGGATTCAAGAGAAGAGGGGCTTGAGTTTTTTGCCCAGTCTGATCCACGAGAGGCGTCAAAGCTTGTGATGCTCCTATACACACGTTAGGGTTTTAAATATGGATATTTTTCTTACTCAAACGCACCACTTCGCTCCAGAAGGCCGCTACTAACCCCTCGGAGCCATGTGGAGCAGTTATATGATGAGGTGCACTTTTATGGATTTCATAAAAGAGGCAACAATTCACTGCCATTAAAATGCTTGGATTAGACAGGAAACTTTTATGAAGGATGTCATATACACCTAGGATGACTTGAGGGTGAGAAAATCATGGGCTCATTTTCATTTTTGGGGAAACTTTTTGGTTGTAGAACACATTTTCCTCTATATACTGTGTAGCCCTACTACAACTGAAGCAAACTCAATTAGTGGTGAAAGGACTTCATAGAAAAAGACTTGCTTATGATTAAAAAAATATAATAATAATAATAAAAAAACAACAACAAGACATTCTAAGAGTTACAGTACCTTGTCATAAAGGGGGATCATGAAGTAACCATTGATTGGTGCACAGTCAGTCTGATATTTCAGAGAGCCCTGCTTAGTGTACAACTTTATCTGTAAAGAACACATGTATTGTAAGTGTTGGCCAAACTCATTTGAAATCAATTTTACTTTTGACAATGCCATTGTATTTACTCAGTAAATTATCGTCAAATTGGAACATGTACATTATGATACTTAATCTTAAAAAAACGTACTAATACTTCGAACAGCATGCATTGTTCGACTAACTGCATGCAGTTAATACAGATAGTTTCAGTGATTAACTTGAGTAAGCCAAATCTAATTGACCGAGACTGATCTGTTATAATAATATTAAACATGCTTGAACAAATCATGTGTTTTGCTGACAATGCTTGACAGTTAGGTTCGGTAGCTGTCATGCAACCTGCTACATTCACGACAGACGGCTCAACAGATTATACGATCTACAACCCATAAGCATTACTTCTTAGGAAAGCAGATGATATAAAGATCAGAGAATCGGTTCAGTTCCGGAACGGCGTGCTCTAGCTAGCCAGCTAATCATTTTTAAACCAGAAATCTCAAGTCTTCTTACCTCAATGACAGAGTAATTAATTTCCACATCTGACTTGACAAAACCCCCACAGCCTACCAAAATATCATCGGTACCATTCACAAATGTCAAATACAAAAAAGATAGAATAAGAATCACTAGCTCTTTAATTCCACCCATCGTGCTGCGCTGGTGTAGCGTACACTGACGTACGGTGCGCATGGCTCCGATGAATTCAGCCAATCATTTTAATGGCAAATCATTTTTAGCTTATTCCTATTGGTCAGTCACGACCGGTCCCTATATTCATTGTTTTAATTGGCTGTTTCAGGAGAGGAACTCAAAAACCAGCGATTTATTATAAGAGTTTCTTTCAAACATACCATTAACCAAATGGTTATTTAAGTGGCATGGTAGATAATATTCGTCAGAATAAAGTCATTATCGCATGAGTATCTCCAGTCATGACTAATAATAAGGCGAATTATTATATCATCCTAAATGCTCCTGCTTATTATTTGTAAAGACCGGAAACTCTGGACAAATTCTGCAATTTCACGCTTCCATATTTAATCAGTGAATATTAACATATTAATATTAAAATATTTTGTTTTTCAAAACCTGAAATGACTTGACCATTCGCTTGCAACAGCAGGAAAAGCAGTAGGGTGCCGATCCACAATCTTCACCTGCTTCTACAAATATCACCGTTAGGTGGGGCAATTGGACGTTGACAAAGACCACGAGAAACTGGAAAAGTCTAGACTAGAAAACGGACCTCAATAAATGACTTGGAAAATATGGACCAAGCGGTGAGTATAGACATTTGTAGTTTGTTGTAATCTCAGTTGCCGCTTAGAACACACACACAGTCAAAAATCATGTTTTTGTGGTCATGTGGTCATATATTAAAGGTTACTGAAGAATAAAGGAAACACAAAAATCTCTAAGGTAGGGGTTTTCAAACAGAGGAGTTAAAGGGGGTCCATGGTAAATTTTAGAGAAAATAATAATAAAATAATTACATTTGATTAACATCTAACTGTCCAACCAAGGTATCCCCCATGGCCTGAGTGATGCTGGGATAAGTTTCATCATCATCGTGACTCTGGTCTGCTGAGGATAAAGTGGTTTGGAGAATGGATGGATGGACACTGGAATTGGGTAATACATCTAACAGTACAATAGCTATATGATGTCTGTTGTTGATGTAGTTTAGCACACTTCACTGTAAAACATTTTCAGGTGGTTAACTTTAAAAACGAAAGTTCACCTGTGAGTAAACTCAAGAAAACAGCTGAGAAAACAGCTTATAGTACAATTAACATAGTTTACTGTACACTAGTTTGTAGCGTGACCTTAAGGTAAACTTAATTATGACATTTCTGAATGGTTTCATGTTTATAGTGTGCGCCTTCTTGAGGCAAAGAGTCATTGGTTCTGTACTGATGAGTGAATAAGCTATTTTAAAGCACAGCAGGCATAACATGTAACAAGTGAATAACACTGATTATCTCTTCATCACGGCACCTGTTAGTGGGTGGGATATATTAGGGAGCAAATTCACATTTTGTCCTCAAAGTTATGTGTTAGAAGCAGGAAAAATGGGCAAGCGTGAGGATTTGAGTGAGTTTGACAAGGGCCAGATTGTGATGGCTTGACGACAAGGTCAGAGCATTTCCAGAACTGCAGCTCTTGTGGGGTGTTCCCGGTCTGCAGTGGTCAGTATCTATCAAAAGTGGTCCAACAAACAACAGGGTCATGGGTGGCCAAGGCTCATTTATGCACGTGGGGACCGAAGGCTGGCCTGTGTAGTCCAATCAAACAGACGAGATACTGCAGCTCAAATTGCTGAAATGCTGTTCTGATAGAAAGGTGTCAGAATACACAGTGCATTGCAGTTTAATGCGTACGGAGCTGCATATCCACAGACCAGTCAGGGTGCCTATTCTGACCCCTGTCCACCACCAAAAGCACCAAAGTGGGCACGTGAGCATCATAACTGGATCACGAGCCTGGTTTCTCCCAAGGTTTATTTTTCTTCATTAGGTCTCCTGATGGGGTTTTGGTTTCCTTGCCACTGTCGCCTCTGGCTTGGCTTGCTCAGTTGAGGAAAAACTATTCTTCAAATAAATTTCCAAATAAATTTCCAAATAAATCTAATTAATAAACTAAATTAACCATATAGACCAAATTACTGATCTAATTACTAATCTAAAGCCCACATTGTTACTGTATGATAATCAAAATATATTCTGTTGCATTATTACCAGAATGCACTATGGAAAGAAGGCAAGCTGGCAGAGGCAGTGTGATGCTTTGGGCAATGTTCGGCTGGGAAACCTTGGGTCCTGCCATCCATGTGGATGTTACTTTGACACACACCACCTACCTAAGCATTGTTGCAAACCATGCACACCCTTTCATGGAAACGGTATTCCCTGGTGGCGGTGGCCTCTTTCAGCAGGTTAATGCGTCCTGCCACAAAGCAAAAATGGTTCAGGAATGGTTTGAGGAGCATAACAGGGAATTTGAGGTGTTGATTTGGCCTCCAAATTCCCCAGATCTCAATCCAATAGAGCATCTGTGGGATATTCTGAACAAACAAGTCCGATACATGGAGACCCAACCTCGCAACTTACAGGACTTAAATGATCTGCTGCTAACATCTTGGTGCCAGATAACACAGCACACCTTCAGGGGTCTAGTGGATTCCATGCCTTGAAGGGTTTTGGCTGTTTTGGCAGCAAAAGGGCGACCAACACAATGTTATTATTAAATATGCCTGATTGGTGTATATCCTTATTGAAAGTATTAAACAATTATTACTATCAAGGAACAGCACCCATGTGAGATCAAGAAACTTTATTAAAGGAAAAAAAAATATGCAAATGACAGCATTCTGCAAGTCAAACCATGAGTCATTCAGCAGCAAACATATAAACCTATGTTACTTTGTTGGAAATACTACTCAGCATGGAAAAAGTTCCTTGTTTTATAACCCCCCCCCTCCCCCCAAAAAATAAAATAAAATAAACACAATGCTTAAACATTAGTTTAACAAAAGCACAGTGTCATAACCTGTTATATCAGATGTTATGCTGTATAGAAAGACTGCCAAGAGTGTTAAGACATTCAAAATAGCAATGCTTGTAAATCCAGACCCTATATTATATGAGTATGAATATACAAAATCAATACTGGAGCACAATTATTCTATAGCAACTAGAAATGACATAAACAGATACATATTCACTTACATGAACTTACTGGCTTCTATCAAGAACTGTAATGCAATAAAATGAGATTTAAATGATCACATAAAGCCTTAAATACAAGTCAACACCAAAATGCATACATGAAATAACTATACATTACATTTTAACTCATCAAAGCCTATTTCTTTGATATAAATAATAAACATTCTGAACAGAGAACTGTTAACATAGAGCATATACAGTAGATATACAACTTATGAATCCAACTCACAATGTAATCACTATCTATTGAAACAAGGTTGAAAAGAAATCTAAAGACCATGAGCAAATGTATTATATGCACTGTAGGCTGTTGTTTCATCTGTCTAGAGCTGGGTGTACATTTGACAAGCTAAACAGCAAATGACCTGTTAAAAAGACACTTCATTACATTCAAATCAACTTCTGTTACTTGCGTCCTTACTGTATAATCACAATTGCATTGCCAAAAAGTGTCGATTCTTGAAGATGTGGTCCACTGATGATTTGGTTCATCTTTATTTACTATGTCTGGACTAACGTGACACTGTCACACTTTCAATTATTCACATTATTGCAGTGCACAACACAGCATTAAATAAAGATGTAAACAGTACATTGCTTCATAAACTATTACAATTACTTGAAGCACGGTCAACATCAATAAAGTTTAGCTAAGTAAAATGTCAAAAGTTAAACAATCAATTTTTTTTTCTTCGAAAGGCTCAAAAATCATTAAACCACACATGACAAGCTCACCTGGCTTGTAATTGTACAAATGGTGAATAGACAATTATTTTATGACCAGAATAAAATAAATTGGTAAAACTTTACAATAAGGTCTCATTTGTTAATATTAGTTATTGCATTAAGATGAACAATGAGCAATATATTCAGTTACACTTTATTTTATCCTTGTTACAGTGTAATTATGCACATATTACTTTTACCACATTTATTAACAGTTATTAATGGTAGTTGATAAAAATGTTAATGTTAGTGAATGTTGAGGTTAACATTAAATAAGATTAATAAATGCTGTAGAAGTATTCTTCATTGTTAGTTCCTGCATTCCAACTAATGTTAAAATAAGTAATGTTATAGTAATGTTAAAATAAAACCTTGTTGTAAAGCGTTACCAAAAAAATAATTGGATAGCACACACTGTATGAAATATATTGTGTGTTATAAATTATAAAGCAACAATGAATTACACTGGTGTCACCCTCACTGTAAAATAGTTTTGTTTCATATTTAAATGAATTGGAAATCATTTTTCTCTTTTTCTAAAATCACAACATTTATGACCACCTGTTCTGCCACTTACGGAAGTTATATAAAGCATATTTTACAATGTATTGCTCACATAACATGTATGATAACTTGAATACATTTTAAATATACTGTAAAATATTGAGAAAGCAGTTCATTTAAATAAATAAGAGCAATAACAACTGCAAGACATTCAGCATGCTAAGTTTCAGTGCTAAAACTCTAAACTATATCTAATTAATAAGACAATGCATCATTTTCTTGTACACAGACACAGTTCCAAAATGATCTAAATACATGTTGCTTATTAGAATATTTAAGACTGAAGAGAACCTTCAGTGTAGACAATATAAAACAGGCTCCTTTCGGGTGGAGCTTAGTTTTTCTTTTTCTGGAATGAATTAATTGAACTGTCTGAATTACTCTGAATGCAATTCAAAAATCTTGAGGAACAAACTATATAAATTCCCAGGTTTTAAGAAAACTAATGAGGCCCAAAAACAGTTCAAGAACAGAACGTCTAAACAGAGCATAATGTGACTTCAGGAGGTTGTCATGGTTGAAGGGTCAGTCCACATGGCTGCCACATCTCTGAACCTGCAGAGAGTAAAAAAAAAATGTTTCAGTGGGGTTCAATTATCACAGTCATGTTATGTTTTGGTTTCGTTTTCATTGTTCCCTGTCACTGTTTTCTCTGAGATCTTGTTGCTAGTTTGTTTCCATGGTTCCTTATTAAGTCGCACTTGTTTCTAGTTCCGTCAATTATCCAGCTCTTATTATGTAGTGTATTTAAGCCCTCAGTTCTTTCTGTTAAAGTTCGGTGTCGTTGATGTTTCTGTGGTTGTATAGATCTACGTTTATTACTCGCGTGATCTCCTGCGTGTGTTTGGTATGTGTTAATGTTTGTGTTAAATTCTCCTTTGTCGTGCGCTTACTACAGCCAAAGTTTGTGACATCTACATTATAGGATTCTTGACTCAATTTTAAAGAACCCTTATACTAAAAGGTTGTATAAGGAGAAATGTCTTGAAGGATTGCATAATACTTCTGTTTAATGGTCATTTCAATATTTTTGATAAAGTATGTTTACAAGCTTATCATTCAAATTAAATTAAAAGATGTTCTACAGAACCTAGAAAGCAAGTACAGCATGAAGATCAATGACAAATAAAAGTGTTCTCAAAAATGAAAGGACTTTTTTTTTAAAGATCTAGTTAAAAAGCATGTGCCAAGTTCTTAGAAATGTAATCTTTGTATTCATGTTGGGTGTAAATTTTATCATGCGGTGTAACCATCAAGCAAAAAGTAATAACATACATCGATCAGGCATAACATTATAACCTAATATTAATTGACCCTAATATTGTGTTGGCCCCCCTTTTGTTGCCCAATTAGCCCTGACCCGTTGAGGCATGGACTTCACTAGACCTCTGAAGGTGTGCTGTGGTCTCTGGAACCGAGATGTTCCTTTAAGTTGTGAGGTGAGGCCTCCATGGATCTGACTTGTTTGTTCAGCACATCCCACAGATGCTCGATTGGATTGAGATCTGGGGAATTTGGAGGCCATGTCAACACCTCAAACTCGTTGTTGTGCTCCTCAAACCATTCCTGAACCATTTTTGCTTTGTGGCAGGGTGCAATAACCTGCTGAAGAGACCATAGCCACCAGGGAATACCGCTTCCATGAAAGGGTGTACATTGTCTGCAACAATGCTTAGGTAGGTGGTGTGTGTCAAAGTAACATTTACATGGATGGTAGAACCCAAGTTTTCCCAGCAGAACATTGCCCAAAGAATCTCACTGTCTCCGCCGGCTTGCCTTCTTCCCATAGTGCATCCTGGTGCCATGTGTTCCCCAGGTAAACGACACACACGCATACAAGGCCATCCACATGATGTAAAAGAAAACGTGAGTCATCAGACAAGACCACCTTCTTCCGTTGGTCCGTGGTCTAGTTTTGATGCCCACTGTTGGTGCTTTCGGCGGTGGACAGGGGTCAGCATGGGCACCCTGACTGGTCTGCCCCGTACGTGCTTCAATGAGCCTTGGCCGCCCATGAACCTGTCGCTGGTTCACCTGTTCCTTTCTTTAGACCACTTTTGATAGATACTGACCACTGCAGCCCGGGAACACCCCACAAGAGCTGCAGGTTTGGAGATGTCTGACCCAGTCGTCTAGCCATCACAATTTTGCCCTTGTCAAACTCATTGAAATCCATACGTTTGTCCATTTTTCCTGCTTCTAACACATCAACTTTGAGGACAAAATGTTCACTTACTGCCTTATATATCTCACCCACTAACAGGTGCCGTGATGAAGAGAATATGTTTTTCACTTCACCTGTCATACTGTTGTGCCTGATCAGTGTATCACTACCATTCAAAAGTTTGGGGTCAGCAAAAATGTTTTTGAAAGAAATGTATATTTTTTGCATTTAAAAAAAAATATTAAGAAATTAAAAACATGTTCATTTGTTTTTACCAGTTACATGTTACTGCTTGCTTCGAAACTCACCTGGCATTTATGAGGTACTGTGCCAGGCTGATGTTGGCAGGTGTTCCCGTAATGGTGATCTGACGGTCTGATGACCCCTCCATGGCATTAGCAATTTTGATCTGAGCCCCAGACATCTGACGGATTTCATTAATTTTGGTGCCCTGACGTCCGATTATGCAGCCTATTAGCTGCAAAAATAAAGCAGACAGATTAAAATCCTTTCAAGGACCCTTTCTTACATTCTTCTTTGATACAATTGCCCAATGAGGGGGTTCCTGAAAGCAAAGAATTATGCTCACATCATTTGGAATGGTGAGTTCATGAGTACTGGCCTGTGAACTGGCATCCACACCTAAAAACAGAAAGAAAGTGGAAGAACTGAGAAACACAAAGAACTTGTTATGCAACATTAACCATGTTAAAACCGTACACTGATTGAAACTGGTTAACGGTAAGTTCCCTTACTATACGGTAACATACAGTTTTTGGAAGTGAAAAAAGAACAAGTCATCATATAATTTACAGTGAAAAACCATAAGTTTACATTCAATTGCCTCAGCGTCACTTCACATTTGATGTTTTTTTCATCATATGTTCATATTAAATATGATAGCTTTGATTCATGGCCTTCTCAATATCGCCTGTGCTTTTTGGCAGTTGCCAGTGTATTATAAAGGAACATAACTGATTTTATTACTTCAGTGAGTATACAGGTCTTCTTAAAAAATTTGCATATTGTGATAAAAGTTCATTATTTTCCATAATGTAATGATAAAATTAAAATTTAATATATTTTAGATTCATTGCACACCAACTGAAATATTTCAGGTATTTTATTGTTTTAATACTGATGATTTTGGCATTAAGCTCATGAAAACCCAAAATTGCATATTTCATTCGGCCAATAAAAGAAAAGTGTTTTTAATACAAAAAAAAGTAAACCTTCAAATAATTATGTTCAGTTATGCACTCAATACTTGGTCAGGAATCCTATTGCAGAAATGACTGCTTCAATGCGGCGTGGCATGGAGGCAATCAGCCTGTGGCACTGCTGAGGTGTTATGGAGGCCCAGGATGCTTCGATAGCGGCCTTAAGCTCATCCAGAGTGTTGGGTCTTGCGTCTCTCAACTTCACAATATCCCACAGATTCTCTATGGGGTTCAGGTCAGGAGAGTTGGCAGGCCAATTGAGCACAGTAATACCAAGGTCAGTAAACCATTTACCAGTGGTTTTGGCACTGTGAGCAGGTGCCAGGTCGTGCTGAAAAACGAAATCTTCATCTCCATAAAGCTTTTCAGCAGATGGAAGCATGAAGTGCTCCAAAATCTCCTGATAGCTAGCTGCATTGACCCTGCCCTTGATAAAACACAGTGGACCAACACCAGCAGCTGACATGGCACCCCAGACCATCACTGACTGTGGGTACTTGACACTGGACTTCAGGCATTTTGGATTTTCCTTCTCCCCAGTCTTCCTCCAGACTTTGGCACCTTGATTTCCGAATGACATGCAAAATTTGAGTCCAGTGCTGCTTTTCTGTAGCCCAGGTCAGGCGCTTCTGCCGCTGTTTCTGGTTGAAAAGTGTTTCTACTCCAGACTCAGTCCACTGCTTCCGCTGGTCCCCCAAGGTCTGGAATCGGTCCTTCTCCACAATCTTCCTCAGGGTCCGGTCACCTCTTCTCGTTGTGCAGCGTTTTTTGCCACACTTTTTCCTTCCCACAGACTTCCCACTGAGGTGCATTGATACAGCACTGAACAGCCTATTCGTTCAGAAATGTCTTTCTGTGTCTTACCCTCTCACTTGAAGGGGGTCAATGATGGCCTTCTGGACAGCAGTCAGGTCGGCAGTCTTACCCATGATTGCGGTTTTGAGTAATAAACCAGGCTGGGAGTTTTTAAAACCCTCAGGAATCTTTTGCAGGTGTTTAGAGTTAATTAGTTGATTCAGATGATTAGGTTAATAGCTCGTTTAGAGAACCTTTTCATGAAATGCTAATTTTTTGAGAAGGACCTGTATAAATATAATATCAATGAATTAAATGTTTTATCAACTGCAAATTTAGGTTCAATCTGTAAAACCTAAGATGTTGGTTCTGGCAACCATAGCTGCCTTATTATTAACTGTAAATTTGACAGATTTCTCTATGATCTATGTTTGTAATGTATCCGATCTTTGCCAATTAAGGGAAGAGAGAAGTGCCACTATAGGACGCAGTAATGCCTGTTCACAGTTTAAAAAAAGAGGTACACTATGTAACTTTTGACCCCCTAGCAGTTCAAAAACTAAGGAAGATTTTACAGAAGAAATTTTTTTGGGTCGTGCCTTGGTTCTCTGTAACTGCGCGGATGAATGTGACCCTTCACTATAGATAATGTTTTACAATTAATGTTTATTCTTATTTTATTACCAGCTCTGTCGCATTCTCTGTTTGCCAGCAGACTCTCCTCTGTTTTGCGGTTTTTTTAAACGTTCAAGATTTTGTGTTCTCCATGTCAACCTTTCTACACCATACACGTGTCAAAGCAAAAGTCCAAAAAGGCAAGTCATTTAACTCGGCCCTCTTTGAAAAGCCTCTTGGACAATTCTGCAAGTACAATTGCTATCTTTTTAAATGGGGAAAAATCGAATTCTCCAAAGCTGTTCACCGAGCTTACCATTAAATTTCATATTCAAAATCACCAAGGAAATCTGTCAACAACTGTCTCATAATTGGTGTTTCTTAAGTGGTGCAGCCAAATCGCATGTGCAGTCCTAAGCGCACGTCTCAGAACAATTATTTCTATAGCAACCGGAGCTTCTAACAGCAGCTGCAGCGACAAGATGACTTTACCAATATTGACGATTGGCTCTTTTATACAGAAGGCAGGACTTATTCCATCATATTGCACATTGCATTTACTCAAAAGTAATATGAGTGCACCGTCTTTGTGTATATAAAGTATTTGCGTCAAAGTAGCCGGAGCAACTTTTCCCTATTTACAGTAATGACGAGTCAAGTGACGCATGTACGCAATTTCTTGTGAAAACCAATCTGACAGATCTAAAAAAAAGTTACATAGTGCACCTTTAAGTAAATTTGAATCTCGGGGCAATGAATGCAATAAAAAGTATATGATGGTTTGTCAAGTTGCCCATCCAGGGGGAGAAGAGTGAAAGACAAGAAAGTGAATGAAAGACCTACAGGTATATAGTGAAGGGTGTGTAGCGGGAGGGTTGGGTACGTACCAGGGAAAGCGGGGGTGGTCTGTCCAAGGGAGGTAAAGGGGGTTTGCTGCATAGCCAGCTGATGGAGCTTTGTCAACTGCTGGGGGAGGGAGGAGGGTCAGTAGTACACCTAAGAAGTTATCATTAAATAAAGGAGTCCTGCTTGGATCTTTACAAACTCATCTAGACACTAACAAGGGGGAGCTGTGAGAAAAGTCACTGCTCTGAATTCTAAGGAAGACATAAAATAGACCTATCAATTGTATGATTTTTAATAAAGCAGGTCATAAAAAAGAAAAGGCAAAGGTAACAAGAACGCTACGCTAAAGAGGGATGAAGGATTAGAAGGTAAATTTTACTCACGTCTGGGTGTGGAATGGCGTACTGTCCCTGAATGGTGTAAGTCTAAGATGGAAATAGAAAGGAAAGATAATCTCTTTATACAGTATATCAATGTACGACGTATGTATACAAACTTGTTTTTATAAATGTGTTAATTATAGGTTACTTAAATGGACAATTAATTTCATGGACTGAATGAACAATGTGACATGAAATGTAAAATTTCATTAAACTTTAATATATTTTGTACACAGAAGTCTTTGCAATGGAAATATAAAGTCATCATACAGTCATCATCGATGGATGTATAAAGTCTTAATTTTTTGCACAGAAGGGTAAATGTTTTACAGCTTGAATTCCATTTTTACAACATCAATTTCATAATTGATGAATTTTACAACATTAACCTTATTTTCTAGTTTATTCGTGTGAAGCAGCTTTGAAACGATCTGTATTGTATAAAGCGCTATATAAATAAATGTGACTTGGCTTAATTTATGTACATACAAATGCAAGACAGATTTGGGATTTTGTCCGCAAAAAAGTGCTGGCATTACATTTCATCTGTTGATTAAATCCAACTGCACTCACTCTGTTTACAAATTTTATTAAAATGTAACAGTATTTTGTCCGAATTGATTTATTCAATCCAATTACTTTTGGCGCCCCATATAAACATGTATCCTTGTTTACAACTTGGAATTATATAGCATGATAAGACTTTAGGTATAATGAGTTATTCATCTAGCAAGTGGCTCACATCTTACAATCTAGTTGATTTTTATTTGCTAGTACTGTATGTTGTATGTAGGCCTACTCTATGTCTGCAGTCATAATGGTGTATATCCTGACCATATACTTACAGGCAGAGGCTGATGCTGCAGTAACAAGCTGAGGTTGGCTGTGGCTGGAGCTGTCAGAGTGTCTGCTCTTACCTGGCCCCCAGAGAAAATGACTGGTGCCGTGGCAGGCTTCGGCCTGTATGGAATTGTAGCACCTTTGGGTGGGGACTGGCAAGGATCAGGGTAGGTCAAATAAAGATGGAAATTGAGAAAAAAGAAAAGTGAGGTAGACTTTAATAGAGATGTAATAGATGAGGATTTCCCAGAGAGGGGGTTCATGAGGGAACTGCAGAGGGTTTGTGAGTTGACAAAATTCTAATAATTAATTATATCAAATGTAAAATAGAAAAATGGGGCTGCACGATATAGCTTGGTGTGATTATCAAATCAAAGGCTGCAAATGAATTAAATAACTATAGTCTGATGCTCTGCATGAAGCATGCAGCAGGTTTCATTATTATAACTATCAAATATTTTTTTATTTGAGTAAAATATGTTTTTATTTGTAGAGTCAAAACTACTCTTACTGCTAAATTGTTGAAATATTAACTGTCATCAGTTCCTCACCCTCATGTCGCTATAAACCTGTATGAATTTGTATTTCCACAAAACACAAAATAAGCTATTCTAAATAATAATTTAGCTTTTTTTTCAGCTTCCGAATTCCAAAAAGGCCGTAAAGCTACAGTGAAATGAATTCATACATCAGCTAACATCAAACCTATTCGATTTTTGCATTCCATGATGTCTGGCAACATGACAGCCAAGAACTAATGAGGTTTGACATTATTTGATGTTTGCGTCGCAATATTTAATACAGTCTGTGTATGTGTGCGCTGATCAATGTTTGGATCTGATTTGAAAGTGAGTCGAGAGTTACATTTAGATATGTTCACACTTGTGTACCTTTATCTAATTTTTGTAGCTGGAAAGTTTTGTACCCCATGCAAAAACAGCTGAAACATTTTTAAAAACATCTTTTGTGTTTTGTGTTCCTTAGAAGAAAGCCATACAAGTTTGAAATGACAAAGAGAGTTGAGTTAACTATTCCTTAAGCCTCAAAACTTCTGTAATTTGTCTTTTCCTTACCTCCAACATGACCACACAGATCTGCTTCACACATTGGATAATGGCCTCTGGAGCACCTGAGATCGTGACTGCCCGCTCAGTGGAATTGGGCAGCATATCTCCAGCCACTTGCACCTGAGCCCCTGTAGACTGGAGAAAAGCACGGCACACTCAGTCTGGATAGAGACCCCTGGCACACAGCACTACCATACTTGTTCCTGTATATCTAAGGTAAAATTTGTAATTCCGCAGTTGTAGTTGTTGAAGAAATAATAACATTGTTTGGCTACTACAATATGCAATGTAATATATTATGCACTTAATAAAATATGTGGATTATAAAGAAGTTAAAAGTATAAACATACCTCCCTCATCTCCTTGATCTTGGAGCCCCCCTTCCCAATTAGAGAGCCACACTGACTGGCCGGCACCACTAAGCGCAAGGTCACTGGAGGCTTACTTGTAGCCTGGCTATTGCTCATAGAATTAATGATATCCTGGGTACAACCAAAAACACCAGTTACTATTACTGTTACAGTTTTATTGACTTATTTTGTGGTTTTAATTGCATATATAACATTTTCATTCAAAAATGATGTCTGATACTTCTTCAAACTTGTATGCGATCATGGCGAAGGCCTTGAATATGGCATCTGTGGGTCCTGTGATGGTAACTATCCTCTCTGGGCAGTTCCCCTCAGAAATATTTATGCGTGCACTACTCTGTAGAAACAGTTTGTGTTGTTTTTTAATAACCACGTTGCACTTATCACAGCACATCAAATTAATGGTAACGTTACTTACTTCCTCACGCATCTTCTTCACAGTTTCCCCTTTCTAAAAAGAATGCATTGTTTGATAAAACACAGACTGTTAATAACACATTTACATTTTTGCTAAATACATGATAAAACCCATACATTAATTTAAAAACTGACTGATACAAAGTCAAGGACTGAATGTAGCAATTTACCTTGCCTATGATGCTGCCAACCTCCTGCAAGATAAAAAGAGAATGTGTTTGGTAATTACAAATATAACTATATATATATATATATATATATATGGAGAGCATAATACATATGTAAAACCAAAGTGCCATAAAAACATTCCTGTGATTGTAAAGATCCTAATTATTGTTAGATCTATTTTCTGTGTCCACAGTCCGTTCCTTGGTATAAGCATTAACATGGAGCAGTAAATTCGGTATAGGGAAATTTTAGATGGGATGCATGTTGTTCCTTTACCTTGCCGTGCATGAGGAGCCTGATAGTCAGAGTGACATTGAGCCCTCCTTCAGACTGCACTTTGTTGGGCTCCATGGTGAGGATTTAGGATTGGGTGATTGACTTAGGAACTCAAAGGAGCAATTCAGGAATGCAGGGGCCAGTAGTCACCACGCAGTCTCCTAAAAGTTCAAAAGAAACAAACAAACAAACTTAAATGGTAATTTTCATATTTTCATTTGGAAATAAGCAGATGTATTATTAAAAATCAGATTAAAAAATAAGTGTAATAACATTTAAATTATCATTTGATAGAATTCACTTATTGCTTACATGTTTTTTACATGCTTATTTTTTTTAAAGAAATACCTGCATGTAATTACAGCTGTAAAACATTTATGTAATTACATCTATATTACACTGTTAACCCACCCTTAAACACATATCACTAAACCTGTCCCTGTAATATAAATAATATAATAAGTGACCAAAAAGGTTTTATGGAATAAAAAGTGACATCTGAGACATGTCAGTTCTAATACATCTTCCCACACACTCTTAACAATAAATGTTCTTTACTGGCATCAGTGGTTCCACAAAGAACCTTTAACATCCATATAAACTTCTAGGTTCTTTAGTTAGAAACTGTTATTTTAGAACTGAAAGATTCTTTGGGGAACCAAAAATGATTAAAGATTAAAATCTTTATTTTTAAGAGTATTACTGGTGAAAGCTAAATCTCTAAATTTGTCCATGAATATTAAGTACATTTTCTTGCAAACAATGTATAAATCACAAATATTTAATTAGATTATAGTAGACGCTGTGCCAGTGACCAATGTGCACCGTTCAGGCATAACATTGGTCCCCCGTTTTCTGCCAAAACAGCCCTGACCCGTCAAGGCATGGACTCTACCTCTCAAGGTGTGCTGTGGTATCTGGCACCAAAATGTTAGCAGCAGATCCTATAAATCCTGTAAGTTGCAAGGTGAGGACTATGGATCTGACTCCATGGATCATTGATTGGATGGAGATCTGGGGAATTTGGAGGCCAAGTCAACACCTCAAACTCGTTGTTGTGCTCCTCAAACCATTCCTGAACCATTTTTGCTTTGTGGCAGGACGCATTAACCTGCTGAAAGAGGCCACAGCCACCAGGGAATACCGTTTCCATGAAAGGGTGTGCATGGTCTGCAACAATGCTTAGGTAGGTCCCAGACCTCCTATCATCCACCTAACATCCACATGGATAGCAGAGCCCAAGGTTTCCCAGCCGAACATTGCCCAAAGCATCACACCGCCGGCTTGCCTTCTTCCCATAGTGCATCCTGGTGCCATCTGTTCCCCAGGTAAGCGGCACACACGCACACAAGGCCATCCACGTGGTGTAAAAGAAAACATTCATCAGACCAGGCCACCTTCTTCCACTGCTCCGTGGTCCAGTTCTGATGCTCACATGCACATGCACACGCACCCGCACATGCCGGGTGCACACGCACCCGGCCATCCACGTGATGTAAAAGAAAACATGATTCATCAGACCAGGCCACCTTCTTCCATTGCTCCGTGGTCCAGTTCTGATGCTCATGTGCCCACTGTTGGCGCTTTTGGCAGTGGACAGGGGTCAGCATGGACACCCTGACTAGTCTGCGGCTACGAGCCACAAACAACCCAACAAACTGTAATGCACTGTGTATTCTGACACCTTTCTATCAGAACCAGCATTAACTTCTTGAGTAATTTGAGCTTCAGTAGCTTGTCTGTTTGATCGGACCACACGGGCCAGCCTTTGCTCCCCACGTGCATCAGTGAGCCTTGGCCGCCCATTACCCTGTCGTCGGTTCACCACTGTTCCTTTCTTGGACCAATTTCTATAGATACTGACCACTGCAGAATGGGAACACCCCACAAGAGCTGCATCGTCTAGCCATCACAATCTGGCCCTTATCAAACTCGCTCAAATCCTTATGCTTACCCATTTTTCCTGCTTCTAACACATAACTTTTAGGACAAAATGTTCACTTGCTGCCTAATATATCCCACCCACTGCCGTGATGAAGAGATAATCAGTGATCGGTGCTGATCAGTGTTTTTTTGCAGGGCTATTAATAGCATGAAATAATTCTATAATATTATTACGGCAGCCTTTGATGTTACAGATTAGATTTTCCAGGCCTATTAATAGCATGAAATAATTGTATATTATTGATACTGCAGCCTTTTATGTTACAGATTAGGATAGTCACTAATTAAGGGATTGTGTATTGTATGCCATTAGTTAAGTTTATCATCATGTCAGGACATAATTTTCCTGACATGCTGATTTTCCCATCATTTCACGGCTCAGGTGAAAAACTGAGATAATATGTAATGCTGTTTCATTTAAAAAAAGAGTGCAAACCGTATTAAAAGAATATCTTTTCAGAAAACAGGAGACATTAGGTCTAAATAAACCACGTCTCAATATGTTGAGAATGTTGCTTTGCCCATCTCAGACCAGCGGGCAGTGGTAACAAGGGAAAGATAGAGATGGATGAGATCTACAGCCAGATGTCCTCCAATCTCCCACAGGATGCCAGATTACGCAAATACTTTAATCCAGATTAACAACATCCAGGGGTTGGTGTCCAGTCCCTCTTAACAGCAAAAATAATCTACAGAAATCCACTACGATCTGTGCCAGGCCCGAAGACTAGAAGCTGATGGCAAATAAACCTCCTGGGTTATAAAAAAGAAGAGGTTTCGTGTCATAGAAGAGACGATTCACATCTTGATGAATTCAAATATTAAAAGCTCAAGAGCATGTTAAACAGTAGATACATTTTTGAAGAATTTGTTTTTTAACACAATAGGATGAGCCATTAATCATGAGGGAGGATTATACACTACACACTTTCATAAGGGCCAATCAGGCCGAAACAGATGGCAATGCTTTGTGCAAAGGGGATCATACATGAATCAAGTCTGATTCTGAAATACTATGGGGTCCATAATGCCTTTGAGGTATGGACCTACTAAAGAGACTGTGGACAGGAGCTTGGCTTTTGCATTGTTATTTCTAATTAGAGTTTCAGTTCTATCTGATGTGATGAGGTTGTGCAGAAAAAAAAAGGCCACATATGGCACGGTTTGAGGCATGTTTGCTTCAAATAAGCAAACTCATTCTGTTTTTCAAACCCATCTTTTCTTCATTTCTACACATGAACACACTGTTACAAAAGCCCATGCAATAACAAAAATATGTTTAAACAAGGCTGAATCCAGGTTTCTTGTTTTCTTTTATTAGTAAGTTAGACATTAGCACTCACACTAAAAGTAATATGCTGCATCTTGTTCTACAGGGGTGCTTGAGGGTGCTAAACACTGTCAAAATTATGCACTGTAAGATCACCCCTTTCCAAATCAGTCTCCTAATTTGCTGTTGTGAATAAGAAGTACTTTTATGCCAACAACCATTTTATTAATGACCTCAGCTTGCGCATAGAGAATGGTGGAAAATTTTCACTGTCTATTGTTTTTTGATTGCTGCTCCAGGACAAAGTTGTCTGTAACTGGTCTGGGATAAGTTTCATAGAGCTAAATCCAAACCTTAACGATTAGTAAAATGATTAGTGAAATTTATTAAATTATTATTATATATTTTAGATTTAAACTGTCATTAAATGTAACTATTTAAATAATTTGTTAAATAAACAAAGGCAGTGTAAAAAAACAACAACATTTAGTATGTTTTGCTATTAAACATGATATAAGAAGTTGTGTATTTTTTATCACTTTTAAATTTAGGCAACTCTAACCGAACGCTGATTGGTTCTTTCAAACCACCAATCTTTCTGCTGCACCAGCCAATCAGAAGTATAACCATATATATCATACCCTAGCCTGCGATCAGCATACTGCGTGATGTGAAAGCTTCTGTTATTCCTCCTCCTCCCCAGCACCACCTGTAGAGAACTGCAACAGGGTTCTACCATTTCTTTCAGGGCTTTGGCTTTGTTTGTTATTTTTGACTAAGCTGAACAAATTATTGTATTTGCTCAGCAACAGCAGCGTAGCAGATCACGTCTGCCAAAATCAAGCCTATGTGTATATTTCATGCCCCATGCCAATAAAGTGTGGTTGAAATGTGTCCACTCTGAGAGTTGTCATGACTGAATTACATGTAAAGGGTTAGTTCACACAAAATTGAAAATCATTAATTATTAAGTTTTTTTTTTATGAAATCCGAGAGCTCTCTGACCTCTCCATAGACAGCAATTTAATTAACACTTTCAAGGCCCAGAAAGGTAGGAAAGACATCGTTAAAAAAGTCCATGTGACTCCAGTGATTCAACCATTTTATGAAGTTATGAGAATACTGTTTTTGCGCAAAAAAATAACGACTTTATTCAACTATTTCTTCTAGTCTGTGTCAGTCTCCTACGCTGTTGACTTAGTAAAAACAGTCCATTGCTTACGATTTACGTCAGAGCTACGTCAGCTTACCATTGGCCGAAGCTGTTCAACTGAGCACCACGATATATGCGTGTGATGCCAACGTAAACTGCATAGAAGACTGACACAGACGAGAAGAAATCTTGTTGAATAAAGTCGTTATTTTGTTTGTTTTTTGCACTCAAAAAGTATTCTTATCGCTTAAAAAAACTATAAGGTTGAATCACTGGAGTCACATGGACTATTTTAACGATTTCTTTCCTACCTTTCTGGGCCTTGAAATTGTTATTTAAATTGCTATGGAGGGGTCAGCGAGCTCTCGGATTTCATCAAAAATATCAGAGTCAAAAATAAAAAATAAAAAAGTCTTACGGGTTTGGAACCATATGAGGATGAATAATTAATGACAGAATTTTCATTTTTGGGTGAACTAACACTTTAAATCTGGAAACTACCCTTAGAAAGATCTTCCTCTTTAAGAAAAAAAATTCTGTTTCTTTCTATACAGTTTTCTTGGCTATCTCTTTTGTTTTTTACAGGCACTTTGTATGTTATATATATATATATATATATATTTTATATATATATATATTTTTTTTTTATTGCACAATTGACAGTATACCACTGAATGTAGAGTAATTGCGTATTAAAAATTCTACCTCACAGTCTACTGTTGTAATTACAGTGGTGCAATACTCATGTACCATGGCTTACACTGTTTAACTCGAGCACCCCCATTATTTTCAGAAGCACCATCAGTAATTTTGGCCTGAGCATAGCATTGTAAGAGCAGCACTGCTCATGACATCTGATTGGGAAAGTGGGTCAAGCTTTCCACTAAAGAGCTTCTGGCCTCTTCCTCTGTAGCGGCTATCAAATTAAGCACGCTTTGTGCATGGCTGAGCAATGCTCAGAAAAAAATCCCCCCGTTTCCATTGCGCATCTCTGCACTGCATTCAATGTAGAAAAATGTATTGTAGAAGAGGGTCTTCCCTCACTGCAATGTGACTAAGGTTTTAGTTCCAATAAAGAATGACGTCTCTTATTCAAACCTACTGAGGCATGAACTGCATTAAATACAGGAAGGAGATATTAACAATGAAAAACATTAAAAAGAGACCAATTTAATCAATTTGTATTATATATAATGTCCTTGTAATTGTATATCATTTTACTGTTGGAACAGATATTATTTAGTATACTGAACTTCACAGGAAGAAACAAGAAGTTACTGTGATTGAAAACAAACTCACAACTACAGATTTTAAATGCTGGTTTTATGTTTAATAAACCCACTAATTAGTTAGAATTTCACAAAAACAGTCACAAGAAAACAAAATTATTTTCTCAAACGTGATCCATCCAAGAAATACAAAACATATCAAACATTTTCTTGAATGATAGCAGTTCTACATCTTGTCACTGTGTCTGTAGCATTCACTCAGTTTGATATCTTTTTTACAGTGTAAAATAATGGAAACGTCATAGAGTTCACAGATTCTGAATTTTTTTGTGGTCTACCTGCTATTGTTTAAGCACTGTCAAACACATATTACAGAGGAGGTTCTGGTATAAGACTGAAAACATTCTCTGATCAAAGAAAAGCCACACATGTATGCCATTTTCATACAAGGACATGTTGGTGTGGCAGTTACTAGAGATCGTTATCTTCTTTTAGCATCAACTTATTTAGTTGATTATTTTATGCTGCATAAATGTTGCATGGATAGCCAAAAATGACTTTAAGATTTAAATCAGATTCTGAATCACCCTAGTAAAGCCAAGAGCATGAATTGATATAGCTATTTTATGATGATGATAATCTGAGTAATGGCTGTACAGTTCCATTTGTTCTGATATTTTCAGTTCTTATTAAAGTCAATTCCGGCACAATGCCACCTCAACTATCTGTCACATACAAAGGCGCTGCAGATACCCATAGACAAGTCTCATGGTAATTACCCAGTAATTCAATTATCCTACATAAGCTTAGTTAAATGTACATATTGTTGTGCACACAGCAGTGTGGGAGAAATAAAGGACATCTAATTGACCAATTCTCCCAAGAGATAGCCACCCTTAACTCAAACATGTATTGCTCTTTTGTGTTTGTTTAATTAGGTGTAGTGACTAATTTAGGAACGTCCTCGAGAATCAAATCCAGCCATTTCCGAACAATGTCCAGCAAGCTTAAACAATAGTTGTAGTGATTCGTGAATTAATTATAATTTTGACCTACAGCTGGCCTAGAAAATAAAACTAGTTCCAAAGCGGCTACAGTAAAGGTGTTTTAAACCAACATCTGGCTCATTTTGTAATGCTATTTATAGTACGAGCAGTCAAAATTAAGTATAACCTCAACATTTTTGTGTCTGTTTTCAACCAAAATGAATGCAAAACTACATTAAGACATTAAGATGTAGGTTACATATTATCAATTTCCATTTTCTTTCTAATTGTGATATCATGATGAACATTGAAAACAAAACATCCTACTAAAACAACCTCAGAAAACCCCTAAATATAGAATCTTGAAAAGAGGCTTTACCTTTGGTGCTACTGGAAGCAGATGGCCACCACTTTCGACGTTTGCGATAAGATTAATAAAAACCGAACGACAGGCAAAGGGAAAATAATTTTTTCCCTATCCTCTTGGTTAACTCAGATTGAAAGGTGGCATCCAATTGGCTAGAAGATGGAGTCATGTGAACACAATGTCATAACACGTGACTTTGTGGCGAAACGGAATGATGACAAAACGCAGTTGGACTGGAGTGATTTTGGGGTTCGGTTGATCTTCGGACAGTGTTATGAAGTGCTGAAAGCAGGTCAGAAGACCATGGGCGCAGGGGCACAGGGGTTTCCCCTCCTGCGAGATTCGGATCTGTCCAATGAGACACCCTGGCGATTCAGCAAAAACAATTGGATGGCGCTCATCTGTGTCATCCGTGTTCTTTACCCTGAGGGTGTCCCGGTTATGATGATAGATATTTACTCATACAATGAGTAACATAAGTAAATCTCCTAATCACCCCCTGCCCCACATCACCAAACAAAGCACCAGTGTTTTTTAACCAAAGATGTTGAGTATAATAGCTACAAACTTCATGGTAACAATGACCACTTTCCTCAGTGATATTGATAGTATTGAGTATTTACATCTTTACATACAGCACACAGTTATTAATTATGGGGTCAGACTGTCATTTAATGCTATGTTGCTGCCCCAATACTCCACTTTCAATTGCTCAAGCCCTCCCAGAATTACAATGAGCTTTAGCATTCTCCTCCATGGATTAAGTGACCCAGAGCAAATCCATGGCAATGGCAGGACAGTTGTGAAGGGATTAAGCTCCAGTCATTATGACTGAAGTGCTTCGTTCAGACAGTCAGTGTACATATATTCTCTATTCTTGTACTTACATGGGACATTAGAGGGGGGTTATACATATATATAAAAAACACACACAAAATGTACTTTTCTGCCCTACTTTATTCTAATTGCTCCAAAACCAAGTCACTATAATATGTTCCTATGGGGTTTACTTAGCCTCCTTCTTAAAAACACACACTTATTACATAGAAAATATTGTCATGATAGAGTTTTGAAAAACTTTACAAATTGGTTGATCGTTGTTGCGACCATAACGAAGGGTTATACGCAGCCGGCCGACTATTGAATGGCCCCTGGGAAAATGACACAAATAGAGCATTAAATTTGTTCCACATTGAAACAGGCAATGCAGTGAAGCTCCAGATTGTTGTGAAGAGAAAGGCTGCCCAATCAAAGGAAATAAAGGTGATGTTCAGTCATCTTTGCTTTAAATTGTCGCACAATCACTTTCCAACTCCCTTCTTCTTTGGAGATATTGGATGCTAAGCCTGTACCTCGACTTAATGACAAGTCAGATATGCAGGACTTGGTCAGTGAAGTCAAAATAATTCTCTCTGCCAACTTAAAACTGGTCATCTAAGGTTTAAGATACATCATTTTCAATATCTCATGACCCCCTATTAATTATCATGTATTTAAATGAACAAAGTTTTATTGTGTGTGTTTGTGTGATTTGTAGGGGACATCAAGAATGCAACAGTTTTTGCTTTAACATTTGTGCTTTGATATAACACTTATGACTAAACCATGTGTAAGTTAATGTACAAAGTACAAAGAGTGCATTTTTTTTACACTATACCCCAGTTCTGATGCACAGTTTATTCAAAGGCAAACAATTTGGAAGAAAAAAAAAATTGAACACAGAAAATGTGTGCTAATAATGAAAGAAAAAAAACAGATAATGTGTGTGCATGCTAGTTATTTCCGCAATTGTGTCAATTATCAGCTTTTACACAGTCTCATTTCCTGCATGTTCAATTGATGTGGGTCTAAGTAAATGGGAAAACAAGGAGAAACTTGAGTTAATGTTGTATTTAAAATTATGTCAGTATAATTTAAATGTGAATTTTTGTTTATAAAATCGACTGTTTAATTAAAGTCAGAGATCGAAAAATGATCCTGTGGAAAAAAAAAAAAAAAAAGAAAACTTTACTTAAATTATAAATTCACCTCAGGGGAAAATAATTCAATTATTAAAGCAGCATAATATGACACCTTAAGGGTATTATTTAAAGGCATTCATGGAACAATATAAGGTTTGATACTTCCCAGGACCAGTTTGGAGGTATTAAACGTAATGAGTGCAGGACATGTCTCCATGGTACCTCTTTATCACAATACCCAGTCTGCATTGCCCCGAGCAAGGAGAACAGCCTCAATCATTGACAGGCCTTAGTTCACACATCATTTCAGTTATCTAATGGGCTCAGAGAGGCATGAAGGGCAGAGAAGCATCCTATAAGCAAACTCAATACACAGTGCAGGCCACTCTCCAAAGTGGTGTTACAGAGTCTATTGACTATATTCACTAATTAGCAAAACAGATTTTTTTTTCACTTATGAAACTGATGAGCATTGACTTGTAGTGATATAGGCATAACCATTCATAATAACCATTGCATAATGTTTGTTATAGTGATGTGATTTGGTTGTCAGTTGTTGTTGTTGTTTTTATTACTAATGTATGTTACTACTATTTGTTTCTTTTAAAAAAACATTATCTCATCATTAAAAGAGCCACTGATGCGGTTATGGCAATAAAAACAAGCAAACATAACCACTGTTGTGAAAAAAAAGAAAATGAGGACAGTCATATTCACAGGTTTGAGAAGCAGTGAATTATCAGGGTTCAGACATAGGTTGTTGCTTAAATTAACAGGGACGGGGATACATGTTTTATGGGTGGGCCCCCTCTCACCTGCACAGGACCAATGCTATAGGGTATGCATGTGACGTCACTGTCGGCCTGTGGCTATCCCCACTTAGTGGCAGCATTGCTTTCAGCGTGAATGCCGCGAAAAACACACAAAACGCATCTAACATTGGAAAGAGCATTGAGATTGACTGTACAAGATTTGACAAGAAATCTAAGGTATATTTTTACAGACTGCCAAAATACAGAAAAGAGAAGCAAATGGATCGCTGCAATTCACATTTCAGCTAGACTCCGGGCAGCAAAACGTGGATTTGCAGTTATCATGTGTCAATACACGTTCTTATGAAATGTGTATATATAGCACAAATTGTATTTATTGTGCGATTTATATGCAAAAATCTGTTTTTACGTGGATTTGATACGAATTGTCACCCCATTGGGTAGGTTTAGTGGTGTGGGGTATGTGCATATAACACTCTTGGGTAGGTTTAGTGGTGTTGGGTACGTGCATATAACATGTTATAAAGTGTGTATAATATGAACGGGAAAACTGCGTAACATATGCGTAAAACCTAATTTTGGCATTAAAATCGCACAATCAATACAATTCGTGCTATAGACACGCATTTAAATGATATCAGGCTGGCCAATATGTTGAATTTTGGGGTAAAATCATACCCTATATATTGTACTGTTTTATGTACTGACTACTCATCAAATAAATATTTACCATCTTATATTCTGCATAATTAAATGTTTTTAAATAAACACTGACAAAAACAATATGTTTACTATACTATATACGTTTAAGGGCTGGCCGATATATATAACATTGATATAAGTGATCACCCGGATTTAGACCTTCCTATATTGTATTTATATAAAGCTTTCACAGGCAAATTTGCTTTATGTATTTTCCCAGTCCAGCTGAGGGAGCGTGTTCCGGCGGGAAATTGATGTCAATGCATACCCTCTATAGTAGGGACTGCATGTTTCTGGTTGTTTAAAGTAATCAATCAACAGACATCTGAATAAAACTGAGGCGTTTTTTTCCTCCTTGTGTATATGCTCAGTATTCCCAGTTACGTTTACATTGAATAATTTAGCAGGCGCTTTTATCCAAAGCGACTTACAAATGAGGAGAAGAATAAAAGCAATCAAACCAAAGACAGGGTAAGACTTGAACAATTGGAGTGCTGTTCCTGAGATTCCCTACGCGTTATGCGGGTTGACACGGGGATCTGGTGGTTAGCTGTCAAAACCAGCAGACAGATCCAGCAAGATGAGTACTGAGGATTTGGAAGCTGTTCTTGCCAGTCTCAGAGCTTCAATAACCGATAGCAAGGCAGTCTCATTTGAGTGGGCGCTTTTGAAACCAGACTGGTTATTGTCCATGTGGGTTATTCTGTGTAAGAATGGTAGAGACTTGGTTGAACAAGACTTGTTTAAGTGTCTTAGCAATGACTGGAAGATACCGGTCTGTAGTGTTTTTTAAAAATGCTGGATTTAGGGTGGGTTTCATAAGCAGTGAGTTTGCTAAAATGCTGTGGGAAAGGTACCAGTTTAAAGAGAGTTGTTGATAAGTGAGTGCAAGTACAAGAAGGCTTGAAAGCGATGAGTAGCGATAGGATCAAGCGGACAAGCAGTAAGGTGATTGTGAATGATGATCTTCTAGACTTCTGCCTCTGAGAACAGAGAAAAGGAGGGGAGAATGTGTAGGTTTGCTATTAAGATGTGTGTGTCAGTTTGTGCTGTGGAAAACTGGCTTCTGATCAGGGCTGAACATTAACAGCTGCCAACATGCCAAATGCAGGATTTCAGCCGTGGCGTTTAACGCAGTCACTCTAGCTAATTTGGTGGAAGAATTTTATATGTAATATAGCCTATACCTTTTTAATCGTAGTCTGTTACGTCCAAAGACACATTTATTTTTGTCACAATTGCATTTTGTAATGTGGTATGATTTCTTTATGTTTCCTCTTTTAAAAAGGCATCTGAAATGAGAAACTAAGTGTAATTCTGTCACGGTCACTGGTTGCAGCACAAAGGAACATTGACAGGATCTAGATGCAGCAGCTGCTTTTATTAAACAAACTCAAATCTTGACAAAACACTTAAGACAGTGAACTGAAAGAAACTGAGCTTAAATACACTCACCTAAAGGATTTGTGGAATGCACATCCAGGGCACGAAGCTCCCGTTCCACCACATCCCAAAGATGCTCTATTGGGTTGAGATCTGGTGACTGTGGGGGCCATTTTAGTACAGTGAACTCATTGTCATGTTCAAGAAACCAATTTGAAATTATTCGAACTTTGTGACATGGTGCATTATCCTGCTGCTAGCCATCAGAGGATGGGTACATGGTGGTCATAAAAGCATGGACATGGTCAGAAACAATGCTCAGGTAGGCCGTGGCATTTAAACAATGCCCAATTGGGGCCTAAAGTGTGCCAAGAAAACATCCCCCACACCATTACACCACCACCACCAGCCTGCACAGTGGTAACAAGGCATGATGGATCCATGTTCTCATTCTGTTTACGCCAAATTCTGACTCTACCATCTGAATGTCTCAACAGAAATCGAGACTCATCAGACCAGGCAACATTTTTCCAGTCTTCAAGTGTCCAATTTTGGTGAGCTTGTGCAAATTGTAGCCTCTTTTTCCAATTTTGTAGTAGAGATGAGTGGTACCGGTGGTGTCTTCTGCTGTTGTAGCCAATCCGCCCCAAGGTTGTGCGTGTTGTGGCTTCACAAATGCTTTGCTGCATACCTCGGTTGTAACGAGTGGTTATTTCAGTCAAAGTTGCTCTTCTATCAGCTTGAATCAGTCGGCCCATTCTCCTCTGACCTCTAGCATCAACAAGGCATTTTCGCCCACAGGACTGCCGCATACTGGATGTTTTTCCGTTTTTACACCTTTCTTTGTAAACCCTAGAAATGGTTGTGCGTGAAAATCCCAGTAACTGAGCAGATTGTGAAATACTCAGACCGGCCCGTCTGGCACCAACAACCATGCCACGCTCAAAATTGCTTAAATCACCTGTCTTTCCCATTCGGACATTCAGTTTGGAGTTCAGGAGATTGTCTTGACCAGGACCACACCCCTAAATGCATTGAAGCAACTGCCATGTGATTGGTTGATTAGATAATTGCATTAATGAGAAATTAAACAGATGTTCCTAATAATCCTTTAGGTGAGTGTACATGAGCAAGCCAATCAAAGAAACGTGAAACACCTGTGACACCTTAATCAAACCATTAGTAATCTAGACAACCAATAAGGAACAGAAGCATTGGAAATTGGATCAAACTAGGGCGTACACACCGACACGTGTTTAGCAGTATACATAAACATTTTGTATCATATCAGCATTTCATCCAGACGAATCCGGCGTTTTGGGTGCCTGAAACCATACATTTTTTAAACCAGGTCCCAGAGTGGATAAATCTGAAAACAACACCCTTGCATCTTAGTGTGTACAGCCAATCCGTTTATTTTGTGAATATACACAAATTTAGTGATGTCATCACCCCACTTCTTGACCCTAGTCAGTCACTGCATGCGCATGTGCCAAGTCTTCGTCTCCGTTTTTAGTGTATCTCTGTGGCAGAATTACAGTGCCACATACTGGTCTGGCATGAATACTACATTGTTTTGAGTCGGTTTTGTGTGTATGCAGATATTTCTTGAGACAACGCTGTGTTTATGGTATTTTTTTAGAACAAGGAAAAAAACAGATTGGATAGGGAAAGCTCTGGCTTCGTGTGGATGTGGCCTATATCTGTGTGCACACAAAACCACTGAAACCAACTCAAAATGATGTAGTATACAGTGGGTACGGAAAGTATTCAGACGCCCTTAAATTTTTCACTCTTTGTTATATTGCAGCCATTTGCTAAAATCATTTAAGTGCATCATTTAATATCCTCAGTGCAAGACACATGAAAGCCTGCATGGAGTTTGCTATTATGGTGAGAAATAAGATTCTCTGGTCTGATGAGACCAAGATAGAACTTTTTGGCCTTAATTCTAAGCGGTATGTGTGGAGAAAACCAGGCACTGCTCATCACCTGTCCAATACACTGCCCTACAAAGGCAAAAGACCTTAACTCGCTAGAGTGTGGAACTGAGAAAAAAAAGTTTTTTAGTTGTCCAGCCAAATTAATAGGTAGGACACTGGAAATCTGGCATTTAGATGTTTTAGTAATGAAAGCTATCTATATAATTTTTTGTTTAGCTTTTTTTAACCCCTATTTTGAAGTTACTGTCTCTGCCTTTGTATTGTCTGCAAAATTTGAGGAGTCATGCCAAGGCAAAAGGCAGTAACTTCCACTTTATCAATATTTGGTTGCTGATCACCATTTACAAAATCATGATAGTAACACCTGTATAAAATCTATAGTGATCATGACATTTATTTTGGATGATTTATAATTACTTATAGACATCTTCGTATTACTATCATGTGCGTCGGTTGCATTCTGATGGCATTATTAATACAGACATGACACAATACCTCTAGTAAAGGATATCTTCAATTGGTGTGCAGAAATACAAGATAAGTATATTTCTAATGAGTAAACATATTCATTTAATGATGGAATGCAAAGATATAACAGATAGAACAAAGACAGAACAAACCATACAAATTTAAAATGCATGGGATTGGAATAAGAGATAACAAATAGTGCCAATGGTTAATCAAGGATTAAGTTTGGCGCTCTAATGACAGCACTGACTGGATTGGCCAGTCACAGGCTACAACAGAGTAATTATTTATTGCAATGTTTTTAATGATTTTATCTAGGACAAAAGGATACAATAGGCTAGCTTTATTGCTTTTACATCGATTTGAATGAAAATCGCCCAAAAGGACGACTTTTGGATTGATGTGAACACCAAGTAGGAATAATGCTTGTGGATTGTTGTGGATTAAACTTCTCAGATGAAGTTCATTGCCATGGATGTTATCGGGTTTACAAGAAAAGGTAGGATATAGACTTATTTGCGAACTGTTAATAGGCTACTGATTTTATGTGTGATCGCACGCTGTCACGGCATTCGAGTAACTACACACTCGTGCAACTAGTGGGCAGCCCCAGAATGTCTGACAGGCTGAGTGAATATTCTGCATTATGAAAAGATGTATGACAGTAACACAGGCTACACCGTGATTTAAACATGGCAAACTTTAATGGACAGTAAAACAAAGGCGGAATACCGTAACTGCAGGTCGGCAGAATTTTGTTGCATGACTAAAGGAGGTCTTAAATGTCCCAAAAATATCAATTACTCATTTTCGACCAAAAACGAAGTTATGGCCTTTTGCCTTTGTACGGCAGTACAGTCCCAACAGTGAAGCTTGGTGGTGGCAGCATCATGCTGTGGAGGTGTTTTTCAGCTGCAGGGACAGGGCGACTAGTTGCAATCGAGGGAAAGATAAATGTGGCCAAGTACAGGGATATCCTGGACGAAAACCTTCTCCAGAGTGCTCAAGACCTCAGCTTGGGCCGAAGGTTCACCTTCCAACAAGACAATGACCCCAAGCACACAGCTAAAATAACGAAGGAGTGGCTTCACAACAACTCCGTGACTGTTCTTGAATGGCCCAGCCAGAGCCTTGACTTGAACACAATTGAGCATCTCTGGAGAGACCTGTAAAATGGCTGTCCTCCAACGTTTACCATCCAACCTGACAGAACTGGAGAGGATCTGCAAGGATGAATGGCAGAGGATCCCCAAATCCAGGTGTGAAAAACTTGTTACATCTTTCCCAAAAAGACACATGGCTGTATTAGATCAAAAGGGTGCTTCTACTAAATACTGAGCAAAGGGTCTGAATACTTAGCATGTGATATTTCAGTTTTTTTTTTTTTTTAATAAATCTGCAAAAATGTCAACAATTCTGTGTTTTTCTGTCAATATGGGGTGCTGTGTGTACATTAATGAGAAAAAAATGAACTTAAATGATTTTAGCAAATGGCTGCAATTTATAAAAGAGTGAAAAATGTAAGGGGGTCTGAATACTTTCCGTACCCACTGTACATGCCAGACCAGTATGTCGAGATGTGGGGTGATGACATCATTTCACAAAATATACAGATTGGCTGCACACATGAAAATGCTAGGGTTCAGATTTACATACTCTGGGACCTGGTTTAAAAAAATAGCAGCTTCAGGCTCCCAAAACGCCGGATCCATCTGGATGAAATGCTGTTACAATACAAAATATTTACGTACACAACTAAATGTGTCTCCATGTATACAGGGTCTAAACAGGCAAACAGAAACTGAACTAAATAGCAAACTGAAGAATTAACAAAGAAACACCGACATGCAAAAAAATAAAAAAATAAAATCTAATTATGACAATATTGTGTTGTAAAAAATATAGATTTTTTGATACTGAAATATCTGAAACCCTTCCAATACTTATTTTACACAGAAAAGATACACGATACCAGCTGCAGTTTCTGTGGTATCACAGTATGTTATTGTACTATACATGCAATAAAAGCATGATGTATCAGATATGTGCCAGGCAAATGCTGGTGCAAAGGAGATGCATGACAGAGAAATCACAGGCAGCACTTTTAATTAAACAAGGAGTATATACTCAAGGACACATTAACATCACTTAGCACGAGACGAGAAATGATAAAAGACTGAACATAACAGGGAGTGTATACATACACACAGGGTTAACAAGGGAACTGAATGATAGACAGGTGAAAGTAATCATTAACTAACTAGGACACGCTAAAGACTAAACTGAAAGGGTAAACATGAAACCAAGCCATAATAACAAAAACACAACTAAACAAGACATAACCATAATAATATGACACTCAACAAAAAACACATTATGCAAAATGTTTGTTCAATAATCTGTTCCAATATGAATGAAATATATTTTACTAACTATTTTTATATGTTAAGTTTTACAGGGTTACACTATTTCAAATCATAATAAATTACCTAACTAAAATGTGGAATCATTTTTACAGGTTTTATTATTATTATTTTTTTTTAACATTTCAACACCAAAATATGTGCAGAAGGGGGCTACGAGTTAATGCACCATTGCACTAACGTTGGATAATCATGTGTCCATCTCAACAGCCAGAGGCTGCAGTTTCTTTATTCTCAGAGGAACAAAAGGCAACAGCTTGAGTCTGTCTCTCACATAAAGCTTTTGCACCCCTGACCTGGACCATAATGCATCTGCACAGTACAAAATCATGACATGATGCTGATGTCAATAAGATTAATAAATTCCATGTGATTTATATTCTTGAATATCACAAACTGGAATATCAGTAGAATATCATCCTCTGGTTTTAGGAAATAGTTAATTCAACTTTAGAACTTTTGAGTAAAGGCAACATGAAATTGTTCTGTGTCACCTAAATGAAGTCACCAGACTCCCTTATAAATAACAACCTATCAATAGGCTTGTTTGAGATGCCAAACACCTTGAACACATTTGAGGGGAATTTCAAGTAGAAACATTCCAAGTTCTCGCTGTGGAGCAGCAGTCTACAAGCAACTATTGTGTTCTTTACTGTTGATGAAGTGTTCTGTATGTATGTAATATTTCTGCTTTTACATAAAGATTAACTATTATTCCAATGCATATTGTTAAATTCCTCCAAAATCCCCTCCCCATGTTCCTATCCATTTGTAGATATGATAAAGTGATTTCTGTAATATTAATACAATCACAAACTTCTACTCAGAAAATCGAAAAGTGAAAACATTTAAAAAATGAAACCATAGTTACATAGATTATCATCTAACATCACTAAATTTCAGAGGTCCAACCTCATATTAAGTCGGCATGACATGGAAGTTACGATATCAGGCATAACATTTTGACAACCTAATATTGTGTTGGTCCCCCTTTTGCTGGAAAAATAGCCCTGACCCGTCGAGGCATGGACTCCACTAGACCCCTGAAGGTGTGCTGTGGTATCTGGCACCAAGGTGTTAGCAGCAGATCCTTAAAGTTGTGAGGTGGGGCCTCCATGGATAGGACTTGTTTGTTCAGCACATCCCACAGATGCTTGATTGGATTGAGATCTGGGGAATTTGGAGGCCAAGTCAACACCTTAAACTTGTTGTGCTCCTCAAACCATTCCTGAACCATTTTTGCTTTGTGGTAGGTCACATTTTCTTAGTGAAAGAGGCCACAACCACCATGGAATACCATTTTCATTAAAGGGAGTATGGTCTGCAACAATGCTTATAGGTAGATGGTACGTGTCAAAATAACATCCATATGGATGGCAGGACCCAAGGTTTCCCAGCAGAACATTAATGTCATCACACTGCCTCCGCCGGCTTGCCTTCTTCCCATATTGCATCCAGGTGCCATGTGTTCCACAGGTAAGCTTGAGTTACAGTAGCTTGTCTGTTTGATCGGACACCATGCAGCCTTCGCTTCCCACGTGCATCAATGACCCTTGGTCGCCCATGACCCTGTCGCCAGTTCACCACTGTTTCTTCCTTGGACCACTTTTGATAGATTCTGACCACTGCTGACTGGGAACACCCCACAAGTAGTGATGTTACGTCTGACACAGACGTTCTGAAGCTTGCTTCAAACTCGAACGGTCCTTTCAATGAACCACTGCTTCGGAGCTTGTATCACTATGTCACTAGTCACGTGAAAATGACTTCTGAAGCAAACACACTGGTTCATTCCTGTAGTGAACCACCTGACTGCTTTGACAGCCCAATCCAGTGTTGACATATTAGAAACCTGGCGGTTGTATTTCTTCTTCTTCTTTTTTTTAAAATGTATTAATAATTAGAGAACATTTGAACAAAAAAAACATGCATCAAAGACAGAAACTTTAAAAACCCTCTGCTACAATATACAAGTACAACGAGTTACACAAGCGCATCCTTTTCAACTTACAAAAATATCAGTCCCACCAGTTAACAAGTTAAAGAGTTCTGCTTCCCACAGCTAAACAAGATAAAGCTTTCACACATGATACTGCCCTGCTAAAAAAAAAAGTATAGAAACCATTACAGAAATTCTATTGGATTTAATGGTTTTTATGGGAATTTTATAGGTTGTAATGGGAATTATAGTGGTCTCTATTGATATGAGTTGGGTTCTATTGGTGGGGGCAAATCTTAATGGAATATGTCCCAAACACACTAAAAAGAATTCTGTAGTGGTTTAAATGGTAAAAGCCAATGGTTCTGGTATTTTAATAGAAACCAAGAGAATTTCTGTGATGGTTTCCAACTTTTTTAAGCTGGTCTGATCTGTCCTTGTCTAAAGAAATAATTACACACACACACATCATGCTTAAAGTTTTATTATCAAGGTGAACTCATGAAATTCATCAGTATCTGTAAAAATCACCTACATAAATGAGTTTCACAGCACTTACACTGTTTCAGCTTTGATCGCCTCTGTAAACACGTAATAAACGTGGCGTTAACATAAAAGCCTACATGCATTTTATGGTTAGGTCAGCTTTGTTGCATTACAGTTACTTCACCATGAGATGGTGCTGCAATTTCTATCTGAATGAAGCTTTGAGTAATGAACCATTTTCGACACAATTGTATCAGAAAACAAAAATGCTTCGAAACGCTTCATTTGGCCATCACTACCCACAAGAGCTGCAGTTTTGGAGATGTTCTGACCCAGTTGTCAAGCTATCACAATTTGGCCCTTGTCCAACTCGCTCAAATCCTTACGCTTGCCCATTTTTCCTGCTTCTAACACATCCAACACATTCAAAAATTTGAGGACAAAATGTTCACTCGCTGCTTAATATATCTCACCCTCTAACAGGTGCCGTGATGAAGAGATAATCAGTCTGATTAACTTCTCCTGGTCATAATGTTATGCCTGATCAGAGTATATCTGAGTGAAACAGCTTCTTAAACAAGAAAAAAAAGGTGGACGGGACTTTATTATTTTTATAGAGAATTGATTGAATAGTTGTCATTTGCTATTGCTGTGATCTCATGTGACCGGTTGTCCTACCATCGTGAGGGTGAACATGTCAGAAAAGAGAAGATATCAGATGTCGCTGCAAGTGGGAGGGGAAGTTATTTTGTTTAAAAATTATGAGGGCAAATGATTGTTTAAAAAAGTATGTGCTTGGATAATTCCTTTATAAAAAAATACTGCAGAGTATTCCATAATAAATAAGAATGAACAATTTGATTTCATGCTGACTATAAGTGTCTTTAAATGTATTAACATTTAAATGAATCATTTAATACAATGCACTTATGGAGTATACATGTTTTTACATTGTACTTATATTTAAAAACAAAAATATATGAATGTGATTAGCACCTGTAATTCATTTCTGTAATATTATTACATCTATAATTACACTGTTGACGACTCCGCACATTAATCCACCCTTAAACCTAACCATACCACCAAACCTGTTTCTAACCTTACCCATATTCCACCTTATTAGCAGCAAAAGTGTTTAACACCACAACATGAACACAATCTAGAATAAATTTGTCACAGTTATGTTACGTTAAATGGATTTTCATGGACTTTAGTTTGTTTTCATTCGTTTTCTGAAATCCTTTGTCTAGTTTTCCCGCCACTCTTTAGTCGTCATGGAGATTCATTTAATTATCACAGGTGTTTGCCATTATTTCCTCATTTGCCTTACTAAAGTTCATGTGTTCTCAGTGGGTGCATCTCAATCAGCTCCCTAGTTCAGTAGTCAGGGCACTGATCAGGACGTAAGTCAATGGGCTGACTCCCTGATCAGTGCCCTGACTACTGAACTAGGGAGCTGATTGAGAAGCACCCAGTGTTTTCAGGTCTTGTTAATATTATGGTGTGTTTGCTAGCATGCTACTTTTCCTGTGGGTTTCATTAAAGACTTGGATTGAAATAAATATTTCTTATCATCATCATCTTCCTTCCTGCAATGTGGTGTGATAACAATGTACCTGATTTTTTTTTTTAATGGAAGTGCATAGTAGTTAAAGACACCAAATATGTGTGTGTGATGTAACCATATTGGTCATATGTTTTTTCTTGTTGTTTTTTTTTGTCAGTGATAACATATTACCACTTACTATATTAAAAGCCAGGTTATTTTGAATTACCATCTAGCTAAATGAACCTTTCAGAGAGAGCACAGTTTAGAGATGTGCACAATAAACTTGCTTGCCACTTGAACTTGAGAAGTGATGTGACTGCTAATGCAGGATTTATGTTATTTGGAAAAGAAAGAGAGTGATGAATGGAAGCTTCTTACATCATTTAATAATGTTGTAAAAAAAATGTCTGAGAAAAAGAAAATGCAAATAAGTAACTTCAAAATAAAACATGTTTGATTATGCCTTTGTTCACAAGTCCTTTTTTTCTATGATAAACACAGACTAACTTTAATGGACCTTCTCACTTTTGTTTTATTATTATTTAAGCATTTTTCACTTTCGTACACATGCAAGTAACTTAAGTATCAAACATTTATTGAGAGAGAGAGAGAGAGAGAGAGAGAGAGAGAGAGAGAGAGAGAGAGAGAGAGAGAGACAATTGGCCTAATATAAATAATCAGAAGAGCATGGGTGCATATTACAGATATCAAATAAATACTTTGTAAATCTCCTAAATGTGTTATGTCTTGATAGCCTACTTATTCAGAGAGTTAATTTACATTTAGTCTTACCTCAGTCGATTAGTAAACACATTCTCACTCGCTTGGAGCGCCCTCCTTTGGCAAAGCATCGTAATACATTACACAGCTGCATAATCCTCTTCAAAATTCATGTTTGATGAATAACTGCATATAATTTATGTTGTGGATAAACGTTAAAGAATACGAAATTCCGTACCCAAGGCAAATTAGCCATCCGAATTAGCCGATACAATTTTATATCATGATTGAACAGCTCTGTTTTGACTCATTTTTGATAAGACTAACAAAAAGGCATTTAGGTAGAATTAAAATTGTGCTTCAGAATAAAACTCTTCAGAGACAGAAACGATGCAGTCATCCATTCAGTGAGTTAATCTGATTCATTCAGAACAAATCATTTAGACCAGTTTTGCGAAATGTTCAATGAATGAAGCGTTCATTAAAAAGATCCGACTCAAAGTATGATTCGTTTAAGATAAACATCCGGTGCGCATGCGCAGACAGTCTGGGTCAATGGGCGCGCGACTGCATGCATGTGTCTCGTGGATATTAGACTGAACGTTTCTGAAGTTACATAATTGGTACGTGTGGTCATCATGTTCTGATGGGTTAAAGTCTGTCGGGTTCTGCCTTTAAATAACTTGGACTATACTATTTTCAGTCGCATAGATTATTAGTCCACAGTCAGCCTCAGCACGAAATGATTTAAACAGGCAAGTTTAATGGTGCCTCTCGTGCTCTCGGAATTATTGTAAATAACGTTACGAGTTTCCCAGGTGAAAATTGCACAAGTACGCCTTCCTATGCGATGAGCTTTTAATCACGATTTTTAGAAGTGGGATTTATCAAATTTCCAGTAGCACTTGAAGGCAGCATAACGCGAATCAGGTCGATCCATGCTTGAACAGTGGGATTATGTGCAAACAACATCATGTTTACAGTAAGTTAATTTGCATGATTAAAGCCAAGAACTCATGTCTGGAAATTCTTTTGACTGAAACATTATTCTAACTGTTCATGCTGTTCTCTAGAGACATATATATTTGGTATATTAAGTTAGTATATTATAGTATAAGTTTATATACTAGTAAAAGCTAATGTATTGTTTAAGTTATTAAAAACCCAAGAACAAGAAAGAAAGTCACCGAATAATCTAAAAAAAAAAATATGTATTATATATTTCATTATAAATATAAAACCAACAATTTTCTTTGTTCTTCTTTACTGAATCACAATGTGCCATCCAGTTAGGTAGAACTTTTCAATCATTGACGGTGCTAGAAACTGGGCAAAGGTGAATGCTTGCTCACAGAAAATGTCAGCTTGTAGCTGTTTAACTCATTGCTGTATCATTATGAAAGTGTCCTCAGTACTATTTAACACGTCGCATTTAGGATTTCCTGGCTAGTGCAGCTTGGTTGTTATGGTTCTGCAAGCTCTGTTTAACTGTTAAGCCTTCAGCTATTAACTTTAAGGATCAACATTCCTTCTGCATTTTTTTTAAACATCCTTTAAATAATTCAGCTTTACAGCATCAGTAGTATTGCTGTAACATGGTTGAAGTGAGCAATGAAAGTCCAGAGGATAGTAAGGATGAAATGAGGACTGGTGGCAATGGACACACTGTGGAAAATGTGGCTCCAGAGTCAGTCATTCTTGAGTCCAAGGAAGACCTGGAAACCCAAGCGCAGAAGACCAGATCCTGGATATGGTCCATTGTTTACCTTTGTTTCTATGGATTCATGGTGCAGCTGAAGCCCGGAGAGCCGTTTATCACACCATACCTGCTCAGTACAGAGAAGAACTTCACCAGAGAACAGGTGTGGTGCTATTCTAATTTTATTCTAATCTTATTCTGGTTTCTGAAAAACAAAAACATTTAAAATATTAAATTGTTTGAGTGACTTTATTCAATCTGATAAAACTTTTTTTTTTATCAGGTTGTTTTCAATTTTGTACACACTGAAACTTGAAAAACTGTTTACATACCACAGTACTACAGTATGTATTTATTTTGTTGGCAATTTGTATTGCTAGTCAATACACAGTCATGATTGTGTAACTTGGTCTTAAAACTCTGGCACAGCTGCTGTGTTCTGAAAAGCCATGAGAATGTGGTCAGAGTTCACATTCCTCCAAAGTGGGTCAGATTTGCTTTGAGGAAGGACTGAACCCTTCCAGGCTCATTACAGTTATTAACCATACAATTATCTTTTATAAACACTTCTGTTAACAATTTACAATAAGGTCTCATTTGTTAACATTAGTTAATGCACTAACTAACATGAACTAACCATTTGTTAATAACATTAGTTCATAAAAATACAGCTGTTCATTGTTTGTCCGTGTTATTTCACAGTGCATTAACTATTGTTAACAAATACAACATTATTTGATTTGAATATGTATTAATAAATGCTGAACTTTACATGAACAAAAATAAATAAATGCTTTAGAAGTTTTGTCCATTCTTAGTTAATGTTAACTAGTGTAGTTAACTAATGAAACATTATTGTAAAGTGATACCACACTTCTAAATCCTGAATTACAAAATGAATTTGCCCACACTATACTACTGAACTTATAAGACTCTAGCTAATTATTTTCTTAACATTCAGTTAGAATGCCATTGTTTTGGCAAAAGCCATAAAATTAGTCAACCACATGCCGAGCATATCTGTAGGGTAATTTTCCTCTGCAAAATAGACCAAGTGGCAGTTTTTATTTGTTTATAGCCTAGTATCTGTGACATGGATTAAGTTACTTCTGTTTAGCCTAATTTACCTCTTTCACACGTTTTAAAAGGAAACCTAAAAACTGTTACATTCATATGTCATACTTATGTGTCTGAAAATGGGAAATTGCTCAGTAAATATTTAGCCTGCCGTTTTGAAGTTTTGCCACAACTTAGCAGTCATTAGCCATGTCAGCGAACTTTGTAACTTAATCGAGTTTAATACAACCAAACTAGAAGTACGCAATGGATGATGTTAAATTTATGCTGTATAATTTTAATAGTGGCATGCAATAAATTTAACCATAATGAAAAGGCTCCATAATGTGAATCATTTTATTTTTATATGAAATACTAATTTTATTCAATACAAAACATCCTCAAACAATAGACAAATCTCTAGATTATAAACGGTGGCCTTTAACAGTTATATAGGCCCTGTCCCAAATGGCACACTTCATATGCACGTACAGTCTTGTGGAATGTACAATGGCTACCGCAGTGGACTTCTTCCTGACAGTCAAAGCTGCATTATGTCACGAAAGTGTGGACTCTTAGGAAGACCGCTTGTTTGGGGTGTTTAGGGTGCCATATGTGACAGGGCCAAAGTAGCACTTATTTATGAAACTGCTGACTTTTAGGAATACTGCTAGTGTTTAGGGTGCCATTTGGGACGGGGACATACTGTTACATATCTCTACATACATAATTAATTTGTTACATTTATATAGAGCTTTTCAAGGCTCTCAAAGCGCTTTACATATAGAAGGGGGGAATCTCCTCAACCACCACCAATGTGCAGCATCCACCTGGATGATGCGACGGCAGCCATATTGCGCCAGAACGCCCACCACACACCAGCTGATTGGTGGAGAGGAGACCGAGTGATGAAACCAATTGTATATATATATATATGGGGATGAGTAGGAGGCCATGATGGACAGGGGCCAATGGGCAAATTTGTCCAGGATGCTGGGGTTACACCCCTACTCTTTATCGAAGGACATCCTGGGATTTTTTTTAATGACCACAGAGAGTCAGGACCTCGGTTTTAACGTCTCATCCGAAGGACGGTGCTCTTTGTAAGACCAGGGGCAAGGCCAGAAATGTTCAGACGTGTGTGCCTTCATAAAACAGGGTGGGCAAATCGTATTGAGTATGAAAACAGCATGCCAAATTATCAGAAATAAACTCAGCACAGTTTAAAGTTAGAAAAGCGCAAATAAGAAATAACCTACATGAATGACAGTATATATGATCATTGGTCACACACTTGCATGTATCACCATATTATTAAATTTTTTACCAAAATCAAGCGCAAATGGAGTTTTGAGGTTTTTGAACTGCACATTTCTGAAAATGAATGTCAGAGATGCTCGCTTTTTCTGTCATTAATAGTAAAGCAGTAAGTGTTATAAAGTTATATGTATAAAGGTTATAAAGTTTAATGTAGCTATGCGGGCAATCCCCCCCGACATTTGGCCAAAATCTCATGTTATTAAAGATGAAGTTTAACTGTCCACGTGATTTAGCAAATCAAGGGAACAAATTAATGAATTGTGCGCATGATTTAGCCTACTAGTTTTTTCTTCCATGTCATGTGCGGGGCTCCGTACAATTGACCATGGAAAACTGCATTTAATCATTCTTTTAACTAAATAAACAAAGTTATAGTGTGATAAGACGTTATTATAATTATTATTGCTTATTAAATTATTTCCTATATCTTTTAGGAAAATTACCAACTATATTTGGGTGGGCCACAATTCAAAGTGCCGATCTCACCCATAGCGTCGCCACTGCATAAGACCGCACACCGTGAACACGGACCATTTTTGGGGATTTCCGCCTGGATTTGGCCTACCCAAATTGAAAAGCTTCTCATACCCATATACACAATTTTGGTGTCATTTTACAGGAAACCCTTTGAAGTTACATAGAATACTGCTAAAAGTGACAAACATGTTGTCTAAGCTGTAATAATAAGCTTCAATGTCAAAGGGTACCACATATGAGGTCCGAGCTCCTCCCCAGACATTTAGAATTTAAAGTTTATACTTGATGACATCATTCCGGATCATTTCCTTATCAGGGTCCTTGGAGTTAACTTATGAGACTTAGTTGGAGTCTTAAATGGCATATTGTCACACAAATAGTTAACCCTGAGTCATTCTAAACCCTTGATTAATGGAATCCTTGGCTGTGTTGTTTCACACTGCTCATACTTTATCTGGGTTTAATAATTGGGTATTCATAAAATGGGGTATCCATTAATTGGGTATTCATAATCTGATGTTTCACGGTGTATATTCCTGGTGGTGGAGGTAAGTAAGCGCATAGTCTATTATGTTATTATGGATGTTACATACGAATATTACAATTATCCCTGCTTTCCCTGTACCCCATATCAGATATAACAATGACTTTGTGTTTTTCTTAGGTTACCAATGAAATCAACCCAGTCCTCTCATATTCCTATATGGTTGTGCTGGTGCCTGTGTTTCTGCTGACAGATTACCTACGGTACAAACCTGTGCTGATCCTCCAGAGCTTAAGTCATGTTTCCATTTGGCTCTTGCTGCTTTTGGGCGACTCGTTGCTGGAGATGCAGTTTATGGAGTTCTTTTATGGCATCACCATGGCTGCCCGTGTGGCGTACTCCTCCTACATATTCTCGCTAGTACCAGCGACCGTTTACCAACGTGTAGCCAGCTACTCTCGCTCATCTGTGCTCATGGGAGTCTTCACAAGCTCTGTGCTGGGTCAGATGTGTGTGTCACTAGGGGAAGTATCATACATGACGTTAAGCGCTGTCTCTCTGGGATTTGTCACTTTTGGGCTACTCTTGTCCTTCTGCTTGCCATGGCCCAAGCGTAGCCTGTTTTTCAACAAAGCCCGTTTAGAGGAGGAGAGAAAGGAAGCAGCTCAATCGGAATTGGCCAGAATGAAGCCTGAGGAGAAGGATGGCAGAGCACTGGGCAGTAACCACAAATCCCTTTCTTTGGCAAATTCAGTGTTTATTCAGATGCTGAAGGAGTTAAAGAATGTTGTGAAAGTACCTAATTTAAGACTTTGGAGCTTGTGGTGGGTGTTCAACTCAACTGGTTACTATTTAGTTGTGTTTTATGTGCACATCCTATGGAATGAAGTCTACCCTGCCGCAGAAAACAAGCATGTCTACAATGGAGCAGTTGAGGCTGCCTCTACATTATTAGGTAAGATGGATTATATCTTGTTGTATTTGCTTTATTTGTTAAAACTCAACCACAGAATCAGTTTTTAGTAAGTACCATCCACTCTGATTTAAAGGGATAGTTCACCCAAAAATGAAAATTGTCATTTACTCACCCTGAAGTTGTTCCAAACATGTATGGATTTCTTTCTTTGGCTGAACACAAGAAGGTATTTTGAAGAATGTAAGTAACCAAACAGTTGATGGGTGGGTTTTTGGGTGAAATATCCCTTTAATTCACATACTTACGGCAATGCTCATAAATACAAATATATCACTATAAAACAAATTTATAGGGATAGCAATAAAGTATGGCAAAGATTAAAGTGCCTCTATTATAGATTTTTGTAGTGTGTAACATAGTTATATGTGAATGAAAACATCCTGCAAAGTTTTAAATCTGAAAGTGCACCGTATATAAAGTTATTGTTTCTCAAAAGTAAGCGTCGCCTCTGAGTCAATTAAACAAATAATTTTTCAAATGAATTGCAAGCAGCTTCGTTTTGACGTGAAGATGAAACATTAGCATATTACCAGACACCAGGGAAATTTTGAACCACCTCAAACACTGCAGCGGATACTGGATAGCATCATGTTGAGAAGATGCTGTGCTCTACAATGCGTTTATTTAGTTTCATATTGTGTTGGTATGGCTAACTCGCGTTATTACTATCTTACTGAATTACTACTGTAAATCAGCTGTGGGCTGCAGTATTGCCTAAAACTGTCTATTAAAGCAGATTGAATGTCATTCTTACTACGTTGAGTAAAGATTGCAAACTTTAATGTTACATCAGTCATTCACGTTAGTGCTCCCCGTATGCGTTGTATTGATACAGTTCCCGCATGTGCACCGCAATACACGCACAAAAGTCCTGCTCAAGGTTCGGGTTGAGTTACTAGTTCTTCCAATGTTTCGTCATCGATTCGGATTCGCGCTGGGTTTTATGTAAAAGACGTCATTGTGCACACTGTAAAGACAGTAACAACCTTTTAAGCTTTAGGAAGCCTCCGGACAGAGCTGGAGTTCAGTGATGGTAATGGGTGTGTGTTTCTGAAATATGCGCTGTATGCCGTAGATCATGTCACCATTATTTATAAAGTGCTTTTTACAATGCCAGTTGTTTCAAAGCAGCTTCAAAGTGTTACGCAGGAAAATAATGCAACAGAATTTGATTCGGCTGTACAACCGCTCTGGAGAAAACAATGATGCCATCCAGCTAATTTCAATTATCATATACTGTCAATGTGGGCAGCTCAGTAATATAGTTGAACATTTAGAGTCCCCAACTGAGCAAGCCAAGCCAAAGGCGACAGAGGCAAGGAACCAAAATTCCTTCAATGGTCAGAATGGAGAAAAAGCCTTGGGAGAAACCAGGCTCAGTCGGGGTGCCAGTTCTCCTCTGGCCAACAAACACACTGCGTACGATTATGATTCTGGCAACATTACAGGTCAGAAGTCATATTAGATCGAAAGATATTCGACAGATTATTCGAAAGATCAGAGCCGTCATGCCGGAGACGGGTTTAATTAGGAATAAGATGTCATGTCGATGCGGCATTTACAGGGGGGGAGTTTAATTGACGTGGTCTATTGATGTTGGTCATGTCTAGGCGCAGGTGTTATGGGAAGTGCTCACGGTTCCAGCTGACCTAGTTAATGCAGCCTAACAATCATTTAACTGATTTGAATAATATAAATTGATAATGTCCTGTGTATGCCATAGTAAAGAGACGTGTTTTTAGTCTATATTTAAACTGACAGAGTGTCTGCTTCCCAAACAATGCTAGGAAGACTGTTCCTGAGTTTAGGTGCTAAATTGGAAACGAATCTTCCCCCTTCAGTTGATTTTGATATTCTAGGTATTATCAACTGGCCAGAAGTTTGAGACAGCAATTGACATGATGGAATATAATGCGTTTAGAGCCTGCTCAAGTACTGTGGAGCTAAACCATTTAGTGCTTTGTAAATAATTAACAAGATTTTAAAATGTAAGCGATGTTTAATAGGGAGCCAGTGCAGTGTTGACAGAACTGGACTAATATGGTCATACTTCCTGGTTCTAGTAAGAACTCGAGCTGCGTTTTGGACCAGCTGCAGTTTATTTAAGCGAGCAGGGCAACCACCCAGTAGAGCATTACAATAATCTAGCCTTGAGGTCATGAACGCATGAACTAACTGTTTAGCATTTTGCATTAAAAGCACGTGCCTTAATTTAGATATATTTTTAAGATGGTAGAATGCAGTTTACAGATGCTAGATCGGTAACACTAATAGAGATATACGACCACGATCGGATAGGAGTAAATCATTTGTTACTCTGATGAGAGGAGACTCAGTACTATGATACGGTCTAAATCCTAACTGAAAATCCTCACAGTTATCATTTCTTACTAGAAAGTAGCATAGTTGTGAGGACACTGCCTTTTCTAGTATTTTTGACAGAAAGGGTAGATTTGAGATTGGCCTGTAATTTACTAATTCTGTAGGATCAAGTTGCGTTTCTTTTTTTTAAAAAAGTGGTTTAATAACAACCAACTTAAAAGTTTTCGGTACATATCCTAGTAACAAGGATGAATGAATGATATTAAAAAGAGGTTCTATGACCTCTGAAAGCATCTCTTTTAGTAGCTTAGTCGGTATAGGGTCGAGCATAAATTTTTTGACATACATGATTTTGATGATTTAATGAGTTTAGCCAAATCTTCTTCTCTTATAGCAGTGAATGTGGAATTTTTCCTCAGTGACACTACAATGCACTGTTTGAAGTGATTCTGTAGTAGATGGTTGTAAATATTAGGCCTGTCGCGATAGTCAATAAATCAATTAATCGCACGATAAAAAAAATGAGCTCGATAATTTTTCCGGCCGCGATAATTTCCAGCGCCCGTTTTATATCCATTTTTGCCAAGCGTTACATTAAATGATCACGCTCTTATACATGTAAATGCTTGTAAGCGCGACAAGACACAAGAGCATGCGCTGTATGTCAATGTCCTTTCTGTGTGGCTGCGTATCATGTCAGCTAATCGAGGGACACTGTGACACACACACACACACACACACACTCAACGCACAGACAGACTCGCGTCAGTCTCCTGCTCACATCGAGTTCTCTTTTGCTTATTAACAAACAATAACAACAACAGAGATCATTTTGAGTATTCTCATATTATGAGTCTTAAATGAGTTAAATAACGTCTTAAATAAACTTAAAGAGTTTACATTTATATAGAGGAAATTATATCCGCGTCATGTTCGGCAGCGGCTGTTCTTAAAGTGACAGGAGCACTGATGATGTCATTAATGTTCATCAAAGAACAACGGGAACAGAGAAAATTGTAGCTTTAATGATGATTCATCTATATTTAATTTATTATTTATGCAGTTAAGAAAGGTGTTTGATAACTATTAGATTTCTGTATATGTCTAACATTATAAGGTAAAATAATATTTATTATAATGGGGTTATGTAAAGAGTTTTAAGTTCACTTACATTAAAAGTTGTTGTTTTTTTAAAGCCTAATAAATGTTGAAATTGGTAGCTTTCAGTTATACTTTAATGTAACGTCATTAATGTTTCATAGAAACATCAGTGATACTGGCCTTCATTCATAAAAACATATTGACTTCAACACATATTTAAAATATGCTGTCAATAAATTGTTTGTACATTCATTTGGAGAGTAACTGAAATTATTACAATATCAAAACATTAAAAACGTATTAATCGTGTTTAATTACAGAATTTTTTTTGATTAATTAGTTTTTTTTTATTAATTAATATATATATATATACACTGTAGATTATGATTTGTAATCATACCATTAACAATAAGCGCTTTTGGGAGAAGGGATCGAATATTCAGCAGCCCGAGCTTTATCATTTGTTCATCTGTATTATATCTATTTTTTATTTGTTGGACATCAAATAAATGACTGGTGAATGGTTTTGATGTTTTTTTTGTATTTACTAATTCATGGAACAGACACCGTCTCTATGTGAGACCAACCATAACAGACTGGCCCTTCTGACCAATCAGAGCAGAGTAGGCTCAAGGAAAGGAGGGATTTAGAGAGACTGATTTATTCATCGAATCGTTTGATTATCATTGAACATTGTGTTGATGTGCAATGTATATTATTGACCTTTGATGCATGTAAACCTGTTGTTGGAGATCTCCAACACTAAATTAGGAGACTTAAAAATAGCATAATAGGGGCACTTTAAAAATGTCAGCATGAAATGAAATGATCTATTTCTCCTTAATGCATTTTATTGTTCTTATTGTGAACAATTCATCCATGCATGCATTTTGATCTGCTCATTTTAACAAAAAATGTCATAACTGGATCTTCCGGTAAAACTTCCCGCTAATGATTTGCCATGCAATCATTTGGTCTTGATTGCAATTTCGGATTCAGATCTGCCTTCATCCTATTAACAACCGATGTATAGAACCAAGTCCCAATCCCCTGTTTTTTTTTACTTCAAATTTTTATATATATATATATATATATATATATATATATATATATATATATATATATATATATATATATATATATATATATATATATATATATATATATCCATTGAAAAAATGGGATATACATCACAGAATCAAAAATCTGTGGCTTCTTGTTTCATCTCCACTTTAGCGTTTCTGTGTTTTTTTTTTTTTGTAAGAGGGCAAGTCATAGTGAGTTGCTGTGTGAGTGTAATGATAACTGTATGCGTTGTATCATAACATAAGTTTGTTTATTTCTTAAAAGTACTATAAACTATGTATTTTCAATTGCATTGGGCAATAATTTAACCACTTTAACAGACAAACTACAGTTTTAATTATCTCCTTTTTTTAAAAACAAAAAACTATGGATTTATAATAATGGCCATTTTATTGGTTATCCTGATTATCTGCTAATTTGTACTGGCAAGAATTTCAGTCTGGGTCATCAGGGCTCCCAATGCATTTGACCTGTCATTGTGACCTACAGTTGTTGTTGTTTTTTACTTTGATCTCTGCATGAATTGAAATCCTAATTGAGGTTTACATTATACATGATGGTTTATTACAAGCAAAGTTCATGTTCCTCAACCTTTGAGCTTGGGCGTGACACGTGCTTGGAAAACACACAAAAAAAACAGAATGTAAACCATCCTTATTCCTGGTGATGGAAAGCCACTTCCCTGCAGAGTTTTTAGTTGCTTCAGGTGCGTTTAATCAGAGTTGGAGCTATACTCTGCAGGAAAGCATCTCTCCAGGACCACCCATGGTTTAAATGACACACGTGTTGAATTTTTTCCTCCACACTTTTTCAGATTTTCATGCACAAATTTGGACTTTGTTAATCAGCATGATAGTTACGACTATCCCATTTCATGTGCTTCATAGGTGCAATCACGTCATTTGCAGCAGGCTATGTGAAAATTCGATGGAATCTTTGGTCCGAACTGGTGATTGGATTGATCACTGCGGCACAGGCCGGTCTACTGCTTCTCATGGGCATCACAGAAAATATCTGGGTTTGCTATGTTTCATATGCCCTGTTCAGAGGCTTCTACCAGTTTCTGGTGCCTATTGCCATGTGAGTGATATAAACCTATTTATTTTTATTATTAAATGTGTTTTTTGTCATTTTTTTGTGTTTTATTTGTTAAAAGCCCATATTAAAAGGCAATGGCACATATTGCATATAATGTTTTAATGTGTCTGTTTTAAAAGGAGATGATTTGTATGCACCTGTAAAAACATATATTTCACAGAGAGCAAGAATTTGACGTTTGTTGTAGTTTGCCACATATGGAGCTTTTGATGAAGCTAAAAGAAAAACACTAAGGAAATTAAACCATTTAAAGAAAATAAACAAATTTAAGATTCTATCAGTTTATCCAGATGTCTGTTCCCTGCAATCTGTCCATAAATAACTCATTTAGTGTTTTTTCTCTCAGTTTCCAGATTGCCTCCTCTCTCACTAAAGAACTGTGTGCTTTAGTGTTTGGAGTAAACACTTTTCTTGGAACAATCCTGAAGACGGTCATCATTATTATTGTGGCAGATAAGAGGGGGTTGGCTTTAAATGTTCATTCTCAGGTGTGTAACATTATAATTGCACTTCTGTTTACAGTTGCACAGAAAAACAGAACCAATACTCCATACTTGGGTCGCTTTTTCAAACCTTTTCACACAGTACTCTTTACTAACTTTCAGCTTGCCACAGCAGCGGAGTTAATTTTGACAGCAAATTTTGATTTAGTTTTAGTCATATTTTAGTCGCCCGAATTGTTTTAAATCTTTGTCTAGTTTATGCATTGTTACAACCGTCTAAAACATTACTATATAAACATCGTAAAGTAAAGTGTCATTATTCATCAGCATTACTTCATACAATTATCTAGCATAAATGTGCGCTTTTTGTTAATTTGAAGCGCAGTTTCGCGAGCTTGTAGAATGCGCAACAGCGCCGCATTTTTGAGAGTTGTCTCGTTTTTGTCAGTGAAAAAAGTTTTTTGACGAAAATGATGACACAAATGCTCAGCAGTTCATTTCACATTCAAAATGCAATAAAACTACCACAACATTAAATACATGTCTCAAATCAACTCTTCTAGAAGACTAGCAAAGGTTGTCACCTAACAAACACACATTGTCATAAATGATGACCTAAAAACCATTAACAAAATGTAGCATTAAACAGTGATTTCTTTCGTAAAATAAAACAACAATAATGAGACGGAATACACTGCAGTATATGTCAAGTTTTAACCTTTTTGTATAGATGGTAATGAAATTGAAAGGCTAACACCTGTGTATGGGTTCAGCTACTTTAAACTTACGTTTAAAGGGTTAATTTACCCAAAAATTAAAATTGTTGTTATTTACTCCCTCACATGTCGTTTGAAACCTGTAAGACTTTCGTTCATCTTCAGAACATAAATTAAGATATTTTTGATGAAATCTGAGTGCTTTCTGTACCTGCATTTACAGTCCACGCAACTACCACTTTTACGCTTCGGGCAGTTTAGTCAAATTTTTATGAAAAAACTTGACCACTTAATGTGATGAACAGATTGAATTTAGGATTTTATTCACATATAAACATTGATCAGTGAACATAAACAGAAACTGAACTCAACCATTCTTTCTGCTTTGACGCGTGATAACAAACCTCATTAGTTCTTTTGGAATCTCAAACATGCTACATAACACATGAGAATGGACTTCATTGGTTCTTGTGGAAGCTCAAATGTGCTGCGGAACAAAAGAATGAACCTCATTGGTTCTTACATGCCAAGCAAAAATGCTAGAGCTGATAAATGTTTATATGTGAATAAAAGCTCAAATTAAATCTGTTCATCATATAAAGCGATTATGTCTCTTCAGAAAATTTGGACTAAACCGCTAAATTTATATAAATTAGTTTAACAATCTCTTTATGAACTTTTTGAAGCGTATGGTAATTGTGTAAACTGCCAATGGAGGGACAGAAATCATTGAAAATATTTCATTGAAAATATCTTCATTTGTGTTTCGAAGATGAACAAAAGTCTTAAGGTTTTGGATTGACGTAAGGGTGAGTAAATGACAGAATTTTCATTTTTGGGTGAACTAACCCTATTACAGGTTTGAAAAGAGTATGTAAGCATGTGCAAAATGGCCTGTAGGTACATAGTTGTGGTGGTGTTTGTGTCTGTCATTTCATTTGAAAGATATCATTGTGGAGAATATTTTTTTGTAAAAGCAATGATAAATGATCCAGTTTAGCCCACATAGACTGCTTTTGTGTGACCCAAGTATTGAGAAATGGGTCTTGCAATAGTAAAAAAAAAAAAATGAAATTACAGTAACATTATAATGCAGAATGATTTTGGCCTAATTCTGTTTCTCTCTTTCTCTTGCAGTTTTTTGTGTATTTCTTTTACTTCACTCTGCTGACTGTGATTTATCTGGGCTGTAGTGCCTTTGTCATCACGTGCCATTACCGCAATCAAAGAGCAGGGCAGGAGGCTTCAGAAACAGCCATAGCCACTGAACTTAGTCCCATGGCATCAGCTGCTAGTGACGCCACAACTGCACATAATGGAGCCAGCATCAAGACATGAGATTCAAAGGATTTGTCTTCTGTTACTTCAAAGTCTGAGCATTTTATTGTTTTAAGTATAAATAGCCTTGTTTTTCTTTTTTTTCTTTGACCAGTTGTCAGGAATAGCAGTAGATATTTTTAAAACCTCATCAAAATATAATTATTCAATTTATGGAAAGTAAATGTAATGATTGATGTCAGTAGGATGGTATGCCAATGGAAAATGTAGTCGAGATGTCATCTGGATGTCTTTTGTTTAATTGTTTCTTATTTTATAAGGTTACCTTTGTCAGGGTTAACAAAGATGATGTAAAATAAATTTATAAGGAATGTTTGGAAGCCAAAAATGGCAAGTTTGGCTTTCTAGCATCTGATAGGTACTCTATAACTCCAGAGTACCGTGATGCCAGAAGTATTATTTGAAGCGAAATATTAAAGTTTAAATAATTATTATTGCACAACAGTTCTAGTTCTGTAAATTGATTGACCATGCAGTGTTCCAGGCTGATGATTATATGTGATCAGACGGTGTCCAATGGAAGCTGACTGGGGGAGTTTTACTTCCATTTTTTTCTTTTGCTCCAGGATCGTTCAGAAATGGGTTCTGCTCACCTCTGCGTTTCCCAAAACCATAGTTGCTAACCTGTTAGCAACTTAGTTAGTTAGCAACTATGGTGTTGGGAAACGCACCAGTACGCAGTAGTGGGAAATAGAAAACCCGTAGTGGAGCTAGCGTCGAGTGATAAAAATGTTCCAAACAGGGAGGGGACATTCCTGCATTCACACTGTTGCTTAATTCTATGTTTGGTGACATGCATAGTTTGATGCTTTAGTTCTTTTGGATATATTTTGTTGATAAATGAAAAATTATGCTAATTAACTGTCCATGTTTATTCATTGCGAACATTTTTATAGAAATTTCGGTAACACTTTACAATAAGGTTTCATTAGTTACTACTATAGTCAACATGAATGAAGAATGAACAATACAGCATTTGTTAATCTTAGTTAATGTTAATTCCAACATTTACTTATTAAAATCAAAAGCTGTATTTGTGAACATTAGTTGATGCACTAACATGAACAAACAATGAATAGCTGGGCTTTTATTGACTAACATTAACAAAGATTTATAAATACTGTAACAAATATATTACTTTGTTCGTGTTAGTTAATAATGTTAACAAATGAGACCTTTTTGTATAGGTTACCGAAATTTGACGAACAAGATTGTATTGTACACAGGACACTTGCTTAGTTCTACTGTATTTTAAAATAATTACTACTTTTTTTACATTAAGTGTGATCACATTATAGGAGCTCCAGACCATGTCTAATTACAAATAAATTGTTATTAAATACAAAGTTTAAGTAGTTTTTATTTGAATAGCATATTTTTGTAAATTCCATATTGTTTAAAAAATTGTCTTAATTCAACAGCAAGCTTGTGACTATGGCAAAGACAAATCAAGAGAAGAAATATTGAGGGAAACCAGACTTAAAACACAAAAGACTATTATCTAATCATAGCATGTGGAATAGAAGTCATTAAAGAAACGAAGTAATTGAACATGTTGCTAAGACAATATTAAAAATTTGAGGAAATGGTTTTAATTAAAGATGATTTGCTTGTAGGTTTTGTACTGACTTGTTCAATCTCTTGACAGGAGTCATAGAGGTATAGTTGTAAATGAAATGCCCTTTTCTGTCTGGCAAAGCTGAAACTGATTTACTGTATGTCGGAATGTGTTTCACAAGGTGGAAACCAGGAAAACAAATGACAGACAGCTAGTGTGTTGTATAAATGATGTTTATTTTTATAGTTGCAGAAGTAGATATTCAAACAATTGGTTGCTATTCTGGCTGACATGACTGGAATGTTCATAACTATCTCATAAAGAGATAAATTAGATGTATGCCTGGCTGAAGTGAGGAGTCTAGCCTGAAACATTGTCAGTGTAGCAATGATAAAAATCTGATGATAATTATATTTCTGGATCTGGCATTTTGAACCATCTGATGGAGAATGCTGCAAGCTCAAGCTTGAATCTCTTTGACTGTCTTTATTTCCTTTTTTATACAAGAGTCATGATATACAGTTCAACAGCACTTTGAGGTTTTACTGTTGATATCACTGTTATGCTTGTCTGATCACGTAATAAAACATCACAAATGCATAAATGTGATTTTTCAGGAACCCTTTCTATTATTATATCATTATGGCACTAACCCCTGGTTTCACAGAGAAGGCTTAAGCCTAGTCCCAGACTAAAATGCAAGTTTGAGCTGTTTTAACTAAATGAAACTTGCACTGAGATCTTAAAATATGCCTGCAACTGTTTTGTCTCAAGATGCACATGATTCACCCTTAAAAATAAAGATGCCTGAAAGCGCCAAAAAAAATATTTCATGGCTATGCAATAGAAGAATCATTTTTTGGTTCCCTGAAATACTGTTTTGAGAAAGGTTGTTTAAAGAACCCTTTCCCCCCAACCATTTTATAGTCTAAAGAACTTTTCTGCACTACAAAGAACCTTTTTTGCAAATTAGAATTTTTTCAAATTAGACTACTGTTTTTTTTTTTTTAAATATATAAATATAAAAGCTACTTGGATGCCCTACAAAAAATGAAGGCTTTGTCCTGGCTTAAACTAAACCCTGTCTGTGAATCTAGACCTAAATGTCTTTATGAGTGAGTCATTGACGCAAAAACACTGATTCATTCAGTAGACCACACTGGTGGCTCATGTGTTGGCTTTTTACGGGTGGAGCTAAATAGACAAGAATAACCAGCAATATTGTTACATAATGCACTATACCGTTTGAATGACCAGTAACCAGTAATTGACTTTATTTTCCAAATAAATATTACAGAATTTTTAGTGAAACAGCCAGTGACGAGAAAAATAGAGGTTGTATTTATTTATTAAAGTAAGTGCCACTGAAAATGCAGTGAATAAAAGTAATAATGGCTTTTTGAGATTTTTAGTGGTCACATTTGAACTGTAGAATACAACAGGCTGTAGAATAATGATAACTGCAATGGGCTAAAACTCTTTAAAATGTTCAAGTTATGTGTAAAAAAAAGAAGAAAACCCAAACAAAATAAATAATAAAAAAACATTGATTTACCTATTTTTAAGTCATCTTTCTTTAGAGAAAGTCAACTAGTCATTTTGCACTACAATCATGGAATGTTTGATGTGATTGAGTTGCAAAGTATAAAAATGTAGAAAGGTTACACATATATGTTTATATAAAATCATTTAAAAACAAATGTGAATGAAAGTGATAATGACAACAAAGTAGTTTAAAAAGAATTAGTTGTTTAAATTTGAAATGTAGCCATTTTCTTTGGCAAAATGCTGTGAAGGCACATTCCATTTTAAAACCAGCTCTATTTTAAAAGTTGTTTTTGCTTGAGGGTGTTCTATACTGCCCTTGTATGTGTGAAAATAGAAAAAGATGTAATTTTTTGTTAAAAATATAAAACATTAAATCCCCCAACCCCCACCCACCCACCCATGAATTTAGTCTACTTTTTCTTTTTTTTCAAATGCTCAAGTATTTCATTCTATAGTTTCTGCTATGATAAAATGTTTGTTGGAAGACTTACGGTGTAAGGAGGAGCAATGTATATCTTTTGATATACTGATGGCTGACACAGCAGTTAATACATAAAAAAATTGTCATATTTTAAATCTAAAATACATGTAGATGAACATATATAACCAGTCATCACTTAACAAGTTTCAGTTTGTGGTGTGACTCGAGGCAAATTTTGGTTTAGCACACATTTTGGTTCACTCAGCAATGTAGCTGTTCTCAATGCACAGTACGACAAAAGAGCTGCCGCAACCACGTGGCAACTGCTGAAGTAGGTAGCCATCTTGGAGAGAGGAAGCCATGCCAGTGACGGCATTACTACCAGTCCGCCATGTTTCACAGTAGCTGTCTGTTTGCCTGTTTCCACGAGTGCTTGAGCCATGCCATACCATCTTCTCTGGCCTATTGAATTGGTTATGGAGAAAATAAATGGCAGGTTAATCATTTCTGTTAAGGTTGTAGTTGTTAAAGAACATGTCTTAGTCCCCCTTACCAGGCATCATCATTGAGAACATCTCGACCATCAAATGAATAGATGTGCACATCATCATTCAGCTTGCCCTCTGAGTCACTAAAGATGGACTCCCAGTTGCTGAATAATTCCTCATCCTGTGGTGAACACATTAAACAGCTATGTAAAAGACTACAGCATATAGGCCTACTGTAAAAAAGCTTTTGTGACAAATGAAGGGTCTTACTTGAAGATTTACTATAGGAAACCGATCCCTGTCATTCATTCGAACAATACTGTATAGATCCTGTAACCGGGATGACAGGAAAGCCCTGAATGTTCCTTTGAGCCCAATTGCTTGGGCCTGTAAGAAGCACTGGTGATCTACACCTCTAATGTCACGCATGTCGCCCCGCTGGGGTGAGTTGAGAGCAATCAGGTGCAGCTAAGGTGACAAAACAGATAGTTATGCATAAAGTAAGTTTATATTACAAGAAGATTACAAACAATATAGATTATATAAAATGACATCAGCTGATCTTCAGCACTTTCTATTGTTAACAAATTTGTTTCTTTAAAATACACGCTTGAATGTCAGATTTTTTAACTATAACACTGAACTGACTTGAGATGAATAATGACAATATTGTCTTCAGTAAAGCTGCTTTTTAATTAAATTGGACTAAACTGAATCAACATTGAACTACATTAAACTTAATAATGAGTTTTGTTAGAGCTGCTTCACGGCTGAAATTATATTAGTTTCATAAAGAACTTTGCAACATCAATACTGTTATTTTCTTGTTCATTACTGCGAAGCTGTATTGGTTTATTGGTAAAGGAGATTATGGTGTGGGGTTGTTTGTCAGGGGTTGGGCTTGGCCCCTTAGTTCCAGTGAAAGGAACTCTTAATGCTTCAGTTTACCCAAGACATTTTGGACAATTTCATGCTCCCAACTTTGTGGAAACAGTTTGGGGATGGCAAACCTCAACCCAATAGAACACCTTTGGGATGAATTAGAGCGGAGACTGTGAGCCAGGCCTTCTCGTCCAACATCAGTGCCTGATCTCACAAATGCGCTTCTAGAAGAATTGTCAAAAATTCCCATAAACACATTCCTAAACCTTGTGGAAAGCCTTTCCAGAAGAGTTGAAGCTGTTATAGCTGCAAAGGGTGGGCAACAACATATTTGGAAATTTTGAAGTTTTTGAAATATCTATCAATGTTCCAGTAGAAGAAAATGTTCAGTTAATGCAACTGTATGTTACATTTATAGTTATATTAAAACTTATATTCATCTGAATGACACTTTGGGCTTATTTGTGGTCTTCCCATTGATATAGCACACAATAGTATCTGTTAAAATTGGTAAAAATACTGCTAAATTTTCAACGTTTTCACGTTGAGGAAAGAGTAGAATAATGTCACCTTGCTTTACTCCACATTTAAAAATATATATATATATTTTTTTTGTGAATGCTTGTTAATATAAGCGAACCTTTCAGCAAGTCCATTTGCAAATGATTGATTCTTTACAGTTTGATGGAAATTACTTCCTAGTATAATTTGTTGGAAATTCGTCATGGTGCATAGGCAAAAATTAATAGATTGGCAATTATTCCTTATTTAAATGATGAGGTGCTTACCGCATGGCCCGATGTGTGTGTGTGAGCAGGAAGCTTAGCTTCTTCAATGACAGGCCTGAGGTGGTGCGTACGTTCATATCTGCTGTCAGGATAGCCAGACTGATCTGGGTGGCTGCTGTGAATGTGCTTTCTGGATTCAGGAGAGTGCTGATAATTTCGGTCCTCTGATGGAGAGTACCGTGGATCAGTTGGGTAAAAGTGGGGTGAAAATGTATGTCTGTGGTATGGATCATAGGATGGCTGGTATCTGGGATCATGTGGCACAGGATACTGGGCTTCTTGTTGTGGAGGGGCACGTGGGGGAGAGGCAGTGGGGTAGTCCTGAGAGTAGTGAACCACTTCCTCCCTCTGATTATCCTAGAAACCAACAGTGCAAAAAGAAAGCAAGGAGAAGGCTGCGGTCACATTTACCATTGCCCAGCAACATTTTGTGTGTGAAATCCATTCATTTCAGCAGGAATCCACGCAATCTGAATTTTAGCATTAGGGCTTTAAAAAAGTTAATTCTATGTGAGTTGTGCTTCATGCATCGCTACACTTTCTTTCTTTTTTTCTTTCTTTCTTTCTTTTTTTTTGTGGTCAAATGTTTATTGGACAAAAAAAGTACATCAATACGAACAGCAATACAGGGCAAAATAACAAAATAGCCCCCCAAAAATACACAAAGGGAAAGTACTGAAGTTCAGGAGCTCAAATTAATGAGAGAACAGAATTGAATCAAATTAAATTAAATCAGACGAAGCGATCACCTCAACCAATCTTTCAGTGACTCTGCAGTAAAGGGTTTTCCCTTTTGCACCATTAACTCGAGCAGTAGATAGCTCTGGAAGAATTACATCCGGAAATGTAAAGATCCAACGTGAATTATCATTTCCATCCCAGTATAATCCTCTTTTAGCAGCTGTGAGACCAATTAGTAATGAGCTCATGCAATTGTCAATATTCAAGTTTGTTAGCTTGTTTAATAATAAGACAGGTACAGTTACAGTAACCATTGCAGAAACCAAATCTTGTTTGCTAAAAATTGCTACCAAAACTGCATTGCTACACCATTGACTATGACCCTTTTTTCACCCTTAAAGGTGCCCTAGAATGATTTGAAACAATATTTCAAGTTGTTCTCTGATAACTACATAGAGTGTGTGTGGCTTATTTAAGGGCAAAAAATTGTCCAGATACAGTTTTACAGGTCCATTTACAACCCTAGAAATTGTGCCTAGGATGTAATGCTCTGTTTTTGCCTTATTTGGAAGGGTCATGAATATTAATGATGACCTCTGCTCTGATTGGCTTATTTCAGCAGCTCACACAAGTGCAGTTGTTCAACACAATCACAAACAGCACAACCAGCTCATGATCCTGACTCCTGACAGAACACAGATCGACTGAATGACACCTTAAGCAGAACATCTCAAATGGAGATCGCTCAAATGCAGCTTACTTGTTTATTGGTGTTTTCAGATCACCGCACGCGCGCGAGAGAGAGAGCGCTCGCGTGCATGTAGTTGCCAGATTGCACATGTTTAGGTAAAACACCGGATAGAATATGTGTTCTTTTCACAGAAAAGCTCTGATTTGGGGATAAAAACTCTGGCAACCGCAAGCACGAAGACTCGAAAGCTCCTCTTTTTCCCCTGACACAACAAAAACCAGTGCTTTAGTGCAAAACCAACTACATTTTAGACTCATCTTTTTTCGTAAAAAAGATATTGCATGTTTATATAGTCACAATGTACGCAGTGACTAGTTATGTATGGTACTTGGAGTTTCCTATTGTTACTGTACTAGCATCTTGCGTTATCTAGACAATGCTGTCTCTCTAAGAAACTTTCAATTTAATCAGAAATTGTTTAGATAGTCAATAAGTGGATAAAAAACACAACTTACTGCTTGCAGCAATATAGTTGGAATTGCCCCTTTCTTCAGTTCTGCAGTTCCGCCTGACATTGAACATGGGCTGGCATATGCAAGTGTTAGGGGCATACATATTAATGACCCCATCGATTGCGGCGTCGATGGCTATATGTTGAGATTCGCCTATTTTTCTGTGGTGTTTTTCACAAACAAGATTTACACATGAAGGAGGAGGTAATGGTGTTTGAAACTCACTAAATCTGATTTCCATGTGCTGAACTCTTGTTATTTCACTATGACAAGGTTAATTCAATTTTTCTTTCTAGGGCACCTTTAAATGTAGACGACATTTTGCAAATGAGGCCGCACCTTTACTCATGGCTTGAATTGTTACTTGTGTTAGTCACATGCATATGTAATGGGCAAAGGCAGTTTTTGTATTATATAAGGGTTTATTAATTACTTAATTATGTTACTCACCAGACCCCTGGAGAAAGGTGTATATTTTCCAAGCTGAAATGAAACAACAAGAAACATCAGAAATATTTTAATATAAGGTAAGGCTGTTTCCTATTCTTAAGGCCCATTTAGCATACCTAACAGACCCGTCTATTTGAAACTTGTCTCTCTCTGCAGAACAGTGGACATTTTTAAACCAATAGGCTTTTTAAACCACTTTGCCTATTGGGAATGCACACTCAATCTGCAGAGATTAATACTTTTTCTATTTCAATGGTCAATCACAAAGACACACAAATTAAGTCCCCTTATACTTTGTTTTGCATTTTTCTCTGTCTCGCTCACATTTGAGTGGACAAGTCTTTCAAAGTGTGCTGCTTTGACTTTGATGGTGGATGGTCGTGTTTGTATTTTTTGGAATGTGGACAAGTAAAGGATACCTTGGGCTTTAAGTTTATACTCTTCTTATATGAAGATGAAGAAAAATATAAAAGCCTAAACAATTACCATGACTTCTCTGACACCATCCTGTGCTCTCATAAAAAGTTCTTTCTTGTCTGTTACATAGATTAGCGTGCCTTCTGGATGATGAATAGTTGATGCAGCCATGGTGTCAAAAGACCTCAAAACCATAACCTGAGGAAATGAGAACAAACCAACAAAAGATGAATTATCTCATAGAAAATAATTAGTGTTTACATCAGTGTGCCCACCGACAGTAAGCAGTGTTTATAGTGGAAACTCACCCTAGGTAAATGTCCAGGGTGTCCAGGAGGTCCAGGTGGCCCAGGTGGTCCAGGAATACTGATTGCTAAAGGATCAATATGTTAATATGAAAAGGTAGCTTTTTATCTATGAACTTCTGCATTTAATGGACAGGAAAAAAGGAAAGACAAGACATGAGATCAGGGCAGTGAAGCAGGTCAGATTCAAATCTGCATCCCTGGGAACCCAAAATATATTTTACGTGTTAGTGGCAGTGTGTGGATTCCTTACTTTGTGAAGGTCTGTTTGCACCCGGTAGCAATGATCCTGGTGGTCCAGGTGGACCTGGTGGGCCAGGACTACCTGGGCGACCCTCATAACCGATTCCTGGGGCTCCAGGAGACCCTGGGGGACCTGGAGGTCCACTAATATATTCACCTCTAGGGCCCTATATCGAAATTAACATTTAGCCAGGTAGGCCACTTTAGACAATAAGAACAAACAATGTTTAACTCAGAATCTGAGAGGAATCATTTAATGTCTGTGCTTTCACCGGTGGTCCAGGTCTTCCAGGTGGACCTTGAACTCCACCATGATGAGGGTCGTAGAAACCTCCTCCTGGTTCTCCCTTCTCCCCTTTAGAACCATGCTCCCCTTTCATCTCATGCTACAGCATAAAACATTACATAATTGAGTACATTTTTCATGTGCTGCACATTTTCAGCAAAACATTACTACATGTAAACAGAAAACTTGTATAAGGTTGGGAATGTCATACCTTAAACGCATAGATGTCAAAGGTGGTAGTGAGACCTACAGCAGACAATGTTGACATTCAAGTCACGTTCACATTTCACAGTAAAAAACAAAAAATAAATTATATTCACTCTAAATCTTTATAAATGTTCCTATAAAAATTTAATAAACCATACCTGGCAAGCCAGGGATTCCAGGCGTTCCTCTTTCACCCTTATCCCCTTTGATAGCTGAGGTAATGAAATTTGAGATATATTTACATCTATTCAGTTAGCAGCTGCTTTTATCCAAAGCAACATACAAATTATTCAGAAGACTTACACATAAAAAAAACAAAAAACATATTCATGTTATACTAAACTGGAATGTGATCACACTGTACAAATCAGATTAATTTTCAACTTACCAAAGGGTAACCTTGAGCTTCCATCATCATTACCCTTAATATAGATCACATTAAAAACTGTGAGCAAGTACAAATGCTATTTTAATAGCAAACAAACCTACAAGATATTAGTTCGTTACTCACATGAAATCTTTCTACAGAAGCTGGAGTTCCAGGAGGACCGGGTGGTCCGGGTGGACCAGGGGGTCCCTAAAATTAGTTTGAAAATAGTATATGTTCTTCTATAGTAACAATAAAAACAAAACACATAGTAATAAGGTGCTTATTTTTTACCTGATTGCCATATCCTCCACCTGAATCCCCCTTCGCACCCTTTTTTCCATTCAGACCAGGACGACCCTTTTTGATGAAGAATATTGTATATTAAAGAATATACCAAATCATGCAAATGATCAAAACTCAATAAAAATATAATATAATAAAAATGCATTTAAAATATACAACAATTAAAGTTGATAATAATAATAACATGTTTATTTTTATCAAGGTCGCTTTACAATAGAAGAAAAACATAGCACACATTACACTAGGGAGGAGAGAAACACAAGGTAAAAAGGGATGTTTTAAGGTGGGTTTTAAAATCGTGTTTGGATGTGAGGTTACAAATATGCTGGGAAATATAATTCCATAGTGGAAGCGATAGAGGCGGCCCTGCCACCAAACGATGCTAGTTTGTGGCGCAGGACCAGCAAAAGAACAGAGTCAGAGGAACTATAACTGTATGGGCAGGGGTGTAGGGCGAAAGGTCAGAAATGGGGTGAGACCATTGAGGGCTTTGAATGTGATTAGAATTACGTTGTACTGAATACGGAAACTAACGGGCAGTGTAGTCTGCGTAACACAGGAGTAATGTGGGAGGATTTCTTGGTATGTGTGAGGACTCTGGCTGCAGTTCTGAATGTATTGAAGTTTATTGAGTTTGGTAGTTGGTAAACCGAAAAGAGAGAATTACAGTAATCAATGTGTGACGTAATAAAAGCATGAACCAGGGCCTCAGCATCATTGATATTTAAGAACGAACGTAAACAAGCAATATTACGAAAGTGAAATGATGAGTGATGAAGTGATGAGATATGAGAAGAGTAAGAGAGGAAAGAATCTAAATGTATGCCCAAGTTTATGACGGTGGTGGAACAAGAAAGTGTAATGTTGACGGTCAGATAAGTAGGAGATGAACCATGACAGAACAGTTACAGAAATACCAAGAGCAGAAAGTTTCGAAGGTCATTAACTACCCTAAGTGGTGCTGTGGAGAGTGCAAAAAAACAGACTGGAAGCATTCATAGAGGTTGTGTGATGACAAATAGCTGTTAAGTTGAGCAGTGACCACTTTCTCGAGTGGCATTGGTCTATAATTAGCCATGTCTGAAGGTTCTAGGCTAGGATTTTTTAAGAAAGGACTGCCCTCTGCAGTTTTCGAGATGAGATATAAAATGGGCAATGAAATTGCAAGAGCACGTTTTATAAGTAAAGCAGTAGGGGCCGGGTTAAGATGGCAGGAAAACGTGTTTGATGTCTTGATTATACCTCTAAGATATAAGCTGGGGTGGGAGGGTCAAATTGATTGATTGAATACACCAATGGACCCATAGTTAGATTTTGGTCCAATTTCAATTCAATTCAATTCAATTCAATAAATGTATTGCCATGTCAACAAGTTGATAGGAATTTGTCTTGGTACAACTCTCAGACGTAAATGACAAAGGACAGACATCATAAGTACAAAAACAGACAATGTTCCCCAACAATACCCAGCAAACAGTAGGACTTTAGACCAAAACCCTGCAGACATTAAAAAGACAATACCCCTGTACAAGAAAAAGAAAGTGCACAGTGCATACAGTTGATAGTGCAGCAAGCTGTCAGTGCAAATTCAGATGTCTAATAGCAAGAGGATAAGTATTGTCTCTGAAACGTGAAGTAGAAGTCTTAATGCTCCGATATCTTCTTCCTGACGGGAGGAGATAAAGAGGTGTTGAGCAGGGTGAGAGTCGTCCGCTATGATTTTTTTACCCTTTCTTATTATTCTGGTGGAGACAAGTGAAGAAAGTGATGGGAGGCTACAGCCTATAATTTTTGATGCTCTGCGTACTACTCTTTCCAACCTAGTTTTGTCCTGAGCAGTTGTGTGACCGAACCAGACAAGCATAAAAAAAGTGAGTACGCTTTCAATAGTTGACCTGTAAAAGTGGGTCATGGCAACTCGGCTGGCTTTAAACTTTTTGAGCTGCTGCAGAAAGTGGAGTCGCTGGTGAGCTTTACTGATCTTAATATTAGCAATGAGCTCCCATGATAAGGATTCCTGTATTGTGGTCCCAAGGAACTGGAAGGAAGTGACCCTCTCCACCTCCACCCCATTATTGGAGAGCGTAGGGAGGGGACTAGGGGTCCTTCTAAAATCCACTACCAGTTCCTTGGTTTTTGAGGTGTTAAGTATCAAGTCAAAGTTTTCGCACCATTTCACCAGCCCCTGCACTTCTCTGCGGTAGTCAGACTCATCTCCATTAGTAATAAGACCAACTACAGAGGTATCGTCAGCAAACTTAAACAACAAAACTGAACTAGTGTGTGATTGACAGAATTGTGTGTATAAAGAGTACAAAAGTGGGGAAAGGACGCAGCCCTGAGGGGCACCAGTGTTCAAAAACTTTGACTGTGAGATGTAATCACCCATTTTAACCACCTGCTTCCTATCGCATAGAAAGTTGAAAATCCATTTGCAGAGTGATGTACTAACACCTAGCTCCTGTAGAGTGTCAATCAGCTTCACAGGAACGATGGTGTTGAACGCAGAGCTAAAGTCCACAAAGAGTAACCGAACATATGTAGATTTTAACTCCAGATGTTGAAGAATAGAATGCAAACAGAGTGAGACTACATCATCAACACTCTTATTTGCTCTATAAGCAAAATGGTGGGGGTCAAGCGAAATACTGGACAGCTGCTTACATATCAAACGCTCAAACACTTTCATAATGACAGAAGTTAAGGCCACAGGCCTATAATCATTAAGACATGAGATTCTATTTTTCTTTGGAACTGGAATGATCACAGCAGATTTAAAACAAGCAGGTTCAATACCAAGTTGGAGACACAAGTTAAATATAAAAGTGAGGACAGATGTTCGTCAGGCCCCGCCGCCTTCCTGATGTTCTGCTGACGGAGCAAGATTCTTACATCATGCTCAGAGATGGTGGGTGGATGGTCACCCTGCTCTTTGTAACAGGGAGGGGGCAGGTGATTTCCACTGTCAAAACTACAGTAGTTGTCATTAAGCCTCCCAGGAAGAGATGGGTCACTAACTGGAGCATGGTGTTTGATCTTATAGTCAGTAATGTCCTGCAGCCCATGCCAGACACCTTTGATGTCATTTGCATGTAGTTTATTGTCAAGCTTAGCTTTATAGGAAGCCTTGGATTTCAACACAGCTCGCTGAAATCCAAATTTCAGTAATTTGTATTGTACCATATCACCACTCTTAAAAGCAGCCTGTTTTTTCTTACATAGCAGGCTTACTGTTATTAAAAACATGAACAGCTCTTGTAGGAATACAAACACTCTCACAGAATTGAATATAGGATGTGACTGTATCAGTGAAGGTGTTAATATCCTGACCATCAGACCAGAAGTTACTCCATACCGTAGAGTCTAAGCAGTCCTGTAATGTGTCTATGGCTTGTGGGGACCATTTCCTAAAAAGTTTGACAGTTGGTTTCGCCACTTCAAGTTACTTACTTATTACTAATTAAAGGTAGCCATTCCCATTACTTTTTCTGGCCATTCATCATTCCTAACTATTCATAATGGGACATAGAAGTGTATGTACTAGTTTCATTCAGAGTGAACTAATGGCTGTAAGTGTTGTAACGAAAACGAACTACAACGCCCATAATGCAATACAACAAGTAGGAGGAGTCAGTAATCAGAAGAAATGGCAGTCCATTTAAACAGGTGTGTGTGTGTGCATGGCAGCCAGGAGAGAGAGAGTTTTCTTTTAGTTGGTTGTGACCAACGAGAGCAACAGAACAGAAAGGTTGAACTGCCTGAAGGCTTTAGAGGTTAAAGAGTGACCAAAATAGTCAAGCTTGAAGACTGTGTAAGATGTGCTTCGTTTGCTGCACGGCGGGAGTGTGCTTTGACTGTTACAGCACGCTGCTCCTTAGTGGTGTTTGGGCCGACGAAAGACTCCACAGACCAAGCGTGGTGAAGGAAGGACGAACCTGGAGATGAGATTGCAGACTACCACGTCATACAAGAGAAGTGATCCCGGTTGCACAGTGGGCGAATGTTCGGATGTTTGCTCGTCCTCCGTCTACAGCTGTGTTTGAACTGGGGTTGGAATACCGTGGCGGTGGGTGAGTTTTGTCCTGGATGGACTGAAATCCTCTGGTGCACGTTGGACTTGGACACAGGTAGGCCTTGACCTGTTAACCTTGCTTCTCAAGAGGCCTTCTAAATCACCATTGACTTTGAGAACAGTGGTTTAGCGGACATTTCACCTGAACTATAACACACACACTTACACGAGCACACATCACCTTTTTCCATAACTCATTGTGTATTGTGAAAGATAATTGTGATCGACTGATGCTTATGGGATGGTTTATTGCATGAGATGATTTTGTATTGTTCTTTGAGATACTTTGAAAAACAAGGGACAGGAAAAAAGGAAACTAGTCCCCTTTGAGTTAAAATAATAATAATAATAAAAAAAAACAAGAATGCGGTTGCATTGGGAAAAGTGAGTTTATTTTTGTATTTGTACTGTTCTGTGAAGAGTGATTTGGGATAACGGGCATATCTAGACTCACTCGTCACAGAAAATGGCGCCGAACAGGGACTTGAACATTTGAAAACTTGTGACCTGGCAAATTATATGCTGACTTTTATGTTGATAAATGCTTTGTATTGCTTTAGAAAATGAACTAAATTGATATGCAAGCAAGCATAGATATTTTTTGTTAGAGTTGGAAAACCTTGAGGTTTATTCATTGTACATTTATTTTATTGCAATTAACTTCTTGAGTATAAAAGGGATGAACTAAAGTGCAAACTGGAACTTATATCACTAAGCAAAGTTACTAGATGTTAATTGGTAGAAACCCATGTAAGTCTTTGTAATTGTGATGTTAAAATTGTGATCATTAACCAAAGAGGGTGTAATCTCAGTTGTGAACTATCAGTTATCACAAGAATTTATGTGCTAGTACTATTGTGAAGTGAAAAATTGTTTGTTGCCCATCATGTACTGACAACATATACAACATCCTATCTTTCTTATACAGTACATAATGGCAGATGCTTTATACCCATCATCAACCTTTGTGGACATGGATGTTCCCGATGTTGCCACTCCAGTCTGGATGCCTGGCCTGCATTCTCAGGTGTCTAATTATCCCTATACGCCCATTCAATCCACTGCATTACAATCAAGAACCCATGTGCAGTTTGCTCCTTCCACCCTTTCACCTAACATGCCTGTGCAACCTCTTGTATGGGATGGAAACCAGGACCAGATGCAACTGTGTACCCTTCTCCAACTGGCACAGTAGGGAATGATTCTCATGAGTCTTCAGGGGCCCAGTATGATTTGCCTGGGACAGTGCCCACACCTGCAAGGGAGATTGGACAGCTCACTAACCAAGTCCAGGGTAACTGGGACAAAGTGTTTGACCTTCTGGAGAAACAAGAGACAGCTGTAAGTGGGCTTACCAGTGAACTGAAAAAGAGTTCTTCGCAACATGAAAGCCAATTCAAAAGTCTCGCTGATAAAGTGGACAACCACACACAACAAATTTCAAAGATTTTATCTGATAACAAACAACAGACTGAAACTGAGACTGATCAAATGGCAAAGACAATGAAGTTGTTAATAACAAATGAACTCCAGAAAGCGTGAAAAATCAGTGGTGTCCGACATTCGTTTTATGGTGGAGCAACTTCAAAAGAGGTACAACAGGACATCAAAGCTGTTCAGAAAAACTTTCAAAAATTACGATGACTTTGATAAAGATTTCTCAGACATCAAAGCTGTACAGAATAACTTTCAAAAAGTCACGATGAATTTGTTAAAGATTTTTCACATTGGACCCTTCAGCTTGACCGCCTTAGTGATAAAGTAAATGAACTGTCAGTGAGTCCCGAACATAAAACCACTCTGAACCCCAGAAGAAAATTGAATTATCACAGCCTTCCATGGCTGTATCATCTCAGAAAATGCTATCGCTGTCAAGAGTGACCATCTCAAGTTAACCTTTCCTGCTTTTGGAAGACCGTCAGATGACTCCGATCCTTTGTTGTATTTAACCAAATGTAAGGATTTTCTTGCTTTACATCCCTTGTCTGATCCTGAAATTCTAGCTACTTTCAGAACAGTCCTACATGGCACCGGGATTGGTGGGAGGTCGCCAGAACCACAATAACTACCTGGAGTGAGTTTGAATCTTCATTCCTTACGCCTTTCTTTCTGAAGACTATGAGGATGAACTCGCTGAACGTGTCCGAATAAGAACTCAAGGTGAGAGAGAATCCGTAAGAGACTTTGCCTTTACCTATAGAGCACTTTGCAAAGGTGGAAACCTACATTAACAGAGTCAGAATTAGTCAAGATGATCCTAAAAAACATCAAGCCTTACTTGGTCAGCCAGTTACGTGGTCGTGTGACAACTGTGGAAGAATTGGTTCGACTTGGACAACAACTGGAGAAGGATCATCTTCAACAGATGCAGTATGACTATCGTTTGAGTTCCAAACAGAGTCAAACTGGGCCGAAAGGTCCCAATGTCAACCAACTTGCAGATAAACCACAAGTACAGTGCTGGAGGTGTAAAGGACATCATGCTCCTGGTAATTGCCCACAATTTACCTTATCCTCACAGTCCACTCCATCGTCGAGCCAACATACTCTTCACACACAACCAACCTTTCCTTCAAAATCCAGAGGTGGTAGATTCAGCAACAATTCTATGGTTTCAACAAATGTTTTACCTGCAAAAGCCAATTTCCCACTTGAACAAAAATCTGCTCTTGTACCACAACAATTGATTGTTCCTGTCAGTATTGGTACTTGGGTAGGTAAAGCCATTGTCGACACAGGAGCAAGTTATACCCTAATCCATGAGAGCTTATGGAAACACTTAGATCCCTCAGAACAAAGCCTTAGTCCTTGGACTCTTGGACCTTTATATTTGGCCAATGGGAAGGCTGAAGTGCCTCTGGGATGGTTGAAAGTTTCGATTAAATTACATGATCAAATTTGCCCCTTACCTGTTGCTGTGCTGAAAAACCAAGCTCTTGCGTATTGTATTGTTTTGGGACTAGACTTTATCTTCCTTAGTGGAATGCAGATACAGGTCTCACAGGGGAAGTATTCATTTACCTCAAATCCAGTCATGGACTTCTTTTTCCAGCCTGGTCATGCCAGTGTGCCTTCACCATGTCTACCAGGTGGAACCACAGCTCACCATGTCACACCAAGTCTTTCATTGTTAAGTTCTGTTCCACCCTTAATGTTCCCCTTATCTTCAAATGATAGGGGCAGTGAGGATGACACAATGCTCATCAACCAAGCAGTGGATGCAGCTCACTTATCATCTGATCAGAAGCAACGGTTAAGTCACATCCTACACACAAATTCGCAGGTCTGTACCCTGTGTGTGGGACGAACGAATGTACTTCAACATAAAATCTACACACATCATCAAACAACGACCTTATCGAATGTCTCCTTTTAAACAAGCCATTGTGAACCAGCAGCTCCAAGAGATGTTGGAGAATGGCATTAATGGAACCTTCTCAATCGGGATGGTCTTCCCGGTAGTAATAGTGCCGAAGAAAAATGGACAGCTTCGATTCTGCATTGATTATCGCAGATTAAACACTATAACTGACAGTGATGCCTACCCACTACCAAACCTTGCTGAAATCCTGGAATCACTTTCAGGGTCTGCTATCTTTTCAACTTTAGACCTTAATAGTGGATACTGGCAAGTCACTATGGATGCTTCCAGTAAAGCAAAGACTGCTTTTACCACCCAAGCGGGGCTTTTCCACTTCAATGTAATGCCTTTTGGACTTAAAAATGCCCCAGCCACTTTTCAACGGCTTATGGAGACTGTCTTGAGAGAGCTACGTGGAAGGATTTGTTTTGTTTATATCGACGATATTATCGTCTATTCTCCGTCTGTTGCTCAGCATTTCCTTGACCTCCAAGCTGTCTTCCATAAATTACAAGAAGCTGGATTAACCATCAATCTTCGGAAAAGTAAGTTCTGCTTGCCTGAAGTGACATTCCTAGGTCATGTAGTTAATATCCATGGCATTACAGCTGACCCTAGCAAAGTGGAATCTATTGAAACTATCCAGTGCCAAGAAACCTGAAGGAAGTCCAACGATTTCTTGGACTCGCCGGATGGTACCACCGGTTTGTTGAAAACTTTTCCAGAATTGCTGAACCACTGAATTCCTTAAAGAAAAGGGCAGACCTTTTCAATGGACACCACAGTGCCAACAGGCCTTCGAAGAACTGAAAACATGCTTGATGACTCCACCCATCCTCGGACATCCAAATTTTGAGCATCCCTTCAGTGTGTATACCGATGCCAGTGATACGGGACTGGGTGCAGTGCTGACCCAAAGCGAGGACAAGGTATGGAGGAAGTAATTGCCTATGCTAGCGAAATATTACTCCTGCCGAATCAAACTACTCTGCAACGGAAAAGAATGCTTAGCCATAGTATGGGCACTAGAGAAGTGGCAGCACTATCTTGAACATAGAATGTTTACTGTCGTTACAGATCACTCTGCTCTGCAGTGGGTGATGGAATTCGCCAAAACCAGCCGTCTTATTCGTTGGGCTCTGCAGTTGCAGAAGTATGAGTTCATTGTTGAATATCGGAAAGGAAAATTAAATGCAGCACCTGATGCTCTTTCAATTCCATCTCATCCAAGTTGCAATTTGTGTTCAATTAAAAAAGATGTGAATACCCTTCCAGTTACAGATGAACTTATCTGGGAGAAACAACACAGTGACCCAGAGATTGTGCAGATATTTCAAACTCTGGCTGAGGACAAGGAAGGTCAGCAGACAAAATATGAGGTCATCGAAGACAAGCTATATATAAAAACAATGTCCAAGAATCATTCACACTACCGTATCTTTCTCCCCAAAGATCTCATCCCATTTATACTGGACCACTATCACTGTGACCCCACGAGTGGACATACAGGATCTTTAAAACTTACAAGAGAGTTCAGGAAGTCGCTTTCTGGCCTGGGATGTGGTCCGATATAAAACACTTTGTAAAGAGATGTGTAAAATGCCAAATCCTCAAAACAGACCAACGTAAACCTGCTGGAAAAATGCAGAAAATCAACAGCACACGACCAAATCAGATGATGGGTGTAGACCTCATGGGACCCTTACCCGTAGCACCAGTCAAAATGAATACCTTCTAGTGTTTGTTGACTACTTCACTCGTTAGGTAGAACTGTTTCCCATTCGGACAGCTACAGCCAAGACAGTTGCCAACCTATTCAGAAAGAGATACTCACCAGATGGGGGTCCCAGACTTTCTTGTATCTGACCGAGGTACCCAGTTTGTTTCTGCAATATTTAAAGAAGTGTGTGAGAATTGGAATGTTACGCCAAAATTAACTACAGCCTACCACCCGCAGACGAACATGACCGAACGAGTCAACCGAACTCTTAAAAGTATGATTGCAGCGTATGTAGAAGACAGTCTGGATGGGACCAATACCTACCAGAATTTAGGTTTGCCATAAACTCTGCAGTACAGGAAACTACAGGAATGACTCCTGCAGAACTCCACCTAGGTAAGCTACAGGGCCGATGGACAGGATTCTAAAAGGTAAAAGCCATGATCTGTCACCAAATGCACCCCACTATGACACTGTGTATCACTTAAAGCAATTCCAAGCAAGAGCAATGGAGAACTGTAAGAAAGCCCATCTAAGACAGCTTCGAAATTACAACAAGAATCGACGGGACGTCCTATTCAAAGAAAAAGACAGAGTATGGATGAGGCAATTTCCACAGTCCAGTGCAACCAAAAACTTCACCGCTAAACTTGCACCAAAATGGAAAGGACCCTACAGGGTAATCCAACAAATGGGGCCAATAAATTACCAAATAGCCCTGGAAAGTACAGGTGAAGATGTTCGTGTTGTCCATGTATGCAATTTAAAACCCTGTTTTCCAACAGCCACTGAAGTAGAAGCTCAAAACAAAAAAACATTGATCTCTTCCAAGAATCCTCTGATGAGGATGAAGAGTTCTTCGATTTTAATGTTAAACATCTCCTAAAGAACCATGAGATGTTTTGTCCAAGGAAGGAGTGTAGCAACGAACTACAACGCCCATAATGCAATACAACAAGTAGGAGGAGTCAGTAATCAGAAGAAATGGCAGTCCATTTAAACAGGTGTGTGTGTGTGCATGGCAGCCAGGAGAGAGAGAGTTTTCTTTTAGTTGGTTGTGACCAACGAGAGCAACAGAACAGAAAGGTTGAACTGCCTGAAGGCTTTAGAGGTTAAAGAGTGACCAAAATAGTCAAGCTTGAAGACTGTGTAAGATGTGCTTCGTTTGCTGCACGGCGGGAGTGTGCTTTGACTGTTACAGCACGCTGCTCCTTAGTGGTGTTTGGGCGGCGAAAGACTCCACAGACCAAGCGTGGTGAAGGAAGGGCGAACCTGGAGATGAGATTGCAGACTACCACGTCATACAAGAGAAGTGATCCCGGTTGCACAGTGGGCGAATGTTCGGATGTTTGCTCGTCCTCCGTCTACAGCTGTGTTTGAACTGCGCAGGGTTGGAATACCGTGGCGGTGGGTGAGTTTTGTCCTGGATGGACTGAAATCCTCTGGTGCACGTTGGACTTGGACACAGGTAGGCCTTGACCTGTTAACCTTGCTTCTCAAGAGGCCTTCTAAATCACCATTGACTTTGAGAACAGTGGTTTAGCGGACATTTCACCTGAACTATAACACACACACTTACACGAGCACACATCACCTTTTTCCATAACTCATTGTGTATTGTGAAAGATAATTGTGATCGACTGATGCTTATGGGATGGTTTATTGCATGAGATGATTTTGTATTGTTCTTTGAGATACTTTGAAAAACAAGGGACAGGAAAAAAGGAAACTAGTCCCCTTTGAGTTAAAATAATAATAATAATAAAAAAAAAACAAGAATGCGGTTGCATTGGGAAAAGTGAGTTTATTTTTGTATTTGTACTGTTCTGTGAAGAGTGATTTGGGATAACGGGCATATCTAGACTCACTACGTCACAGTGTGTTTGTGTGAGTAATGAGAAGGATTGGGACCATTTGAAGTTAATGGTTTTATAATCAGAGAATGTAAATCAAATTATGTTTTGACTTTCTAGCAGCTACCTGTTTTAACTACTACTGTTTAACTAAATAAAATGTGTTAATTACTTTTTGAAAATCTCTTTCAAATTAATTACATCATTACTTTTGATTGCCTCAGGTGTACCTGTACATCACACTTTTTTAGACTTGTCATATGCAATATTTTTTGAGTATCAATTACTCTCACTTAGAACAAAACCAACTAACATTTAAATGTCTTAATGGAATAATACAGACCAATATAAAAGCCTTTGAATGCCCAGACATGTGCTCGAGTCACTGCAACACTGTATGTTAGACAACACTGTAAATACAATTTGGCTAGATCTAAATCCAGAGAACCACTCGTATCATCATTATATATCTTCATATCGCCCAGTCCTAAATCTTACTTTATACAACAGTTCTTTCTGGTTCTCGAACCTGATTGGCTGAGAGCCGTGCAATATTCTCCCAGTATCAGCAGTCTAACCGTTTCACAGTTTGTATCACGCTGCTTGCAACATTTCTCACTGAGTTTCATGGCGGACGAGCAAACCACAATAATTTTACAAATACAACTGTTCACAGAATTTTTTAGGTTCTGATGTAATTATTGAGACATTAAATATGTGACTAATATATAAACATAGCGCCTCTTTTACAATATGTTTAAAAGCTTAAGAGCTCCAGAAATGTTTAAAAAAAGAAAATGTAAAATTGCAAAACAACTAGTTAAATTTGATTCAGCATTAGAAATACTCACAGGTCTGCCTGGCATTCCTAATTCACCTTTTGGTCCAGGTCGCCCCACTGGTCCCTAATGAGAGAACATATATCAGCATCTATAACAATCATCATCAATATATTTCTCAGTAGGGCCATTGTGCAGGGAAAAAAAAGCAAGACAGGAAGCAAAGACTCACCACAGGTCCTGGAGGTCCTGGCTCAGCCTAAAACAGACAGTAACTACATTAATTGTCTACAATGCTATGGATGTTTAGAATGAAACCGCAGGTTTCTCACCAGCTGTCCAGTCAGCCCTCCCATGTAAATGGGACTCCCAGTGGAGTCATAGATTATACCAGGTTCACCCTTCTGACCCTTAAAAAAAAAGAAGAAAATGTAATGTTGGAGGACAAAAAAAAAAAAAGCTTGTTGGAACGATAGCATCGTCTAAACACTATTAATACCAGGGCTGGACTTGTGACATGGGTAAGAGTAATTTTCGTGCCTCCGCCAGACTGCCCTGGGGTTTTAAAATCTAACTCTAACACAACAGCAGAATCCACAACACAACTAAAGTATAAGGATAATATTACACAGAGGAACAATATTGTTTTTTTCTTGACAGTCAATAATTTAAATTCTATTATGACTTTGTTTTCATTTACCAATTAAAATTGTGCAATTCCAATTTTTACTGACACGAAAATTAAAAAAGACTTATAATCTAAAAAGATATATAGATTAATGGAATCCATTTTTTTTTTCAGAGGTCCCCAAGCAAGCTAAGTTTTTTGGATATCAGTATTTCTAAAACCCTGCTGTATTCTGTTACTTCAGGTTGTAAGTTCTGACAGAAGGGGAAAAACATGTTACCTTGATAGAGTCTCCTGGTTCCCCCTGATCACCTTTTGGACCCATTGGTCCCTTTAAAAACATTTAAAAATACATAAAAACTGTTCAAATAAAAGATAGTAGAAATGGATGTTATTCAAAATATACTGAAAATACAAGTGATTTACCACTTATCAATTACTTTACAGCACACTGCCTACTAGACTTACCGAGCCCGATCTCACGAAAATGCGTATCAATAGTACGAGTGTGCAATCTCGTAGAATGTATACGCCAAAACTCATTTTGGCGTGCGTATGTCGCCGTTTTTGGCGTGCATATGATCGCACTTTATGGCGTATTATATGTACGAACCCCCCACACCCCCACCCTCACCCTACCCAAAAGCGTGTCATTTACACGCCATAAAGTGCATATCATATGCACGCCAATAACGGCGTACCATACGCACGCCAAAATGAGTTTTGGCGTATACATTCTACGAGATTGCACACTCGTACTATTTATACGCATTGTCGTGAGATCGTGTTGGACTTACCGCAAAATTACAAGTTAGACATTAAAAACTTACAGGAAATCCTGGCCGACCAGCAATACCAGGTTCTCCCTAAAAAAACAAGAACAAAACACAGTGCTTGGAGTGTGATTCTGTATGCATTATAATATGTAAATAGCAAATCATAATTACATGGGACATTCTCCATCAAACTGCATGCAGTATATAAATTCACATTATGGAAGTTTTATTATATAGTTATATTATAACTAATATTTAATAATGCCTTTCACCTGTCGTCCAGGAATTCCATTTTCTTCCTTCTTCTGAAATGAAATGTCATTTAGGTCATTTGGCATCAGAACTTCAAAGTTGTGAAGGATCAGTGAAGTGTTATTTATGGCCGGATTCACAAACAAAGCTTAAGCCAGTCCCAGAATAAAATTAATGTTTAAACTGTCTGAATTGAATATAAACTTACATTAACATTTCTTAAAATTGTCAGTGTTTTGCAATTGTTTTGTCTCAAAATGTACACCAGTAATTTTTTTCTGAGGCATGTTTATGAAAATTACTTAAATGCCCTAATTTAACTAAGGCTAAGCCCTACCTTTGAAACCAGGCCATAGAGTTATACAAAGTCCTTTGAGGGTTTATCTGTATGATAATACTTACACTGCCATTAATATAGATCATTTGTCCTGGAGAACCTGGTGGCCCTGGCGGTCCTGGAGGCCCTGCCACACGACCAGGATCACCCTAAAGATGAATATAGATATTATTATAAACTTGTTGCTTAGATCCACAGAATGCAGTGTTAAACTGGATATGACTATTGAACACTACTGCTGAGGGTTGAGTAAAACAGCAATAGAGATCCTATACCTAGCATTAAAAAGTGTCCTCAAGTCATTATTATATACTTTGATGTACTCACTTTGTCACCTTTCCATCCTCTTTCCCCCTTTAGCCCCTGTAAAATTGAAAGATTTTTTTTTTAAAGTTACAATTTTGACATTGAAAGCTGATATTCAAGATAGACAACTTTCACTCACTATTTTTCCTGGAAAGCCATCTAACCCTGGGATTCCCTCTCGTCCTCTTTGACCTTCATCGCCTTTCTGGCCTGGGATACCTGGGAAACCAGGTCTGCCCTGCAGAGTTTAAAGATAATTAACTTTGGTCCTGAGTAGATTAAAATTTGGCAACTTGGATTTCACATTATCAACTGTAATAATTTTACCGGTAGTCCAGGTATTCCCTGAGGACCCTTCAGAGAAATAAAAAAAATAAGATAAACATGTATAAGGTGAAATAAACACTGTGGTGCTGTAATGATAATGTAACAGCAGTTCACAGTTACCTGTGGACCTGGTGGCCCCATGACTCCTGGAATGTACTGAAGAGCAACTTCTTTTTCTTTCCCATCAGTCTGATAAAACACACAAAAATTGGATATGGCAGATCATGTGCCAGGCCCCAGGAGGCACAAAGTCCTGTGTGATTCAACAGCCCTTGTGATGGTCCTGAGATCAAAAGTGTTGAGGGAGCTGAACTTCAATAAGTAACTTACAGTAATTCGGAATGCAGGTCCAGGGGGTCCAGGAGGCCCTGGAGGTCCTTGAGGTCCCATGGGCCCAGGCAGCCCAGCCAGACCTTCCTGCCCTAGGATCCCCGATGAACCCTGTGGACCCTGCAGAGAAGGGAATGGGGTGGGAGGATTTATAACTGCAGCTTGTACAAAAGTGTTCTTAAAAAGTGAGTTGACTGACTTGAAGTTCAGTCATGAAACTGGTTCTTGATAGGTAATATGCCAGCCAATGTGTACAAAATGGCCTGTGTTACAGGTATATTCAATTTAGTTTTGTGTTCATTGTGTTCTGCCCCTGTTTTGTTCTGTTCCCTAGTTAGTTTGTTAATTAGTTCCACACACCTGTTTCTGTTCAGTTGATTGCCTTAACACAACACCATTTTCAACTAAAAACTGAAGACTTTGGATGAATTTTGGCCATTCATTTACACGACAACAGTGTTTTGGGGGCCTGAAAAAGCTAATTTTTAAAAACGGGTTTCAAAATGCTAGTTTTGGAAAATGATATGTCTCCATGTAAGTACAAAAACGGCAATCTGTGAAAACGGTGATGGCATGCACATTCGTATTATGTGTTTAGTCTATAGGTGCATTGTGTTTCTTTACAAAGTAGCATCTGCAACTACTGGCCTGGCATGAATAATACAACATTTTTAGTCATTTTTCACGGACCTGTGTGAATGGGAATCATTTTGACAATGACAATGTCATCTGTACAAAGACAAACCCTTTCCATTTTTAGTACATCAGTGTCGTGTGAACGTACCCAAAACCAATTAAACTCTGGTTCATGGGTTCACTTTGAAATCAACATCCCTTAGCAGCAAAACATAGAAATATGTAATATAATGAAGCCTCAATTGCTAAAATCATATGACTTGGCCAATCTGCAATTTTGTATAGAAGATCTAGTCTATTAAGACCAAATACAGTAAACTGCCATGTCCATTACCATGCTAACATTTATTCAGAGAGTTGTCATGACTGAACTACAGTAATATCATTCAAGAAAAAATTATAATGCAGGTTATGTGCACAGTCATGAATTGTCTCAGTGTTGTGAAAATGCATGACAAGGACAAGCAAGCCTCACACAATTAGAGATAAGAAACATAAACAGTCAACAGTCAGACAAAAAGATAAGTTTGAAATGTTTGATTTACTCACACTCACTAGACAAACATTTGACTATGAAAAGTTGCCTTTAGTGAGCTAAATGACTTAAAGAATAGCATTGAATTCATTAGTCAAGTTCTTGTGACACACTCAGTGCAGTTAGTTTGTTGTCATGCATGACTTTATGATACCTGTACACCACTAGTCTCCCAGGAAGGAAACCAATTGGAGAAAAAAGAGAAAGCAGAGGAGGAGCTTTGCTACAGGGAGAAAAACATACTGTAGATTAACCTCCCAATGGAAAACATATGTGAATGTCTGTCATATGTCAGTATTATGAGATCAAATCTTCAAATCCAATGAATTAAATATGTTAGGATCACTTGTTTTACCTTTTCCCCTGCAACTCTAGGCAAGCCAAGATCACCACAGTCTCCCTAAAAGAAAGAGAAATGGGGAAAATAAGTTGCTGTCTTAAATTTTACTATTAGGCATCTGGAAATGCTTTTAATATTTATTTTACCTTTTGGCCTGGGGGACCAGGAAGACCAGGTTTTCCAGGTCGACCTGGGGGGCCCTGAGTCATAAAAAATAGAATAAACAGCAAACATAAACAAAATTCTAACAAAGGTTTTAAAATGCATTGGATTAATGAAGGGAGGGTTTCTTACAGAAAGCCCAGAGAACCCATTTTGTCCAGGAGGACCAGTGGGGCTAATTTCAGTGGATTCTGATTCAATTCCCCAGTCTGGTCCCGGTGGCCCAGGGGGCCCAGGAGGCCCAGGCGGACCAGAAGGGCAGCATGAACCCTGAAAAGATGAGAACATACTGAAATATAACTGCAAAATGAAATTAAAGAAAACACAACATCAGCAGATCTGTTGATTTTATAAGGGCACATAATCCAAAATGGTGATTAAATAAGGAAAAAAAGAGGTTTAAAACCCATAATTAAAACTACTTATAATGCATTTGCATAGCATGGCATTTAAGCAATAGGTGGTGCTGTCACCATATTGAAGTTTAGAAAGGCATGGGGGGCACAGGGCCATGCAAAGATTGTTAATATGCCAAAGTCAGAAAGTCTTTAATAACTTTTTGCCATCATGGTTAGACTATGATCGGAGTCAAATTTGAAGATGTACTTAAGCTATACCATAACTACTTTTACTACTATTGATAATAATATCCATTTAAATCACACGTCTTAGGGATAAATTTGCTGATTCCTAAAACGTACCGTCACTCCAGAACCCTCCATATCCACAAATGCCTGAAGAGAGAACATTACAGTATAAAACACCTCTGTTTTAGCTCATTCACCGGGTTTCATGCTAGTCTGCGTAAATATATATATGATCATTTTCAGTAAAAGTAAACTCAAGGAAACAAAGCTTTTAGATATTAAAAAACAACAACAATGTTCACATCGCCTTGTTGTCTATGTATTTTTTTTGTGATAGTACACTTGTGCTTCTCTGCTATGAATTTGTTCAGTGGGTTAAGCAAAAGACAAATGTGAGCACAGGCTGATCAATCTTTGACAGTCTCTCAATATATATTTATATATAATTGTGATGAAATAAGGAAAAAATAGTTTTCAAAACCATAATTAAAACTACTTATAATACATTTGCATAGCATTACTTTTGACCAATAGTTGGTGCTGTCACCATATTGAAATAGTTTAGAAAGGCAAGTTTAGAAAGGCATTGGGGGCATAGGGACGTGCAAAGATTGTTACAATGCCAAAGTGTTACCAAGATACAGCATCTTGCCATCAGATATACTGATGATTTATAGGAGAAGGGTTTAATGTCAGAAAGTCTTTAATAACTTTTTGCTGTCATATTGTCTTAACATTTGTCTCAGATCATATTCTAAGATGTACTTAAATACCATAACTTCTACTACTATTGATAATAATATCTATTTAAATTACTTAGGGATATTTAAAGTTTTAATTTAAAGTCTTAGGAATAGATTAGCTGATTCCTGAAACGTACCATCAATCCAGAACCCTCCATATCCATAAATGCCTGAAAAAAGAACATTACAGTATAAAAAACTTTTTTTAGCTCATTCATCGGGTTTCATGGTAGTCTGTGTAAAACAGGTATGCTAATTTTTCAGTAAAAGTAAAAAAAAAAAAAAGCTTTTAGAAATTAAAAATACAACAACAGCTACGTTCACATCATCTTGTTCATGTTTTTTGTGACAGTACACTTGTGCTCCTCTGCTATGAATTCATTCAGTGGGTTAAGCAAATGACAAATGAGAGCAATCTTTGACAGTCTCTCAATATATAGATATAAAATGGCTGTTCTTTTTTCCCCATTTTTGAAGATGCGAGGTGCATCCCACTTTGCATACGTGTTTATTATTCTATCAAGTTTTGAAGTATTAATAGTGTTCACACTGAAAAAAAGAAAAAGTGCACTTTAAATACCTGGATGATATACTTAAACGGAAAGTTCACCCAAAAATGAAAATAAGCCCATGATTTAATAACCCTCAACTCATCCAAGGTGAATATAGCCGCTTTATGATGGATAGATGCACTTTTATGGACTTCAAAACAGAAACAGCCATTCACTTCCATTTTAAAACTTGGATTAGCCAGGACATTTTTTAATATAACTCCGATTGTATTCGTCTGAAAGAAGAATGTCATATACAGTGGGTACGGAAAGTATTTAGACCCCTTAAATTTTCACTCTTTGTTATATTGCAGCTATTTGCTAAAATCATTTAAATTCATTTTTTCTCATAAATGTATTCACAGCACCCCATATTGACAGAAAAACACAGAATTGTTGACATTTCTCCAGATTTATTAAAAAAGAAAAACTGAAAAATCACATGGGCCTAAGTATTCAGACCCTTTGCTGTGACACTCATATATTTAACTCAGGTGCTGTCCATTTCTTCTGATAATCCTTGAGATGGTTCTACACCTTCATTTGAATCCAGCTGTGTTTGATTATACTGATTGGACTTGATTTTGAAAGTCACATACCTGTCTATATAAGACCTTACAGCTCACAGTGCATGACTGAGCAAATGAGAATCTTGAGGTCAAAGGAACTGCCTGAAGAGCTCAGAGACAGAATTGTGGCAAGGCACAGATCTGGCCAAGGTTACAAAAAAATTCTGCTGCACTTAAGGTTCCTAAGAGCACAGTGGCCTCCATAATCCTTAAATGGAAGACGTTTGGGACAATCAGAACCCTTCCTAGAGCTGGCCGTCAGGCCAAACTGAGCTATCAGGGGAGAAGAGCCTTACAGAGAGAGGTAAAGAAGAACCCAAAGATCACTGTGGCTGAGCTCCAGAGATGCATTCGGGTGATGGGAGAAAGTTGTAGAATGTCAACCATCACTGCAGCCCTCCACCAGTCGGGGCTTTATGGCAGAGTGGCCCGGCGGAAGCCTCTCCTCAGTGCAAGACACATGAAAGCCTGCATGGAGTTTGCTAAAAAACACCTGAAGGATTCCAAAATGGTAAGAAATAGGATTCTTTGGTCTGATGAGACCAAGATAGAACCTTAATTCTAAGTGCTCATCACCTGTCCAATAAAGTCCCAACAATGAAGCTTGCTGGGGGTGTTTTTCAGCTGCAGGGACAGGACGACTGGATTCAATCGAGGGAAGGATGAATGCAGCCAAGTACAGGGATATCCTTGACAAAAACCTTCTCCAGAGTGCTCAAGACCTTAGACTGGGATGACGGTTCACCTTCCAACAAGACAATGACCCTAAGCACACAGCTAAAATAACAAAGGAGTGGCTTCACAACAACTCCTTGACTGTTCTTGAATGGCCCAGCCAGAGCCCTGACTTAAACCCAATTGAGCATCTCTGGAGAGACTTTAAATGGCTGTCCACCTACGTTTACCATCCAACCTGACAAAACTGGAGAGGATCTGCAAGGAGGAATGGCAGAGGATCCCCAAATCCAGGTGTGAAAAACTTGTTACATCTTTCCTAAAAAGACTCATGGAGTCATATAAGATCAAAAGGGTGCTTCTACTAAATACTGAGTAAAGGGTCGTAATACTTAGGACCATGTGATATTTCAGTTTTTCTTTTTTAATAAATTCGCAAAAATGTCAACAATTCTGTTTTTCTGTCAATATGGGGTGCTGTGTATACATTAATGAGAGAAAAAAAAAAGAACTTAAATTATTTTTAGCAAAAGGCTGCAATATAACAAAGAGTGGATCATTTAAGGTTGTCTGAATACTTTTCATACCCACTGTACAACTAGGATAACTTGAGAGTGAGTAAATCATGGGCTAATTTTCATTTTTGGGTGAACTATCCCTTTAATACACTACAATGAGTACATACTGTATAAGTGCATAGTGCATCATTTGAGACACAACTCAGCTCTTTATTTTAAAAGAGAGCTTTTGCTTTAATTGTGCAAATGTGTTCTTAGTTCATGTTAATCATTCAATGGATCTTTCTGTTTTATGCACATTTTAAGTCCAAGCACACAGACCTACAATATTTGTATTCATACTCACAGTCCTGTCTGAGATTGAGGGTCCAGGAGGTCCAGGTGGCCCAGGTGGACCCCTAGGTCCTTGATGTCCTTCCCCTTTCATTCCCTACAGACACAAAAAAGACACACAAAAAAACAACAACAAATAAATAAAACACATCTTTTGTTCAGCCACGTCTTACTAAAATTCTGGTCAACAACCAGATTTTTTTTTACCCAGTTAGGTGGCCTTAACTAGTATGTACTAACATTTAAATGATTCATTTGATACAATGCACTTATTGTGCACATACATGTTTTTACATTGTAATTACATTTTAAAATGTACCTGCATGCATGTAATAACATCTGTAATTCATTTCTGTAGTTACATTTATAATAACTCTGTTAACATTTCCCTTCCACCTAACCCTATTCTTAAAATTCCACATACGACCACACCTGTCCCTAACTTTACCCGTATCCCACCTCAATATCAGCAAAAGTGTTTTACAATACATTATAAACACAATAAGTACATTGTACATATTTTTTTATTGTAAGTACATATAGAAGTTAAAGTCACCTAATATAAAGTGGGACCGCTTTTGTTTTTAATCCAAATTGACTAATTATGCCTCATTGGCTGCATGTGATAGTGGTATTATAAATTAACAACCATCAACCACAGACTGCCATAGTTTGCCCACTCCTGATTTAAGGTAAAATGTGTAATAAGGTTATTATAAAATAATGAATAATAAAAAAAAAATATAATAAAGAAAATCTGATTTTTGCAAACCACCTTCTGCCCTTTAGGTCCTTTAGAACCAGGTGGTCCTTTAAGACCTTGAGGTCCTTTAGAGCCCTGAAAAGTTAGACCAAAGGAGAATGAGGAATTATTAAACAGTCTTAGTATATATTCAACTACAGCCCAGAAACGTTTGTCGGGAAAACTTACAAGTTTGCCATCCTTTCCTGGTTGACCCTATAAAACATCAAAATCCTGTTTAGCCTCTTAAACTATCAATTGTATTGTGTTCTTAATATACATTGACAATCAACCATTTTAAAAGTAATTTGATGCCAAAGGACGTTTGTTACTCACTGGCTCCCCCTTTGGGCCCTTTGGACCTGGTGGGCCCATTGGACCTTGCACCCTCTCCACCTTTTTATCCCCCGATTCTGTCAATTCTGTTACTGGACCCTGGGGCCCAGGCGGTCCAGGTGGTCCTGGAGGCCCACGATCACCTTTGGGGCCAGGATATCCAGGCCCAACACTACCCTATACAGAAAGATGGGCATCAGCGGTGTGTTCTTCAGCCTGACTGGAATCTGACAGTAGTAGTAGTAGTAGTAGTAGTAGTAATATAGCTTTTGAATGACATATCATCTGAGGCCATCTTCATGGCAAAAACAGATTATTAAAACAGCAATAAAAAACAGCAAGACATTTTATACAAGCTGTTTTATATTAAGGCTGCAGTCCATAAATTTTTTTTGTGTCTAAAAATTTACAAAATGTATATAATTAGCGAGTGCATCATGGATCCATTTTCCAAACCGTGTTTAAAACCTGGCCAAGAAAGCAGCTAACATAAACATACAGATACACATCAAAACAGAAAAACACGATCGTTGATCACAACAGCAATTTACCAAAGGTTAAAAAATACAAAATCTTTTAAAGTAACTGAAACTCGTTTAGTGATGAACGCATAGTCAGCCTTAAGATGTTTTGTAAATTATTCCAAGCAGAAGAAGCATTATATTTAAAGCCTTTTTGCCAGTTCATGGAATTATGTTTAAAGGCAAAGAACCAACTCTATGTATGTTCTGCAACTCTATGTATGCCCCCGCCCCTTCTATTAAACATATTTTATTGGACTGTCCCACTTTTAATCACAAATAGACTTATAAATAAAACAATACCAAAACTTCTTGTGATTCACTACAGTATGCAACACCTAATGAATACCAATCAAATCTTGATCAAATCTGGTTTTAAAGGAGATAAAAAGTCTGTTGGTGATTTCAGAATGGGTTTCTGGTATTTGACAGAAGTCAACATCCATTTGCTGCACTGGTGAAGGGTGTGTGTGTACCACTAAAATAGACCTTGTTTACCTTCATTCCTTTCTCTCCACGATCACCCTGGGGAAACAAAAAAGAAATGATTGGGGAAAAAAAACAACTAATCTTGTCGCGTCACACCGGATTAGGACACAGGGCAAAGCAAATTAATGTATGATTTACCATGCAAATGGCATATCTTCCCCCAACTAAAAATATACAGCAATAGTCTATTTACTTGAATGGTTTCTATTTTATACTTTAGGGCAGGCATTATCAACCCTGGTTGTCGAGGGCCCTGGTCCTGCAGAGTTTAGCTCCAACCCTAATTAAACACATCTGAACCAGCTAATTAAACTGGAGGATTACTAGAAAGCTACAGGCAGGGGACTTTGATCAAGGTTGGAGCTAAACTCTGCAGGACAGTGGCCTTCAAAGACCAGAATTCAGAAACCCTGCTTTAGGGTATGCTTTCTTAGGGTGACTACCCATCCTGCATTTTGAGTGACAGTTCCGAAATTGGGAGCTTTGTCCCACAAGACATATGTAGTGTCCTGCATTTCAATTATGTCTGTATTTTTTTTTCTTCCCTGAAATTACAATAACACAATAGGAAATCTAGCTAGAGCGGGGGAACAATGCAGTGGTAGAGAGTAGCCAAAATGTTTTGCTCATGGAATCAGTGAAGACCTCATCAAAAGTCATTAAATATAGCTACACCAACCAGGACTTCAACTTGACTCATTCTGGACATTCTGATTAAACATGCCAGATCCAACAAAATTCATGTTCAAGATGCTCCAAATCCGGTAAAACAAATATCGGAATAAAAAAAATAAAGTACTTTCTACTCAAAGAAATTTATTTTAGTATAAAATTAGATTTTCCAACTAATGTAAATACATTTTTACATAGTATAATAATAGTAGTAAATATATATCTCTCTCACATGTGTCCCACATTGTCCCGAGGTGCACATGATTCGAAATGACTGGGAGGGCTCACACAGGATCTGACAGGAATTCAGTGGTCACAGCATTGGACGGGTAACACATGGCCGTTTCGACTGGGAGGGCTCCCATAGCGTCGGATGGGTAAGCTCCACCGGTCATAAAACATACATTTTTAAATGCCCAGCCGAGAGGGCCCACACAGCAAACAACAGGAGCCTGAAGCTCATGGCATTGGATGGGTAAACGCCAACAGGCTGCCCACGTGTAGAGGGGACTCATAGAATTGGGTCTGGCCATCAAGGGCTCTCAGAGCATCCAATGGGAACTTTGACAGAATGCTTATAGCATTGGACGGGTAACCCAGTCCAATCGGTTGGGAGGGCTCAACCAGTGCTTCGAAAGGGCAGGGTGAAACTGTTAAGATGTAGCCCCAACTGCATTTGAAAGGGGGATGCCGTGGATACTGTTATTATTAATAAAGTTTAGTGGGCTGAGTATGTTGGATTTGGAGGCATGAATACGGCGGGCAGGAATTCAGGGTAGGAATCAGGGTATTCAGGGTAGGAATCGCTTCTATGATATGTCGCTTCTATTTATTCAGGGTAGGAATCGCTTCTATGATATGTTCTTATGAAGACAGCTTTTTTTAAAATGTATTTCAATCATGAGCCAAAGTTTTGTAGCTTCATAGCATACGACTGGCTTTTAGTGCAGACGCAATTTGCAAGTCAAATTAATGTGGTCATTTAGCCTTAATGGTCCATCTTAAGAAATACACGAAAAACGTTCTTTCTTTACACACGACTCACTATGTGTGCGTGTCCAAAAGAGATATGCTGTAGTCTTGTTTGTGAAAATACATTGTGAATTATTAGTAAGCAAAGTAAAAATCATGTCGATATTTAGAGCAGGTAATCTCGATTCAAACGAAACATGCACAATATTAGATCAATGTACAGATCTTGAGATAATACTTATGGAGTGCTAAAGCAACATCCTTTTAGAAAAAGTCTAGTGTCTCAGAACATTTCTCTGGGAACCAGAGCTTCTAACCGCAGCTGCACTGACGTGATGGACTCTATTTGGCCATATTGTGCGTTGCCCTTTCTCCCATTTATAAATAATATGAGTGCACCATCTTTAGCTGAAGCTATAGGACTTTCGTGATCTGTTAGCGGCACGATGATGATGCAGTATTTTATGATTGGTGTGAGCTTGACTTGGATTAATCGCTAGATTGAGATATGCGCACAAAGTTAACACAGATCATCATACATTTACCAGGATTTGTTACCTATTCTATATGAAAAGGCATGACATCATTAGAAAAGCCAGAGATGTCAGAGGAAAATTGCTTGGAAGAGCGGGAGGATCAATGGATGTATTCTGGCCAGTTTGCAAATTGAGGAAGAATGTAGAGCTGGATTTTGTCTTCATGAAAAATGGATGTTTGCGGCGCTGAGCGCGTACTGCTATCAGTTGATTGTCCACTTCCCTATTTTAAAATAAAGGCAGCCTCATATGCTAGTGTCCACCCCTGCTGTTGATAACAGGACAGGGGGGAGATTTAGAAATGGTGTAGTTATTGCCAGCAGGGTGATAGGGTAGGCCTTGGCATCTTGGTGAGTGGGGGGCTGACACACCCAAAATGATGCTGGGGGCTTGGCAGTGGAAGATGGCTCCTTGGCACGGTGGATTGTGGTGGAGTTTCCGCAAAGCAAAAGGACTCGTTGTCAGACAGGAAGAGCTTGATTTTGGACATGATAGCACTTGGGGATGGCCAAATGCAGAAAAATTGTCGAGGAACATAGATGAATTGGCTATGTACAGTATATATATAGGCCTCCTCTCGTGCTGATTGGGTAGATAATTTGAATGTGTTCCTTCCGAAATTTGTTAATTAAACATAATTTAATATATTTGATTAAAAAAGAATCAAATAACCTAAAACATAATTGTACCTTCTCTTTGCAAGTTCCACGTGTGCAGGAGTGTGAGACTGAAGTCCCATTAGCTCCCCAATCATGATTTGGCCCAGTGAATCCAGGGTCTCTTTGGTTCCACTTCTCTTCCCTCACACCTTTATCTCCTTTAGCGCCAGAGAAACCTAATAAAAAAAAGTGCTGAAAGGGTCATCTTGAACAAAGGCCATCAATTATAATAACCTTTAAAACCTATCTATTTCTTATAGTTCATTCATTCATTCATTCATTCATTCATTAATTCATTCATTCATGCATACTATATTTAATATGTATGTATGTTTATAAGTATACAAACAAGTTGATGTGTCAATTTCAAAATTTGATAAACATATTTTCCATAAATTCAAAAGCTAGTAAATGCTTTTCAAACTTCTAGCTAGTGTATATATATATATATATATATATATATATATATATATATATATATATATATATATATATATATATATATATATATATATATATATATATATATATATATATATTCAAGCCCTGATGATAGTAATGCATTATTTTCAGTGACCATATATTCATAGTGGTCCACATTTCTTTTAAATGGTGATGTAAATACTTACAATTAGACTTATGAAACAAATGATACAACTATTGCATTGTCCACAAGATGGCACTACAGCATTTTCATTGCATTCTGTTGGAAGCTATTTGTGCCTGCATGCCTATTTCAGCATCACATTTTGTGAGCTAAAATTATACATTGGTCACATCTCACAGATTCCAAATGGTTTTAAATGTTATGCCAAGGCCAGGGATAACACAGCTAACAAACAGTTTCCCATGTAAGCATCACCTCCAGTAAACATTCACTGCACTTTCTAAACAAACACATAAAACATTCTATAATTTGAGTTCAATACATTTTCAGTTTCTTTGTCCTCTTGTCTTACATTAATTAAACAAAAATAATAACAATTTGCAATTTCACAGACCTGTCTCTCTCTGATGGTCATCTATGTCCAGTTTAGGCTTAAGCACTGCAGGTTGTGGAGGTAGGGGCTGCAGAACAGAACAGACAACTTTTAAAGAGACATATCGTGTGATTGATATAAGATGTTGTTTACACTGCAAAAAATGTTCTTCTTATTTAAGTATATTTTTCTTGTTTCCAGTCCAAATATCTACAAATTCTTAAATCAAGATGCATTTAGTAGTCTTTTTTAATTAGATATTTTTTTTCTTGTTTTCTTGAAAATAAAATAAAAATTAAGTGAGTTCTTGCTTAAAACATTACTTATCTAGTAAGTTCATCTTGATTTTTTTTTTTTTTGATATTTAGACTAGAAACAAGACAAAATTACTAAGAGCATGTAGCTACTTAGTTATAATAAATACATCCTCAGTAATGATAAAACCTTAGGATATTAAACATTTCATAAAAAAACGGTGGAAACCGGAGAAGGAGAAACAGGTGTTCTGAATCTAGGGAGGTCACACATTTAACCTTTACCATAAAGTTATCAAACGATTCCTCTGTTTTGTGCACATCCACATGGTATTAGAAGTGGGGTAGCTGACAAATATGGCTCAAAATCTACGATGCATAGACCCACACACATTTGATGACGCCGCCGCTAACAACTACTGGATGTGAACAGCAAAGCAGGACTGTCAGACAAATCAAAAAATGTCCAGGCTTACTCTCTCCTCATTTTAGCCGGTTCGGATGCACTAGATAAGGGGGGTGCAAACTCGTCCTGCAGAGTTTAGCTCCAACTTGCCTCAACATGTCATAATTGGGGTTGGAGCTAAACTCTACAGGACAGTGGCCCTCCAGGAGCAGGATTAGACCCCTGAGCTAGATACATATAGGCCTAAGTAATTTCCCTTTAAAGAGGGTGAGGACAAAGAGGTGTTAATAAAATGTTTTGATGAGATATGCTTACCAGAATGGAACGTGATAATGGACAGACATGCATTCAATATCACGGTGCAAAAACCTGATGAAGGAATTAAATCTTATGTGACCACATTAAGACTGTTGGCTAAAAAATGTAACTTTGGTACGCTAACTGATGAACTAATATGTGACTGAATTATCTCTGGCATCCACACTGTTGCAGTTCGTTCTCAACTATTAAGGGAAAAATACTTTTTGTGGGTGTGAGCACACTATTGAGCACAACAAATGCCTGGTTTTTAACAACGCTGCAACTCATGCAACAAATGGGATCACTTTGCCAAGTTTTGTAGATCCAAGCCTCAAAATACAGCTGGGCGGATGGCGCCATCTAGTGGAACTGGTGAATAAAACCTACACTGAGTAAATGAAGTAAGTGTAAGTGTGGTCCACCAAGATTATTTTCATTGTGAAAGTGTGGACCTGCTTGTAAAGAAAGGATAAATATTCACCACTCTCACAACAACCTGTAACAAGCAGGTCAAGCTGAAAATAGACACTGGAGCTAAATGCAATGTTATGTATTTATCCACATTGCGGTACTTTGACCCCAACGCCCAAATTGATCAGTCAGAGCAAATCTGATAGCCTATGGTGGTCAGACCATTCAGACACTGGGAAATGCCACCTGCCACCCTAGAAAAATTGCTATTCCACATTGTGGATAGAAATGTTAAGAGCCTGTTAGGCTTACTAGACAAAAGAAACAAATTCACCTATATCTTGGATGCACTGGGGGTAAGCATATAAACATCAAATTTTCCTTTTTGGGTGAACAATTCCTTTAAGCCCTGTTCTGATCAGTTCCTTGTCCTGTCTTAAGGTGCGTTCTCCCTGTTTCCCTGTAAGGTTTATGAATTAAAGACTATCGTCCTTTGTATTTGTGCGCTACTTCATAGCTACTACCACCCATTACAGTGTGGCTTTAGAAAATATTTCAAATTAAACATATTTTGTTTAAACTTCAAATGGAAATATATATTTATATATTTATATAATAATATATATTTTTTACCAAATGTACTTCAAGGGACAAATAAACATTTCTAATCTTAAAACACTTATTGTTAAAAGCAAAATGTTTATATATTTTCGATAATTTTAATTCACAAAAACGGCTCACAAAAAAGCTAATTTATATACTTATATTAACTAATGTCCAAAAATACCTACTAAATTATGTTCTATATACTCTGTGTCCTCTTTTCCACTTCCGTTGTCTCCAGAACCCTGCAAATGATGAAAAACAAGCATTACCACCAGTTTACCACATTTCCGGATAGTTAGTAAGCCTTCCAAGATATTCACTGAGACAGGTCAGTCCTGTCTGTGAACTATAAACAATAAATTACTTGCAAAAAGTTAAAAAAGACCCTCTCACTAAATGTAAGAATGACAGTCTCAAGTTTATATGCAGCTTACATCATAGTCGTCATCATCAGCTTCATCACAATGACGCTCTGCAGCCCGCGGGTTTCCAACCACTCTTAACTCTGAGATCATGCCCTAAAAAAAGACAGGTCCAACATCAACATCAGCCAACATATCAACTGTGGTTGCATAAGAATATAAGAATGGTTCTTTATGGATGGATAAATTGCTAGACCATACTGTATATTGCAGACCACATTTGTCTGAGACGATCAACTAATCAATTAATCATTTGACAGAAAGACAGACAGACACAGATAGAAAGGCTACAGAGGGTCCAGGTCAACATTTGTTGTCCACATCTCATGGATGACCCTTTGTATATTTGAGAAACAAAATACAAATATAGCACTTTCAGTGATACACAGGACATACTTGATATTTGTCTGGGTCATCAGCTCCACTTTGTCCAACAAAGATTCTGGAGTTTGTTTCCAGCTCCAAGTCGTCAGGTGAGCGCTCAAACTTTACCACCTTGGGCTCAGTATCACAGTCGTCGTAGAATGACACTTGGTCCATATTAACTGCCAGAGAGAAGCGGCTCCACTCTAGAGGCTGGTGTGCCACCTCAAAGCTGGCCACCTCTTGAGATCTATCTGAATCAGGCTCTGTGTAATAAAAAATGACTTTCCTTTTTCCATCCTCCACAGCTGAGAGCTTGACCCCCACATACATGATGTTTTGATTGGAGTCGGTGATGGAGAAGAGGACCCCAGCATCATCAGAGGTGGGCTTCAAGTGGAAGACAAGAGAGAAGTCTCGGTAGAAATTAGTAGGAAGGTGGGCACGTGCCAACTGCCCCATGTTGGTATCCTTTGTGAAGAGGTAAGCGGTTTGTCTTTTTGGGCCTGGAACCTGGGAGATCTCTTCAGGCAGAGGGCTTCCAATAAGTTGCAGCAGGGAGACTCCACTCTCTTCTATGGTACAAAGAATATTGGGAATCAGTACAGTGACTTTTACTACAGTAAACCCTAATCTTCTGAAGGCAGTGCTTTCTTAATGAGATGTTTGGTGGTGGGACATAAAAAATAAAAATACAAAAAATAATTTAGTTATTACTGAATGTTCAATATTGCTATTAAAATATTCAAAATAGATGCCTCCATTTGCATTCAGTTCCTAATGGTACCTAACATGGGTCTTTTAGAAAAACGACTATTTAATATTTGCAGTACATGTGAAGTGAAATTGCACCTTTCCAGAAAGTCAACCGGTGCAACATCATAAATCAACAAGCTACATCCTCTGGGGACTGATAAAAAATGGCAACTGGTGTTTATTATCATGTCTACAGAACCTAGGGGAAAACAGTGAGACACAGTGGAATAATACTTTACAATGTACATTACTGTAAGTCCTGGGAGAATCAGACTAAATTTAGTTCGCTGATTATGTGAAATTTTGCTTTCTCAGGGCTCACGAAGATCACTGAATTTTTACCATAACAGTTCAAGATCTTGTAAAACCTGACTATTCTTTAGTGTAAATGTTTTGTGCTGGACCACCTGTGTGAAGAAGAAGTACACTTTAGTATACTTTTAAAAAGAATACTTATTATGGAAAATATACTTAAAGAAACTGCTTAAGTGTGAACTGAATGCATTGTTTTCATGTTATGTGCAATTAAATGAAAATCTATAGTAATATATTTATCTGACTCAAGGGTGCTTTTTTAACCCACTTAAGTTCATCTTTATAATTTCATTATTATTTCTATTGTCTTTGAATTATGTTTAAAATACACTGCTGAATATACTGACAAGCATTTAGGATATACTTCATTGTCATGTATGTTGTGCATTTAATGTATATGTAATTACACATTTGTAATGATGAAGTTGCAATTTAAAGATATATTAGCTAATTAAAATGTAATATCAAATAATACACTACAGTTAAGATTCTATTCAAGTTCTTTAAATGTGCTGTAGTATGTTAGTCAACACAAAGATAAGTGTACTTTAAAGCACAACAACGGATCATGATAACATAATGATCAAAAATATACTTCAATATTTTAATTTTACATTATTACAAGTGTACTTTTTAAATGTGTTAAGATAGTCATGAATGTACTCTTTTGACATAAGTGGTATTTTATTTATTTGATATTATCTGCAAGCACTGTATAGTGTTTTTTTTAAATATATTAATAAGATTTGAAGTTCACTACAAGAATAAAAATAAACACCCTGCATGATCTTGTTTTTTTATTATTTGTTTATATTTTGCTCTTAACGTCAGATTTTAATTCATTATCATTTCAACCTTACAGCTGTCTTCCAGTACCAATAACATGTTACTCTTTGTGTAAAAGTATTTTCTTTAAATTATAGAATTAAAAATTACAATTATATACTTTAAATACATATTTAGGCTGAACCTGGCTAAAAGTTCTGACTGTGGGAACGGCATGTCCAATTCCAGGGTCATGTTTCAACTGCAATGGAAGCTTAGTGGCTTTTCCCCAAACACCATGATTCTCATTTGACACGGCTGTCCAGTCGCTCACCCACTCAGCCAACATTCATTTCGTTCCTGAGTTGTGCTGTCACCAGGTTTCAAAATGCTTACACAGGGGATTCTGAGTATAGCTGGCCCATATTTTAGTCCAGATGTGTCCACTTGCTCCTGGATCCTACCTCACAATGTCAACTCTCAAACACAATCTACTTGTAGTCCAGACTTCAGATTACCCGGTGAGAAAGCATCATGTTCTTGCAGTGTCATTCGAAATCTGATTTCCTATGAAGCCATGACACAACACATTAAAATTGTAGTACAATACATAACCACCTAATCCAGGGGTTCTCAAACTTTTTGTGGCCAGGGATATATGGTATATATATAGACATATTTTGTGCAGTGAACAGTGAATTATAACCCAAAGTTATTGTGGGTGGAAGTAGTGAACACAATATGCTTGTTTTATTGGCACAAACATAAGTTGTTGAGAAAAAAAAAAGATAAATCAAGCCTTTGTATCTGTCACATTCTATTATTATATTAAAAATAATGTAAAATAGCCTACCATTAATTAAAACTATATGTTTACAAACATTATAGATATGTATTTTATTTCCTCTCACTCGACAACAAATCCTTTATTCAGAACAAAACAATGAATAATACACTAAATTGCCAAAAGTATTGGGACATCCCTCCAAATCATTGAATTCAGGTGTTCCAATCACTTCCATGGCCACAGGTGTATAAAATCAAGGCTCACAGACTGCTTCTACAAACATTTGTGAAAGAATGGGTCGCTCTCAGGAGCTCAGTGAATTCAAGTGTGGTACCGTGATAGGTTGTCACCTGTGCAATAAGTCCATTTGTGAAATTTTCTCAATACTTAATATTCCAGTGGAAGCAATTCGGAACCACGGCAACTCAGCCACAAAGTGGTAGGCCACTTAAAATCACAGAGCGGGGTCAACGCATGCTGATACGCACAGTGCGCAGAAGTCGCCAACTTTCTGCAGAGTCAATAGCAACAGACCTCCAAACTTCATGTGGCCTTCAGATTAGCTCAATAACAGTTTGTAGAGAGCTTCATGGAATGGGTTTCCATGGCCAAGCAGCTGCATCCATGCCACCAAGTGCAATGAAAAGTGTCGGATGCAGTTGTGTAAAGCAAGCCACCACTAGACACTAAAGCAGTAGAGTTCTCTGGAGTGACGAATCACGCTTCTGTGTCTGGCAATCCAATGGATGAGTCTGGGTTTGGCGGTTGCCAGGAGAATGGTACTTGTCTGACTGCATTGTGCCAAGTGTAAAGTTTGGTGGAGGGGGGATTATGATGTAGGGTTGTTTTTCAGGGGTTGGGGTTGGCCCCAATTTCATGCTCCCAACTTTGTGGGAACAGTTTGGGGATGGCTTCTTCCTATTCCAACATGACTGCGCACCAGTGCACAAAGCAAGATCCATAAAGACATGGATGAGCGAGTTTGGTGTGGAGGAACTTGCACAGAGTCCTGTCCTCAAGCCGCTAGATCACCTTTAGGATTAGAGTGGAGACTTTGAGCCAGGCCTTCTCGTCCAACAACAGTGCCTGACCTCAAAAAATGCAATTCTAGAAGAATGGACAAAAATTCCCATAAACACGCTACAAAGTGACATACTACATTCACCATGTTGTCATTATCATGTTATCAAGTACGTCGCTACACTGCTATTCATTAATTCTGTCCCATGGTCTCATGGGATAGTAAAGTGCCCATTTTATGCACACTTCCAAATTTTGTTTAATCTTTTATGTGAATTCGGACATACTTTTGTCACATACTGTTTTTCGGCTACTATATAGTAGGGAAGTATACGATTTTGGATGCAGCTGATTTTGCGGAGCCCCTACAGCTTTTGGTCACGGACCCCACTTTGAGGACTGCTGACCTTATTGATGCACACATACATTCGATAAACCATATTTTAAAAGTGTAAGCGTAAGCAAGGCATCTTTTCAAAATGTGATTACCAAGGAAATACTGGTCATTGTTCATTCTAAACTAGTTGAACTATCTTCCTATGCTTAAATAATTATTGTCAAGGAACATGTGCTGTACTGCAACTAACATGAACATGCTGATGAATAAATCATCCCTTGGGCACAAGTGTTATTGGCCAACTGTTCCAGACTGTCTCCCACATGTGTATACATCCTACAGCTGTGATAGGCCTAGATCATGACTAATGCTGCCTTCACATGCTCTCAGAATTATTGTAAATAGGAGTTTCCTAAAATTGCATATGAACTCCCAAACTTGAATGCGATGAGCTCCTATAATCACGACTTCAGAAGTGGGAAATTATCAAATTTCAGATGGGACATGAAGGCAGCATAAATACACACATTAAACAAACAAAATTTTTGTGATATAGTACAAAAAAATAACAAACAATTGACACTAATAACACTGAAAACTTTTGAAAAATGCAAATCTCCTTAAAAAAGTTTTCAACCTTGTTTTTCTTAAAATTGTTCTGTCAGGAATCTTCTTTGTAAGTAAATTTTTTTGATGAATGATTGTAACTCCACAGACCACTGACAGCTGGGTAGGTAATTGGGAGTTAAATGCATGAGATGGTAACCGGAGGATCCTGTTAACTGATACCTCATGGACTCTCAAGAGACCAAATTAAGATAAACTTTCCCTTCAAAAATTGAAGCCCCTGCTTCCCAAGAGATAAGACAAAGAGTAACTCGAGAAAATGACCAACATGAAACAGCTGCCACTACCAATTATTATAATTATGCACCCTTGAAACATTGTTGGACAAATTATACTGATGAATTTATATTTGAGGGAAAATAAAGGAAAACTAACACACTGAATGCAAAGTGGCCTTAAATCCAAAAATGCACTAAAACAAAGTAATAGTGTTAAATGATGAGGTCTGGATGCAGATGTGGGAAAAAAAGAAGAAAAAAAGAAGAAGAGAAAACTCTTACATCATGGTCTGCACGACAATCTTCAATATGTTCTTTGGCAGTTGCTTGCCACTGAGAACTCTTGAATTTTCATGGTGCTTTCACCAAGACCACAGTGCTAGATCAAAACACTAACCTTTTTAATTGCCATCATACTGCAATGCCAGAGCGGGTCATAAAAATGCAAGATCATTAAATGATCAAGGAAGACTTTGTGTCAGATGAGAATTGCTCTCCCCCCACAACATATCTTCACAACTGTCTTCACAATGAATCCTTTTTTTCTTTTAAACTCAACATTCCTTACACATCATTCAATAAAAGTCCCTCATAGCTAAAAATAAAGGCACTTGAGTCTGATCATGGAATGCCCAGTGTCTAGTCCTTTTCAGAAAGTTACTTCCTTTTATGAAAATGCAGACACACAATAATCTGCCTTTTAGTCCAAGTGCCCACACTCCAACAAACATGGCTGAGGTCTTATCCAGAATTGTTCATGTACATCCACCACAACCCACACATATGCAAGTCCATTAGATGATCAAACTGGAGTTGTGTTTGACATAATTCACCATACATTTTATTGTGATATATGATTGAGCTGGCCTATGTATCAGGAATATTGGTATTAAGTTAATTGCATATAAATGTTACATAATTAGAACTTGACACATTTTCCAATTACTGCAATCTGCAAAGTACCATACTCTGCATACCTGACAGATTCAGGAAACTGCAGACTTCCAACCTGGTCTCATGAGAAAACAGCTATTATAAATTCATGATTTAATATGAATTCCTATATTTAGCTTTGAGTGAAAACATGCAATTTAAAAAGCAAACATCATAAAGCTTTACTCCTAAATCTAACCCACAGTGGGGCGTAAGCAAATCTTAAGTAAATGTATGAATGATATTAAATTAATTCATACAAATTCACCACCAATTTGCCAGAACATTAAATTATGAACAGTTATAAGAGTCTGTTGAAGATTTCACACTCTGTGATATTTCTCTCTTCTCATACAAAAGCTAGTAAGAATATGTCATGCAGCGGTTACCAACAGTAAAAATGGGGTTGACAGATGACTAGAAGCTCAGTCTATAGTTATAGGAAGAAAACAAAAGTGAGTGGGGTGGTTGTATGGGTCACATGATAGAGCCCGACAGACCTCCTGTCTGACCAAGGCCCTCCGAATCATCCTAATCTTCCCCCTGTTACAGCGCCCCAGCTGACATAGAATGTATATTGTCACATTGGTCTCATTCAGTGATAACTGCTTACAAATGTTCTTACTTATGCGTGCAAACTACTGACAAAACATTTGAGGTGCATACAGAGGTGCATAGACATAAACTTGTTCCTTAAGAAGGAACATGCTCACACAGTTATAAACATAATATACACCCAAACTACTCATATAAAGGTTTTCCACACATCGCTTTTTTTCTTTCTTTTTTTCCTGTTTTAATAACTTTCTGCAAACAAGCATGCACAGCAAGATCTTCAAGTGGAGTCAAGTGTGCCACTCTCAAAACTAGTCGAAATACAATAAACACCTTTTATATAGGCCTTAACTACACATGATCATCTTTAATTTTATGTAGAATTGCAGATCTAGCTACAACACACTTAGAGCCAGATTTACTAAAAAGGGCAAATTAGAGTGAGAGCAATTCCAAAAAAACTCAGATGGAAGTGGAAAGTTCTGTATGTGATCTACTGATGACGCGCATATTAAAGAACACAGATAGAGCCGGATAATTTCCATAATGACCAATGTAATCTACCATGAGCAGCGCAACTCTTTTTTTTACTGCATTTTCCTGACAGTTGTTTTTTAATGCCAAAAGAGGGTTTGCGCTGACGCAAGCTGTTAGTAAATCTGGCCCTTAATGGTCCCACTTTTTATTAAATGCCTTTAACAACTGTGTACTAACATTTAAATTATTCTTTAATACAATGCCCTTATTGTGTACATACATTTTTTTCATTGTATTTATTACAGTTGTAATTAATTTCTGTAATGACATCTATAATTACACTGTTGATCCTTCTCTTACCCTCAATCCACCCTTAAACCTAACCATACCACCAAACCTGTCCCTAACTTTACCCGTATCTACCTCAATAGCAGCAATAGCAAGTGTTTTGCAATACAACATGAATAGAATAAGTACATCTGGACCATCCCCCATCTGGTAGGTGTATCAATTTAATAATTTTATAATTAATAATTATTGCATCCTGTTAATGTACAACAATACTGGGGTGCAAATCGTATGTATCTGTCAAAATAAAGTATAAATTACATGTAATTACAGCACATATTGCAAAGAACTGCTACTTTTGGATGGCATCTAATGAATAGCATCTATTGCTATATAAGTGCAAATAGCAATTATCATTAAGAAAATATGCCATTTTCACTGAGTGTAAATAGAATCTAGTTGGTATTAACACTTGGTTTTATACTTAAGTGCAAATGTACTGATTCAAATGTAAAAAAATGTGCATACAGGTTTTACATACAAATATGAGCTATGGGTTAAACAGAACTCTGAATTGAAGGTTGAGAATGTAAAAAAGGAAGTAATTAGTATTCATGCATGCATTTCATTTTAATGGATTCACACTGAGCCATGCATGCAGACGCAGACCTCACGTCACAGCAGATGTGCATGGGTGCAAACTCTGCTGGTTAGCGTATTCTTAAATGTTGGTCTAAACCCTGGCAAAGCAGTAGCAGAGCAGAGCCACGGCTGACAGAGAGGAAGTGACCTGTGCCTCTCACGGTAGAAAGCACATCAATAAATAACACATACCGACAAGACAAGCGGCACAAGTTTAAGATGCATCCCAGTTTTACCTTTGTGGTTACTAACGGTTATGCATGACTGACTGGGCTCTGGTCCCTCGGGGAGGGTATGGCAGGCCACAGGCAGGCCCCTCTCCTGTAGGACTGTCCAGCAGCTGTCCAGCAGCACCTCACAGAAAGTCCTGCAGGGTAGCAGGACTATTCCAGATTTTTCAGAGGGCTGATGGCATCTTGGTGCCAGCAGTAGACAAAAAAACCATTCCAAACCATGGTGGCAGCCTGAACGCAGGAGCCAATCCCATTCATTCAATACAGCTACCACATCCTCTGCCTGGGTGTGGTTAAAAAAATTAGGTACAGAAAATTTGACTTCACCTTGAGATATACAGAAAGGCCAGTCAGAGCCTCTTGGTAAGCAGTTTGTGGGATCCTTAGGGGTGTTAATTATGCTAATCCTGCTGTCAGTAACCAATGTCCCTGTAATGTTGGTTGTTTTTTTGCCTTCCTGAGCCAAAACAAAAGTGGGCCCTGAGCCTAAGCCTGACCCACTGGCATCACCTGAGGAACCTTTGACATTTATTTCATGTTTGACTTCCTCTGATAAAGACTTATCATTACCCGTTTTCGAATGGCCATGCTTCGAGGAGATGCCAGGTGCCCAGGTGACAGCATTATTCCAGTTCATTGTTGGGTTCAGTCCTTCAATCCCTCTGGCTACATCTATGATATCCGTCCCTACTTCCTCACTGGTTGTTCCACTGACAGAACTATCTTTGTCCACGGAGGGGCTCTTTATGACACCTGGACTGTTCCACCAAAAGGCATTAAGAGGACCCACGTACAGAATCAACAGAAGAGACGAGCCCCGGGTGAACATCATTGTACATACACTAGTCCTTCCGCTGCACAAGTCATTCAGAACATGCTATCAGGCGCGTCTTGCAAAAGTAGCCAAACCAACACTGCAACGCAAGATGAGCTATCCTTTCCTTCTCTTAGCTCATTGTGATAGAGGGAGAGAGAGACAGAAGGCGTGCTGTTTTTAATAGCTGGACCTCATTGGCCACTTCTACTTGCTCTCCAAAATGTGAGTAACACTCAACCTCCCTTTGTGTCCCAGTAGCCCCCCGCTCCAAGAACACAGATGTGCAGCCCAATCTCAGTTTTACTAATGCTCCTCTTTTGAGAATAAAATCCATATATGGAGCGTGCTTGTTTGCTTGCAGAACTTGAATAATGTGGATACTTTTTAATTTTCATGAATGATTGTACTTCAAATGAACAATTAATATTTGAAGATTAGTACCGAAAAAAAACAAAAAACAAAGTGGATGACTCAAAATAACGTGCACATAGCTTTTTAAAGTATAATTTAAATAAGTATATTTAATTGGAATAATACCAAAACTATAACCTTCTGGGTAACACTTTATATTACGGCCCAGAAAGTACTACGTAAGTAAAGTGAATTTACAGCGTAATTACAGGTAATTATAGTGTAACTATAAAGTAAGTATGTGTAGGTATAAGGGAACAATATGTATTATTGGGGTAATAAAGGGGTAACAATAAGGAAAATTAACAAATTATTTATACTGTATGTTTTTTTAATTAAGGGGTAGTTATCTGTGTAGTTTAGTGTTGTCAAAAGAAGCGACTGCGATACCAAATCGTTACTGAAGTAAAAAAAATGTGACACATTGAGCGCTGCTGAATCGTAAACACCTCTGACTGACCTTGTGCTCACTCGCTCATTGGCTGTGCCTGTGGTTGGCTACAATGATCAACGCACGGCAGCGGTTAAAAGCACACGTAAGTGTTTGAAAATGTTTTGAAAGCTCAAACAGGCGTCGACTAGCGGTCGAATCTGTCAAATCTGTTTTGAATTAAGTTGTTTTTCAAATAAATATTTCCGAGTGATATCAGATTTTGTGTGTGTTTTATTGTACTTACCCTCTAAATACTTAAAACAAGAGGGGAACAAGAACCACTTTAATTTACAGCCCGTAGATTCGTACTTACCTTGCAACTACATGAAACAAGAACCACATTAATTTACAGCCCGTAGATTCGTACTTACCTTGCAACTACATGAAACAAGAGGGGAACAAGAACAACTTTAATTTACATCACGCAGATTCATACTTACCCTGTAACTACACAGATAACTACCCCTCAAATAAAAAATACTTACAGCATAAATAATTTGTTAATTTTCCTGATAGTTACCCCATTTATTCTCCAAATATTACATATTGTTCCCTTATACCTACACATACTTACTTTATAGTTACACTATAATTACCGAAAGTAATGCTGTAAATTCACTTCACTTATGCGGTACTTCCCGGGCCGTAATCTAAAGCGTTACCACATTCTGTCTCAATTTATGAATTTCTTTCTTTAAAAGAAGACCTTTTTAAGAATGTTGTGGTCCAAATGACATTAGACCCCCTTTGACTTTCAGTGTATGAACACATCTCGATATTTCAATTGTGAAAACTTCAAATTTGCGCAACAACAAGAACACCCTAAATAAACTATGAGTTTCAGTATTTTCCTTATATCACTAATTTTTACTTGTTTTAATAGTGTTTAAAAATGGCACAAAATGGTACTGCGGTTCTACACAGCATTTCTTCTCAGTCCCCCACTGTTTGTACTCAGAGCTCATAGTGCATCTATTCATGCCAGCGGGGCTGTTTGGCGTAGGTCTGAGTGACAGACACATAACAGCTGACAGCATATCTGATCTGGTGGATGTATCAGCCTACGTATGTGTGGAAACCCATAACCTCATCTTTGTGAAAGGCAGTTTTCCCACATTCTGATTCTGACCATGCCTGAACCTCCTCTGCTTAAAATCTCAAACTGTCTGTCCAGCTGTTCACTCCACATATGCTCTCAGCTCAGTCTGATCACACCATGGGTACTTGGCGCTCAAACAATCACTGCTCTCACAGTTCCTGTCTTTCTTACACGCAAACTTATAATAGGCACAAGAAACAGTATCTACTACTACTAATACTACTACTACTAATAATAATAATAATAATAATAAAGAAATTGGTAAAGCAAGAAAAAAATCATACAGTACATTTACATTTACATTTACAGTACCATACAATTACAGAGCTGTGAAAAATGTTTCCTTCCGATCTGATCCTATTTGATTTTAATATTGACCTTAAGTAAAGATCTCCAATTAAAACATATGAATGGATAAAAAAATGAATAAACACTGTTTCACACTGATGTGGAGGAAAGTTGGCTCACTCCTATTGCAGAACAGAACATAAACAAGGGGTTTTAGTCCAGAATTGGGATAGGCGATTCCAAATCTTTACTTTCTTGTTTTTCAACCATTATGATGATGGTTTATAGACTATAGATGTATAGAAACTAAATGTTTTGATAACATTAACATCAGAACAACGCTATCTATCCCTGTTTTCCATTCTGTGGAGTAAGTATGTAAACTGTGTTTTCTCAGCTTTTTAAAAATGGCGGTGTAATGGTTATATTCTGTTCTGTTTTGGTTTAGATTCGTTGTGTTTTAGTTTTAGTCTGTGTCTATCATGGGTCTGAAACTCACGGCCCGCGGTGGCCCCCTACTTGACATCAAAGTTTAGTGTTAGTGCTGCCTGTGCTTCGTTCTGAAACGCACCTTTTTGCTGCATGGGACACAAATTAATGCAAATATTTTTTGCAAATAGTCCCTAAATGATTATTTCCCAACTAGAATTAGACCCAGAATTTCGTTCACTGTTCTGTTTCTTTATGCTTTATAAAAATAAAACATTGGGTCCCCCATATTTCATTATTACAAAATGCATAAAAAGCATAAAACCGTTCATGTTCAGAAAGGAATGTTCAAATTCAGAGGAACAGTTCATGTTCAGAAGAAACATTTATGTTGAAGAACTGTTAATAATAAAGACTGAGAAGATTGGATCAGTTGTGCTCCTTTTTATGGATTATTTGATGCGGCTCAGACTGATTCAGACTGATTCAGACTGTACCTCCAACGTCCCCCAGGTAAGTTGAGTTTGAGACCCCTGGTGTATATACTGTACACTCCCTGTTTTGTTCAGTTCTTTGTCCAGTCTCGTCTAAGTGGAGTGGCTGTGTTTCCTGAGTTTCTCCTGCTTGTTTTGTGCATCACTGAATTAAAATTACTTTATGACGCAAAGTTTCAATTTAATTTTGAAGTTGCTGCAGCTCCTCCAGTAGGTTTTTAAGGTCTGGGCTTTTGAGTACATTTGATTTTCTGCAGCTAGAAACATATTTTTGTTGGCACAAAATGACAATGGCAGGAAATGTAAGTTTAAAAAAAAATTACCTCCTGGTTTTGGCTTGAAATCCAAACCAATTTCATGTTTTGAGAATAGTATGTTAATTTCTAATCAGTTTCTAATTTACGTTATTTAAGCAGTCCAGAGCTTTGATGATTTAATGTGATGTCATACCTTAATGTGTGTGAACAAAATGCCAAGGATATTCCCTAGTCAACAACTCAGTCGTAATATTCTCCCTGCTGTCCTCTGATTCTCACAAACTTGGAATGAAAAAGCATGGGGGATCAGATCAGGGCCATCCGCTGGGCAGACAAACACCCAAGGGCCCAGACATGAGACCAGTGCTGGATGAGTTTATCCCACTCTGAGGCATATTAATAAAGTGCTTCGTGTTTGTAGAGGCAGAGAAGGTCAGTGGCCTATTCCAAAATTCACTATGAAACAAAACTGAACTGCTTGATATGACGCCCACATGTCATACACTAACCCGTGTGTGTTTGCTTTGAGAGACACACTTACAAATCTCCACTATCTAGCCAAAACTTTGATAAACAGCATAATGCATGAATCATGAAATGCAAAACAAATGCTACAAAATGCTCTTGTTAACTAATGAACACAAAGCTATGACTGGTATCTTCAGATTCATAGGGGCTGGTTAATCCACTGAATAGGCTGCCCCATAATTGACTTGTAGATATTGGCATTGTGACATTATGCAAAGGCTCATCAAATAGCACTTGATGTAACATGAACAGCTGTCTTAAATGCCTATGTGTATACTGGGCTTATTGTCCTAATAATCCTGTTCAGCTGGACAACTCTTCTGGTTGTAGAGTACACGAGACCACACTTGAACAAAAAAAAAAAAACTTTTTTAAGTACACTTTTTATAAATAAAAAATAACAATAAACAAAAAGGGGCGTGCGTGGCACAACCTAATGCGGGTTAATTGTAACATGCATGGTTTAACACTTTCTACACATGCCAGGATGATCAAACTTTGTGTATTTACTAGTTGCCATATCAACACTATATAGAGAATGATTTAACCGTAGCAAAAGTAAATTTCTTTCTTAAGTTAATTTTACATCTCTGTTTTTTGTGTTTATTTAAAATAAGACAAATCTGATATTATTTTAATCTTATATCTTTTATTCAACAGTTGAGCTCGTTCTTTAATGCTGATCTAACAGCAGAAGATGCGAGCCAAGGTTTAAATCCCAGTTGTGCAGGCGGGGTGCATTGTAACACTCCGTTAGAATGAGCCCCTATTAGAACTACGCTATTATATTCTATACTTTTATGAATTATTTTGAGAAACCACAAGAATAGGGTAAATAAATTAAAAGAATAGGGTCGCTCTCAGGAGCTCAGTAAATTAAAGCGTGGTACCATGATAGGTTGCCACCTGTGCAATAAGTCAATTCGTGGAATTTTCTCACTACTAAATATTCCACAGTCAACTGTTAGTGGTATTATAACAAAGTGGAAGCAATTGGGAACAACAGCAACTCAGCCACAAAGTGGTCGGCCACATAATATCACAGAGCGGGGTCAGCGCTTGGTGAGGCGCACAGTGTGCAGAAGTCGCCAAGTTTGTGGAGTCAATAGCTACAGGCCTCCAAACTTCATGTTGCCATTAGATCAGCTCAGGAAAAGTGCATAGAGAGCTTCACAGAATGGGTTTCCATGGCTAAGCAGCTGCATCCAAGCCTTACATCACCAAGTGCAATGCAAAGCTTCGGATGCAGTTGTGTAAAGCACATTGCCACTGGACTCTAATGCAGTGGAGACATGTTCTCTGGAGTGATGAATCACGCTTCTGTAGAAGTCAACCCTGGAGAGGTAATCTTGGATGAACTCCAGTACTGTACCAACCAGGCAGTGAACTTGATCATGTTGCCTTTGTTTACACCAAGACACAAAGAGTTGCCATTTTGCAGCATAAAATGTTCTAGCAGAGAGAGCCCTCAAGATCAGAATTGTCTCTACTACCTCAGCCTAAAGACCCAAATCTAGCAAATCTCTGGCCTCTCACACTTGAGACAGAAGGTCTCTCCTGACCGGAAACTGTGGAGTGCTGTCCAGGAGAAAAATCAGATAAAAGAACCAAACTCAGGCTGGTCTGAACTTAGCCACTAGGATCTTGTGAACTTGTTCTTGGCTGACCCTTGCTAAAACTGCCGGGAGCAGAGCTTTCAGAGGAAAAGCATACAAGCGTAGCCTAGGCCACGCTTGTACCATTGCATCCAGCCCTTTTGGGACTGGTGTTAGGGCAAACCAGAGGGGACAATGTGTTTTCGGAGATGAATGAATCCACTTCTGCTTTGCCATTCCTATACCTATATCCACTCCAACACTCGTGTATGGAAACACCATTGATCGGGCCTCAGCCCCTGCCTCAACAGGATATTGAGATGCTCTGGAACATAAATCACTCTTAGAGAGACAAATTTGGTCTCTGCCCAGAGCAGGATCTGCTGCGCAAACACAATCCTACCTGGTTATTTATGTAAGAGACTATCGTAGTATTGTCTGTGCAGACTAACACATGGTAGTCCCTCAACTGATCGAGAAAGTAATGCAACGCAAGATATACTATCCCTTTCTTAGGCCACTGATGTGCCACAAAAGCTGAAGGTCCCTCCAAAGGCCTTGAACTGGGTGGTCTTCAAGAACAGCACCCTAGTCCATGAGAGAAGCAGCTTTTGTTAAAAAAATTTAACGACAACACAAGAGCTGTACCTTGGTTCAGACACCAAGGTTTCTTCCAGAGTTGAAGGGTACGAAGACCTTTGTGTATAGCCCTTATTACTCTAGAAGGAGGGTTGAGAAGATGGAAACCCTTGACCTTGAGCAAGAGCTGAAACGGTCACATGTGCAGCAGACCCAATGGAATAACGTTGGCAGCTGCCACCATGAGACCCAGTTGCCTCTGAATGTGAATGACAGATTTTTGGCCTAGCCTGACGCCACTTGTGGCAGTTAGGATGGCATCAACTCATGCAGGAGACAAGTGTACATGCATCATTGTAGAAACTCATCCAACACTCAGAAAAGTGGTTCTCTGAGCAGGAGAAAGCATATTCTTCTTGGGGTTCAATCGAGTCCCAAACGCATAATTTGAGCAAGCACAACATCTCGATATTATGTTGCAAGTTCCTTTGATTGAACTAAGATAAGCCAATCATCTATGCAATTGAGTACATGCATGCCCTGGAGTTGCAAAGGAGCCAAGACAGGCAACTTTGTGAAGGTGTGTGGGGATACTCGATACTGGTAAGCTTCTGTCACGGAACAAAGGGGTGAGGATTTAAACGCAGGATAAATAAAGATTTATTAAATAAACAACAACCAAAAACATAACACAAAACAAAACAAAAACCCACGAGGGGGAAAACATAAACTAGAAATATATAAACTCAACATACCACAAGGGGAACAGGAAACGGGAGACATAGACAATACAACGATTTGACAAAGACTGACAAACACAAGGAGTATATAAAGGGGAGAAATCAAGCTGGGACCGAGGGAACACAGGTGGGGCAAATGAAACCAATAACGAGATAACAAGGGGGTGGGATCTAACAATGACAGAGGCACATAGCCACACTAACAAAACCCACATGTGCACACAAGACAGGACAGGCATGTGACAGCTTCACCCCCGAAAGTGAACCTAAGAAACGTCCTGTACTCTGGCTGAATCCCACTGTGAAAATAGCCCTCCTTGAGATCTATTGTCTCAAAATACTAAATGTAACAAAAGTATTGTAGAGACTTTTATACTTACTCTCTTTCATACTATTCTATGAAACAGGTACTAATATGGAGAACATATCATAACATATCCAAAACAGCTAGAAGCAGAAGTAAGAAAAGTTTGAAAATGGGCTAGTTGAAAGATTTGTAAATATTTTATTTTTCTGATCATTTGTATTATTTTATAGTTTAAATTGAAACAAATTAGACATACACTATATAAAACAGGTATGAAACGAGTGTTTATAAAATATTTGTAAACTCTATTTATAGTATTCCTATTCAGTAGTACTATTCGGTAGTGAACAAATACTTAAAAGGCCTATATAAATAATAAATAATCTTTATGAATATAAAACAACTGATCCAACAGATGTACCTTTACTTGTTGCCTTCTAAAAGATAATTACAAAGCATAATAAATCATGTAGTGAATTATATTTTTATATTAGGTTTCTCTTAGGTTAGGTTTTTTATGTTTCTGTGTGGTATGTTTTCTTTTTCATAGCATGGTCTAATTACTCTTAATGGCTCCAGAACTGTTTTAAGTAACTAAATGTAATCCAGTGATGGAAGTGTCTTGCTTTCCCACACTATTAACATCACACACAGACATGCAGATAGATGCTAATTCCATTTACAAGGCTCACAAATACTATAAGGGCACCAAATTACCATTTAAAGATCCCTGAAAGTCACAGAATTTGATTAGCTCAAAGGAATTGCCAAGCTATCATTTGGAACCAGTATCCCTTTATGTAACCACTTGACTAACATTCATAACTGATATTATTTTGACAACCACATTTGAGGACAGAGCACAGATTTGTGCTATATTCTTTATTCTACCATAGCCACCATTACTCCTGAGATTTTGTGATTGTGTGAAAAAGGATATTTCCAAAGGAAATAAGCCTACATCCTAGCAGTAAAATCAGTACAGGAAACCTAAACTAAGGATATGAATGCATACTATTGTCTAAGTTCTGAGTCTAAAATAATAATACACAAAATGCTGGGCATAGAATGACCTTAAACACTTAATGACCTTAAACATCTTTTGTAATGGCAACAACAGTAAGTGATGATGTTTTGATAGTCAGAGACTATGCATTTGCTCCTCGGTTTAAAAAGAGCACCATCTGCTGGAAATTAAATAATATAAAAGCACTCAGCAGTGACTTCCCACTCCCATAAAACTTAAATAATTAGAAAATGGATTCACCTGATATTTTGTTAAATGTATTAAACATATTTTATACTTCTACTGATTGACTTCATGGGTCAATAGTCATTAGTCTCATTTTTAATGCCATCAGTTTTGTCAGATTCTGAAATGTACAGCTTCAAATGAATGTTTGTAATGTGGTAATGTACTGTACAACAATAATTTTGTATAGCATGATTCATTTATAATGTGATATTTTATTTTTGCTGGATGCATATAAATCAGTTACATCCATTTTTTGTTAAGAAATTCAAGTTTGAGTAAGCAGAACTGTCAGATTTTTATTTTGCACATTTGAATGGCTCAACTCATAGTTTACTTAATATTATCATCTCAACTTAAATACTTTTTAAGTGGGAACTTGACTAGCTTTAACTAGCTAATTTAGTAAATGCTAACTTGCTAATTGGTAACATAGTGCTTTAATAACATTAGCATAGCATAGCAAAATATTAATGAGTGAGACAATAAGAATGTTCAACATACCTGTTCCCTTTCGTTCAGTCACTACGACGAAACGTTAGTGACTAACGAATGGGGGTTTCGCTTAGAAGGCTATCATCTTCGAGCTTGCCAATGCCATGGGGCATGCGGAATTTGCATACGTAACTCCGCCTCACCGCGTGAGTATATAAGGAGTACGTGGCAATATCGCATTATGTTTCTGCTTTCGGAGCAAAGAGAACCTACCTCTTACCTCCTACAGTCTTCTGAGACTCTGTCAGCTTCTTCGAGACGAGCAGCTTTCCGGTCGGTGTTGGTGTAACGGCGCGTTCCAGTGATCGCATACTTCCTGCATGCTGATCTGCGCAGTGGTCTGTTGACAGCTGGTGTGTGTTACCCTGGGCGCTTTGGCATCGACTGCGAGGCTTCCTCTCACAAAAAGAGCTTGTGCGTGGCACATCTTTTTCAAGACGGTTCGCCCCGCGCACTTCCGGGTGCGATTCAGGCAGTGTTTGTGGATATGTCATGTTCCCACTGCGGGAATGTGACCATCGCGATGTTGTGGTCGAGACTCAGTGATCTCCGTGAGGAGAGAGAGTCCCCTCTGCCACACCCCAATCTACCGTCTCCGAGAGAGGTGGTACTCTGGATGGTGGCCAGGGTGACCTGAGGGCTGTGCTGTGGTATTAAGACCCCCGACGTTCATCCTCGGGCCACGCCCCCCGCTCTCACATCGCTTCCTGCGAGTGACCCAGCGGCCCATCTCTGACGCCTCGTACGTTCAGTTCACACTCCAGATAGCAGTGAGATTTAGATCGCCGCATCCCAAGGTGGGCTAGAGTCCTTTGGGGATGACGGTTAGGCTGTGCCTTACCTGGTGATGTAAGCCCACCTCCTCAGCTCGCCCATATCCCAGGCTGGCCTCTTCGGCGGTGTGGCTGGGAACTGTGCCCAACGGTTCTCAGCCGCCCAAGAGCAGACTGAGGCTGTAACACATACTGCCCCGGTGGCCAGTTGCTGCACCAGCCGCCGGCTCAGCCGCCTCAGTCGCCTCAGTCCGCTCGCCGCCGAGGGCGCCCTCCCCCCCCGCCCGGCCCAGGAGCAGCCTTCACCTGGGCCGTGTCGTGGAGGAGGTTGCAGGATGACGTCCAGTCCGCTCCACAGCCTGACTAAACGGCAGGCTGCAGGTGGACAACTCAGAGATGGGTTCCAGTTCTTTCCAGGGGATGGTAGCAGGGCCTCTCCTTCCCCCAGTGGGGGGCCGGGGGAAAATCCTTCGCTGCTGGCCTCCGAGCTGGCTGCCCTGGAGGGAACTGGTGTCCCCATCTCTGAGGACATAGAGACTGGTGATGGCAGTGTGCACCGCCCTCGGGCCGCGTCACTCTCGTCCCTCTCTCTCGCCAGTTTCTCAGAGCAGACCCCAGTGGAACGCACGTCCTTCCCTGGTCTCCTCTGTCAAGGCCGCAGCCTGTGGCTGTACCCCCACACCGGGACGCTACGCCTCCCACGTCTGGGCCAGTCATGCTGCCTTGCTGCCCCACACATCTGTGGTTCGAGTGACCCCAAGGGTCAGTACCTGGGAGTCTGAATACAGCTTCCGGGACTGTCCGCCGGGCCGCAAAAACCATCAGGCTCGGCTACGCGATTCAGTTCACGCAGGCTCCTCCCTGCTTCCGGCGAGTCCGCTTACCATGGTGGGGCCCAATGTCCCAGTCATGTGTGCGGAGGTTGCCACCCTACTGGCGCAGGGTGCGATCGAGCCTGTCCCTCCAGCCGAAATGAAGTCCGGCTTCCTCAGCCCTTCATTGTATCCTAGAAAACCGGTGGGTTCCGGCCAATCCTGGATCTGCCCGTCCGGAGCCGATCCCTTTACAGGCTTCCGTTCAAGATGTTGGCAGCGAACGCCTTCTCGAATGCGTTCGTCCAATAGATTGGTTGCAGCTATTGACCTGAAGGACGCCTACTTCCTTGTCTCCTACCTCAACGCAGACAGTTCCTACAGGTCTTCTTTGAGTGGCGGACATTTCAGTACGCGTTACTCCCATTAGGGCTAGCTCTGTCCCCTCGTGACTTCACAAAGTCTGTCGAGGCAGCCCTTGCGCCACTCAGGCAGCACGGGGTTCACATCCTGAACTGCCTCGGCGACTGGCTCAGACTGAGTCACTCTCGAGAATAGGGTGCGAACACAGACTTCTAGTGCTCCAGCACATAGCTCGTCTGGGCCTTCAGGTCAACTGGGAGAAGAGCAACTCTGCTCCGTGCAGGGGATCTCTTTTTCCGGTATGGTTTTCAACTCGGTCGCCATGTGCGTGCAGCTTACCAGCGAGCATGAGCAGTCAATGCTGACTTGCCTCTGTTAAATTGAAGCAAGAGTGTGGTTCCACTGAAGTTGTTTCAGAGGCTCCTGGGCCATCAGGCATCTAAAGGCCGCGGTGACGCCGCTCAGATTGCTTCATATGAGACCGCTGCAGCAGTGGCTTCGCGATCGAGTCCCGAGATGGGCATGGCAGTCTGGCACGCTCTGGGTGACTCGGGCCTGCTTGCAGACGCTCACCCCGTGGTCGAACCTCAGTTTCTACAGGCCGGTGTGTCCTTAGAACGAGTTTCCAGGCATGTTGTCATTTCGACAGATGCCTCTGCCACGGGCTGGGGTGCCATGTGCAATGGACAAGCAGCAGCGGGCTCCTGGACAGGACCCCAGCGCCTTCTGCATGTCAATTGCCTCGAAATGCTGGCAGTACGGTTCGCCCTGCACCGCTTCCGAGCGTTGCTTAAGGGTCAACATGTGCTTGTCCGGACAGACACCACGGCCGTAGTAGCGTACATCAACCACCAGGGCGGTCTATGCTCCCGCCGTATGTCTCAACTCGCCCGCCATCTCGTTCTATGGAGTCAGAAGCGCCTGAGGTCCCTTCATGCTGTCCATATTCCGGGAGTCCTGAACCTTGCAGCCGTCAAGCTCTCGCGGGTTCAGCCTTTCCCGGAGAATGGAGACTCCATCCCCAGACGGCCAGCTGATTGGGAACAGTTCGGGGACGCGCAGGTAGATCTGTTGCCTCCCACGACTCTTCCTACTGCAGCCTGTTCTATTCCCTGACCGAGGGCACACTCGGCACGGATGCACTGGCGCACAGCTGGCCGCGGGGCCTACGCAAGTATGCGTTTCCCCCAGTGAGCCTACTCGCACAACTCTTGTGCAAGATCAGGGAGGACAAGGAGCAGGTCCTTTTGGTCGCCCCGTACTGGCACGGCCGGACCTGGTTCCCCGAACTCTTACTCCTTGTGACAGCCCCTCCCTGGCCTTGTCCTCACTCAGAGACGGGGCACCCTTTGGCACCCGCATCCCGATCTGTGGAGCCTCCACGTGTGGCTCCTGGATGGGACGCGGCAGGTTTGAGTGTCCTGCCACCATCACTTCCGCTAGGGCAGAATCCACTCGGCATGCCTTTGCGTTGAAGTGGAACCTCTTCGTCACCTGGTGCTCTTCCCGCCAAGAAGACCCCTGGAAATGCCCGATCGGGTCCGTGCACTCGTTCCTCCAAGAGGGGTTGGAGCGAAGGCTGTCTCCCTCCACCCTCAGAGTTTATGTGGCCGCATTATCTGCCCACCACGATCTCTTGGAGAACAAAAAGGTAAGTCAGCACAACCTGATCATCAGGTTCCTGAGGGGGGCGAGGAGACTGAATCCTCCTCGCTCTCCTCTCGTACCTTCTTGGGACCTCTCAGTAGTTTTAAGTGCTCTACAGAGGCCTCCCTTTGAGCCTTTGCGGTCGGTTGATATTAAGTTCCTGTCGATGAAGACATTGGCTTCTGTCAAGAGGGTCGGGGACCTGCAGGCATTTTCGGTTGACGAAGCGTGCCTGGAGTTCGGGCCGGCTAATTCTCACGTGATCCTGAGACCCCGGCCTGGATGTGTGCCCAAGGTTCCCACCTGGTTTAAGACCAGGTGGTGAACCTGCAAGCGCTGCCGTGGAGGGGGCAGACCCAGCCTTGGCACTGCTCTGTCCAGTACGCGCTCTCCGCGCCTACGTAGACATGACGCAGTGTTCAGGAACTCAGACCAGCTCTTTGTCTGTTATGGTGGAGAGCGGAAGGGAAGTGCTCTCTCAAAGCAAAGGCTGTCTCACTGGGTAGTGGACACCATTGTTTTGGCTTACCAGCAGCAAGGTCGACCATCTCCCCTTGGGGTTCGGGCTCACCCCACTCGGAGTGTCACCTACTCTTGGGCTTTAGCGCATGGCGCTTCGCTAACAGACATCTGCAGAGCTGCAGGCTGGGCAACACCTATCACATTTGCCAGATTCTACAATCTCCGAGGGCCGGTATGGGCCAGGCTCAGGTGTCTTCGCTTGCTCGCCATTCCACTCCTCGGACTGGATACGTGCGATTTTTCCTCAGGTGAGCTCCCCTAGAGCCCTGAGTCCCTCCAGCACTGCTTACGCCGATAACTGTGTGTCTGCCCTCTAGTAAGCCCAAACCCTCGTGTCCGGCCAGGTGCCCCGTGTGCATGGTTCCCCTCCGGCGACCCCCACACGTGTATTTCACCGTAAGCCTCCGCAGTGAGCGGGTTTCTTCCCTTGGCATGTCCCTGCCACCCCTAGGGTTAAAAATCCACCTTCGGCTGGTACCCTAGAGTTTCCCATATGCAGCCCTTGCGGGTCATATGTGTACTCTTAAGTCCTCCCTACGGTTAGGCATCTTGGCATTTCCTCACTGGAATATGCTTCCCAGTGTACCTTGGTATTCCTGTGATAAGGGGGAGTCCTTCGTCCGTACTAGTCTTACGACAGGGTACTCACACTTACGCAGGGCACTGGAAGAGAGTTGAGTGGCTGGATTATATTGGACCCCCATTCGTTAGTCACTAACGTTACGTCGTAGTGACTGAATGAAAGGGAACGTCTCGGTTACGGATGTAACCCTCATTCCCTGAGGAGGAACGAGAGGCGTAACGTCCGTTGCCACATCAGCTGTGCTACCTGGAACGCAGGAGTTCAGTCTTGGCTCCTCAAGCAGGTAACATAATGCGATATTGCCACGTACTCCTTATATACTCACGCGGTGAGGCGGAGTTACATATGCAAATTCCGCATGCCCCATAGCATTGGCACGCCATTGGGCGTTTTCTCTAAGCTCGAAGATGATTGGCTTCTAAGCAAAACCCCCATTCGTTAGTCACTAACGTTACGTCTCCGTTCCCTCCTCAGGGAACGAGGGTTACATACGTAACCGAGACATTCTCAAACTAAGCTCATGCTTCAGTTGTCAACATGATGGTGGCAGCACCCCCTCCTAACCCCAACATAACAGCAACTCTTCTAAATTAGCAGAGCTAAACATTAAACACTACTAAATATCCCACTTAATATTAATATTGCACTAAAAATGTTGTGTAACACTTAATTTTAGCATTTACTCTCACTTTCGAGTGTCATGGCAAAGCATGTTGGGAAATAGAAATCCCAGCCCAGTTTTGGTTAATTTTAAGTTTGTCTAAACTAATAGGAACAAGTTCATAAAACTCAAAACAATGAAACACTTCAGATGACTTAAAATACATCAATTTCATAAAAGTTAATTTGAATGAACTAATTTGTTTCAGTTTACACTACTCAAACCAATTAATTAGTTTAAAAGATAAATATACTTTTTAGCACACCAGAATATTGGCCCTGAAGGGTTTTGTCTACTCCCTCTAAACTTTGAATCATCCATCACAAACTTTTCAACATGTATGCCTTCATATAAGAGTGGGATTTTGGTAATGGAATGAATGTTCAATTCACAATGCAGCATTCATTAGAAATCAACAGAAGGACACAGAGGAACATTCCCTCTTTTACAATTAAAACTAAAATGATTCAAGTGAACTGAAAGAAAATATATTATACCGACAGGGAGCATGACAATATTTGTCACCTAAATATGATGTATAAAAGTGGACACAGTCCTTTCCACTGAATTCATGCATTGTGTGCACTTCTTAGTGTGCATGTTAGAGCTTTTCTATATATTTGTTTATTTATTTTTGGCCATATAGACATTCAAAATCACATAAATGTGTTGGTCATGTACATGCTTCTTCAATAATGTAAATTGTAAAATTGACCAAAATCTTTGTTCTGTCCTTAATGAAAGCCTTGATACACAATTCCCATGGTTTCTTCTCTCCATCTCTTGAGGGGAGGTGTGTTACATTTGTGTCTGTGTGGGGGGCTTTTTTCCCCAGTTCCTCACTCACAATTAACACACACTGTGTGGAAATCCAAACAATTGGTGGAACAAGCCTTTTGTGTCTTCCTTGCAACTCTTGATGGACATGCCTTAGTACTGCCCTTATGATAACAGGAAAAGAGTTCCTTGTTGATGTAACATCATTTAGTGTATTTTCTTTGCCAACAGCTAAATGGCTAACTTCTTTAATTTCATAACAATGTCAATATTACAGGTGGTGGTAATAGACACTGCCCCTTAAAAAAAAAAAAAAAAAAAAAAAAAAAGTTTCATTGGTTTATATAAAGACTTTTTGCACATAACCTTGCATACCGAAGGCAATGGATAAAAGCTTGTAAAAATGTACACAATGAAAGGATGCCTCGCAGGCTGGTAATTTACATTCCATAAAAAAATAGTAAAATTGAATTTAAAAATAATATAATTAGGCTACTAATATAATAGGCCTTTATTTAATCGTTAAAAATAAAAATGTATTCATTTTTATTTAAAATGTACTCAATTACTCTTGTGTTTCGATAAGTTGCAGTGTTGTATACAACTACAGACATGTAGCCCACACAAAGTAAACATAAACAATAATGCCTTAACTTGTGGCTTCAGATAGCCTATTAAAATAGGCTGAGGAATTTTGGAGATATCCAATCATGAACACATGTAAACTGCGGGATGCCCTCAGGCACACAAAACAAAATATTTAAAGTTACAATATATCTACAATTCTAATGGATGCTGGACACTGTTAACACTGCAGCATTTCAATAAGAGGAACAGGCGATTTAGTTAGCCTACCTGTTCGCTGAGATTCCGTTATCTTCTCCATAAGTATCAGGTACAGCGTTAATCCCAATACAGACCAAAGAGATCGCATCTTGCCTCTATTGTTTCAATAACTCGTCTAAAATTAAAAGTATGTAAGAATGAAAGAAAAGCGTCAGTGGAGACTTACTGCATGACCAATGAACACTGACAACATTGTGAGACAGAAAAAGGGGCGTGAATGCAAATCTCGAGCGCATCGCTTGCCTGTCCTCGGGGAGTTCCAGAATCATATCTGCACTTGATATTAATTCAGTAGACGGATTCTAGAGCTGTTGTAGCCTAATTTATGATTAAAAGAGGTGCAGTTACACACATTCTCGTTTCGTTTCTTTTTGTTCTGTAAAGCTGCTCTGGGAAATTGTTTAGATTATAAAAAGCTCCAAATATATTTTAAATAAACACTAGAAATATGACTAGCGGTTTTGTTTTTTGGGGTGTACTAGAATATGCTTTCACGCTTTATTACTTGAAAAACACATAGTTTTTCATATATTTTACATTAATACAGCTCCTGTCTCCCATACTCTGAAAAAAAAAACAACAACTAGTAGCCTACTATAGTATTTACTAATGGAATGTATGTGGAGAGGGAATTAGAAATGGTACAGATGCTACATGTCAGAACAGAGGCCCTAAATATTACAGTCATGTTCAATTAGTTCTGCACTGTACAGGCGTCCTGTTGAGAGTACCACAGGGAAAACATAAAGAACTATGGTACAGAAGCATTAGTAAAATCAAGACCACAATTCAAGAGAATTAATATGCAAATAGGTTAAATAAAGTAAAGTTTAGTAAATAAAAATAAAATAAAATAGCTGGTATAGTATGAAGAAATGTTATGTCTATCAATAATTATATTATCAATAACATTCTGTGGTAAGAACTTTTGATACTAAACTATGCTAGTCTAATTGGTAACACTTTAGAATAATGGTCATAAGTAACATTAGTTAACTACATTAGTTAACATGAACTAACATTGAACTGCACTTATAAAGCATTTATTTATATTTGTTAATGTTAATTTCAACATTTACTAATGCATTATTAAAATCTGGTTAACAAGTTAATGCACCGTGAACTAACATGAACAAACCATGAACAGATGTATTTTTATTAACTAATGTTAACAAAGATGAACAAATACAGTAGCACATGTACTGCTCATGTTAGTTAATACATTAACTAATGTTAACTAATGACCATTATTCTAAAGTGTTACCCTAATTAATTGAAATGTCATGGATGTCCAGACATAGAGTCACACAACAGTCTGTGTTTTACAGCTTTTACAGTAAAACTATTGTTTGTGTATTTGAATCGTGTCTTGTCTGCACACATTATTTGTGGGTCAAATAAGGAATGCCAAAGATGAAAAAAAGTAAAAACATGTACATTTCTCTGTAATGTATTCTTGAAGTATTCATGTTGGTTTCATACATTTCAAGCAATCAATAAAATAAAAAAATAAAAAACACTTTCCTTGTACACTGATTACTTTACAAAAATTAAAGCCGATTTTCTTTTTATAGTATATATAAATTATAGTAAACAATTGCCAATTTTAGAAAAAAATATGACCTTTTTTATAGACAACGTAAAATATGAATGTTATTGTTTGTAAATAGTTGTGAAATCCCAAATGAAATGAATGTGTAAACGGTATCCATCCATCTTCATAGCGTTATTCCCGCTCATTTGCAGGACCAATTAACACATTTGATTTGGCTGAGGTTTTATGCCAGATGCCCTTCCTAAAACACAACCCACGCTCACTCCTACAACAATTTGGCATATCCAATCCATCCTGCATGTGTTTGGACTTTGAGGGGAACCAGAACAAGGAAGGAAACCCATGCTGACACAGGAAGAGCATGCAAACTCCACACTAAAGTTCTCCTGGCTTAGCTGTAGCTCAAACCGGGCACCTTCTTGCTGTGAGGTGACAGTGCTACCCTCTGAGCCACCATGAGCCACTGTATAGCATTCACAAGTAAAACCAGTATAGAAATACATGATAAATGTGCTGATACAGGAGTTCCTGTAAAGGTGACATCCCATATAAGAACAGGAACCACCACAAATAGGGGCTTAGAGATCTATGGCTGCATTTACTGTCAGTAAATTCAGATTTTTCCACAGGTATCGGGCAAAGATTAATCTTGTTTTTTTTTATGTGTAAAATAGCAAAACATACTTACAAATTTCTGTTTTTTTTTTTTGCATCCAATTTGAGCTACTTAAAAATCTGTTCATCCGACCTCCACCTATACATTCATATTCGACTGTCTTCTCAGATAGCTTTGCTTGCACTCAGCATGGAGTGCAGTCAGTCACAAAGCTCCCATTAAGTCACCTGTTGAATCAATCTGTGGGGACGATGCAACAATTCAGTGTAAATTAGATGTTAAATTGTGCTGTCTAAAAATATTTTTAAGAGCGTAGATGTGCAATGGTTTGGTATAATGGCGCTAAAGGCTCCTTTGATTTTATTTTCCTCTAAATGACTAGATAGCACAAAAACTTGCCGCAGCACATTCCAAAACATCTAATTTTCATGATGCACATGAAAACTTGTCTGATCCTTGACGCGAGCGTGGGTGTCAGGCAACAGAAGAGAACACATACGGTGAGTGAAATCAGATTAACACTTTATTTGGAAAAGCAGAGGTCGGAGGTGAAGTAGGAGAATCACAGGTCTGTCTGAGCAATGATGATAAGCTTTGGGTTGTAGGCTGTATCTAACTTGCATGTTCTTGGGTTGCAGGAGGTGAACAGGAGATGACGGCTGACCAAGAGGATTGTTGAGGATGGCTGTGGCAGACAGATCACAGAAGACCAGACTAATCTAGCAGGTAAGTATTGCAGTAGGATAATGTTGCGTCCATGAGTGATGAGACCAGAAACTGATGTGAACAATGGTGGTGAATATATAGTGCGTGCTGATAATGATGTGCAGGAAATCAGTATTCTGGTGACTGGGAACAAGTGGGGAAAGTATGGTTATCTGGTGCTGATTGAGATGTTACTGACTCTGTGACAGTACCCCCTCTTCCATGGGTGGCTCCTGATTTCTGAATGACGCAACAATGGGGATGACCTCAACCTCTGGGAGCAGGCCGGTTGGAATGTTCTTTGTGGAACTGTAAGATTAGAAAATAAAATAAAGCCCATTGGGCCTGACGGGAGGTTCAGCCTCGCTGCCTCATGGAGGTATTCCAGGTTACGGTGGTCTGTTATTACCTTAAACTAATGGTTCCCTCCCTCCAGTAAATGTCTCCAATCCTCCAGGACAAGCTTGATTGGCAGTAGCTCGCGTTTGCCAATGTTATAATTATAATTCTCCGTCAGGGACAGCTTCTTGGAGTAGAAGGCACATGGATGGAGGCAAGGATTCCCCTTCCGCTGCGATTGCTCCTACCCAGGTTTTCGAGGCCCCCACCTCCACTATGAAAATTAGGTCTGGGTATGGGTGGACCAGGATAGGAGCTTCTTTAAGTTGGAGCTTCTTTAAGGAATGCTTCTTTAAGTTGTTGGAATGATTGTGATGTCGACGGTTTCCAGGACAGAGACTTGGGCTGGTTTTTGAGAATGGATGCAGCGGGGAGCTGAGGGCACTGTAGTTGCTGATGAAACTATGGTAGACATTTGCAAAGCCTAGAAATCATTGTAGTTCCCTTTCGTTCAGTCACTCCGAGTAACGTCAGTGACTGATGAATGGGGGTTTCGCTTAGAAGCCTATCAACTTCGAGATCTAGAAAGCGCCCAATGGCAGTGCCAATGCCATGGGCATGCGGATTTTGCATATCGGACTCCGCCCCACTATGTGGGTATATCAGGAAGAACGCTGGCATGATCGCATTATGTTTCTGCTTCGGAGCCAAGAGCACATACACTCTTCACTCCTCAAGCCTACTGAGAATATCGTCAGCTTCTTGAGACGAGCAGCCTTCCAGTCGGTGTTGGTGTTACGGCGCGTTCCAGCGATCACATACTTCCTGCCTGCTGATCTGTGCAGTGGTCTGCATCCAGCTGGTGTGTGTTTCCCTGGGCGCTTCGGCATCGACTGCGAGGTTTCCTCTCATTAAAAGAGCTCACACGTGGCACGTCCATTTCAGGATATCTCGCCCGTGTACTTCTGGTGCGGCTGCTCCCTACAGCCTTCTGATGGGCACGAGGGCTGTCTGACGTGCTTGGGCTTTCAGCACGCTCAGGCAGCGCTCGTGGATGAGTCATGTTCCCACTGCGGGAACATGCCCATCTCGGTGCTACGGTCAAGACTCTGTGATCTCTGTGCAGCCGCCAGAGTGAGAGTCCCCTCTGCCACACCCCAATCTGCGGCCTCCACGAGAGGCGGCACTTTGGCTGGTGGCCAGGGTGATCTGAGGGTGACGGTGTGGAATTCAGCTCCACCGCTCGCGCCTCGGCCCACACCCCCCTCTATTACACCGAACCCGCCGTCTGCTCAGCCGAGTACATCGGGGCTGGCTCATGCCGTCCCGACTGTCTCGGTTGGCGATGGGGAAGACGAGGAGATGTCGGTCGCCGCATCACAAGGCGGGCTAGAGTCATATGAGGATGATAATTCGGCTGTGCGGCCGCCGCCGGGTGGTGCAGCATTGCCCGAGTCAGACCCAGAATTGACGGCCATGCTTTCCTGGGCAGCCGCGTCCGGACACCTGTCCGGCCGTCCCCGCAAATCCTTTCTTCCCGGAAGTGCATGAGGAGGTTGCATGGTTCTGGAAGTCCCCGTTGTCTTCCCGTGACCGTTTTGCGACCTCCGCCGCCTTCACTACCCTCGATGGGGCCGCGGCCAAAGGGTACACCGGGATTCCCCCTGTCGAACGCTCTGTTGTGATGCAACTGTGTCCGCAGAGTGTTTCGACCTGGCGCGGTGATCCTAGGCACCCCTCCAAAGCCTGTAGATTCACATTAACCTTGGTGGCGAAGTCCTACAGAGCTGCGGGGCAGGCCGCCGCCTCTCTGCATGCCATGGCAACCCTCCATGCCCCACCCGGGGTACGCCTGTCGTCCGAATGACCTCGCAGGAGCAGTACCTGGGAGCCTGGCTTCAGTTGCCGGGTCTGTCCCGCTGGGTCGCGAGGACCATCAGGTTCGGCTACACGATTCAGTTTGCGCAGGCTCCTTCCCGCTTTTGGGGAGTCCGCTTTACCATGGTGGGCTCCAGTGCCCCAGTCATGCGTGCGGAGGTTGCCACCCTGCTGGCGAAGGGTGCGATCGAGCTTTTCCCTCCAGCCGAGATGGAGTCTGGCTTCTGCAGCCCCGACTTCATTGTACCCTACGCTTATATGAGTCTCCCCCAGTGAGCCTTCTCGCACAGCTACTGTGCAGATCAGGGAGGACAAGGAGCAGGTCCTTATGGTCGCCCCCTATTGGCACGGCCGGACCTGGTTCCAGGAACTCTTACTCCTTGCGAAAGCCCCTCCCTGGCCGATTCCTCTGAGTATCTCAGAGACGGGGCAGCCCTTGGCACCCGCGTCCTGATCTTGGAGCCTCCACCTGTGGCTCCTGGATGGGATGCGGCAGGTTTGAGTTCGCTGCCACCTGCGGTAATGGCTACCATCTCTTATGCTAGGGCAGAGAAAAGCATGCCTATGCGTTGAAGTGGAACCTCTTCGTCACCTGGTGCTCTTCTCGCCAAAAAGACCCCTGGGAATGCTCGATCGGGTCAGTGCTCTCATTTCTCCAAGTAGGGTTGGATCGAAGGCTGTCTCCTTCCACTTTTTAAGTATACGTGGCGCCATATCTGCCCACCACGACCTCCTGGACAACAAGAAGGTAGGTCAGTACGACCTGGTCATCAGGTTCCTGAGGGGAGCAAGGAGACTAAATCCTCCTTGCGCTCCCCTTGTGCCCTCTTGGGACCTCTCAGTAGTGTTAGATGCTCTGCAGAGGCCTCCCTTTGAGCCATTGCGGTCAGTGGAGCTTAAGTTCCGGTCTATGAAGACGGTGCTCCTGACCGCGTTGGCCTCCATCAAGAGGGTAGGTGACCTGCAGGCATTTTCGGTTGACGAAGCGTGCCTGGCATTCGTGCCGGCTAACTCTCACGTGATCCTGAGACCCTGGCCTGGATATGTGCCCAAGGTTCCCACCACTCCGTTAAGAGTCCAGGTGGTGAACCTGCAAGCGCTGCCTTGGAGGAGGCAGACCCAGCCTTGGCACTGCTCTGTCCAGTATGCGCCCTCCGTGCTTACGTAGACAGAACGCAGTGTTTCAGGACCTCAGACCAGCTCTTTGTCTGTTATGGTGGGAAGCTGAAGGGAAAGGCTCTCTTAAAACAAAGTCTGTCTCACTGGATAAAGGACACCATTGTTTTGGCATACCAGCAGCAGGGGCGCCCATGCCCCCTTGGGGTCAGGGCTCACTCCACCCGGAGTGTGGCCTCCTCTTGGGCTCTAGCGCATGGCGCTCCGCTAACAGACATCTGCAGAGCTGCATGCTGGGCGACACCGAACACATTCGCCAGATTCTACAATCTTCGAGTGGAGCCTGTGTCCGACTATGTACTCGCCTCTACAAATGGCCGGTAAGGACTAGGCTCAGGTGTCTTCGCTTGCTCGCCATTCAACTCCACGGACTGGATACGTGCAATATTTTGTCAGGTGAGCTTCCCCGGAAGCCCTGAGCTCCTCCAGCACTGTCTACGCCAACACCAGTAAGTCTGCCCTTTCGAGCCCAGACCCTCGTGTCCGGCCAGGTGCCTCCGTGTGCATGGTTCCCCCTCTGGGCGACCCCCACATGTGTATTTCCACCGTAAGCCTCCCTGAGCGGGTGTCTTTCCCTTGGCAGGCTTGGCAAGCCTTGCCCCACCTGGGGTTAAAAGTCCAACTTCGGCTGGTACCCCAGAATTCTTCCATATGCAGCCCCTCCGGTCATATGTGTATTCTTAAGTCTTCCCTACGGGTAGGCAGCTTGGCGCATACTTCCACCTGGAATATGCTTCCCAGTGTACCTTGGTATTCCTGTGTTAAATGGGAGTCCTTCGTCCGTACTAGTCTTACGACAGGGAACTCGCACTTACGCAGGGCACTGGAAGACAGCCGAGTTGCGTGATTATATTGGGACCCCCATTCGTCAGTCACTGACGTTACTCGGAGTGACTGAGCGAAGGGGCGTCGATTACGTATGTAACCCTCGTTCCCTGAGGAGGGAATGGAGACGTAACGTCCCTCTGCCACATCCGCTGTACCGCTGAAACGGCCTTGGCTCCTCAGCAGGTAACTTAATGCGATCATGCCAGCGTTCTTCCTGATATACCCACGCAGTGGGGCGGAGTCCGCTATGCAAAATGCGCATGCCCATGGCATTGGCACTGCAATTGGGTGCTTTCTAGATCTCGAAGTTGATAGGCTTCTAAGCGAAACCCCCATTTGTCAGTCACTGACGTTACGTCTCTGTTCCCTCCTCAGGGAACGAGGGTTACATACGTAACCGAGGCGTTCCTTGATGGTGACAGGTTTGGGCCAATTCTGAATATATATATATATATATATATATATATATATATATATATATATATATATATATATATATATAATGATTATATATATATTTTTTCTGAAATCATACATTATGGGAAAAAAGCAAAAAATGTTCTTAAGGTGTGCCTTTAGTCCCGTTGTACCCTATTTTTTTGCATTCCTATCCAACACTTGTGATGATAATTCTAAAAACTAGCGCCAATGACAGTGCATATTCACTCAATATTTTAAACAGTTATTTGAGAAATAAGTGAATGTAAATAAGATAAGGATTAAAAGTTTTGTGCATTATGCCTTCCTGTGTAAATACAGTCTATGACTGGGTGACCATGACTTTCTTTGAAAGCCCTCCCATTAAATCAAAAACATCAGAATCCTATTTGTCATTTTGCTTGACTGCAGGAGATTGTAATACTTGGTCCTTAATGTGAAAACACTGCCATCTGCAGACAAACTGATTATTATTAGTAAGCTACTAAACTGCATTGTAATTCCACAAAATGAGAGCATACCTTTCCGTTTAATCACAAGACACTGGACGTCTCTAGCGATGTATTTCAACATGATCAACATTCACCAACCACAAAACATCCTGGAAATAGATAAAACTAAAAGTGGTTCACTTTATGATTTTTGTTTTTATTTTCAACTGCACATGGTCTGTCAAATTGCTCCTTTTTGACCATTTGAAAATAGACAAAAATGACTGTAAACCTGACAGTTCCTTACACTTCATGAATCACAGTTCCGTTCACCATTTTTACTTTCCTTAAAACAGTGGAACATGTTGCAGCTAGAACTCCCTTTGAAAAACAGTAAAACCTTACAATAATTATTAAACACTGCTAACATATTTGAACTGCTTTGACTTTCTACCAATGGCTTACTTAACTCAGAGTTTACTTGTACTGCCATTGCCTCTTGTTATAGAGAAATCTATAACAAAACACCCTCCATCCTGTCAATTAATTTAGATAATGTATTATATTCAATCTCTTTTGCCCCATCTATGATTATAAAGCACTTAATGATGGTGAACAGAGAAGGAACATCTTATAACAACCTAGTTATTGACAGGATGGGCAGTGCATTACAATAAATTCTATATTCTTATGGCAAACATGGTTACATTTCCTCTTTTACATTCCCATAGACAACTGCAAATAATTGACCTCCCTTTGACCAATAACATAATTCATATCAATAGCAGGAGCTGTTTGATTCACACACATAATGGCAGCACTCATGGCAAATTTATACATGTATTGGTGTTTTTTAATCTAAAATATTTTTTTTTCTTCTCAATTTCTTCCACATTCATGCCTTTTCATTCTAAAACACCTAACAATGACACAGTGAACACATTCAAATAAAGACAAGAACTGTAACATACATTGTACATCAAGAGCTTCTCAAAACCTGATTTTGATATTTTAGCTAAAATAATTCATTTTTAACTTTTAAGTCAAGTTTTTCTTTTCTGTAGACTATACACTATTTTTAAATATTAGTTATGAGTAATACTGCAACAAAAATAAATATTCAGTTAATGTCATGGTTTGTCATAATACATTTTAAAGACAAGTACAAAATGGACCTACCCATGCACTCAAATAGTATGCAACAAACTGTTGTTGTATATTTGTCACTGACTGTGGCAAAGCTGTGAATGGGATGTTGAGCACAGTTCAGAAAAAAGCTAAACATCTACTACCACAGCCAGGACATTGTGGGTAGAGCCAGTGTTTTCTTTACTATCCATATGGATATCTCAGCAGAAAGTTTCCAGTGACTGCAGTGTAGTTCCATGTCCACAGGCAAGTGTAGCAAGTCTTTTTGTGGTGATCAATTTGGCAAGCCTGGGGTCAATGAGAATTTTTTTTTTTTTTTTGCCATTTTTTGGACCACTTTTTTTTTTCTTCAACAGATTTGGTCTGTTATTCGAAGTTGAAGTGAAAAGCTAAATTCTGCAAAATGCTTTTCTGAGTAACAGCAGAGCAAACTAAAGTCCTCTGAATTCAGAGAAAATGACTTACTCTTGTGAATCTTGCAAGCAAACATGCAAAATCTTCATACTTTTCACAGGAGGACACAAAAAGACAAATTTGGAGTTGTTCGATATTATCTTTTTTTCCCCTTATTTTTTCTACCTTTGGTTGTTCGATCACAATAATGGCATTTTTATCTAAATATTATTTGTCTTTTTTTTTTTTTTTGTAAAGTCCTGCCTCCTGATATGGAAGGCCAGAGGGACTACCTTTATCCCTGCCATATACACACTACCTTCTTAATCTGCTTTTCAGCAAGATCGTCACACAAAAAACAGCCTCGTTTTCAAATCTTCACAAAGAAGAAAGGGTAAGAGCCCAACCCCCAGAGTTATTCAACATAAAGAAAGTAATACAGTATGTAAAAAGAATAATCCACTCTGGAAAAATAAGATAAGAATAACCAAATCCTCTTTGGCGAGAAAATTCAGACTCATATGGAGAAATCAAGATGGTTGCTGGGTGGCCGGCCACTCAAGGTTTTTGAGTGTTCAGCATGACTTTGGAGACATAACGGATAATGTCTGAAGCAGGCTGGTCTGGTTCCAGCTCAGCAAATAGGTGACTCACATTATCAGTTGTGCTGCCTTGTTTTCGAGCCACAAACCCAAACAGTCTGCGTTATAAAAAAAAATAAATATTTGTTTAGAGCAATTTTTTCTGTTTATAACAAAATTCTTGACAATGATTCAATGTGGCATACTCACTTTGCTACCCCACCCTCTGCTTTGTTCCACCTGTAAGAACAATGAGACATGAGGATCTTATTTCATTTAATGTCAAACATATTTCTAAAAATGTATAAATGTACATGAAGCATACAGAAAAGTCAACTAAAATATCTAACCAGAATACTCACTTTCTGTCCTGTGGGTCCAAATTGCAGTATGTTATCATGTTGATCGGGTAATGACGTCGGAAAAAAATCCTTCAAGGAAAAAGTAGTTTGATTATTCCAAGATCACACATGCTTGATTCAAGACAACACAAAAGGAATCCACTCACTTTCTCTGGTTGTCGGTGAGTGTGATGCCCTGTGTGGACACTTTGAAATGAACAATGGTTGCCATAGGTCCGGATTTGGCAGCAAGCGTTTCAGTGATGGCTTTGGCCACAGCCTGAGGACCGGTCAGAGATTCCATATCCACAGAGTTTAGGTACAAAACATTACATGCTGTGGGAAAAAGATAAAATCAGACCACAAGAGTAATGATCAACGGGCAACGACCCATCGCTTCTCTATCTGTCATCGTGTTAAACCCGTCAATAGCGTGTCAGGTGGATAAGCCAGTCTGTGATTGGTTCCCGCAAAAGTATAACAGAAGCAGTAGAAATTAATGTACAGGTTTCCAGACAGAGTTGCAGGGTGAAATCAAATTGCCGGCAGATCAGGCTGGGTTTACCCAGGCTAGTCATAGACTGAACTTAGCAAAACAAAAAGTGCCAAACCATGTGCAACCATTTTTGTAACCATAAGTCTGCTGCTATCACCTTATTTCAGGATTGGTTTTAGGTGCACATGGTGACAGTACCGTAAACGATTTTCATAGCCAGTAGTTAATATAAAATTGCAAACAGGGACACAAATGCCACCTAGGAGATGATTTGCCAAATTTACCATAACAATCTTCAGTAGGTTTAGGAGGTCCTGAAATGATAGGAAAGTGACAAGAAATGAGGAGGCAAATAAGATATACAGAGAGCAATAAAGGGATGTAAAACAGAAACAGAAAGAGAGAGACTCACCTGCTCCCTGCTTTAATAAATCCATGCTTGAACCAGTTGGTGTGGCTAACTCCAAGGCCTCTTCATTTGGATCTGTTTACAAAAAAAAGTAAGACATGAAGACACAAAAACCAAAGAATGACTTGATGAAATACAAATTAACAGTCAGTGTTTGGGTAATGCAAACAAAAACACCATCAGTTGAGAAGAGGTCAATTACAGAGGTTGCAGGAATGGGGTGACAATGGCATTCTCACCTCTTGTAGGGATCATAAGCTTGCATGGAAGAGCCAGAGGTGTGATGGCATGTTGATATACGAGAGCAGACAGACACCCTGTAAACACACACATACACACAAACACCAAAGACAAGTTACAGTACACAAACAAGCTGATGGGTGGAAGACTACAGACACACTCTTCAAAAGGTAGCAATTTAAGTCAGTACAATAGACAGCAGACAGAAATACAAAAGTCTGTCAGAATTCATTATTACCGAAGTACGGTTCGTTTGGACAACCCTTAAGTCTCACGCCCTTGCCGCTGGTTTCAATCAAGAAGTGTCGAACCAACTCATTTGTGATGTCTCCAACTTCAAGGTAAGAAAAAAAGATAAATGAGGATGAAGGTCTATTCAGTGATGACTGGCATGATGACACGCAGAGTTATTTCACCTTTCTTGTTCTGCTGCACCGTTGGAGGGGGAGAGGCTACTTTCATAGCCAAGCCATATGCTCCTCTGAATGAGTTACTGTCTCGAATGACAAATGCTCCTGGTTCACGATCTTTGAGAATACAAATGGCTGAAACATACAAATGAGAAAATGTGTCACCAGTCATCTATAATTCCATACAAAGGCAAAACACTAATTACACATCTTCTGTAATGACCAAAATTGTGTTTTGACAGGGCTGGGCAACTCTGGCCCTCGAGATCCACTTTCCTGCAGCCTGTAACTTTTTAGTAATCCTGAAGACCTCGTTAGGCTTGTTCATCTGTGTTTGATTAGGTTAGGAGCTAATACTGCCTTCACATGCTTTCGGAAATCTCCCACTTCTGAAGTCGTAATTACGAGTTTGCCATGTTAGCGTGCTTTTTTGTTTAAAAGAATAGGAAACATGGAGGACGCCAGGTTCATCCTTGCCATAATTATGGAAATCACCATAACCCACATTGAAATCACCATAACCCACATGTAAGACCAACAGAAAGAAAAAGAAACACAAATGGTATCTAATACAGAATAAATGTTGATAAGTGGAATGCTGCACTGAAAATATTTTTGATTTTGTACAAAATCAACCAAATTAAACACTAGGCCTGGTTTCACAGACAGGGTTTAAATTAAGAAAGGGCAAAATTAGGCCTAGGGCATTTTAAAAATTAGTTAAATTAGGGCATTTAAAGGGTTAGATAACCCAAAAATGAAAATTCTGTAATTAATTACTTACCCTCATGGCGTTTCAGACCTGTAAGAGCTCCGTGCATCTATGGAAAACAAATAAAGATATTTTTGTTGAAATCCGATGGCTCAGAAAGACCTCCATTGACAGTAATGTAGGTAAAAGGTACTAATAACATTGTTACAAAGTCCATCTCACTACAGTGGTTCTACAATAATTTTATGAAGCGACGAGAATAGTTTTTATGCGCTATATAGTGATGGGCTGATTTCAAAACATGGCTTCCAGAAGCTTCGGAGCATTATGAATCAGCGTATCGAATCACGTGACTTTGGCGATCTGAACCGCTGATTCGATACGCTGATTCATAATGCTCAGAAGTTTTGAAATCGGCCCAACACTTTATAAGTCGTTATTTCGGGTTTTTTTAGCGCACAAAAACTATTCTCGTCACTTCATAAAATTATTGTAGAACCACTGTAGTGAGATGGACTTTGTAATGATGTCTTTAGTACCTTTTATGGGTCTTGAGAGATGAAATGACATTACTGTCAATGGAGGCCTTTCTGAGCCATCGGATTTCAACAAAAATATCTTCATTTGTGTTCCGAAGATGAACGAAGATCTTATGGGATCGAACGACATGAGGGTGAGAATTTTCATTTTTGGGGGAATGTGAAAATTCATAAATGTACATAAATGTACCTTAGACAAAAAACATTACTGGTGTGCCTCTTGAGACAAAACAATAGCACTGACATAATTTAAGATATGACAATGTAAGTTTCTTTCAATTAAAACAGCTCAAACATGAATTTTAATCTGGGACTATTTTAAGCCTTGTTTGTGAATTCAGAGGTAGGAGTATAAAAATATATATATATAGTTTAGTAAAATTGTGAATAATTAAGTAAAGTCTTAATTAAATGTGCCTGATGGATATATATGGCTGGAAGACTACAGACACACTTTTCAAATTTTGTTACTCAGGTAACAAAATAACGACTGGTTCATGTCCAATTTTTGACTCGGAAACTCATGTCCAATTTTTAACAAGGAAACTCATATTTATGATAATTCCAAAAACATGTGAAGCCAGCATAAGCTCTGCAGGGAAGTGGATCTCGAGAGCCAGAGTTGCCCACCCCTGTGTTTAGATATGGCCTTTCCTGTGACAGATGGGTTTGGCTCCACTCTACACTGATTCAGAAAAAACAGTATGTGAAATCTTATATTAAATCTCTTACCTTGTTCCCTGGATATTTCTGGTTTGTACCAATATTTGGATGTATCTTGAACAAACTTGATATTCAGTCTAATATCTGGCGGTCCATCGGCTGAAACGAATAAATGGTTTTCTGAATAGTTGATAAAATAAGTACACACATACGTTTCATTTAGTGATTTCACTCATATGCTTCCTAGGTGGATTTTTAAACTTACCATATATTGAGGTGATTGCAGGGCTTTGTTGCGACAATTGTGTAGGAGTGGAAGCTTTCCTACATTCTGTGCTGTCTGCTGGTACACTTTCAGAGTCTCCTGCAATGGATCCTGCACTTATGTCCAGGGGTAAGAACAGCGAGGGGCTACAGGATTGTTGCTCTAGGGAAAATGTGGGGGTAGCAGGCCCAGACTGAACCATAGAATTGGTGCTTTGCCTGCACTGTGCCCCATGTCTCTCATCTGGATTGGCCTGGCCCCTAAATGGGGCTTTGTGATCTGGGCTAGAGGCAACTGGAGCAGGTGAGGGGTGGCGGTCTAACACAGGACTTGGCGGGATGAATTTGCCACTGCGACCCAAAAGAGGACTGTTGGGAGTGGTTGGTTCACTGCTGCCACTGGCTGTTGGTATACGTCGACCCAAAGCAGGGCTGCTCTGACCACCAAACCTACGTTGAAGGGCAGGGCTTGGTGGTGTATTGGTGGCAACTGTACGGTGGAGTGTGTTGGGGCTTCCTGGGACATGATGTACACCCATGATGTTAACAGTGGCCTCATCAGGGTTAAGGTAAGTAAAGGTGTCGTGGAAGAGAGGAGCACGGATGGGCTCAGATGGAAATGATGGAAAGGCAGGCTGACTGGCAAAACTGTTTGAAAACAAAAGAGATAAAATGGAGAAAGTGTGAGTAATAAAAGAAAATAGGGTAACACAGTGTCCTTGTTACATATGTTACAAATACTTACCATAGTAATAGCTATAAATGATGCATAATTACATGCAACTAACCCTCAACCAAACCCTAATCCTACCCTTACCTTACTTATAGTAAGTACATGTAGTTAATTATTCTTATTCTGTATACAGTGGCCGAGAGAAACATCTAAAATTTTAGCAAATAAAAAAAATCTCCATCAGTTTGACAACACATGTGCTGCAAAAGTTCGCGCCACAACCAAATACAAAAACGAGCTGCAAAACTTCACAATGCAGCCAAATACAGAAACACACAACTCACAACGCAACAGTAGCTACACATTATGATAAAATAAACAAAAAAAACCTCACATTTCAGGTCATCGACCACACCACTGAAGAAACATTAAGCCAGCAGAGTATTTGCAGCTCATTTCTGTATTTGGTTGTCTTGTGAGTATTTGCAGCGCGTTTCTGTATTTGGTTGTGTTGTGAGTATATGCAGCTCATTTCTGTATTTGGTTGTGTTGTGAGTATATGCAGTGTGTTTCTGTATTTAGTTGTGTTGTGAGTATATGCAGTTTATTTGAACATTTTAGCAAATAAAAAAAATCTTCATCAGTTTGACAACACATGTGCTGCAAAAGTTCACGCCACAACCAAATACAAAAACGCACTGCAAAAGTTCACAATGCAGCCAAATACAGAAACACACTACTCACAATGATAAATAAAATAAACAAAAAAAACCCCTCACCTTTCAGGTCATCGACCACACCACTGAAGAAACATTAAGCCATTTTATTAACCATTTTACAATTCTCAGAGGGGGCTTGCGTGAAAATGTATTATTATTATTGATAAATTATTATTAATAAATCACAATTTATTTAATAATTTACTTGATTTTATTATCACTGGATATGACGTGCACTGTGAATCGTTGTCCATCATTTTGCGAGCAATTGTTGATAAAGACAATGTCATGTCACAATATTGGAAATGTTTGTGTTTTAAACCATGAAGGCAAGTCAATGGATATCACACAAGTAACGTGGGAACTTACGCTATGCTGGTGAAGAAGTCTGAAATCCCAGTCAATTATTCACTGCAGAAAGTGAAACTAAAAACTGAGCAATGAGAGCTGAGCTGAATATGTTCTGATAACGGTTAACTTTAATTTATTTTCTTAATACTCTTGTTGATACGTAGCTAGTGAAAAAAAAAGCTATTTAGGTTGTTTTTTTAAATGAGGAGTTGGTTATGCGGTGATGCGCAATTAAATAATTGTCGGGCAAATTAATTGTAATAGTATTAATTTAATTATAAAATTAGCCTAATAATCACCATCATCATCATCATCATCATCATCTTCATCATCATCATCATCATCATTTTAGATCATGCAGAGGGGGGCTTGAGATTGCCAGGCCTGGTTTTGCAGCGCGTGTTTTTATTTGTTGTTTTGTGAACTTTTGCATCGCGTTTTTGTATTTGGTTGTGTTGTGAAAATTTGCAGCGCGTTTCTGTATTTGGTTGTGTTGTGAAAATTTGCAGCGCGTTTCTGTATTTAGTTGTGTTGTGAGAATTTGCAGCGCATTTCTGTATTTGATTGTGTTGTGAGTATTTGCAGCGCATTTCTGTATTTGGTTGTGTTGTGAACATTTGCAGCGCGTTTCTGTATTTAGTTGTGTTGTGAGAATTTGCAGCGCATTTCTGTATTTGATTGTGTTGTGAGTATTTGCAGCGCGTTTCTGTATTTGGTTGTGTTGTGAGTATTTGCAGTGCGTTTTTGTATTTGGTTGTGTTGTGAGTATTTGGAGCGCGTTTCTGTATTTGGTTGTGTTGTGAGTATATGCAGCACGGTTCTGTATTTGGTTGTGTTGTGAGTATATGCAGTGCGTTTCTGTATTTAGTTGTGTTGTGAGTACATGCAGCACATTTCTGTATTTGGTTGTGTTGTGAGTATTTGCAGCTCATTTCTGTATTTGGTTGTGTTGTGAGTATATGCAGTGCGTTTCTGTATTTGGTTGTGTTGTGAGTATATGCAGCACGTTTCTGTATTTGGTTGTGTTGCGAGTATATGCAGCGCGTTTCTGTATTTGGTTGTGTTGTGAACATTTGTAGCGCGTTTCTGTATTTGGTTGTGTTGTGAGTATATGCAGCACGTTTCTGTATTTGGTTGTGTTGTGAGTATATGCAGTGCGTTTCTGTATTTAGTTGTGTTGTGAGTACATGCAGCGTGTTTCTGTATTTGGTTGTGTTGTGAGTATTTGCAGCTCATTTCTGTATTTGGTTGTGTTGTGAGTATTTGCAGCGCGTTTCTGTATTTGGTTGTGTTGTGAGTATATGCAGCTCGTTTCTGTATTTGGTTGTGTTGTGAGTATTTGCAGCGTTTCTGTATTTGGTTGTGTTGTGAGTATATGCAGCTCGTTTCTGTATTTGGTTGTGTTGTGAGTATATGCAGCGCGTTTCTGTATTTGGTTGTGTTGTGAGTATATGCAGCGCGTTTCTGTATTTGGTTGTGTTGTGAGTATATGCAGCGCGTTTCTGTATATAGTTGTGGTCAGATAACATCACCTACCCATCAGAGCTAGCAGTGTTAACTGGTTGAGGTGGGCTGAAAGTGTGGCCAGGAGGAACTGGTCGTTCAGGAGGGTATGGATGCTGTAAAGGAGAAATCAATCCTCCTCCTCGGACTCCTGTTCCCATGAAACCATGTGGCTCTATAAGAAAAACAAAAACAAGCAATATAACTCAGGAATACAAAAACAATATATTTGACCCTTGACCACAAAACCAGCCTTTTTTTAAATTATTGGGATCTATACATCATTAATAAATAAGCTTTACATTGATGTATGGTTTGTTAGGATAGGACAATATTTGGCAGAGATACAACTATTTAAAAATCTATAATCTAAGGGTGCAAAAAAATCGAAATATTGAGAAAATCGCCTTTAAAGTTGTCCAAATGAAGTCCTCAGCAATGCATATTACTACTACTAATACATTTTGTATATATTTATGGTTTGATATCTTTACTTAATATCCTAATGATATTTAGCATAAAAGAAAAATAATTTTGACCCATACAATGTATTGTTGGCTATTGCCACAAATATACGACTTATGATAACCCGTACGACTTATGACTGGTTTTGTGGCCCAGCGTCACATATATCTGTGAAAAACTTTTACTGCCACTGTCTCAACATTATATATGACACAAATTTGGCGATGATGATGTGATGAAAGCACTAGGAAGAGTTAAAAACAGTAGACTTTTAACAAAATTCAAAATGGCAAATAGAACGATGGCATTGTATTAGGCATAACGTGCTGAATTTAAATGAGCAGGGTCATGACTTAAGGCCAGAGAATACTAATGTCAACAGACTCTTATTAATCAGAGTATGACTTTCTAAACATGCTGGTGCTGTCCTGAAGCATGCTCAGGGCATTGTCTAAATCAAGGGTAGCCAAACCTGCTCCTGGAGAGCAACTGCCCTGCAGAGTTTAGCCTCAACTCTAATCAAACACATCAACATGGCTCAGACAGGTGTGTGGGAACAGGTTGGAACTAAACTCTGCAGGATGGTAGATCATTAAATATTTATTTTTCTTTTTGTTATACTTTATGCTGCCTTATTAGGGCAAATCGAAGGTGTTTGAGCATGTTTATTTTATGAATTTATTTGAATTTTATTAGGTTAAAACATCCAAGTTAGTTTTGTCAAAATATAGTTAATACTATAATGCTGAAATAACATTTTAATAGAACCCACATAAACAAGAAGGGTTTTCAGGAGTTACCAGGAGTGAATGTGTACAGAAGGGAGTGTGTAGCATTCTTGATCATAATGCACATGTCATTATAAGGGTTTCCACTGTCATCTCAAAATACTCTTACCTTCCATAACATCACTAGAATCAGAATCTGACAGCGGCAGACATAAAAAAAGAAAGAGGAGCAGTGACAGTTTTTTCGGTTGGGGTGTTGGGGGTTATGGGAAAATAATATTAACAGTGTGAATGTGGTGAGAATGCAAAGCAGGAAGACAGTGACAGAAATCAGCACTGCAGATAGATGACAGGTGCGGGGCAGGGAATTTCTGAACACTACTAGTTATGTAATGATTAATAAACCAAGTAATGCACTTATTCAGTTATTACAAAATTTGAAAATATAAGTATAAAATGTATAAAAATTTATCATTACATTAAAGAAATGTTCCCAGTGGACCATACTGGTTTTATAGGTACTCACCTGAGCTGCTTTGTTGTACCAGAGCTTCTGCAGGGTTCTGGGCCTTCAGGACTGTGGCCAACAGAGTGGCTTGACCAGAATGGCCTATTTAAACAAAAGGGAAGAGAATCCGGTTTACGCACTACATCAGAAAAATTGTATACATATTTAAGGTAAAAAATAATTTAAGCAGTAAGGAGTTTAGTTCCCTTGATTCATAATGGCCAAACTCAGAAGCCATAGCCTAAGCATGGAAATATACAAGCGTTAAAAATGGACAATATAAGTCACTTTAAGTCTTATAAGAGGCTTCCCTTAAATCATTAGGTTTGTGTGAAGGAGCTAAACTACTTACAATATAAATATGTAAAGTATTTAACTCATTTCAGTGGTAGTTACAACAACAAAATCAGTTACTATGTACTTATACATAGTATCAAACCTCTTATTATGACCGTTTCTCACATCTCTAGACATGCTGATAGATAAATAAATAAATAAATAAATAAATAAATAATAGGTCAGTGTAAAATGCATTTTAGAATTAAAGGGTTGGTTCACCCAAAAATGAAAATTAGCCCATGATTTACTCACCCTAAAGTCATCCTAGGTGTATATGACATTCTTCTTTCAGACGAATAAAAGTTGAGTTATATTTAAAAAGTCCTTGCTCTTCCAAGCTTTATAATGGCAGTAACTGTTGCTCGGTTTTTGAAGTCCATAAAAGAGCATCTGTCCGTCAAATAACGTGCTTCACACGGCTCCGGGAGGTTAATAAATGCCGTTGAAAGTAAATTGATGCGTTTGTGTACACAAAATATCCATATTTAAAACTTTAGGAAGTAAAGTTTTGGCCGATCGCCTTCCGTATTCGGTTTATGGAAAAAGTGTTGAAAGTGCCTCTGCAGTTCAAAGGTTTACGCTACCAGGAACGCTCGACTGATGTCGCAAACGCAGACTCTGAGAAGGCACTTTAAACACTTTTCAACAGAAGTTAATTAAAAAGTTTTAAATATGGATATTTTTCTTACACAAACGCAATGATTTGCTTCAGAAGGCCTTTATTAACCACCCGGAGCTGTGTGAAGCATATTATTTGATGGACAGATGCATTTTTTATCGACTTCAAAAACAGAGCAACAGTTACTGCCATTATAAAGCTTGGAAGAGCCAGGACTTTTTTAATATAAATCAACTTTTATTCGTCTGAAAGAAGAATGTCATATACACCTAGGATGACTTGAGGGTGAGTAAATCATCAGCTATTTTTCATTTTTGGGTGAACTATCCCTTTAAGCATTTACCCTAATCTTGCCACAGTATTTTTTAATGTAAAATTCTATGTAAATTCAGTATTCAATACAAATTATTTTCCAAGAACGTCTTTATCATTGTTTGGTATTTGAAATTTCCATGTGTTTAGCCCATAAAAAAAAACATTTTTCAACATAATTATTATAATGAGTAAATGGAAGTATTTAATGGTTTATCACATTCTGTAAGTGATATACAATTAATAACAGTATCATGAAAGCAAAAAAGCAATTGCTATATACAAAAGCATCTTTATCTTCACATTTAGCTTTATTTTTCTTAACTAAAGTCATGACAGAATTTTAACCGTTCATAATATATATTTTTTATTGTTTGATATGAATCGTGATTTCTGCAGGAAGACTAAAATTACACGTTCAAATAAGGGGTCTGTGGCAAGGTTTTTGATGAAACAGGACAGGTAGGAGTCAGGACAGGATATATGTCTCACCACCACTACTGCGGGTAGGACTAAAAGGTACTGTTTCCATCTCCTCAAATGCCTCCCTGTAACTATGCACAAGCTTCTGAAAGGGAAACATATAGGATGAGAAAATATTAAGTATAATCTATCACAATAATAATCTATTGAGCTATATGGTAATACAACTGCGAGAAGTACAACCACTTAACAATAACTTATTTAAAACAATACATGTTAAATGAAATGTTACAATTAAATGATATACCTCCTTGGGTTGTCCACCTGGGTTCATTGCAATTGTATTGACAAACTCTGGAGACACAGGTTTCAATGGAGAACACACCCCGTGGGCTGCACCTTCATTTTGGCTACTGAGGTACTGGCTCTCACTGGTGGTTCGTCGGCGTATAGTTGGCATGGCTTCATCTGGGGTGACTGTACGTGAATGTGATCCTAAAGAACATGGAAGAGTGTCAAGCAATTGCAGATCCTGTGCAACCAGGTTCTAATTTTAACTTCTTGCCGATGCAGGTGAGTTAAATATTCCCTACTTTACTATATTTTGCTAAATTTATGTTAAATATGTATTTTGTTTCTAATATCAAAAATTACAGCCATTTAACTGAAATAGGCAATGCCCTACATTTTTCAATGTTTTTGATGACTGAATGCTCATACATAAGTGTACCAACATCTGTGATAATAGCTGGGTGCACTCAAGTTATAGCCATTTAATGAAAGTAGAGCAGCCACGTTGGATTTAAACTTTAACGTGACTTTAATAATTACTGATATTGAGAAAATTGAGAACATTTTCCAACTTGATGGACATGAAATCATATATAAATTTGCATTCACCTTGACCCAAGCATTCCAATGATGTAAAATACCCCAAAAAAACACCCCAAAATGTGTTATATTCTTGATGACTTTGTGCTGGGATCACTGATAAAACACAAGCTGTCAACACTCTGATCTCTGACTACAACTAATACCTCTGCTAATAATAATAATGCTTTACACTTAAATCTTCACTATAATTACTTGACATCTTCAGTGCTTGGCCCCTAAATATTCCCATAAAGAAAAGAAAAATCCAGGCAGAACATGCATGTAAGATGACAGAGATGTAGAGAGAGAATAGAAGGGAGTAGGGGTCAGAGTGAGAGGTGGAGGATTGTGAGAGGGGACAAACCAGAGAAGGAATAAGAACGATGATGTTCGGACCGGGAGGACATGCTCTTGGAGATGCCCCGGATGCGAGCGTTGTACTCTGGGAATGATGGAGTGGGTTGAAGTAGAAGAAGAGGAGAGTGAAGGTGGGGTATCAGTGGTGTGAGGGGTGGTCCATATGCCAGAGCAGAAATAGACAGAAGGGGGAAAAACAAGAAAAATGAAGAAATGGTGAATCTGACTCCTAATTTCTGGTACCCATCATATTTAATTAAAATACAATGCTAGATTACTAAAATCTTTTTATAATTGTATGTGGCTTTCCATATGTGACTAAAAACTCAAGTAACCAAAAGTATATAGTGGCCTGCTTTAGTACTTATCGGCTTACTCCTTAGAATAAGTTTGCTTCAGAAAGCTTTTCCCAGCAATTCAATTCATTGCCAGAAGATGGTGCTACAATGCATTTCCCTGTAAATTCAACAGTCTGTTGTTCAAGCCAGAGAATGCATGGTGCAGAAGCACAGCATGGTAAGATCTATTCTAATCTATGCAGCTATTCACTCCTACACAGAGGACAGTGTTGATGTGAACAGTATCAGTATCTGCCAGGAATACTCTACATCCACATGAGAAATTATGACACCTCTATAATCTTCTTTAATCATTCTTTAGCGTGTATGTGAACTTTATAGTCCAGTATTAGAACATGTGTTCATTGTGTATCCATGCAGTGGGACATACTTGCAGGGAACTTTTCCAATGTTTATGCAGTATGTTTGGTATGTCTATCTCCTATAGGACTAAATCGGGAGATGAGAGAACCTGATGACAGTTTTATGGATTCATTAGTTTACCAGGGCTTGATGTATTATTTTCTTTGTCAAATGTAATTTAATGTTAGACTATGCACTCTATTTCAGTGAGTGAAATAACCTGTCCATATTTTATAGAGTTATATGAAACCAAGAGAAGACTAAGATATATTCTCATGATGTCAAAATGAGTAAAGAGCAGGTAGAATCATATCAAGATGTCACTTACAAACTTTGATAATGAACCATAAGCGTGGGCTTCAGCTAAAATAAAATAAAAGTTTTTTTTTTCTTGGTTTTCTTTAAATTACAGAGGTAAAACCAAGAAAATATATTACATAACCTACAGATGATTTACAGATTTTATTGATTTAGTTTTTTCCTCTCCAAATTTAAATCATGTATATGCATCAGCAGCTGTGTATTCAGACCAAAGTGTTTCATTCTTCCTCACCTGCCACACGTTGGGCCACAAGACCCTCAAGGTTTGGCATCTCTTCCTCAGACTTTGGCTCAGGCTCTTTTGCAAGGGTAACAGGGGGAAGTGGTGATGATGATGTGCTGTAGCTTCTCTGAGGGCCTGGGAATGTGCCCTGAAGATCTGGCGAGTAAGATACCTCACTAGTTCCTGGGTAGACATATTGGGGCTTGATTGGAGATGGGAGGGGTAAAGTTGGGGATGGTGTTGTTACTGAACCTCCGCGGATACTGTAGGGATCTTGCTGATAGATTGGTGAATGGGCCTGAGGGGACTGGTAACCCCTTTGATGGTGCTCAGATAGTGGAGTCATGGGGTAAGCAGGTGATGATCTTTGTGAGGACTGGCCAAAACTGGCAGAGGAAGACAGAGGTGGGCCACCAGTGACGCTATAGATGGCCTGGTCAGCCTGATAAGAAGGTCTGGCTAGTGTCTGGGCAAAGGGTGGTTGGAAAGCTGAGATGCTCTCACCAGGGGGAGCACTCTGAGATTTGGGAACTGGTGTATGTGAAGGCTCCAAGTCAAGCATGAGCATGTTTAGTGCATCTATAGACTGTTCTACATCCTGCTGTGATCCTCCTCCACGAGTTGGGAAGTGTGGCAGGGTACCATTCGATCCAAAGAAGGGGTCATCCACAAGACCATATTGATGCCAAGCACTGAGCCCTCGCTGAACTGCGTCTCGGCTGCTGGTATTACGTTCAGGAGCTTGTGGCAAGTACCGAGGTCCTCCATCCAGCATCAGGCCACCATATGACTGTGAGCGATACATTCCTTCGTTCTGCCCACTGTAGTCTATCAGTCCATGTGCTGAGGATGACCCTCGAAGCTGGTGAACTGGCATCTCCTTTTTAGGCCTTCGTTCTAGGAAATTACCACGTTGTCCGTCTACTTCTACTACAGTGGATTCAGTAACTGCTTTGCTTTCAGCTGGTGTAACTTGACCCTCAAAGGAGGACAGTGTGCCAAGACTGCCTGCACTGTTATCTCCAACCTGGCTTTCCGGTAACTCGTCGTCAATAATATCAGTTTCACGCTCGGCACCTGCTTGTCCGTTAACGTGGACCTGGGCAGGCACAAGGTGCCGCACACCACCCCCTGGGCTTGTGTTGGCAAAAGAGAGGAAATTCTGATGTGAGCGATGTGGTGGTCCCTCAGAACCACTCAGAAGCTGTTCCAACTCTCGGTTCTCACAAGGGCTAATTGCAGTCTCAGGGGGAGCTTGGCTCACAGGCCCCGTGGATGACAAAGACTGTTGAGCATCATCTGTGCGGTCTGTCTTAACAGAAGCAGTGGAGTTGCCTGAGTCACTGCTGACAGAAAGGGCGTGGTCTGCAGCTGGTAGTGGATGGTTGGCCACTGGAAGAGGAAGAGCGTGTTCTACTACCGGAGGAGCACGGTCAGTTGAATAAGCACCATTTGCAGACACAATACCCTCAAGAGAGTCTTTCTTCTGAACCTGGACGTAAAGGCTGCTGTTTACTGGACCTTGAGACTGAGCAACGTCTGAAAGAGAGGTTATAAAAAGTTCAATGATCATTATAGACTCTATTTCTTAAATTTCTGCATTAGAAACCGTATTCACCAAACTAGATCACTTCTGCCATCATTTGCTCACCCTTTTGTAATATTGAACCTATACATGTTATTACATATGACACACCCACTATATTCTGTACAGTTTCTCTTCTGAAGTCAAATGATAGCTTTGACAATGGAGGCCAACAGATAAAATGTAATCAGTTATTAACTGAAAATCTTACCCTCAACCTGTGCTCTCAAATATCATTTGCACTCAAGTTCAATTTAAAAAGAAATCTCTTTAACAGGGATGCGCCCAAAGCCTAAATCCATATCTGCTGCTCCCTATATACAAAGTATGTGTGATTGCGAATTTGAAAGCAATTTCAATACCCTGCATACAGTATTGATAGTGGCTACCGGATGCCCACAAAATATATACAATATAATTACCCAACTATATAATTGCAAAAGAATGCAAAAACAATAAATATATTTTTCCCTCCCATCTCATATTTTTTTTCCCATTACCATGTCTCTTTAGATGCTCTGTAGAATATTTCGGAAAATAGCATTCAACTTCTGACACATCCCTACAGTACAAGGTTTGACATTAATGACAAATACCTTTGGTTTGTGACCAATCATGACATGAGTTTTAAAAAAAACATGATATTGGAGAGCCAGAGCAAAGAAGACGATTTTCAGTGAACAACAATTCAAATTTTATTCTGTACCTTGCATAACCTATCACATGGCTTTAGAAGACTTCAGAACACCTTCTGTTTGGAGCCTCTTCGGCTATCTGCACATATATATTCAGCAACAGATGACAAATCCCCACATCAGCCATGAACCTGTGTGGATGGCTGCCTATGTTACATTAATGTTCAAAAATGAGAGAAGAAAAAGTTATTGGCCACCAAAGATATGTGCCAGTACTGTTTCTTTCAGCAGTTAAAGGCTTTGAGAGGTCAAGTTATTTGAGTTTTTGACGCACCATGTCTCTGGGGAAATGACAACACTAACCCTGCCACCTGATTTTGCTCTATAACAGACTGATGACATAACCTTTTGCCCAGCAGGTATAATCATTTCCCAACAGAAAATACATTGGTCGCAAACTTCTAATGCATGACACAGGTAGTTAAACAGGAAACATTACATTGCACACAATAGCTATTCTTATTTTTCTATGTATTTTTCCTTTAATGTTTTTCACTGATGTCTGCTGTTGTTTACTCGCAGTCATTTATTCACTCACATACAGATCTTCAAAAAGTTCAGAAATGTGTTTTGTCTAATTTGAAACTAGCACATTGCTTTAACAGAAATACAAGTTTGTTTGTGTTCTGTTCCCTTTCAAGGGGAACTCAACACTGAGTCAGTTTCTGGCTCTGGGGACAGATCCTCCGGAACCCAATGTCTGAAGCATGTGTGAAATCACAGCTGCAGTGCTATGACAGCACATGGAGTGCCCAAAGGTAAAAAAAGACCACCTGCATTACACATCATCAGCTTTGTTGTCTTCAGGAAGCCTGTGTGCTAAATGAAAGAAAACAGTGTGTGTGTGTGTGTGTGTGGGCATGTTTTTGTGAAATATCAGGACACAAATGTGTATAATGACATGGGTATGACATAGGTATTACAAAAAGAGGGTGAAATATGAGGACTTTCCCCATGTCCTCGTTTTTCAAAATGCTTATAAATCACACAGGATGAGGTTTTTTTCACAGAAAGTAAACTGCACAGTCTCCTGTGATGGGTAGGTTTAGGGGCAGGGGCAGTGTATAGGGGGATAGAAAATTTGGGTTCTACAGTATAAAATGCATTACGCCTATGGAATGTCCCCACATTTCACAAAAGCAAACGTGTGTGTGTGTTATTAAAAAAAAAAAAAAAGAAGAAAGATAGATGAGCTGGTTTAAGCTGGTCCTGAGCTGGTTATAAGCTGGTCCTGAGCTGGAGCTAGTTTCTTAGGACCAGCGCTTGACCAGCTTAAACCAGCTGCCATGCTTAAAAACATACCTAACCAGCATATGCTGTTTTTTTCAACAGGGATGGCTTACAGAAAGCAGACATCACAATTTTGAAAGTGAAGGCGCTGTGCCTGTGTTCTGTAATGTGTTGTTTAGGAGTATGCGCATTCAGTTCCGGCCCCACGTCTGCTGATCACAGATGGTGCTAGCAGAGGAGCTTGAAGGAGTTTCTCTCACTCCGCGGCTTCTTCCGGACTGGCTGAGAGCATGCTGCTCACCTCTAGTTCTGAGGAACTAGATGTGGGGGCAGTTGAGGCAGACATAACCAAGTCTGCCTCCTCCTCCTGATAGCCCTGCATATGATGAGTTGGTGGAGCTTATGGCTTGCACTAGTTATATTAGGCCCTATTATATTAACACCTTGTGATAATTTTTTTTGACCATTTAAACATCTAGTTGAAAACTATGTCTTGTGAAATATTTTAGTTAGTCCGACTTCAGTATTTTAGTAATAAAACGTTTAAAACGCATGTATAAACACTCACTGACTCACTGTTCTGCTGAGAGCCACAAATGACTTTTTATGCTTAAAGTGGTTCGCATTTTCAAGTCAAGTCATTTTTATTTGTATAGAACTTTTCACAATCCATACGGTTTAAAAGCAACAGAAAAATGTGGAGGAAAAAACTCTCCAAAAGATGTTTAGGTTGTAGAGAGAAAAAACCATGAGAGGAACCAGACTCAGAAGCCCATCTTCTTTCATTACAATGAAAGTCTTGTTCTTTCATGAATCACATCATCACTACATAGCACAAGCTTACTGGTATTTGTTGCATCTACGGCCAAGGAGCTTGCTGCTCAAGATTTAAGTAGTTTGGTGTAAGCAAGTTTTGCAACATGCTATCAGTCAACCTCCCCCAGCTCCACCCGTATAGATTTGCTATGAGTAATTTTATGTATGCTATTTGTGTCTCATACAGGCTCTTATTTGTGTATCTTACAGGCTCCTAGCAGTGTGTACTGGCTGTAGCAAGTCTCCGTACTTGCTTTGCAGCAGCTGCAGCAGCAATAACCAACAGTAGCAGCAATAACAGCAGCATGTGTTGCTGAACTGTTTCGCCAAGACCAAATACAGTCTTAAATTGGCCAGAGAGAAGCAGATACTAATCACTGAATTCCTGTGTTGTCTGGTTGATATAGGCTGTAGCTGGCTATGTTGATTTATAGTCATTTGAAATCCATCCTAACAGCTAGTATGATGCAGGCAGGTTTTCTGTGAAGTGTATCTCACTGTCTGACTGGTATATACTTTAGAGGACATTTTTTGTTAGTATCAGGAATTTTTCCTCGTTAACTGCGCCTGTCACATGTCTCTGTTGTTTACCTGTTACATGCTCGGTTCCCTCTGGCTTCAATCTTCCACATATACAAATATAATATTATTGCTATGCTGATGATTCTCAGCTCCACCTCAGACCTAACCATAGTTGTTTCCAATGTAGTCTATTTAACCTCACAGGGAGGTCCGACCCAATGCAAGGCTCAATATTTTAATTTAATACTTTGATTTGTTGTTCTTAAATGCTACATAAACACTGTCTTAAGGACAATTTTCAGCAGTACTGTATCACTTTGCAGTGTAATCTAATGGAATAATCTAGTGGAAATTATGAAAAAAGGGAAGATGAAAAAGTAAGACAGCTACTGTACAGTAGTCCCATGTGTGTTCTTACATTACAATTATTAGAGATCATTGATAGTGGAAGTCTAACGAGGTCTAATGGGATTGAGCCAAAGTTGCAGGTTTGATCCAAGGCAAATGAGACAGCAACTCTAATATTTACAAGATTCCACAATTGCCCAATCACCACTTTGTTCTGTATCTCAGCTCCCAGACCTGTGTCAGGTTGCATAAAAGTTAATCATCAAATATATTTCATTTTGTAGGTCTAATTTGATACCGAAAAGTAAGACTGTTTACGCCTAACTAACTGCTAGTTAGTAAATTAGTTCTTAAGACACAGACTAAGAAAAACTTAATGGCTATGTTTATGCCACTGCATGGCCCCTGGTAATTGCCACATTATAACTTATACATAAATAGTTTTGCATAACTGATAAAAGATTGTTGTTTGGGGTTCAGAAATTATGCATAACATGCTTGGCATAATGATGGCCAAGTTTTACTAAGTCTGTCTAGCAACAGCCATGGCATTAGGTTAGGGCCAAGGGAATGATATCATAGTAAATAATGCCAGAGTGTTGGTCAAGAGAGAGAGAAGAGGCAGAGGGCCATTGCATTTCAACATACCATAATCTTGTGATACTGGCCAAATGTATAAATATAGAGAGAAATATAAGGACATTCTAATAAATAACAGAAGGACAAAGAGAGAGAGAGAGAGAAAAAAATAAGGTCAGGGAATGAGAGGTGACAGACAGACACATGGCAGACAGACAGCAGGGAGTGGTTGAAAAAAGAATATGAGGTGGGAAGCAGACATGTAGACAGATAAGCAGATATATAGAATGGCTGACAGACAGACAGGCTGACTGACATGAAATGGGCCGATGGTAAGCTGACAGAAATGGCAGTGACATGTGAAAGCCTAAGAGGCATCATGATACAGTACAAAAAGGGTGGGTGATGGGGTGTACTGTTTATATTAAACATGAAGTCACATAGCGATCCTGCTACTGCTCAGTGAGACAGCACAGCTCATTCACGTTGAGCATAACATCCTATCATCACACACACACACACACACACACACACACACACACACACACACACACACACACACACACACACACACACACACACACACACACACACACACACACACACACACACACACACACACACACACACACACACACACACACACACACACACACACACACACACACACACACACACACACGCACACACACAGAAAGAGAGAACTTAAAATACCTTAAAATGTCTTGATAGAATACAAGCTTGCATGGACATGGTAATGCTACACCTGATGGCCCCAGTATGAGTAGAGAATATTCCAAAAAGGAAATTGTGTCCTTTAGTGCAAGCACAGATGTCTTGTGCAAATGACATTTGCTTACATTTTATAAGTAACAGAGAAATAATTATCTAGTTCATAAATTCTCAAATATTTTGGGAACACTTTACATTAAAGTCTCATTCGTTAAAGGTACACTATGCAACTTTTCCGTCTGCTAGAGGGCGCCTGTTCAAAACAAAGACGTAGCTTGATGATGCCAAGTTTGAGCGCAGAATCTTGGGACATGTGGTCTTCACCTCACAGCCGGTGGAAAAGAATCGGGATAGGACTCGGGCAGAAATCACGTTCATGGATGTGATTATTAACATTACTGTAGTTTGAAGCAGAGCAGGACCGAGTGTTGTGGGAGCTGAGTAAGGCCGCCGGAGCGATTGTTACACAAAACACACTGCTTGCGAGCAACGGGACTTTTATTATGACGGGACACAGTTGCCAGCGCAATCTCCGCTTTTCCAGTCATGAGTATAAGGTAATGCAGCTCTGTTTATCATATTAGATACATTTAAGTGTGTTTAAAATTGTTATGACATTACTCTGTGCGTTCGCTCGGCGGCTGCTGTGACCCTTGTTCACACTCCAGTGAGGGTAAAGCTTTTCTGCAAAATAAAACCAGAAACGAGAGTAACGCTGATATGACGCAATTGACAGGCGACTCCCTCCGACGCTATGCTCACACGTCCCGGTTCATTGGTAAAAATAGCGATTTTCTCACAATTTACAATTATTTGGAAACATTTGGGATATTGTAGGCAAAATATATAACACTGGCCTGGTGGTTTTTGGATATTTGACTGCAACAATCCTACATAGTGTACCTTTAACATTAGCTGATGCAATAACTAACATGAACATGAACATTGTTTTGTTGAACACAAAAATATATTCTTAGAAAATATATTAGCCTTTGTTAATGGTATAACAAAATAATTGAAGCCATAAAAATGTAGCCTATTAGTAAATGTTGAAATAAACTTAATAAATGCGTTACTGTTCACTGTTAGTTGATGTTAACAAATGGAATCTTATTGTAAGTGTTACTAATATTTCTTCTTGATTTTACCTCACGCATTTTCTTTGTTTTAAATGATTTATAAGCATTTAAATGTGATCTCAGATTTTGGGATTTTTAAAAGTTAACATTGCATCGGAAAGTCAATAAAAGAACGTTGATATACAAATAATAGAAAAGGCCTTTATAAACTACTGAAAACCCACATGTCCTTATCAAATATCTCAAAAGAGGGTGGGACAAACATATTTGCAAAAATCTAAACAATAAAATAGAATAAAAAAACATTAAACATCACAAAACATAACAGATAATAATACTACGTGTGACAAAACCCATTACACAAGGAGCACAAATAACATCTAAAATATCTCCAACTAAAAAAAACAAACAAGTTATACAGTAGCAGAACATAAAAAATATAAAACCTAGTCACTTGACCATACACATATACACGCATTGAGAATGAGTAGAACACAGTTTGAATGAAGATACTTTGATTGTAACACTCACCTACTTTCAAGCCCACTGGAAAATCTAATTCAGTTCTGATTCCAAAACCGGTATTAAGTGCTGCTCACCAGAGACTTTGCCAGTCTCTGTGTCTTCGTTGTGAGATCATTGTGTAAGTTCATTAATCAGTGTCGCTCTCTTTTTTGAGTCACTCTGACCAAGTGTCACAGTCACCTCTCTCTGTTCCACACACTTCCCTCTTAGTCATTCCAAAAATGCCATGAAGCTGTGCAGCAGCCAAATATGGGAGCCTGAGCTGTAAACAAGCCCTGGTGGCTATACTGCCCCAGAGCACCCCTCGGTCTCTGTCATAGGAATACATACGCACACAGACACCACATACCCTTTAACTGGAAACACAGACAAATGGAAATACATAGAAATTTGAGAGACTCATATCGCTACACCATGAAGTAGAAAGTGTCCTTTAACCTCAGCAGTCTCACACTCTTTCCTCCTTTAAAAGCAGTGTTAGTCCGTCTGCTCTTTTCTATGGCTGCTTTGTGTCTTAAGTTCTGTTAAGCATCTGATAACATTCCAGTTTATTTAGCTTCTTAATTTATTTTTGCCAAAAATCCAAATTACATATTATATGCCACGATAATATATAATCCTTTATAGAGAGATACATATTTGGTTTACCAATCTCGAAGCTCGAAGCACCCCCTGAACTTCTTAAAAAAATGTTAGCAATAAAATGCCTATAAAAGTTGAGATGGTGGTGGAGGGTTCCTGGAAAGATTGTAAGTGGAGTGAGATATGCAGCCTTCTATAATGGTATACTCTTTGACAGGCAGGATTAGATCATTTGGAACTCCAAACAAAGGACAAAAATTTACATTTATGTTTTCATGGTATATTAAAGTTGGCTCATATTTTTTCACCTTAAAGTCTGGAGGCTTCGATACTGTTTGTTCAAGGCTGAGAGTCTTAAATGGACAGATTTTGTTGACTTTAATATTCCTGATGTTGCATTACATATGGATCGTGTGAGTAAAAAAATGTCCAACGATTCGTGTTAACAAACTGAACAATCAACTGTTCATTTCTAGCTAAGCTTTAATTTTATTTCATAATAATTTATTTGATGGGGTGATGTTCTGTAGAAGTAATATTCATTAGTGGAAAAAATGGGTTCTATACAGCATACAGTTATTGGACCCAGAATACCCAACTACAACCTCACTTTTTGCACAATTGACATTGTGATGGTGAAATAGAAAAGGGCCCTTGGAAGCACACAAACAATTGTTTAATGTAGCATTAAGAACTGTCCAAAGGAAAAATACTTAAATAACCAAAGTAGTTAATCAGAAGAGGATGTCCATATACTTTTGATCATAGAACCATGAATTTTCACATACCACAAACCCAAGCAAGTTATAAAAAATGTTTCTTATCTACTCGGTGCACTGTTATTTATTTGCATGCAGTTCTATTACATATTCATTTTCATTAGGCTTTGTAATTGTGGATCTCCTTAGGGCTCTGCGCCATTTTTCAAAGTCCTGTCAATGTCAAGACTGCACCAATCTTTCCTTTATTGCCCATGTGTCCATTGTGTATTTAATTGTGTGTGTGTGTGTGTGTGTGTGTGTGTGTGTGTGTGTGTGTGTGTGTGTTTTGGGGTATCTACGTCTCCTGGCCTTACCCACCAGCCCTTCCTCCCAGAAGAGGACACTGAGGAGAGGAGTGTCAGTTTTCCACCCCTCCCTGAGGCTGCCAGCAGGGCCACTGACGCCTTCTATTTCTCTAGATGCTATTTAAAACTCTGATTGGCAGGAGGCATGGGAAGGGCTCTTTATGGCAGACCACATGGTTTAAAAAAAATTAAGCCAAGGTGGGTTGAATTTGCTCTTATCCTAAACGGAGAACTTGTTCGTATATGCATTCACCTTCACTATTTCTCTCATGATCATGTTGGTAAGTACTCTGTGTATCCTTAAATTATTTTATTACAATACTGGCAAAGATCGTTTACACTCATCTTTTTCTTGTAAAGTTACTTAATCCAGCGCGCATGCAGACAGGGTTGCCACGTTTTTTTGCAATGTCGCGCACAATTGCTACTCAAAACTATAGCCCAAAACAATAACTTTCTCTGGGTTCGCTGGGAAAAATTGGCGTTTGGTTGGAAAAATATGTTATTTTGGCAAGGTTGCCAGCTAAAATTCGCATTTCTGGGTTTATATAATCTTATAAATGGGGTCGCTTCAACCCGCGGACATGGAGAAAAACACGGACTTGACAACACAGTGCACTTGAGTTCTGTTGACATTTGACAACTAACGTTACGCATCGCTCCGTTGCTCTGATTGGTTGTGGGTCTATCCAATTGAGGTCTTTCCTGGCTCGGTTGAAACACGCCCCATAATCAAAGCTCAATGTAGCGGTACCAGACTCATATTCTGACTAGAATTGAGTATGGCCACGCCAGGCTAATACTTAGCATACTTTTTTTTCTCAAGGGATATCCTATCATAAACTTGATCAAATAAGTAATATGCTGAATACCCTGATGAACAATAATAATCCCTGAAACAAGTCTTGAGATTTTTTGCAGCAATGAGAGGAGAATCCATATATCTTATTTAGCCCTTGTTCACTTGGCTGTTCATGCCATTCAGCAAGCTAGCAGAACAACTGACTCCCTCTAGCTCCATAAAGAAGCTGCCTTTCCATTACCACACAGCACATAAAGGGAAATGAGACATGGTGTACATACAAGGCCAAATGACCATTATATTTTGACATTGTTCCTGCCCTAAAGTCAATTGTAGCAGAAAAACAAACAAACTCTGAATCGCCAAGATCTGAACAGTCACAACTTTAAGCAAGAACACACAAAGAACAGTTCCTCTCACCATCTTTTATGTCTTCACATCTCCTGTTGAAGTTTTCATAAGAGTCCCAGCGGATCAGGGGATCCTGGGTGTTGTAGTCCACAGAGACACTAGGTCCGTTCTGTAGATGATCCAACCCTTAGAGGGACAAAAAATCTCTTTTGAGTATGCAGATCTCTTCTATCAAGATCATATCTCTGTGCTGAAAAGATATACAAACTACAGTTTTGGTAATATTAACTTACCTTTGATTTTCTCTGGACCGAAAGAAAAGATAAACTCCACCTTCCCATATTCAGGAAATCTGTCATCTGCTAAATCACATATTTATAATCAGTCTGCATGCCACTGTGATGGTGTTCAGTCTTTTTTATTCACAATTAAAAATGAACATAAAACACACTAACCTTTAAATGTCTCGTCGAGGTCATTCTTAGTGAAGACCAGAGCTAAATTGTGTAATGCACATGTGTGGAACTGCACTCTGAAGATCACATCCCTATTGGGGTTTTGATAACGCTTGTGATAACATTTCAGCTTCATGGTGGAGGACATGAAAAAAAAGGGGCAGAACATGAAACATGGGGATAGTATGGAGAAGACATTTATTGGATTCTTCTTCAGCTATAACAATAATGTTGGTGTTTACATTGGTACTGTTGCACTTCCTACCAGTATATCTCCTTTTAATAGCAGGCCAGGCTCAATCGTTATACAGATGCTTGTATGGCTGTCGCCTTGAACGTTACTGTAAAACAGAGAGCGAAGGGGACGGTGGAGAAGAAATGATGAATGGGGTTATTACAGGCATACTTCAAACTGTCTCGATGCTGAATTATACAAACTAAGCCTAAATGGATGACTAGCTTGATAAAATATTATCATCTGCTGAACAAGAACATAAAAATGTAACTAGCTGCAGAGGAGTGTCTGGAGTTACACAGGATATTAATGCCATAAAAGCACAGATAGAAAAGAAGATTGACACAAAATTGAAATCTTCGAACATTTAAAAAAACTTCGAAATGCAGTCTTGTCATTGTCACTGTCTCTGCCAAACTCCAACCCACCCCCACCCCCCATGTGCAGATTAAGATGGGTTAAACCCTTAACAAGAGGGCATCAGATGTTATACCAGGCTCTCATACACATTTTAATATATCTTACAGTATATCTTACAGCATGCACATTTTCAACCTGATCATAAGAATTAATAATTATTTGTATGTAACATTCATAAAGTTTTATTTTTGAGCCCCTAACATCACACATATTGTAAATGTAACCACTTCTCAACAATATAAAAATGCATACAAATGTACAGAAATAATATTGTTATAGTTCACAATCTACTATTATACTCAGATTTTAAATTTAACAAAATAAAGTAAGGGATAGTTGACCCCAAAATATTAACTACTCACCACATGTCATTTCAAACCCGTAAAACATTCGTTCATCTTCGGAACACAAATTAAGATCTTAATAAAATCAGAGAGCTTTCCATTCCTTCATTGACAGCCTAAGCAATTACCACTTTCATATAGCCTTTAAATCCAGAAATGCAGTAAAGACATCATTAAAGTAATCCATGTGAATCCAGTGGTTTAAATTCAACATTTTAGCCACATGAGTACTTTGTTTGCGCAATTTAAAAAAGCACTTTATTTCACAAAAAATATTGATATTGAAATATTGATCACCAATGCACGTTCACACTACAACGTCTGCTCTTGCGTCAACACAACATGGATGCGTGATGGTGCTCTCGTGAACAGATGCATGTCTGATGTGTTGACGTGTGACTGCTCAAAAACTAGCATAAGCTGCATCCCAATTCAGAGACTGCATCCTGCTAATGATGCGGATGTCAAAGGCCACACCTTCGAACGAGCATTGCTATGTGGAATGGTCTAGCCTACAGAAGATTGTTTTTGTCGCCTAGCAACTGTGACAGCTGCCGTTGATGAGTGACAACAGTACCGCCGCTGGCCGTCTTGATGCCCTACGTGGAATTACATTATGATGCCTGCGTATATACGGGTTCGATTGAGGGTTCCATTGCGGGAACATGCCCATCTCGGTGTTACGGTCGAGACTCAGTGATCTCCGTGCAGCCGCTGGGGTGTGAGTCCCCTCTGCCACACCCTAATCTGCGGTCTCCGCGAGAGGCGGCACTTTGGCTGGTGGCCAGGGTGATCTGAGGGTGATGGTGTGGAATAAAGCTCCGACGCTCATGCCTCTGCCCACACCCCCCTCTCATGCACCGGACCCGCCGTCCTTTCAAGCGGGTACATCGCGGCCGTTCCGATTGTCTCGCTTGGGGGCGGGGAAGACGAGGAGATGTCGATCGGCGCATCACAAGGTGGGCTGGAGTCCTCTGAGGATGATGACGCAGCCAGCGCGCCGCCCGGTGGCGCAGCATTGCCCATGTCGGACCCAGAGTTGACAGCCATGCTTTCCCGGGCAGACGCGAGTCTTGGGTTGGAGTGGAACCCTCCGCCCCGACCTGAGCGCTCAAGGCTGGACGTTTGGTTTTTGGGGTCGGCGCGTGCGGACACCCGTCTGTCCGTCCCCCCGATACCTTTCTTCATGGAGGTGCATGAGGAGCTCGCACGGTCCTGGGAGTCCCCGTGGGCTTCCCGTGACCGTTTCGCGATCTCCTCCGCCTTCACTACCCTCGATGGGGCCGTGGCCAAAGGGTACACTGTGGTTCCCCCAGTCGAGCGCTCTGTTGCGATGCAACTGTGCCCGCAGAGTGCTTCGACTTGGTGTGGTGACCCTAAGCACCCCTCCAAAGCCTGTAGTTTCCCATCAACCTTGGTAGCGAAATCCTACAAAGCGGCGGGGCAGGCTGCCACCTCTTTGCATGCCTTGGCGGCTCTTCAGGCCTACCAGGCCAAGTTGCTGTGCGACATGCACGAGGGAGGGGCTGACCCAGGACACAGAAATGGGTTGCATGCTGCCGCCGACCTCGCTCTCCGGGCGACGAAGGTGACCGCACGCTCCCTGGGTCAGGTGATGTCCACAGCTGTGGTCCAGGAGAGACACCTGTGGCTCAGTCTGGCCGATATGCGTGACGACGAGCGGACCCGGTTCCTCGACGCTCCCATATCCCAGACTGGGCTATTCGGCGGCACGGTTGAGAGCTTCGCCCAACAGTTCTCAGCCGCCCAAGAGCAGACTGAGGCTATCAAGCATTTACTGCCCCGGCGACCAGCTGCTGTCTCCACCCAGCCGCCCGCGCAGTCTCAATCTGCTTGCCGCCGAGGGCGCCCTCCAGCGGCTCCCACCTCTCGTTCACCACCCCAGCCTTCACCAGGACCACGCCGAGGAAGCCGTAGGAAGGCGCCTAGTCTGCTCCAGCCCCGCAGCCCGCGAACAAACGCCAGGCTAAGCGGCGCTCCTGATGCGGACAGCTCAGGGATGGGCAGTTCTTTCCAGGAGATGGCGGCAGGGCCACTCCTTCCCCTGGTGGAGGATCGGGGGATAATCTTTTGTTCAGCTGTTGGCCCTCGGGTCAGCAGCATCCAGAAAGAACTGACGAACCCATCCCTGAGCAGCCAGAGACCGGCGATGACAGTGTGCGCCACCCCCGGGTCCCGCGGCCTTCCCTGGTCTCCTCTGTCAGGGCACAGCTGTTAACCGTGCCCCCAAATCTGAACGCTACGCCTCCCACGTCCGGGCCGGTAATGCTGCCTCGCTGCCCCACCCGGGGTACGCCTGCTGTCCATATGACCCCGCTGGTGCAGTACCCGGGAGCCTGGCTTCAGCTTCCGGGTCTGTCCCGCTGGGTCGTCAGGACCATCAGGTTCGGCTACGCGATTCAGTTCGCACAGGCTCCTCCCCGCTTTCGGGCAGTCCGCTATAACATGGTGGGCTCCAATGCCCCAGTCATGCTTGCGGAGGTTGTCACCCTGCTGGCAAAGGGTGCGATCGAGCCTGTCCCTCCAGCCGAGATGGAGTCCGGGTTCTACAGCCTCTACTTCATTATACCCAAGAAAACAGGCGGGCTACGGCCAATCCTGGACCTGCACGTCCTGAACCGATCCCTTCACAGGCTTCCGTTCAGGATGTTGACAGCGAAACGCCTTTTCGAATGCGTTCGTCCAGCCGATTGGTTTGCAGCGATCGACCTGCAGGACGCCTATTTCCATGTCTCCATCCTACCTCGACACAGACCGTTCCTGAGGTTAACCACTTGGATTACTTTTATGATGTCCGTACTACCATTCTGGGGCTTGAAAGTGGTAGTTGTGTAAGCTGTCAGTGGAGGGACAGAAAGCTCCCAAATTTCATTTAAAAAAATCTGCATTTGTGTTCTGAAGATATACAAAACTCTCATTGGTTTGGAACAACATGAGGGTGAGTAATTAATGATTACATTTGTAATCATTAAATCACGACAGAATGTTCCGTCATTTTAACATTGGGTAAACATAATCATCTTGTCTTTCATTGTTTTATGTCAGGTTGTTTGTGGTTGTTTCTTTCTTCGAATAATTCTCCTGTTTATAGTTGATTCTTATTTAAAAATTCTCCTAGAGTATCTCCTTCATTATGAGCTTTCATTACAGACACTCACCGAGACAGTGATAGAATTGAACATACTTAAATCAATTAAATACTGGTTAATGCAAAATCTTTCATATTAAAATGTATTTCATTTTTTATTATTTTTATGAATGTTATTTTTGTTCAATATACATTGAACAAAATTATAAATGCAACGCTTTTGATTTTGCCCCCATTTTTCATGAGCTGAACTCAAAGATCTAAGACTTTTTATATGTACACAAAAGGCCTATTTATCTCAAAATTTGTTCACAAATCTGTCTAAATCTGTGTTAGTGAGCACTTCTCCTTTGCCGTGATATCCATCCACCTCACAAGTGTGGCATATCAAGATGCTGATTAGACAGCATGATTATTGCAAAGGTGTACCTTAGGCTGGCCATAATAAAGGGCACTCTAAAATGTGCAGTTTTATCACACAGCCCAATGCCACAGATGTCGCAAGTTTTGAGGGAGCGTGCAATTGACCTATCGGTAAGCCACGCCCCTCAAATGCAGAAGAGCCAAGGACAGTTGAGTCTTAGTTGCTCTCGGTCCGGAACTCGGACATCTTTAGGTTTCAGCGCCATAGAGAAACATTGGAAAATCCGAAGCTTTCATCAGTTTGATTGTGTTTAGTAAAACGTTGTGCCTGAGGTATTGTAACACTGACTCCAGGTATCCTGTCACAGACGTATTGTGATTTATCGTTTAATTTGTTTTTGTATAGATTTTTGATTAATTGACAGTTTAGATATGTTTAAGGTCAGTATTATCTGCTTACTAAGGATGACTCCTATTTTGATTATAGTTTTATAGTATTACAGTTTACAGGTAAGTTAGTAAAAGTAAGAGGCGAGCTCGAACGCAGTTTATCGGAGTTGTTTTGCAGATACAAAGTTTACCAGTTATTAACTACACCCCCGAAAAGGCATAAGGTCTGTGTATGTTTGTTTACTGTTAGTTGCATGAGTGTTTTTGTGTAATTTGCTGTGCATGTTAAGGATAGTGCAATGGAGAGAGAGAGTTTGTGAATGAGACGTTAATGCGCATTTCTTATGCTTTGCTTGTTCAGCTCTTACAGTGATTTTTTTTTTTTTTTGAGTGAAACTGATGTAATTAACTTCATAAACCATCAGTAAAGTTTGACCATCATTCGGACGGGCTATGCGCTACATTCTGTCCAAAATCATCTGAGATTAGGCTTTCACACTGACAGCTGTCATTGTAAGACATAGCAACTCCGTTTGTTTGTCCGAGTTAGCAACAGTAACTAAGGGGGGCGGGGCTTACCGATAGGTAATTTGGCATGCTGACTGCAGGAATGTCCACCAGAGCTGTTGCCCGTGAATTACGGACCCCTCAATACAGTAAAACTGCACATTTTAGAGTGGCCTTTTATTGTGGTCAGCCTAAGGCACACCTGTGCAATAATCATGCTGTCTAATCAGCATCTTGATATGCCATATCTGTGAGGTGGATGGATATCTCGGCAAAGGAGAAGTGCTCACTAACACAGATTTAGACAGATTTAAGTTCATGAGTTCAGCTCATGAAAAATGGGGGCAAAAACAAAACAAACAAAAAAAAACAAAAGTGTTGCGTTTATAATTTTACAGTGTATCTTTTGATATCATATACTCATAGTTTATATGTCCCATTTAGACAACTAGTTAACCTTTGTCCTGAAGATTTTATCAATGACATGTATTTTTTATAACATGATTTTTGTTGCCACATCTCCAAAAGTTGAAAAATACAATCTTATTTCATATGCGGATCCTTCTTAGTTACTTCTAGGTCTCGTATCCTATCTCATATCAAATGTGTTTGCATAATTCGTTGTCTTTCTTGAAATCGAGGTACAAAGGGAAATAGCAAGAATTCTAATAAGTACTTTCCCTAGTTCTTTCCTTTTGTGTAAGCACAGCATATAAAAGATTTCGTTTCAGAAGATTTGGGTCTTCTTTCTTATCTCTTTTCATTTTGCAGTTATCATACTGTATTTTTTTTAGGGCATTTATTTCTTTATACTCTGATCTTCACAAACTTCATTTGTTAGATACACTACTTTGGGTTTTTTATTATTATGTATTGACTTTATAGATCATAATCTATTGAATCTTATATTTTAACCTATTTGATATTACAATTTTAATATTTACTTGATTCATTTGTCGTCTTTATCTTTTTAAATGTTGTTGTTGCATTTTAGTGTTGTTTGTTGATGTTTCATTATCATTGCTCGTCTGCCTGGATCATACTGCATCAAATACAATAAACCTATTAATTTCATGAATTCAATATTTTATTAACCGAAATATGTCTATTTAAAAACATTCGCAAGTCTCTAAAGTAGTTCATGTATAAAATGCTTATGTTTTAGATGCTGTCAGTGTACATTTCATGTCAGTGTCTACGTAAACAGAAATGTATGTGTGCTACAACCAGACTGTTCATACTACAGAATGAGATCACAACCACACTTAACATATTAAAGAGCACCTATCATGGACTTTTGAAATTTACCTTTCATGTAATGTGTAACATATATCTAAGTGAACAAAAACATCCTGCAAAGTTTGAAATATGACAGTGCACCGTATATAAAGTTATTGTCTTTCAAAAGTAAGAGTTGACTGTGAGTCATTTTTATGAATCGTTAGAAGACCGAAGCTTTTTCTCTGACTACATGAGGTCAACTTGTCAAGTTATTTGAATACAATACGCCCACTTATTGCGCACGCCAGTGAAAACTAGAAAACATCATGGCAACGAGACGCTGTGTTCTCAAGTGCGACTCAAAAGCAAACTTTTTTCATCTGAGCATTTGAAGACTAAGTGGCTACAATTCATTTAACTGTACCACAGGAGTATAGTCCGAGCCTTGTGCTTTGTTCACGCCATTTTGAAGACGATTGCTTTACCAACTTAAATGCAGTTAAACTTGGATTCGCGAGCCGGCTGATATTGAAGGAAGGTTCAGTTCCAAGTGTATTTGCATCAGCTTCCTCCTCCGTATCACAAACTGTAAGTGTTATTAATAATTGTTGCTTTTATGTTTTATGTAGCATGCTTAATAATTGTTTGGTTTGTTGTGTAAGCACCGTTTAGCTTCTAGGTCTTCAATGACAATTGTATTGAGATATGTGAATTGTTTGTTGTTGTTTTCGGAGTTTTCTTTAAGAATCATACGTCATACGTCGTAGTAACGTAACGTTACTGCATTTTTATTTATTTTTTGGTAAAAACTTTATGTTTATGCATAGAGTTAACGTTCCATTGGCCTGAAGTGACAACTAACGTTACATTGATGCTTCCCATTGAGAAATATCCTGTTCCAGTCGTGGTGTTTGCGATTGAGTTTGTTGATCATTCGCATCTCCAGATGTTTCCCCTTCATATTCAGGCTCGAATTGATAAGGTAAAATTGATGCCATGTTTGTTCAAACACTTTATACGCGTTTAACTTGTTAAACCGAAAACCATTTATGGTGATTGGTGGTCCGTTTCCGAAAATATCTGCACAGACTATACCAAACTGACTGGGTCATCGGACCAATCACCGCAGATTAGCGTCACATAAAGGCGGGGTTTTGAAAAGTGAATCACTAAACGAATCATTTGAGAATCGCTGTCAAAACAGGTAAAAATAAATGCATATTATAAGAAAACTAAAGTCTTTTTTGTCATTGCATGCATGCAAAACTGTTGTTGGGGACTTCTAAAACAATATTTGGAACATTTTAAATGCCATAATAGGTGCTCTTTAAAATAATTGAGCATACATAATAGGAAGCAATTAACTTACTAAATTCCAGAAGTGTACACAGGCTGCATTGCTTGGTAGATTTTGAGGAAGGGTCGGCAACCTGACAGGGTTAGATAAAAATACAGCACATCACTGATTTTAAGGTTGCTTGTTCAAACATAGTATATTATACATAAATTGCACTGATGTATTTGAATGTGTAAAAGTGTGTGCGCCCACCTCCTTTAGACTCAAAATTAGGGATGCCATGCATGATGACATGGTGAAGGAACAGGGGCTTGTTGTTGATTTTTATATGGCCAGAAAGAAGACCAGCAAAGTAATGCACATACCTATACATACAAACAGCATTATGGAAGGGAAAAGATTAAATAAAACCACTCTATATGAAAATTCAACAAACAATTTACTTTTTTTTTCTCTCTTTTTTTTTTTCATTGTAAGTGATCACCATCACATTACTGCTTTATTGTATTGTATGATTTAAAGGCATCCTCTCTTATCATATTCTTCCTAAAAGTCCAAAATTGGTTTTAAATTCACTCAAATGTCACTTAAATTTTAGAGAATGTATTAATCATTATTCATATTGGCTGACACTCAACATCATGGCTAGTATTAACTTAATTATCAGGGACATAATTTTATGTTCCACTGTAATTCCAGTTTTGTAACATGTACTTTGGTAGCACCTTCTGGTTCAATCCCAAAACTACAAGTTCATGGACTCATCAATGAGAAAGTATACGATCTAAAGCACAATGACCTATTTCTCACAAAAAATATCAAATCACAGTGTGGTTTAGCAGGCAATATGTTTGATTCCATGATACAGATTAAAAAATTGTCATGGATATTGTGGTGCAGTCAAAATTGGTATGTGTGACCAAATAGTCAGTCATTGCTGACCTTCTCTGAGAAGGCTGGCCCACGGGCATGGCTTTATCTTCAAAAAAACGCTTCATGGCAAACCTGTCCAATGCCTGGTCAGCACTGAAAATATGAACACAAAACATAAACACTCTATGCAAAAGCATGGTCCTTTCTAATGTTCATCAAATAGATATGTCCTACCTGGCAGATATGTTACTGTAGTGCATATAGGCACCAACTACCACACCAGTTCTCCCCCAGTTTCCCTGCAAGAAATTTTGCCAAATTATAAAGGAGAATATGCACAGTGAAAACAAAGCAGGCACGTCATTTGAATTATGCCATCTTGGCTCATGGGACCACAGGATATTTTGAGCCAATCACATAAGCCGTACATGCCATGTGCATAATTACTGAATTATGCAATGACAACACAGACTGGCTGACGGCAAATTTGTGCAAAAGAATGTTTGGAATTGCTTGCGTATATATGAATGAAAACTGCTCAGCCAGAAGCAGGTAATCTCTGATGTAAACGGACATGGCTACACACATCTGATAATCAATTCACTAACATTATAAATATCTTCCCCTGGTTTCACAGACAAGGCTTAAGCCTAGTCTTAGACTACAATGCATGTTTTTTTTGTGTGTATGTTTTTAACTGAACACAACTTGCACTGACACATTTTAAAATATATTCAAACGACGAGGATTAAGAGTACTTTTCACGAGTTCCCACTTACAAATAATCAGATAGTAAAAAGTATGCGTGGTATATGCGTATTTGCCGTGCTGGGCTCCAAGCTTGGTATTTGGCCCCAACCCAGAGTACTCCCCCCGTATCTCTGGTTAGGAAGTAACCAGGTGAGTGTGAGGAAGATGGGGTGGTGGAGGGATGTTGGAAAACTGTCAATGAACTTTGGTGAGGCTTTGAGACAGCTGTCAGTGACCTTCAGACAGCATTGGAATTCGGATTTGTGAGTGGGCTAAATTCAGAGTCGAAGGATCTGACGTTCAACCAGGCTTGTGAAATTGCGTCATCCATGTAGTTGGCCTTGAGATACATGCTGGAAATTGTGGGTAAGACAAAGGATTTACAGTCAGTGAATGCTGTAGAATGTCCGTAGGAAAGGAAAAGGGAAGTTTAAGGAGAGAGATGATTCTTCAGAAGAGAGAACAGAGGCAAGAAGAAAACAATAAATGTTACAGATGTGCTGGAAAACATTCAGACACAATATGTGGAGGCAGAGTGTTCTAATGAAAGAAAAGAGGATAAATCAGAGTTATTTGGTGTGTATGCAGTGTACACAACCTCAAACGGAAAGAAAGCAATTGAGGTGAATGGGAAATTGGATGGAAAGTGCAGCTGGATACAGAGTTCCTGTCGCATATACCGCTAGGCATGCTAACTACATATTCAGGTGAAAATTCCATTGCAGGATTCCATTGATGTGCCAGTGCAGTATGAAAAGCAAAATGTGACACTGCCATTGGTCATGGTCAAAGGGGAAAGACCAGCCCTGAGGGGCCGAAACTGGCTGAAGAAAATTCATTTCGATTGGCCAAACATTTTCACTGTGGATAAAGCTAAAGTGGCCTCTGACCCAGCAGTAAAAGCAGTGTTGAGACATCTATAGTGACTATAAAGTCACTATAAACCAGAATCTAGAGGAAGAAACATATCCAATGACCAACACAGTAGATTTGTTCGCTAATTTGGTGGGCGGAACGCTTTTTAGCAAACTGAACTTGGCATATCAACAATTAAAATTAGACCAACACTCAGAGAAATACCTCACCATCAATACTCACCAGGGCCTGTACATGTACCATCGTCTCAGTTATCTAAGGCTGTCATGGATCAAATCTTGCAAGGGCTAGATCATGTCACCTTTTTCCTTGATGATATTCTTGTCATCATGCTCAAAAGAGGAGCACATCAGGAGAATGGACAAAGTGCGTTTCAGACTGGAGAGTGTTGAGTATTTAGGGCACCGCATAGACAAAGAGGGTTTGCACCCAAAAGGTGGCAGTGATTGTCAATGCACCAAAAACAAAAAAAAAATTTTTTTGGGCCTCCTGAATTATTATGGTCGGTTTTTGTGGACCATATGTCCAGCCGGCTTCAGCATTTACACAATTTGTTAAAACAGAAGCAACCGTGGAGCTGGACTGCTGAGTGTGATACAGCTTTTAAAGAAGCTTAACAGCTGTTGCTTGGTAGCACAGCACTGGTGCATTATGAGGGCAACCAACCCATTAAATGTTTGTTCCACCTTTCCAAGGTTGATGAGCTTCCTGTGTCTGCAAGAGACATAGCTTAAGCAACACAGAAAGATCCAACATTATGGTTTGTAGATACCTGTGGTATAAGTTACCTCGTACAGGAGGGTCAGAGAAGGCGCACTGTGCATGTTCACCATGTGTTGCCAAAAAACGCTGCAGAAGGATCTCCCTGGCTTGGTTTGTTAGAGTTCCAGAATCCAGGTGTCACTGATAATTTCAATGGACCATTTAGCTTTCCTTTGTTCAGAGACAGTTCTATGACAATCATTGTGCCTGGACCACTGGAAACAGAGAGAACCAAAAAGGCTGTATTTATAAATTATAGTACTATTATGTGTTTGGTGCTATTGTTTTGATGTTTAAAGGAACAGTGTGTTGTAATGTTGTGTTACCTGACATTTGGTAATGTCATACTGCGGCTTCAGCATTTACACAATTTGTTAAAACAGAAGCAACCATGGAGCTGGATTGCTTAGTGTGATACAGCTTTTGAGGAGGCTAAACAGCTGTTGCTTGGTAGCATAGCACTGGTGCATTATGACGGCAACCAACCCCTGAAATTAGCTTACGATGCCTCACCTTATGGGGTGGGTGCTGAAATCTCGCACATTATGGACAATGGTGAAGAGCGCCCCATAGCATTCGCATCTCACACACTGACTGAGACCGAGAAAAAGGAATGCTCAAATTGAATGTGATGCATTGTCTATCATCTATGGGGTTAAAAAAAAATATATAATATATTTATATATTTATGGACGGAAGTTCACACTCATAACTGACCACAAGCCTTTGCTGGCAATTCCTCGGACCAAAGGCAGCAATACTAACCATGGCAGCTCTTCGAATGCAGTGTTGGGCTTTAGTGCTGATGGCTTACAATTATGACATTGCGTACCGCAAATCAGCAGAACTTGACCACACAAGATCCAGTGAGTGGATCCCTCCGCCCTCAGAGAAAGCTGTTCATAGATATCAACAGACAGTTTGTACTGCTCCAAATAGGCTGTATTTATAAGTCATGGTTCTATTATATGTTTGGTGCTATTGTTTTGATGTTTAAAGGAACAGTGTGTTGTAATGTTGAGTTACCTGACATTTGGTAATGTCATACTGCGGCTTCAGCATTTACACAATTTGTTAAAACAGAAGCAACCCTGGAGATGGATTGCTTAGTGTGATGCAGCTTTTGAGGAGGCTAAACAGCTGTAGCTTGGTAGCATAGCACTGGTGCATTATGACGGCAACCAACCCCTGAAATTAGCTTATGATGCCTCACCTTATGGGGTGGGTGCTGAAATCTTGCACATTATGGACAATGGTGAAGAGCGCCCCATAGCATTCGCATCTCACACACTGACCGAGACCGAGAAAAAGGAATGCTCAAATTGAATGTGATGCATTGTCTATCATTTATGGGGTAAAAAAAAAAAAATTAAATATATATTTATGGACGGAAGTTCACACTCATAACTGACCACAAGCCTTTGCTGGCAATCCCTCGGACCAAAGGCAGCAATACTAACCATGGCAGCTCTTCGAATGCAGTGTTGGGCTTTAGTGCTGATGGCTTACAATTATGACATTGCGTACCGCAAATCAGCTGACCACATGAATGCAGATGCAATGTCCAGACTGCCAACCATTGGTAAAAACAGTACTGGGGAAGAAGCAAGTGTGTTCTACTTTTTTCCAGCTTGATAAGCTTCATGTGTCTACAAGAGACATATCTCAAGCAACATGGAAAGATCCAACATTAAGCAAAGTGTCACACGCAGACATGAGTTTTTGGAGGACCAAGGCTGTGTGTTGTGGGGAATGTGTGTTATAATTCCCAAATACAGATCAAGATTACTAGAAGAGCTACACTATGAGCATCCAGGAATCTGCAGTATGAAGGCCCTGGCTCGTAGCTACCTGTGGCGGCCAGGATTGGATGGCTGCATTGAAGAGAGAGTGCAGAGCTGTATCTGTTGTCTGGCAGTTGAAAAGTCTTTAGTCATGGCACCCCTTCATCTGTGGAGATGGCCTGAGCAGCCATAGAGGATCCACATTGATTTTGCATAAAAATATAAGCAGTTTTTCCTAGTAGTGATCGACAGACATTCAATTGGTCATAGGTTGTGCCAATGTCGATCACCTCCTCGCACCAATGACACACTCCGAGGATTGTTTGCATCTTATGGGTAACCGGTGGAGGAGGTGGTCTCATGACTGCTGAGATCACGGATTTCCTGTAAGGGAATGGAATAAAACATACACGAGTTCCTGCCTATCATCAGGCCTCAAACGGTGCTGCAGAAAGAGATGTTCAGATACTGAAACAATCACTCATGAAAAGTATTTGCGAGAAACAGGATAAGCAGAGCTTCATCCAAACACCAACTGGCAAATTTCTTGGTAATGTACCATAGTACACTTCATACGGTCACGGGAAAGACACCAGCGGAGATGTTCCTCAAGCATAACGTCCAAACATGGTTTTCACTGTTGAAGCCTGATATAGCTTTTCAAGTCTGTTCAAGAAAAACAGTAGTTACGAGCTTGAAACTTCAATGGAGGGCAGGAGAAATGTCTGAGCGCAGCTCTGATCGATGACAATCATTGAGCCTGAGACCAATGGAAACAGAACTTGACCACACAAGATCCAGTGAGTGGATCCCTCCGCCCTCAGAGAAAGCTGTTCATAGATATCCACAGACAGTTTGTACTGCTCCAAATAGGCTGTATTTATAAGTCATGGTACTATTATATGTTTGGTGCTATTGTTTTGATGTTTAAAGGAACAGTGTGTTGTAATGTTGTGTTACCTGACATTTGGTAATGTCATACTTCAGCATTTACACAATTTGTTAAAACAGAAGCAACCGTGGAGCTGGATTGCTTAGTGTGATACAGCTTTTGAGGAGGCTAAACAGCTGTTGCTTGGTAGCATAGCACTGGTGCATTATGACGGCAACCAACCCCTGAAATTAGCTTACGATGCCTCACCTTATGGGGTAGGTGCTGAAATCTCGCACATTATGGACAATGGTGAAGAGCGCCCCATAATATTCGCATCTCACACACTGACTGAGACCGAGAAAAAGGAATGCTCAAATTGAATGTGATGCATTGTCTATCATCTATGGGGTAAAAAAAAAAAAATCATATATATATATATTTATGGACGGAAGTTCACACTCATAACTGACCACAAGCCTTTGCTGGCAATCCCTCGGACCAAAGGCAGCAATACTAACCATGGCAGCTCTTCGAATGCAGTGTTGGGCTTTAGTGCTGATGGCTTACAATTATGACATTGCGTACTGCAAATCAGCTGACCACATGAATGCAGATGCAATGTCCAGACTGCCAACCATTGGTAAAAACAGAACTGGGGAAGAAGCAAGTGTGTTCTACTTTTCCCAGCTTGATGAGCTTCATGTGTCTACAAGAGACATATCTCAAGCAACATGGAAAGATCCAACATTATGCAAAGTGTCACGCGCAGACATGAGTTTTTGGAGGACCAAGGCTGTGTGTTGTGGGGAATGTGTATTATAATTCCCAAATACAGATCAAGATTACTAGAAGAGCTACACTATGAGCATCCAGGAATCTGCAGTATGAAGGCCCTGGCTCGTAGCTACCTGTGGCGGCCAGGATTGGATGGCTGCATTGAAGAGAGAGTAAAGAGCTGTATCTGTTGTCTGGCAGTTGAAAAGTCTTTAGTCATGGCACCCCTTCATCTGTGGAGATGGCATGAGCAGCCATAGAGGATCCACGTTGATTTTGCATAAAAATATAAGCAGTTTTTCCTAGTAGTGATCGACAGACATTCAATTGGTCGTAGGTTGTGCCAATGTCATCGATCACCTCCTCGCTCACCAATGACACACTCTGAGGATTGTTTGCATCTAATGGGTTACAGGTGGAGGAGGTGGTCTCATGTCTGCTGAGATCACGGATTTCCTGTAAGGGAATGGAATAAAACATACACAAGTTCCTGCCTATCATCAGGCCTCAAACGGTGCAATAGAAAGAGATGTTCAGATACTGAAACAATCACTCATGAAAAGTATTTGCGAGAAACAGGATAAGCAGAGCTTCATCCAAACACCAACTGGCAAATTTCTTGGTAATGTACCATAGTACACTTCATACGGTCACGGGAAAGACACCAGCGGAGATGTTCCTCAAGCATAACGTCCAAACATGGTTTTCACTGTTGAAACCTGATATAGCTATTCAAGTCTGTTCAAGAAAAACAGTAGTTACGAGCTTGAAACTTCAATGGAGGGCAGGAGAAATGGCTGAGCGCAGCTCTGATCGATGACAATCATTGAGCCTGAGACCAATGGAAACAGAACTTGACCACACAAGATCCAGTGAGTGGATCCCTCCGCCCTCAGAGAAAGCTGTTCATAGATATCAACAGACAGTTTGTACTGCTCCAAATAGGCTGTATTTATAAGTCATGGTTCTATTATATGTTTGGTGCTATTGTTTTGATGTTTAAAGGAACAGTGTGTTGTAATGTTGAGTTACCTGACATTTGGTAATGTCATACTGCGGCTTCAGCATTTACACAATTTGTTAAAACAGAAGCAACCCTGGAGATGGATTGCTTAGTGTGATGCAGCTTTTGAGGAGGCTAAACAGCTGTAGCTTGGTAGCATAGCACTGGTGCATTATGACGGCAACCAACCCCTGAAATTAGCTTATGATGCCTCACCTTATGGGGTGGGTGCTGAAATCTTGCACATTATGGACAATGGTGAAGAGCGCCCCATAGCATTCGCATCTCACACACTGACCGAGACCGAGAAAAAGGAATGCTCAAATTGAATGTGATGCATTGTCTATCATTTATGGGGTAAAAAAAAAAAAATTAAATATATATTTATGGACGGAAGTTCACACTCATAACTGACCACAAGCCTTTGCTGGCAATCCCTCGGACCAAAGGCAGCAATACTAACCATGGCAGCTCTTCGAATGCAGTGTTGGGCTTTAGTGTTGATGGCTTACAATTATGACATTGCGTACCGCAAATCAGCTGACCACATGAATGCAGATGCAATGTCCAGACTGCCAACCATTGGTTAAACAGTACTGAGGAAGAAGCAAGTGTGTTCTACTTTTCCCAGCTTGATGAGCTTCATGTGTCTACAAGAGACATATCTCAAGCAACATGGAAAGATCCAACATTAAGCAAAGTGTCACACGCAGACATGAGTTTTTTGGAGGACCAAGGCTGTGTGTTGTGGGGAATGTGTGTTATAATTCCCAAATACAGATCAAGATTACTAGAAGAGCTACACTATGAGCATCCAGGAATCTGCAGTATGAAGGCCCTGGCTCGTAGCTACCTGTGGCGGCCAGGATTGGATGGCTGCATTGAAGAGAGAGTGCAGAGCTGTATCTGTTGTCTGGCAGTTGAAAAGTCTTTAGTCATGGCACCCCTTCATCTGTGGAGATGGCCTGAGCAGCCATAGAGGATCCACATTGATTTTGCATAAAAATATAAGCAGTTTTTCCTAGTAGTGATCGACAGACATTCAATTGGTCATAGGTTGTGCCAATGTCATCGATCACCTCCTCGCTCACCAATGACACACTCCGAGGATTGTTTGCATCTTATGGGTAACCGGTGGAGGAGGTGGTCTCATGACTGCTGAGATCACGGATTTCCTGTAAGGGAATGGAATAAAACATACACGAGTTCATGCCTATCATCAGGCCTCAAACGGTGCTGCAGAAAGAGATGTTCAGATACTGAAACAATCACTCATGAAAAGTATTTGCGAGAAACAGGATAAGCAGAGCTTCATCCAAACACCAACTGGCAAATTTCTTGGTAATGTACCATAGTACACTTCATACGGTCACGGGAAAGACACCAGCGGAGATGTTCCTCAAGCATAACGTCCAAACATGGTTTTCACTGTTGAAGCCTGATATAGCTATTCAAGTCTGTTCAAGAAAAACAGTAGTTACGAGCTTGAAACTTCAATGGAGGGCAGGAGAAATGGCTGAGCGCAGCTCTGATCGATGACAATCATTGAGCCTGAGACCAATGGAAACAGAACTTGACCACACAAGATCCAGTGAGTGGATCCCTCCGCCCTCAGAGAAAGCTGTTCATAGATATCAACAGACAGTTTGTACTGCTCCAAATAGGCTGTATTTATAAGTCATGGTACTATTATATGTTTGGTGCTATTGTTTTGATGTTTAAAGGAACAGTGTGTTGTAATGTTGTGACATTTGGTAATGTCATACTGCGGCTTCCGTGGAGCTGAATTGCTTAGTGTGATACAGCTTTTGAGGAGGCTAAACAGCTGTTGCTTGGTAGCATAGCACTGGTGCATTATGACAGCAACCAACCCCTGAAATTAGCTTACGATGCCTCACCTTATGGGGTGGGTGCTGAAATCTCGCACATTATGGACAATGGTGAAGAGCGCCCCATAGCATTCGCATCTCACACACTGACTGAGACCGAGAAAAAGGAATGCTCAAATTGAATGTGATGCATTGTCTATCATTTATGGGGTAAAAAAAAAAAAATTAAATATATATTTATGGACGGAAGTTCACACTCATAACTGACCACAAGCCTTTGCTGGCAATCCCTCGGACCAAAGGCAGCAATACTAACCATGGCAGCTCTTCGAATGCAGTGTTGGGCTTTAGTGTTGATGGCTTACAATTATGACATTGCGTACCGCAAATCAGCTGACCACATGAATGCAGATGCAATGTCCAGACTGCCAACCATTGGTTAAACAGTACTGAGGAAGAAGCAAGTGTGTTCTACTTTTCCCAGCTTGATGAGCTTCATGTGTCTACAAGAGACATATCTCAAGCAACATGGAAAGATCCAACATTAAGCAAAGTGTCACACGCAGACATGAGTTTTTGGAGGACCAAGGCTGTGTGTTGTGGGGAATGTGTGTTATAATTCCCAAATACAGATCAAGATTACTAGAAGAGCTACACTATGAGCATCCAGGAATCTGCAGTATGAAGGCCCTGGCTCGTAGCTACCTGTGGCGGCCAGGATTGGATGGCTGCATTGAAGAGAGAGTGCAGAGCTGTATCTGTTGTCTGGCAGTTGAAAAGTCTTTAGTCATGGCACCCCTTCATCTGTGGAGATGGCCTGAGCAGCCATAGAGGATCCACATTGATTTTGCATAAAAATATAAGCAGTTTTTCCTAGTAGTGATCGACAGACATTCAATTGGTCATAGGTTGTGCCAATGTCATCGATCACCTCCTCGCTCATCAATGACACACTCCGAGGATTGTTTGCATCTTATGGGTAACCGGTGGAGGAGGTGGTCTCATGACTGCTGAGATCACGGATTTCCTGTAAGGGAATGGAATAAAACATACACGAGTTCATGCCTATCATCAGGCCTCAAACGGTGCTGCAGAAAGAGATGTTCAGATACTGAAACAATCACTCATGAAAAGTATTTAGGAGAAACAGGATAAGCAGAGCTTCATCCAAACACCAACTGGCAAATTTCTTGGTAATGTACCATAGTACACTTCATACGGTCACGGGAAAGACACCAGCGGAGATGTTCCTCAAGCATAACGTCCAAACATGGTTTTCACTGTTGAAGCCTGATATAGCTATTCAAGTCTGTTCAAGAAAAACAGTAGTTACGAGCTTGAAACTTCAATGGAGGGCAGGAGAAATGGCTGAGCGCAGCTCTGATCGATGACAATCATTGAGCCTGAGACCAATGGAAACAGAACTTGACCACACAAGATCCAGTGAGTGGATCCCTCCGCCCTCAGAGAAAGCTGTTCATAGATATCAACAGACAGTTTGTACTGCTCCAAATAGGCTGTATTTATAAGTCATGGTACTATTATATGTTTGGTGCTATTGTTTTGATGTTTAAAGGAACAGTGTGTTGTAATGTTGTGACATTTGGTAATGTCATACTGCGGCTTCCGTGGAGCTGAATTGCTTAGTGTGATACAGCTTTTGAGGAGGCTAAACAGCTGTTGCTTGGTAGCATAGCACTGGTGCATTATGACAGCAACCAACCCCTGAAATTAGCTTACGATGCCTCACCTTATGGGGTGGGTGCTGAAATCTCGCACATTATGGACAATGGTGAAGAGCGCCCCATAGCATTCGCATCTCACACACTGACTGAGACCGAGAAAAAGGAATGCTCAAATTGAATGTGATGCATTGTCTATCATCTATGGGGTAAAAAAAATATAATAGTCATGGTACTATTATATGCTTGGTGCTATTTTGATGTTTAAAGGAACAGGGTGTTGCAATGTTTTGTTACCAGACATTTGGTACCTGTTGCGGGTTCCTTGTTGCACTGATGTGTTTTTTTTTTTTTTTTCATTTCTGACATGTTTATTTCTAAAGGAAGATGTTAAAATCTAAAGGGGAAGGAGTGTAATAGATGTGCTAACGGGTACATTAAGCCACACCCAAATGTATGTACATGAGTTGTCCGTATGTGCTGAAGTACTCATGCAGAGCGGGTGTTTGTTGTTCCTCTCCCCAAACCAGGCTCCCATCAAAATATATTACAATAAGTTGTATACCATCAGAAATATGTGCAGGCAAGATTCAAGTGGTTAATTGCTAACTTTGAACAAGGGAAATTAAGAACATTTTGATTATCTCCATGGATGCAAACTTAGAAACAACTCAGATGTGTCACCAACTTTCCTCTAGAAAGAGAGGTGTAAAAACTATAACTTTAGATATCCATCACTTGTTAACAGCACCATGACTGGTGTTCAGGATATGACACAAAATTATTATGTCACCTTTGGTCAGCATTAACCTTAACTAGATTGCAGATGTTTAGAAAGCCCACCACGTCCTGATTTTGCCAAGTTAGACATATTCTTGGGGCAACATATTTTGTTGATCCTGTAACAACATTCCTGTCCGAAAATGTTGTCCAATTACCCCTAAACCTAGCCCTACCCTTAAGTTATACCTAAAATAAGAAGGAATGATAGGTGAATAACACTGAAGTAGAAGCATTGGTTGATTAGAATGTTGTTCCAGGATCAACAAAGATGATGAACCAGGAACATGTTGCCCTTGGTGAAATCAGGTTCTGTGATTACTGAGATGATAAGGCAAGAATCCCTCTGTATGTCCAGGTACAACCAGCAACATATAAATATATAAAAAATCCAATTCATGAAAACATCATCTTCATTTTGTAAATGTATACTTCATTGTAAAAGTTCCAATTATAGCATACTAATTAACAACTGCACTTCAGTCCGGACAGTCATGCAAAGCGAGGGTGGTGGAGATTGGGTGCCTAAGGACCGATGTGATATGATAATCACCTTGTTATGCAGTACCACTACATTGTGAGGGTCTGCATTAAGCCAGGTGTCCATGGCTTTACAGATACTGCAAATTTTGTCTAGAGCAGGAGCATGATGATCAGGCCAACCAAAATCCAGCACCTGTCATAAATGCACACATACATAAAATCAACTCTAAGACCACAAGCTGACAGGAACTGTAAAATAAAAAGTAAATAAATGAATATAATATAAATAAATATATAAATGCTGTAAATAAATATATATAAACTCACCCTTGGGTTCTGTTTGGTGATGTCTTGCCTCCGTTCACTGAGATTAAGCAGCTGAAATTGGAAACAAAAACCATTAAACATTAATTGCTCATCATAATTGCTCATAATTGCTGAAGAACAGCCTCTTTACGCCTTCTAATTCCAAACCTGTATGTATTCTCTTCTTCAGTGAAACATAAACCATGTTTTGAAGAATGGATTTGGGGTCCAAACAACGTTGGACCTTTGGTCATTGAAAGCAGCCTACTTGTAATATGTAGCTTTATTTAAATATAAAGATACATTTGTATAGTGCTGACTGATTTTAAATATACATTTTAGCTGACCCTGAAATGAGTCATACCATTACACATTACCTGAAAAGTAAATATACAAGAAAACCCTGCTCACGCATGAACACGGACAGAGCAATGACACACTGGAAGTGTCAAAAATGGACATGCACAGTTTACATTAACAACAAGAAGCATGTGAAAGTTAAAGTGAAATTACAGCAACAGTAGGCTTTAGGTGTATCATTTTCCCAGATGGAGATTCCTCAGCACTTAACATCCTCACATAGAGTGATCACATAATGACCAGTTAATAGTCATACAGGGAAACACTAAACTCTAATTCACCAGAAAGAATATACTAGTACTAGCATTCTTTTGGGACTGCCAATTGCTCCAAGGATCCTTACTAGATAGTGCTGCTGGTGTTTAGAACGGAGCATGCTGGTCACCTCCCTCAGGTGTACACTGTATTTATGCTCCTCTGTTCCACCAGGGAAGGACAGAGCAATGATGCGTTCTGTGATGTAGACCAGGTCCACCTCATTATTTTCTTCCATTGTTTGTATCAGACTCAGGCTCCTCGGAGGGAAGAGAAATAACAAATGCTAGACACTAAATAAAAGACGCAGATAACCTGATTAATAATGTAATTGGGCATGTTTTTTTCTTTTTTGGCACACAGACCATATAGCACCTTTCACAATACATATTGTTTCAAAGCAGCATTACAAAAAATACAATTTATAATTCAAAATATAGTTTTACAATTTACTTAGTATTCTGTTATCATTCAGAGATTAGTGTCAAAATAATGTCCATATGGCAGTAATACACAGCTCTAACATAATATGTTATGTGCTTAATGTAATGTGTTCAGTTAAGCACACACAGTGAATGAGTTAGACAGCAATCACAACCTGTGCTCATAATGATTACAAAATAAAGATAATATACAACATAAGGATAACATTTGATAGATTGTGTATGTTGACCTAAAGTTGGCATCATCTGAAGTCTTTGCAATTGTAGGCATCAGCTGAAACCATCGCAAATTAATTAATCCAATTCGCATTAACCAAATCGATTCACATAACAGATCAATGGCAATCACAAATGACAAACTCTTCTAGCCATTCAATGCACTGAAAAGTTATTAATCTACAAAACTCCAGGATATGATGTCAGTGTATATTAGCATGCATACCTGGATGGTCTTCGTTTTGAGTCCATATTGGGAGACTTTGTGGTTCCCTGGTAATAGATGATGACAGAAAAAACACAAACACACACACAATCCACATATATTTCCACAAATATGACTGCGCATATGTTTTCAAAGTATAATAAACATGAATGTTTAATCAGATATGACCCATTCATTTTTTAGGTGTGGTCCATAATGGCTATTGCCACATTGTTCAAATTTGTGATACACTTTGACAACAGCACATCTGGAGAGAACATGCCAAATTTAATCAGTTTTTCACTAATACTTGACAATACATTCAACGTTTGGTGTCTTTTGAACAACCAATCAATCAATGCTGAATAAATAGCTTACCTGATTGCAGTTAGTTGTAGTTTCACAGGCTGTGGCTACCTACAGATAAAAAGGAGATATAGGAAGAAAAAAGACAACTGAGACTTTCTTTGCTCCAACAAGTCTGACAGAATGGTGAAACAACAAAACTATTCATATTGTAAAATAAACTGTTCAATTCAATTACACAAAGGTACAAGAGGTAATTCAACATTTGAAATTAACAGACCGGGTCTGTTATTGGATGTGTAGCAGGCCTACATCCAAGTAGCACAATTTAACAGAAAAATAATATAAATAATAAATAAATATTTTTATACAACAGTTCATTCTGGTTCTCGAATCTGATTGACTTAGAGCCTTTCCCAGCCATGCGATATTCCACACCGCGGGAACCGTTTCACGCTTGCAACATCTCTCATAGAGAGTGTCATCAGACCTACAAGACCACCATTATTCTACAAGTACTACTGTTTTTGTGTTAAGGAATGTAATTTTAAGATTTTTTTAGGAAATGTAGTTATATAGACCTCCAATATGTGACTATATATATAAACATTGCGCCTATTTGACAATTTGTTTAGACGTTGTTGGAGATGTGAGCTGTAGGCCATTCAACGCTCATGTACAGCTTTATCTCAGTCAGTCCTTCAGGAATTTTCCGCTGTCTCTTAAGTAGATAGTGTTTAAACATGAAGTATTATTATTATGGGCAATCTTTGGTCTTATTAATATTTTACTTGTTCCAGAGCAAATCGATTTGGCTAAGGTCAAAGGTAAGTTTTATAACTTTATATTTTGATTTAACTGAAAATCTGTATAACTAGCACTGCTTTTGTACTTTTGACTGAACAGTTTGCTTGTGTTTATGTCCTATTGTACAATATTCTTTCAATTTTATAAAGGCTAATATTGTTTATTTAATAATATTATTTATTAAACAATAATATTTGGTGTTGAGATAAGGACTGTTAGTGATTGTGATTTCAACATCAGTGAAAGTTAAATTATTGTGCCATTAGATGGTAGCAAAGACTGTCTTTATGAGTGAGTCAGGCGCAAAGATTTTTATATTGAAAGGGACTGAAACAAGGTTGTAAACAAGGATGCTGCTTTTACTTTAAACGACACCTAATAAGACAACTTACAAATGCATTGAATAGCTCTATCATGGCAAATTAAATTAACTGTTAAAACAAAGACAAAGATATCGCTTTCCTCTGTGGAAATTTTGTGATTATAAATATAAGATTGACCTGAAGAATATCAGCTAGATGCAGGTAATGCACTCGCTTAATTGATCTCACTCTACATGTAAGCGAAGGTGTACATCCAGCTGGTTGTTATCGCAGAATAAACTCAGACTCTAAAATCAGATAACAACTGGCTGGATGTACATTATCCCGCTTATTACATGGCTACTTAGTAATAATTAGACATGAAATACTGATCTGAGTCTAAATATTTTATTAGCTCTTTAAATGCAAAGTTTCCACGGAGAAAGCAGTTGCTAGCAAGTAGCAAATTCAAACTAGACGGACATTGACATTACAGTACATTACAGTTATTACACGGTATTTCACCACGGAAATAATTATGAGAATAATAGATATTGATTTGAGATAAAACTGTTTTAAAATTGTACCTGTTTGTTACAATTGTACCTGTTTGTTTTGTCTTATAATCCATTCTAGGAGAGTACAAGTGAGAGCGAGTCTGCAATGACGTAATTAACTGTACACAAAATATTGATTTGAGTTTTAATTAATAGCTCACTAAACACAACTTCCACAAGGAAAAAAACATTCCTAGAAAGCACAAAGCGACCAATTCAGTGACAGTTACCCGGATGAGCCTGTGTTATTAGTTTTTACCGGTTGTTATCGGGGGATAACATACCGCTGGATGGCACGATTGACTAATCAGAATCAAGTATTCCCCAGAGCCGTGTGTAATAAGATTCAATGAAGCCTTCCTTCGTTGCTAGTTCTAAAGTGACATTTTAGAATTAGTAACGGAAGATTGGGCTCATCTGTTAAACTGTCAACTTAAGACACTCCGTTGTTGTTATTTATTAACACACTTGTTCCAACGAACTGTTGTATAAAATCAATATCACACTCGTAGCTGTGTACGATATGGCTCTATATCAGCATGGCTGTGATTGCCTGTGGCCTCATGCCTATGGCTGAATTACAGCTACGAGTGTGATATTGCTCATATATAGGCAATATTTTTAGAGGTTGCAGGAAAATGTTGCAGGTAAAAGTATCTGAACCTTTTAGATTTACCTGAGGTCCTAAAAAATTGACATTGACAGGAAAAAAGTTTATAGGACAAGGAGGCTCAGACAAAAAGCTCCAATCTCCAATGAATCCAATGAATCTAGATGCCTGTTAAGTTAATCTAAATCTAAATATACTGTATCAGTACAGTATTTTAAGCAAAAAAGATTAATTGTTTGCTCCCTATATTTTTACCTACAGTAAATAACAAAAAATTGTAATCAATACATTGTCAATATCAGGTTGTGGTATACTGCTGGTTATTCAGAATTTTGTGAATTTTAAACTTTACAATTTGCATCACATAAAATTAAATTTGCCGTACACATTTTAATTAAAGAAGTTATTGCAATTTTTATTTTTTTTAATTCAATTTCTACAAATTTTAGATGTCTTCATAATGGTCACAACTATTTCAGAGCTTGTGGTCTCTATGACAAGCTGATGAATTGAATCAGGTGTGATAATAATGGGGAGACATACAAAATGCAGTGGTGTGGGGCCTCCAGGACAGGTTTGGAAAGTGCTGTACAATATCAAGTCAAATTTTTAACTTCAAGCAGAAATCCAGGTAAATCCAAAGGGTTCACATACTTTTAAAATATATATTCTTGCTTAAAGTGACATTTATGGGTCACCAGTGTTGGTAATTTTGATTCATACCAGTGACTGAGTGAATCTTCTGATTCTGTTCACTAAAATGTTGACTCAAAACAATAGGCCCATTTGAGATCACAAAAGCCTCGCCTTGAGTGCAGATAAGAATAGGTGGTAGCAGTCAAGGGGCACAGGGAAAAACAGCCGTTAAGTGATACAACTCTCACGTCTTGTAGTAGACCAGTGATCAACATTTGCAAAAGCTAATTACATAGTCACATTCTTTCTTAAAGTAGATGCTTTCAAAATACTGCTGCTTTCACATAAAGCACAATTTAATAAAAAAAGTAATCCAGAATATGTATAATGAAATTCTCCCAAAGTTTGGTAGAAAATAGCATAACCCTGAATTTAGCATCACCCTGGTTCCCTCGGCACAAACCTAAAAGGATTTTTCCATTGGCTTTTGCAGAAAATAAACTCTGTGACCAACAAAAGTTTATGATCTTACACATTTTGTACATCATGATAATTTTCACACACAACTTTTATGAATTTTGAAGCCTAAATACAAACGGCAAAAGTGAAAAGCTAACGTAGGCTATAAACAAATTACATTTCGGTCGCTTCACCATCACTAAGCGTCTGACAACACTTTTAGTCTTTAATTAAAAAACAGTTTACCTGAAAGTTTGAGTTAGAATAGTTTTCAAGAGTGTAATTTTAAACAAAAGGCTATGGAAGCCTTGTTTCATTCTGTTGTATCTTTTTCTAAGTTTACTTCCTGCTTTGCCTTCTCATTTTCCATGTTTGTCCGGGATTCATCATTGGTTTCCATGTTTGATTATGCTCACCTGTTCCTTGTTCAGTTACTCACTATCCTGTGTATATCTACTCATTAGTTTCAATTCTCTGTTTGGTTGCTGTTTTTTTGTGTATGTGAAGTTGTTTTTATTTTTTATTATTTTAGACTTAATTCTTCATGGATTATTTTTTGTGTGACTAAGGCCCTGTCCACACGTATACATTTTGTGCCATATTAGCTTTTCGTCCACACAGATCTGTCGTTTTGGGAGCATGAAAACGACACCCTTGCGTTTTCGTGTGTACAGCCAATCCGTATATTTTAAGAAATGCACCACGTCCCGCACACGAAAGACTAGAAGGAATACAGCTACGGGCACCGGGCATGCACACATCAATATTGCGTCATTTAATTACTGTACTTGCATTATTGTAAGGGTATGTTTAGTGTTGGGGTAGATGTAGGCGTTAATAAAACACACCTGGTAAGTAGCATATTTATTTATTGTTATTTTATCAGGAGATTTTGCCTCACCTCCTACCATTGCTGTACCCCTTCTAGCCACAACTCTTCTTCTCTGTTTTTAGTGTATTTCTGTGGCAGAATTACAGTGCCACACACTGGCCTGGCATGTATACTACATGGTTTTGAGTCGGTTTCAGTGATCTTGTGTGTTCGTGGATATTTCTTGAAACGAGGAAAAAAAAGCTCGGATTGGGAAAGCTCTGGCTTCATGTGGACGGGGCCTAGAAGAGGTAATTACATCCTCACCTCAACTCTTTCCTGCCTGAATGTTACACACAGACCTTATTTCAGGCATTTAACCATGGGATGATGGAGCAGGAAGTGCTAGAATGCTAACTCAATTCTGGGGTTTGGCCTACAAAAATACGTCATCCCTGCAGCATTCTACAATCATTCTTTAAAGCCAGGAAAAAGCCTGCGTGTTTAGTCACGCAGCACATATTGTACCAATAAATATTGATACCACTATGGGCCTGCTACGTGCAATCCACTTCCACAGTTCGCTACAGATACTTGTTATTTTGTACAATATTCATATTAAATCACTGAAAATGAGTGAATTTACTCGTCTTGTGGAAAAAGACATGAGGGCAGTTGCGTTATAGACCAAACAATGAGTGGTGATTGAGTGTGACCTGAACAGTAAGTGGTGAGCTATTTTGCTAACAAAGTGATTGTGGCAGAAGAAGTGCATGATAACTTTACTATGTCTGGTCTCTCTCATTGAGATTTTATTACGTTTTATGCATGTGCAGTAAGATTAAGCATCTTCTGATGTTTCAATGTGGACAAACTTTTGAAAAATACTTTTAAACATAGCTAACGGTGTGGATGGAGAGCATTTTCAAATGTATTAGTGTAGACGTAGCCCGAGTCCTGTCTTGTCTGCATTCGAGATGGATGACATGTGATTTCCACTGACATTCTTTACTTCTATTGGTTGCCAATCCCGAAAGCTCTTTATTTGCCTAAAAATAAACTTTTATAAAGTGTCTGAAGCCGCTGGACAAGCCAAGTCGTGTTTCACTGGAAGTCGCCAGCTCTTATTCAAAATGAATAGATGAGGTCCATTTGTCACTGTAAATTGCTGCATATGTAGATGGGGCTCAATAGTTGTCTGTACCAAAGAGAATCTTTGATGCACAATTTTTTTTTTTTTTTTTTGGTGACTTTTGAGCACATGAGCATGAACACCTGGCTGGGGTTGGAGCAACATCACTGGAAACACCTGTGAACAAATCTACATCATCAGTGATGAGAGTTTTGACCAATGGCGGACCAGAAAGATGAGTAACAACTTCTCTCTCAGCAAGTAGTGACTAAGAAAATGCACCTGGAATACGTTCTGCCTCAGCTCAATACACAATCCTCTCCTGTGTGTTTCTTTCCTCTCTTATAAACTGCCATGAATGATCGATTTAAACCCGCTCAATGTGGCTGAACAAGGGATAGTAGATAAGCTCTTGTGTTCAATCCCGTGGCCACAGAAGTAAGCTGTGGGAACTGAGTATCCATGAATGAAATAGTGGAGGCATTGAAATTGGCAGAGGCAGCACAGGCCTTGGATCATGGTGACAGAGGTGCAACATTCTCCCAGGAGGGGCAGTGAATAAAATTCTCCTGAAGGGCACCTTGTACAAATAGTTCACTGACTGCTGGGGCTGAGCAAAGAGTCGATTACCGCATACGAGTATCCCCATGAGGCCTTTCTTGCATTCTTGACCATGACAACAACAGATAGAACTGGGTGAGAAAATAATTTTAATGGACAGTGGATTTTTTAGATTTGGGAAGGTTTGTCAGACTGGTCATAGTTGTTACAACCTGGGAAAACCAGAACCCCCCCCCCCACTAATTGTAATCCCTATCATGTTTACACAGTGAAATAAAATATGTGGGCATCATTTAAGGGTGTGATTCTTGTGCCCTGATGTTGGTCTGGTTAAAAATCTACAGTTCCACTACTCATAGGAGGAGACTGGCCACACCCAGCATGCAGCATGCTACCCAGAGACATACTCGACCACCGTTTTGGGACATGCAACTCTTTCTCCTGGTTAGAAAAAAAACTCTTAAGGATATACTGGCACATTTTCTAAGTAAGGTATAATGTACATCCAGTCGGTTGTTATCGCAAAAAAAAAAAAAAAGTTCAAACAATACAGACATTTAAGGGATTATGTACATTACAGTAGGCCTATTTTCAATAATGAAGTCCTGTGGTTTAATTTTACAATGAACATAATTGACAACTAAGGCACAAGATGGCACCAGCTGCGTTTGAATGAAACGAGAGAGCCTGTATGATATAGGAGACATGAAAGAAGTATTGGCCTCAAATACCCAGAGGAGTGGTCACTATAGAGCATTGCTATTGACTAAAAGACCTTGGATTGTCGTGACGGACCAATCAGAATCAACCGTTTCAGAGAGCCATGTAATAATGAACGTTTTCATGTTGCCTTTATTGATCGGAAACTGATTGAGAGACAGAAAGCAAGAGGAGAGAGAGGAACACAATTTAAGAGTTATTCACTGGTAGTTTTCCCCTTTCGCTGATTTCAGATTCAGTAAGTTTCAGTATCATAGATGGATCTTGTCTGTGTCGTAATCTCAATTCTCAGCCAAGATCAAATATGCTGAAATGAGAATGATGTTTCACATCTGCAGCAAAGGAGACATTTTCACCTTAGATTTCAATCTGTTCCTCACGTAATGCACTATTTTATGAATTCAGAAGACTTTAAATATAGTGCATGGGTTGTATGTAAAACTTTGATGGATCCTTTTTGGTGTTTTTGTCCTTTTTGGAGCAGGACAGACATGGTTACATGTTTCATTGTGGAAATACTGTGTTAAAATTCCACTGTAACCTAATGAACATGAACAAATAAATGGTATATATGTTATGACATGAATGTACAACTGAATAGCATCTGGATCTTTAGGATGTACAAACAGTTATTTCCAGATAACTTTCAAATATCTTATAACAAGTCTTAATACAAACTAACATTTTTACCAGATTCAAGTCTGCTTCACTTTAATAAATGTTGAAAAAAGAGCAATAATACATCAACACATTAAATAGCACATTATATTAGCAGTTCATTAATGCATGAGACTTATGAAATACATGAGATTGTTGTCATTGACTTAAAACAAAATGCACCAAGTAAAAAACAAGTTCATAATACAACAATCTACTTCAACCACCACCTAAAATATTTATCTCTTGATTATTCTTTTCCAAGGATCTCTGAAACAGATGCATATTCCTGGTGGCACTGCTCCTTGAGCCATTTGTCTGGTAAAGAATAAATGTGCACCTCTCTCTCTCTCTCTCTCTCTCTCTCTCTCTCTCTCTCTCTCTCTCTCTCTCTCTCTCTCTCTCTCTTCTTCTCTCTCTCTCTCTCTCTGTGTGTGTGTGTAGACAACACCTGCTGCTGACCAATATTTACGAGCTTGTTATACCCAATGATGCGTGTGACGATGAACCGTAGTGGGAACTCATACATATTGACTTCATACAGATATCTCCATTGTTTTCTTGGTGTTTATGGTTTCCAATCCATAAGAGTCATGTTTATCTTGCAATAGAGAATACATTTTAGGTTGATCTATGTTTATAGACCTTAAAATTCACACTAAACCTATCAGTGTTGTAGCTGCATTTTCTGTGTCCTTATCCATAAACACTTCTCTCTACAATGCTAAAAGGAGATATCAAATTTGGTTACTAAGTTTATATTACTGTAAGCCTATAACATACTATTTATAAATGTTTTGTCTTAATGGCATACCTTCATATATACTTTGTACATCATTCTGAAACACAATGTTGTAAGACAAGACAAAGTTTGTACATTATTTGCTTTTAACTAATGCTAATATATAGCTACTTAACAAGTTTGAATGATTTCAATAAGTAAGGTGGTACAGTTGTAACTGAATCATGCAAGCTCGAATGCATCCTCTCTCTGCATGGAAAATTTAACTGCATAGTCTACATTTCTTCAAAAACATCCAGGGAGCTTTTTTGGGCATATGTTTTCCTTTTCTTTCTCCTCTTTTATTGGGAATCGATTGTAATTCATGTCTAATCAACATCACAACTGTACCTGTTTTTGTTATTGATTTGTCTTCTTTTATTTCCCTAATTCCCAGGGAATCGAACCCATGACCTTGCTTTTGCTAGTTCCATGCTCCACTTTTAATATATGGCCCCACACTGACTGCACTGATGGTAATGCTACATTAATAATGTCTGAAAACAACCAGGGCAAAAAATGTCTCAGTATTTTTTATTTAAATGTAGGCCTCAGTTAAGTTAAGATAAGTTTTCCTCAAGCCACAACCTCAATTCAGGTCACTAGAAGCGCTGTGGCACCAAGTGCAGCCCAAACGGCTATCAATCAAAAGCTTTTTTTATGGTCTGCAACAATGCTTCACAAACATTTTAAAAAGGCAGGATCTGGTTGCAATGTCTTCAATATCATCATCTTGCTAACTTTGAAGTTAGCTATTTTGCATGGCAATGCGATAAGCTATTTTTTAAGCATGCTAATAAAACTTGCAAATATTAGATTAGCAGCAAAAAATGGTCCTGACATGCACTGGTATATACAATTCATACAGTTTAACAATTAAACAATTATCCTGAGTTCCTAACTTAAGCTCATCAGCATCACTTGTGGATATGCCGGTCTGTGATTGGTTCCCTCAAATGTGCAAGCAGGATAAAAGAATGTACAGGTTTCCACACTGAGTTGCAGGGCGAAATCAAATTGCTGGCAGATCAGGCTGGGTTTACCCTGTCTACAATTTTATAACTTTGTTGCAATTAAGTACAGTGCTTTTATACAATTATAAGCTTCACATCCTGTTTGATGGTAATCAGCATTATGCCACAAATGCTTAAGCCTTATTGAACCCGGAATATTCCTTTGACAAAATTAAAAATAAAATAAATTAATAATAAATTAAAAGTTTCTTAATGACTGCCACTTGGCGGTAAAATGCGACTTTACTCTGTGTATGCCTTCGCCACCAAATTTCAGTCAGATAGTGGAGGCAGGATATCTTAAAATGAATCTTAACCTTTTAGATAATAGAGCATAATATGTTACCCACAGATGACAGTATAACTATAGAGCTTTTCATACCCAGGGTCCCTGGCTTATATTGTTTCATGTTTTACTCTGCTTATACTTAACATGGTTTTTAACAATTAATCCTGGGTATTTATAATCTGACATTTCACACTTTACATTCTTAAACCTTCAGTTAAATTTCTAATTTGCATATTGTTCCATGTTCAGCCATGCATGTTCAGATGAATACAGCATGCGAGTAGTTAAATAACCGGCTTATTTCGCACTTCCGTATAGGTGAGTTAAAATGTTGACACATAAAATCCTTCTGTGCTTTTGTGACTGTATGAAGCTATGATATGAGGCACATTATGTTACATTTCTTTATTGTTTGTCTGTTGTTTGCTTGTTCATTAGGTTTTTAACGACATGTATCATCAGGGCTATTTACATGGCAAACACAAGGTCAATATCACAATACATACAATTTTAATAACTGTATAAAACATTTCAACTTGACATAAGATAGGAAATCTGAAATACATTCAGGTTACACATTCTGCAATTTTCAGTTGTCTGTTGAAAACACTGATTTGTTTCATATGTTTGAAAGGTTAACCCTGCTCATTTCATAACCAAATAGGTAAAAAGTGGACCATGTCTTCAAGTGGGATTTTAACACACATGTACATAGAGGTCAATAAAGGTCAATTAAATAAAACACACCAAGAAAATCCTGTGTCAAAATCTAGCATGATACCGGCTAGAAATAAAATATATTCTTTTGTAAACTTCCTTTCAAATAAATTAAAGAAAAAATGTGAAAAATATGTCCATGATTTACCTTTACCTCACATTTCTTATGGCAGGACAACTTGCACACTGCAGGAAAAGGAAAGAAAAAAAAATGCATTAAATGTGATCATAGAATTATTGGATTCAAATTTCAATATTCAGTCATTTACTATTACTGTACGAATTCACACTACAAAAGTGCATTGTAAACATAATCTGATCTGTGTTCTACAAGACAGGTGCAAATGGCCATGACTAATTTCACTAGCTCTGCCCATTATTTTGCCCTGAGTACAAATATCCTGTTGTTTCTATTTACACTTTATGTGAATAGCATGTCATTGTTTGTATTTAATGCAAACAAGATGCTATTTCTTGCTATGTATGTTTGGTGCAAACAGTATTTACCACTATTAACACTGTAACACTATTTACAGTGAAAATAGCATGTCCCTTGCAAAAACATTTCTTTGCGGCTAACTTATGGGTAATTTGCGGCAAATCTGCAGCAACCTAAAAGCAGAGTTTGGTGAGGCACTTTAACTTCATAACAAATTATATATATGACAAAAATATGAAAATAGCATGAAATTTATGTCAATAGATATGACTGAAGTTCTGCTAATGTGACAGTTCTTCAGATCTACATGAATCATGTAAGTGATTTTTTTGTAATTCAAATCTATCTATCTATCTATCTATCTATCTATCTATCTATCTATCTATCTATCTATCTATCTATCTATCTATCTATCTATCTATCTATCTATCTATCTATCTATCTATCTATCTATCTATCTATCTATCTATCATATGTCTGTCATCTGTCTGTCTGTCTGTATGTCACACTTGTGTGTTATTTTTAATCTATGTCCTTCTTATTCTCCCATACTTTATATTTACTTATCTAAGTGATGTTTTCATTTTAGTGATTGTAAATAAGCTGCCTGCTGATGATGTTAGATGTGATTAGATGAATATGCATGCTCATATTCTGTATCAGCTGTATATATAGATTGTTTAGAAACTCATTTATTTACCAGTTGATCCTGAAAGAGAATGAAGCCTGCCCCTGATACTGAAGTCATTGGCAGTCTTAAAAACATGGCTTGTAACAACTCTTGAGAGGTTCCAGCATGAAGGCCCAGGCTTCACCATTCACAAACTCATGGAGGGACTTTAAGAATCATGTGATCTGTATGGCAAGACATCAACAGCATTTAAGTTAAAATTAATAAAATCTGAGCAATGAAATGAATAACACATGCTTAATGTTCCGTCACCCCATGATACAGTTTAGTTTCACTCTCTTTTTCAGTTCATTTTCAGATCATCTGAAAATGAAAGATGCATATTTCAACAAAGAAGTGAACTCGTACCTGTAGGGGAGTAGTCATGCTTAATAGGATATGTGAATAAAAAACAAGTAAATGAATGAATTTATAGTATTAAATGGTTGAGAAGAGGTTATAATATTGATTGTTTATCTTGATTATTTTATATCATGTATTGAATTAAAGCTAATTATTGCTTGTAAACTGAATTGTTTTTATATGACAAATATTTTTAGAACTATTGCACTTTTTTTTCTTTTTTTCCATTTTTTTGAGATTTGCATTGTATTAGAATATGTGTTTGTCAAGAGATAATATATATATATATATATATATATATATATATATATATATATATCCAAACCTCCAAAAGCATAAAAAATACCTTTAACCTACACCAAAAAGTAGAAGCACCTGTATACACTCATGTTCACCACAGACTTGCCACAACTGTCTGCCGCAAAGTTGCTGCAAACTGTTCGCCACAAAGCTAATTTGCATGTCAAAAAACAAAACAAAAAATAGGAATTTGTGGCAATTTTCACCATAAGTTTGCCACAGGGGTTTGTCAGAACACTATATTTTTGCAAGGGATAGCTTCTCAGTAAACATCCTGACTTAACCCTCAAGTTTCAAATCATTACATAAATACTGTCAAGGGGGAAAAAAAGTAAAGACTGAAGAAATCTATAGAGCAGAAAGATTTATTGTTACTTTATTGTTTGTCAAGTCAAGATTAAGCAAGGGAAAGAAGATGGCTAGCATGGTAGTCAGAAAGATGTTATTCAACAGCGAGTCAAATAATTATTACTGATGTAGCAAGACGGAAATTAATTTTGTTAGTTATAATTCAGACAGAATGTAAGGATATATGCATGTTAAGCAAAGATGCTAAGGAAACAAATCAACAGAAATGCACAGAGAAATAGGCTGGTCTGTAGAATAACCAACGACCACACTGAGCACAGGTTATTGTAAGAAACAGGACAATAGAGACAGCCAACAAGAATGTGAGGGATTTGAGTGCCATGAAGATGCACAAATGGTGCTGCGACCAGTGCCGAGCTATAGGGGAGAGCGGGGCACAACCTAACGCTTTGACTTTCTCAGTTTGTGTAAATCCACTTGGGGTTCAGAGTATTTATTTTTTCCCACATTAATTTCACACATGTCTAGTACAATTATGTGGTTTTGTGTCATTACAGTTTTTTCTCCATTGGTTTGGCTCATTTCTTGAAACAGAAATACATTCTCAAAACAACAAGGACAAACCTCCAAACCAGTTGGCAATTGTTCACAACATAATTTAATTTCTCATTCATTTAATCAAAATGCAAATGTCTAAGTACATGTCTCAATGTCTCAGTACATCTTTGAAAATTTGAAAATTATTAAGTACAGGTAGCCTACATTTAGCACAATTTCCTAGTGAATAGATCTTGTTGATCTAAACTGATTGTTGATTATCAGTCTAATGGTTGTTCTCTCTAAAACGTGTCAGCGTCATTTCATTGTATAAGTCATCACATGCACACAAAATTAGTCAAGAACATAATACCATGAATACAATACACTCACCTAAAGGATTATTAGGAACACCTGTTCAATTTCTCATTAATGCAATTATCTAATCAACCAATCACATGGCAGTTGCTTCAATACATTTAGGGGTGTGGTCCTGGTCAAGACAATCTTCTGAACTCCAAACTGAATGCCAGAATGGGAAAGAAAGGTGATTTAAGCAATTTTGAGCGTGGCATGGTTGTTGGTGCCAGATGGGTCAGTCTGAGCATTTCACAATCTGCTCAGTTACTGCGATTTTCACGCACAACCATTTCTAGGGTTTACAAAGAATGGTGTAAAAAGGGAAAAACATCCAGTGTGCGGCAGTCCTGTGGGCGAAAATGCCTTTTTAATGCTAGAGGTCAGAGGAAAATGGGCCGACTGATTCAAGCTGATAGAAGAGCAACATTGACTGAAATAACCACTCGTTACAACCGATGTATGCAGCAAAGCATTTGTGAAGCAAAAACATGCACAACCTTGAGGCGGATGGGCTACAACAGCAGAAGACCCCACCGGGTACCACTCATCTCCACTACAAATAGGAAAAAGAGGCTACAATTTACACGAGCTCACCAAAATTGGACAGCTGTTGCCTGGTCTAATGAGTCTCGATTTCTGTTGAGACATTCAGATGGTAGAGTCAGAATTTGGTGTAAACAGAATGAGAACATGGATCCATCATGCCTTGTTACCACTGTGCAGGCTGGTGGTGTAATGGTGTGGGGGATGTTTTCTTGGCACACTTTAGGCCTTTTAGTGCCATTTGGGTATCGTTTAAATGCCACGGTCTACCTGAGCATTGTTTCTGACCATGTCCATCCCTTTTTGACCACCATGTACCCATCCTCTGATGGCTACTTCCAGCAGGATAATGCACCATGTCACAATCATTTCAAATTGGTTTCTTGAACATGACAATGAGTTCACTGTACTAAAATGGCCCCCACAGTCACCAGATCTCAATCCAATAGAGCATCTTTGGGATGTGGTGGAACTGGAGCTTCGTGCCCTGGATGTGCATCCCACAAATCTCCATCAACTGCAAGATGCTATCCTATCAATAAGGGCCAGCATTTCTAAAGAATGCTTTCAGCACCTTGCTGAATCAATGCCATGTAGAATTAAGGCAGTTCTGAAGGCGAAAGGGGGTCGAACACCGTATTTGTATGGTGTTCCTAATAATCCTTTAGATGAGTGTATATGAATCCCTTGAAACATTTGATACATTTATTACACCAATTAACAGTCAGGTGAAACAAGAACTTGGCTAACGAAGGAGGAGTTTCACACATCTCAGATGACAAATCAAACTAAATTATGTTTAGTTACCCGACAGGTGCTGTCCATGACTGTGAATGCTGCCAAACATGTATGTATAGAGCTTGACCATGCAGGACCAGTACAATTTCTGAACATGGAGGCACCTGGTCAAGTAAATTAACAATGGCAACTTCCTGCTCGGGGAAAATCAAGAGTGAGGCTATCAGGGGGAGCCCGTGAAGGAAGATGGGTAGAGAGGGGAAGGGGTAGAGAGGGGTAGAGAGGGGAAGGTGGATGAGAGTGGAAAGGAGTAGAGCTGTGGAAAGGGGAAGAGATGGGAAGGGGATTAGAGGGGAAGGGGGTGAGAGGGGAAGAGGTTAGAGAGGGGTAGAGAGGGGAAGGGGGATAAGAGGGAAAAGGGTAGAAGGGTGGAGAGGGAAGGGGGAAGAGAGGGGAGGGAGGATGAGATGGGAAGGGGATAGAGAGGGAAAGGGGGGATGAGAGGGGAAGGGGATAGAGAGGGGAAGGGTGGATAAGAGGGGAAGGGGGTAGAGAGGGGATGAGAGAGGAAGAGGTAGACCTGGAGTAGGATGTGGCAAAAGAAGACGATGTGATTCGGGCAACCTTGGTACCCAAGGGTTGACATTGAGAGAGGCTGGACAGAGACTTAAAAAGAGCAGATATAAAAGACAAACCTTTGGAAATGCATGAATGAATCGAATGATTTTACAATGTGGAGAGAAATAAATATTTTCTCCAATATTCAGTACTGGTCGTGAGTGTACTGTTCGGTCAATATATTTATATACTTTACTCTAACAAAATCTCTGAAAAAAAAATGAGGCTTGGAGGCTACTCTTACCCTAAAATCCTATTTCTTTTCAGTTTTATACACAACTGTATTCTGTTAGCTAGACAAAAACAGTACAGTAACAATTGTGAAGGACTGGGTGGACATGAGGGATATTTCAATGGTCCTCTGGCATAGTAATAAAACATCTAAAGATTTTGACTTGCAGTGCTTACACAATGCCAAAGGGACAAAGCATTTTGGGGGCACTGACTGTTTAAATGAGAAGGAAATGTAGTTTTGACACATGAGTGAACTGTTTGGGGAGAGGTATGAGCTTTTGCAGGTGAACCATGGTGTTGTGCCGAGCCATCCACGCTATTTAGGCAAAAGCACCAAGAGTGTTGAGAACATCCGGTTTGTTTCAAGAAATGAGCCAAAGCATTTGAAAAGGATCTTTGCCATTTCCATGGCACTGACTCTTTATATGGGAAATGATTTTATTTTTGAAGCATGAGTGAACAGTTTGCAAGTGAGCTGTAGTGTTGTGCTGAACTGTAAGACTGTTTTGCCAAATGATCTTAGAATTATGAGAATGTAATTTCTGTTTCAAGAAATGAGCCAAACCAATGGAGAAAATTGTAATACAGTGTATACTTTTTTTCTTGATTTACACCGAAAGAATGGAAGTGAAATGTGACAACATGCCCCATAGTGTGAGGGGGTACATTGTAACACAAGCAAATGAAATCTTAAAATGTTATCCGATCGAATCAAAAAAATATCCAAAACAAACTCAAATATTTTGTCAATAAAATACAATTATTAACTTTTTTTAAATAAAATAAGGGCATTTTTTATCATAAAAAAATACACACATTTTTGATTTTGACAACAAACACACTGCATACTGCTATACAGCATAGTTAAAATATATAGAACAATTTCTGAACATTGACTCTCAGTCATTATTCACCCTTTTCTCATGGTTTCTCAAAAGAATTCATAAAAGTATAGAATATAATAGCGTAGTTCTAATAGGGGCTCATTCTAACGCAGTGTTACAACGCACCCGCCTGTACAACTGGGATTTAAACCCGGCTCGCGTCTTCTGCTGTTAGCATTAAAGAATGATCTCAACTGTTAAATAACAGATATAAGATTAAAATAATATCAGATTAGTCTTACTTTAAATAAACACAAAAAAAACGGAGAGGAAAAATAAACTCAAGTAAGAAATTTACTTTTGCTATGGTTAAATAAATGTTCAGTGATATGTTTCAAAGGTTTTTTAATTTTGGCGCAATTTTTTCTCTATATAGTGTAGATATGGCAACTAGTAAATACACAAAGTTTCGTCATCCTGGCATGTGTGGAAAGTGTTAAACCATGCATGTTACAATTAACCCCGCATTAGTGCCCAGCACTCCCCTAAGCAAAGAGGGTATCAGCGTAAAGCATGCTACAGATGTCAGGGAGAGCAGAAGTAGCCTGTAACTCACAGTTTTTTATGTCACAAGTAAAATGACATAAAAAGACACATACTGAAGGTCTATAAGTCAAAAACAGAGGCTGCAAAGTTTGTAAGTTGTACTGGAAAATACTGTAAGTTGCTCACAACACAATTCAATCATTACAAAACTATAATGATAGAGCCAATGAATAACTCAGCACCCGTACTCATAGACTGACACTATGTGGGGACTACAAGTTGACCACAAGCACTTCCAGACTCTTGCCACAGTACTGCCAAGACTGCAAAGAGCAGAGCTACAACTAAAATGAGAAGGCAGTGTTCAAGGACACAGGGTGGAAACTGCAGAGCTGAAGGTTCTGCCAAAATTTCTCCTATTCACAAATTAAAATGGAGTGTTGAACAAGAGGATGTATTTGAACAGTCAAAAGAAATTATTCAGTCAGCAGAAGCCATAGTCCAATATGACCCCCAAAGAGAGCTGACTGCATGAGACCTCAAATGGGTATGGGCTAGGGGTAGTTTTTTTCACTCAAGACAGCGGTGCAAGACCCATGGGTTTAATAAGTCAGGCAGTTAGACAGTTAGACAAGAAATGTCATTTGGAGTATGCTGTTTCCTTAAAGCTACACGATGTAACCTTTTTTATTTAAAATGAAAAAAAAGAAAAGAAAAAGAAATAAAGAGAAAGTGTCAGAAGTGTATGTTCTGTTTTGATTCATTGTGTTCTGTTTCTGTGTGTTGGTTACAGATTGATTAGCGCCCTCGGTTCAGGGGTGTATTCCAGAAAGCAAGGTTAATTTACCATCACATATAGCTTTAACTCTTGGTTGATTAACCCAAACCTTGCTTACTCGAGGTATGTTGGTTGCAGAAACGCATCCAGGAGTAGGTTCAGACAACCCAGTGTATGTTCACGGTTAACTCACAAGACATTCTCAACAGAGCGACGAATCAATGATTCACCATGGAAACAGATGTTAAGAAAAAGCGCGCCATTCTACTTCCTTCTTCTTTTGTTTAACCCTTTCGCACGTACATTCTAAATATTCAGACTGGCAGCCTGGGGTGAGTTTTTTAAAGCTACAATGTGTGATATTTTCTCCCATCTTGCGGTGAAAAGGTATATGACCATCCAGTGAATATTAGTTTCTGTTCCTCTCAATTCCGATTTCATTTTAACTCCTACGGTGGCCAATTTTGTCCAAGATTAACATGGCTTCAAGTTCGACCTCGTCCATGAGTGTTCCTTCAAGTGATGCTACATCAGCAACAGACTTTCAAAAAGGCTTTCAGGTTTTCATATAGCAGTCTCAAGCAATCCCCCTCTTTACATTCGACACGGAGCCATTAAGTGTTAAAACGCGAAAGGCGAAGCTTGAATTTAAGGGTATGTCCCTCTTTGGCTAATGTACTTTCAAGATGGAGGGGCAACATGGCAACCGGCATTCAAACCCCTCACCCGTATGTATTTTCAATGGCATATTATAAACTTACGAGAATACTTAATTACTTGAAAGAAGTAAATATACATTAATGAGCACGTATTTTTGAAACAACTATTAAGTGTTTTTAGCTAAGAAGAAAATAAAAAAGTTACACAGTGTAGCTTTAATGCGACCGTTATTATAAAATGACATTACTTCCTGTCTGGAAACGGCGTTCCTTCTCAGATGATGTCAGTTTGACGGCTTAGGTTTGAAAATGCATAACCACTCCCCTCCAACCATTAGTCTACTATGAGTGAGAGATGGAGAGGAGGAGCGCTGAAGTAAAACCCTGCCAGCTATTCAAAATTCTGTTTCACTTGGAAATACGTCAGAAATGTTGGAAATTTCTTCACAGCACTGAACAAAACTCACTTGCTACTTCTGGTTCAGTGGGACTTTAATGGCGATTTGCGTAACCTAATTAGTGCACATTGCCACCTATTTGGTGGTTGTGCAATATTTGTTTTCAAACTTTTTGTCATTTTAAGTCATCTTTATTCACTAAGAATAAGGATTATATTGTTTGTTTGATGCTAATTAATTGAATGCAGATCCATGTGTGAGATGACAATAAAATAAATAATAAATATATTTGAACTGAATTAACATTTAAAACATTACCTTGTTATAATAGTTCTTTAGAATAAATATATATTATATATTATATAACTGACGTCGTTCCCCGACCGCTCATTAAGAGTGTTTTTACCAAGCCAACCCTAATAAGCAGACGAGGGTACGCCTGCCCGCTGATGGTCCTCGGGGGACCTTTGTAGACTTTGTGGAGTGGGTGCTGGCCATCTGTGGATCTCAGTTCACTGTTGGCATTGTGGATGACACCAATGCCAGCCCCACTCCCCCTGATTCAGCACTGAAGAAAAAATTCCACTCTCTGATCCTCATGCTCGAAATCCATTCCATAGATAATAATTCCTGAGTCCGTTTCAGTGAGACAAATTCCAGAGTCTACTCCAGTGTTGGCTCCAGCCCCTGAGTCTGTTACAGTGTCTGATCCAGCCAGAGTCTGCTCCAGTGTTGACTCCAGCCCATAAGTCAACTCCAGTGTCGGCTCATGCCCAAGTCCGTTCCAGTGTCAGCTCCAGCACCAGAGCTAAGTCCAAAGAGAGTACTGCTGACCATGATGGCCACAGCTATCTTGTCTGTGTGCTTGGCACACACCCCTAAGGCTCCTCCCAAGAAAAGCTACCCATCCACGGCCACGGAGGCCATCCCAGAGATGCCCGCTGTCCCAGATATGGTCATGAAGGCCATGTGAGACGCCTGACCACCCTGGATACCTGCACTGCAGAAACCTTCCTGGCTACCGGTCCCTCCATGGCTTTCTGCGCTACTGGCACCTCCCTGGCTTCCTGTATTAAAGGTACCACCCAGGAACCTACCTGTCCTACCTAAGCCACCTTGGCCACCTCCAGCTTCAGCCCTTCGTCAGCCTCTTTTAAGTACAGTACATCTTGGCTGGAAGTTAACAGAAAACAACTCTGTTCTTATTTGTTTATTAAGGCTAGGGTGGGCAGTACCACTGCAAGTGTAATGTAGGTCTGCTAGTTAAGAGCTGTGCAGGAAAACCTCACTTCCCTGACCTCAAGAGGTGCTTGAGACTGATTCTGGAGGCTGTGGTCGTTAGTGTTCTTTTTAGCACGCCTGCCCCCAAGCCAGAAACGCTGTGAGCTAAGTGAGTAGCATAGGCTACACAAGCATAAGACTAGAACATCATCTACGTGGCAGGGATACATTATGGGAACACTGTTGTCCTGAATCGCCTCCCAAAATGTAGACACAGAAATAAGGGAGAACGCTCTTTCTGGAGAATACAGATGTGACACTCATCATAGTACAACAAGTGAGGACTTTGTCCCAGTAAGATCATGTTCAGAGTGAAAGAGGTATTAGCCACAAGACGTAGATGGAGCACCAAGGAGTTTGCACCAAGAAAAGATGAACTGAGTGCACAGGATATGTGCTCTTAGTAGCACAAGTAGTAGTTCTCAGTCCAGGTCGAGACGGGAAGTGCTGACACAATCAGTTGTCAATAATCAATGACATTGAGGTGTGTCACAAATTAAGGACTTATGTGTGGTGACCAAACTTAGAGCATAATGTGGAAAAATCCTGTAGGGAGTAGAGAAATGTTGCTGAAGAAACCCCACTTTATTATTTAAACTAGTCTGATAAACCATGTTAAAGATGGCATGTGAACTATGTTCAAGGGGAAAATGTTTGTCCTCCTCAAAGTGCCGCCACCTGGCGGAACTGTCCACGTCTCCCATCCAAGGCCTGTAAGACAATGGCAGCCCTAAGGCTTACAGTACCGCTGGACAGGCCAAAGCACTCAAATAGCTGCACAAGGGTAGTTCTGACCAGGGTTGATGCAGAAGCTGCGCATGGCGACTGACTTCGCCCTCAGTAGAACAAAATTCATGGAGCAGGTAAGAGTCACACTACATTTACTGCCTCTACTTTAGGACATTATACTTCCCCGACCGATCTTGGATCTGTGAGTCTTGAACCGGGCCCTTTACAAGATCCTGTTCAAGATGCTAATGCAGAAACAGATCTTTATGTACATTTGCCTCCAAGATTGTTTTTGCAACCAACACAGACCATTTCTTCAGCTTGCTTTCAAGGATCAGGCATACCAGTATATATTCCTCGCCTTTGTGCTGTCTCTGTCTCCCCGCGCCTTTATCAATGTCGCAGAGACTGCCCTTGCCCCATTAAGGGAAGTCGGCATTCACATTCTGAACTACCTTGCAACTGGCTCATTCTAGCTCACTCCTGAGATCTGTTATGTGAGCAGAGGACCTGGTGCTCAAGCAAGCTCTCCTTTGTGCAGAGCATCTCTTTTCTTGGTGTGTAGTTGGATGCCGCGTCTCACCAACGAGCATGCACAGTTGGTGCTGAACTTCCTGAATGCATTCAGGGAGAAGACAGCGTTTCTACTGAAACAATTTCAGAGACTCCATTTTCTTTTGTTGTTTTTTTTGTTTTGTTTCGGCATCTCGTTTGCTCTGGAAGCTGAATAATGACACTTCTTTTTTTTTTTTACCAGCAGAATTTGAATCTGGCTCATATTCGATAAAGTTTGCATAATTTATTCTGTTTCCTATTTATTACAGTGAAGCTGTTTTGAAACAATCTAGATCTAAACCGAAGTGGCTCTGATTCTCACTTTCATGACTATGTGGAGTTGGATGACATAGTTGCTGAAGCTCATGGGTCAGCAGTTGGTTTCAACAGCTAACTTTTTGATAAACCACAGAGTAAGAACTTTAGGTTCTGACAACTATGAGCAGGGGTTATACCAAATGTTTAGGAATTATCCCACCAGGTGTCAAGGATGTAATCCATTCAATAGCTCTCTTTATAGGCTGTCAGGTGATTCAGGGGTCATTTTTCAACCTAATTCACTTTTCCTTACAAAAGGTCCTCTTAACTTAATTAGTAAATCTGTACATTGCCTCTCTTGCTGTGAGCTCTGCATTTCTGCTGGAATGGCCTTGTTAATTTTAGGTCGGTTGCATTCCTCATTACTTTGATGGTCATCAAATAGTGTTCAGCACTGCCTCTGGGGTTTAGGAGGAATCCAACAAATATTAGAGTTAGTCACCTTAACATGTTAACATGTTTATATGGCACTGAAAAAAGTTTATATGAAAGTATAAATATTTTTTAAAATCCTTTCTGCTTTAAGAGATGGGAGTTTGCTTCAATTAAGCTATCGTTTGGTAGCATATAAAAGTGTCCGAAGAGTTTTTAGATTTCTAGAATAATTTATGACTTAGAGCCTGATTGCTTAAAGCTTCTAATGAGCAGTGAAGCAGATCAATTACATTAATTTCCAACAGATTCAACATTATGTAAATATTATGTGCAAATCAATATATGTTTTAACAGTGAGTGAGTCACAGTTAAACTTGCAGAAAGAAGAGCAATCATATTACTAAAATATGATTTTTTTAAAATAAACATTTGTTGTTAAATTTCAAATTTACCTTTTCAGAATAAAAAAAATACATTTAAAAAAAAAAATTTGAATAAAATACTATGTTGCAGGTAAACGTTGCAAAATATATCCAGTCTCCCAAAACTATATGGTCTGATTGCCTATCAGCAAAAGAACACCATACACACAATGAAGCATGGTGGTGGTAGTATCATGCTTCGGAGCTGCTTTCCTTCAGCCAAAACTGTGGCATTAGTGAAGGTGGATCATGAATAGCTCCAAATACCAGTCAATTTTAGCTCAGTTACTTGCTAGAAAGCCGAAAATGTACAGAACTTTCACCTTTCGGTATGACAATAACTGCGTTTCCATTACTCTTCAAATTGCGCAAATTGAAATTGAAAACTGAAAATACACCCAATAGAAATGTGACAATTTCGCAAAAAACTCACATATATCGCGGAAAAGTTTTACGCTCGCATGTGGTGGTCTTTCAGGCAATTCGAAAAAGGACATTTTCGCAAAACTGCAATGGAAAAAGTTTTTTTGCATTTACAGGTCACCTGGTGTACTTAAAGGTCGATCATTCTTTACAGATGACGTGGTATGTTTGGACAGAAGATGAGACAGAGTTCTTTATTAAACTCATAAAAGACAATCGAATTGGCAGCAGGAATTGACTATAGAAATAGCAGGAATACTGGATTCTAGACGACAAAGACATGCCACAAAGGATCATGAAGACCTTGAAGCAGATATGAGGGAGAAACACCTCATACAAAAAGTATCAAATGAGCTCAAGTAAGGTGCTTTCCTTGCCATTAATTCTTGGATAACACATCTACATCTCCTTCCATTAAAAATAATGGCTAGTGTGGTGGATGGGATATACATAAACCTACCAACATATGTGGCATATTTTTTGGAATGACTTATCGCAAAAGGGAAAAAAATACATTTTAGTCGTGAATCCTGAATCCAGACCTGAATCCTATAGAAAATCTGTGGGGGGACCTGAAGAGGTATGTGCACAGGAGATGCCCTTTAACATTTAACAGATCTGGGACGTTTTTGCAGAGAAGAGTGGGAAAATATTTCCAAGCCAAGATGCTGATTTATCTTTGTTTCATTTATTACATCACAAAACCCAGCTTTTTTAACTGGGGTGAGTAGTCTTTTTTTATAAATCGCAGTATAGGAGAGCTGGGCACAACCTAACGCTTTGACTTTCTCAGTTTGTGTAAATCAACTTGGGGTTCAGAGTATTTATTTTTTCCCACATTAATTTCACACGTCTAGTACAATTATGTGGTTTTGTTTCATTAATACAGTGTATAATTTTTTCTTGATTTACCCCAAAAGAATGGAAGTGAAATGTGACAACATGCCCCATCCAATGTAACATGTGAGAGGGCACATCGTAACATGAGCAAATGACAGCTTCAAATGTTATCTGATATAATCAAAAAAATATCCAAAACAAACTAAAATATTATGTCAATAAAATAAAATTATTAACTTTTTAAAATAAATTAATGGCATTTTTTTATAACAACAAAACCACCGCTTAATACTGCTATTCAGCATAGTTAAAAACAGAATAATAATGAATAATTTCTGAACATAGACTGTCAGTCATTATTCACCCTTTTCTCATGGTTTCTCAAAAGAATTAATAAAAGTATAGATTATAATAGTGTAGTTCTAATAGTAACGCAGTGTTACAACGCACCCCATCTGCGCAACTAGGATCAGCATTAAAGGAACTGTATGTAAGAAATGTATTTCAATTAATCATAAAATGGCCCTGATATGTCACTAGACATTAAGAAATCATGCTAATTTCAAATACTTATTTCACTGACAACAGTAGTCCGGCCAGGATATTGTCATTTTAAAAGTGAAGTTGCAGCCCTCAACCGATGTTGATGTTGACATGTTGTGTTTCGCATCTGGGTGGTCAGCTCTGCTCTAGTTACTACAGCTGCAGCTACATCCTTTTTGGATAAAAAATGTCTAACTTTACGAAACCTAAAAGACCTCTCATGAAGCATAAACATAATTAGCAAGAAAAAAACCCAAAACATACTGTGTAGGACTCGTCACTTGCCATTGGAAGCTCAATGTAGCAGCCTACGTTCCTGCTGGATCCTGCAGCGTATCTGGCCACCTCGAGTCAGGGGGGAGGGGGAGAGGGGATACACTGCTCTACAGTCATTTGAAAGTGATTGCAGTACCAGTTTTGGCCACAATCCTACATATAGGTCCTTTTAAAGAACGATCTCAACTGTTAAATAACAGATATAAGATTAAAATAATATCTGATTTGTCTTATTTTAAATAAACAACAAAAAACAGATATGAAAAATAAACTTAATTAAGGAATTTACTTTTGCTATGGTTAAATAAATCTTTGGAAGTGATATCTTCCAAAGATTTTTTTTTTTATTTTGGCAGAATTTTTTCTCTATATAGTGTTGATATGGGAACGAGTAAATACACAAGTTTCGTCATCCTGGCATGTGTGGAAAGTATTAAACCATGCATGTTACAATTAACTCCGCGTTAGGTTGTGCCCTGCGCTCCCTACTCCACCCCATCCCCACCACCCCCAAACCAAACCGCATTGAAACAGTGATAATGTTATAACTAAGCATATAATTTCAGTCATGACAACTCTCAGGATAAACGTTTAGCATGTTATTATGGATATGAAAAGATAGTAGAGTTGTTTGCAATGGACTAAATCTGCTTACTCTGCTGAAGCAGGTACAAAGCTGTGCAACTGCTAACACATACACAGACATTCTGCAGTTACCAAGATGACATGCTACTGTGGTTGCACAAACACTTGAACATAAAACACAACCCCACCACCATCACCGTTCCAGTGAGCCATGTTATCAACCTACCCCAGGACCTATACCCCATCTAAGGGTTGTCAATGATGATAAAAATATCATTAAAAACCATGCTGTGTATTGTAAATAATATAATGATATATACTTAAAATAATTGTGTAAGTAGTAAAACAATACAAATGCAAACAGGGCAAAAGTTTAGAAACATTTTGAGTCCCCCTCCCTAGTACTTGTGGAACTCCAGTAAGGAGGCTGTCAAGGCTATTTTATGCACGTTATACATTGGATGAAGTGATTATTTTCTCTTTAATGCAGATGACACAGAGTCATTAATAAATTAGTCATGACAAAAAATAATGATAACCAATGTATTTTTCAATGAGTCTGCTATGTTAGCGATTATAATGTTACCTTGTTTTGAAAGCTTGTTTAATACTGTAATAGTTTGAATGTTATTTCATGCATTCTGACTTATTTACACTGTTACAGAGTTGGATTTTCATGCTAAACATAGCCAAAATTTCAAAACACAAGTTGGATGTATGAGAGAGTATTTCTGTGCCAAATACACTCCTTCAGGATTCAAATATGTTTTGGAACGTTTTTTTCGAGTATGGCCCTGGGCTGCATTTCCCAAAAGCATCGTAAGCCTAAGTTAATCGTAAAAATGATCGTACGAGTGATCTTAATATTAAGGTCTGTTTCCCAAAAGCATCGTAACTTAAGTAGCACTTGAAAATGATCGTAGATCTACGAGTGCTCTGGAGTAATCGTAAAGCTCCAAGTGTATCGTAAGAAGAGTTATAAGGTCACCTACAGGACAACCGGCAAATTACACCTTTAACTTGTGATTGTAAAGTCCACCTTTAAAGCTACACTGTGTGATATTTTCCCCCATCTAGCGGTGAAAAGGTATTTGACCATCCAGTGAATATTAGTTTCTGTTCCTCTCAATTCTGATTTCATTTTAACTCCTACGGTGGCTGATTTAGCCCAAGATTAATATGGCTTCCAGTTCGATCAAATTATGAGGTTACTTTAGAAAACTATTATAATTTGCAGTTTTTAATTTGTCAGTTAACATGTAGGTTATGGCATCTATGTAAAATGAATAATAGTTTTACCTTTTCGTTATTTTTTACCATTTCATTGCTAACATCAGCGATCAGGTTCCCAGACGAATGCAAGCGAATCTTAGTAAAGTAACTTTTATCGGTGCTATCGTTATTCTGTATATTGTACGACATCACTAGCGTAAGGCAAAGTTTACATTGTAGGCTATATCAGTCTCAAGCAATCCCCCTCTTCACATTCGACACAGTGCCATCGAGTGTTAAACGCCAAAGGCTAAGCTTGAATTTACGGGTATGTCCCTCTTGGCTACTGTACTTTCAAGATGGAGGGCAACATGGCGACGCGCATTCGAACCCCTCACCCGTATGTATTTTCAATGGCATATTATACACTTATGAGAATACTTTATTACTTGAAAGAAGCATACATTAATGAGCACATATATTTTTGAAAGAACTAAGTGTTTTTAGCTAAAAATAAACTAAAAAAGTTACACAGTGTAGCTTTAAAGTGCATTGTGATAATACTATAAGGTTTTGATTGAACTTTATTGTACACTTTTTTTATGAGGGCAGGTAACAAACAAAAAAATTATAAATACACATCTGAATTAAATGAGAGCACGTGGAATTGCTGCGAGTGATCGTAACTTCGCTCGTAGAACGCACACTTTAGAGCTAAGATACATTGTTATTGGGAAACCCGGTCCTCTATAATGTCATAAAGGGCACTTCACCCGGATAAGCGTGTGCACACATCAAACAGAGCGAGAGAAAGAGCACACCCATCAATGAGCTTCATTCAGGTTACAGAAGCCGGGCAGTGCGGTCATTTTGTTTTTAGACCACAAAAAGTGTTTTTGGTTGTGAGGGAAAAATAACCTTCCCTAATAACCCCGCAATAAGGAAACAGTGGATGCAGTTTGTTTTTCTGGAGCTGCAACAGAGTTTCTTTAGCCTGGCGTGGCCATACTCAATTCTAGTCAGAATATGAGTCTGGTACCGCTCCATTGAGCTTTGATTATGGGGCGTGTTTCAACCGAGCCAGGAAAGACCTCAATTGGATAGACCCACAACCAATCAGAGCAACGGAGCGACGCGTAACGTTAGTTGTCAAATGTCAGCAGAACTCAACTCCACTGTGTTGTCAAGTCCGTGTTTTGCTCCATGTCCGCGGGTTGAAGCTACCCCAATTATGTGATTATATAAACCCAGGAATGCGAATTTTAGCAGGCAACCTTGTTTTATTGGCAATCGGCACGTAAGTGCATATTACCGTAATTTAAATAACACAAACGTAAAGTGATTCGAAAGTTATCCAGGGATAATGCCTTGATTATTGATTGTTGTGTGTGTGAGTGTGTGTTTGTGACTCTTTAGCTCCGCCCACTGCACGCCTGCATCAGTCCGTCTGTTTTCGGAAAGATTAGGTACAGAGTATCTGTCTTTTATAAATATGATAAAACTAAAGACTCTTCAGAGATATAAAGGATGCAATATACTCTATAGGTACTCAAGATTAACATGTGATGAGATTGGCAGAAACTGTACGTTAAGTACCCTTTAATAATTATAATATGACCATGTGGTGAACCTATGAACCGCTTTGTTACAAAGTGCAATAATTTGTGTCCACTTTAAAAATTGCTCTTGAGGAATTTTACGTTTATTGATCATGACAGTGTGTGAACACTGGTACGAAGAGAGTGGAGCAGAGCGAGCGTTTTTCAGTTCATCTATGGAAGTTGATCTTAATGCTCAACTTCCATAGACTGTGCACTGTGGGATTGACAGCGGACCGGAGAAAGCATTGAGATCTTTCATGAGCTCCTATTAGTGAATTACTAAAAACGTGACTGGCAGCTATTTAAATACTAATATTACTGTTTTTACAGTTATTTATCTCTCTCCTCTCTCTTTACAACAACACTGTAAAAAAATGGGGAGGAAATTGTGACAATAATCATTACATATTTGCCTAATAAGTTAGCCTACTTCCAAATAATTATCCCCATGCAAAAATATGCATTGTACTAATCATAGCTTAAGGTCTTCTCTCAAATTTAAAATAGTATATTCACCGAATATATTTCATTGTGCTCAGTCAATCTATAAAGTCGAAGTGAAAAATTAATGTTGGGTGGACAAGTCCTCCGTCCGAAAAACTGTATACACATGTGCAAAATGCACCCGAAGAAAACCGTTTAGATTTCAAATGCGGATTCGCGCGCGGGAGCTCCACTGCGCCTGCAGAGCCAAACCAGCCGATGCTGAAGAACAAAACAAACATTCCCAAGAGAATGGAGATATTCATCGTCGTCACAAGGAGTTGGTGAGTATTGAGCAATGAAATTATTCTTTCTGATTCTGAGAGTGTTGCTTTATGACCCGGTATGAAGTTTAAAAGACATTTTGTAGAATCAGGGGTTCATGCATTCATTGGTTTCATGAGTGTGTTCTCGGTTACCACATAATTATAGAATGTTAGCCAATAGTTTTATTTTCCTCATGTCTTATATGTCTATAATAATAGGTAATAAGTAAATTAAGTCATTTGTGTGACGTGCGCCATGCGACTGTTGAACACGGTGCTGCTAGATTGGCGTCGGCCTCTCTCAGGGCTCAGTTGCCTTTCAATATCAAACACGTCAAGCTCGTGATTTTCTTATTCGTCCATTCATTCGTCTCATCCACATAATATAATGAAGTAACTTCTGTTCTGTCACTTGCCAGATGTGATGCAACTTTATCATTAATGTTATTTTTATTTGCAGGCCTTTAACCTATGCAGTGCCGCTTTTTCTTCACCATCAAGACATTCTTATATGCAGAAGACTTCTTGTATGTGAGTTTTTACTTACTGAAAAATAATGTATTTTCAACAAATATCCTGTGTTGGAATTGAATAAAATAATATGATAAAATGTCGAACCTGTTGTCTGTGTTCATTTTGCTTACTATATTTATGTTTTTAGTCATTTTTGTCTTTTGGGACAGTGAGAAATAAGCAATTGTTACTACAATTTAAAATATTTAATTGGCCAAATTGAATTTCTGTGAATTAAATTGTATCAATTTACAGAAATTCAATTTGGCAAACTGAAAAATTTAGATGTGACCAGATGTACATTTTTTTACAGTGTTGGTCAAATAGATTTTTCCATTGGGTCAACATATTATTTCTAATTGAGCCCATGTTAACAGACTGTTGCCACAATTGATAAAATTAAATTCACATAAATTACATTTGGCCAATTGAAAAATGTAGATGTGACCAGTCACTAGAAAATTTTAAATTGGAGGAGCTGAATTTTTTTTTACAGTGAACAGCCATTAACCAAGACAAACTCTAATTAGCTTCAGGTAAGTGCTCTTTTGGTGCGTTAAGAGGTTTTATTAATATTAAGTATATTATTAAATATTTTATGTCTAAAAATTGTCTTTTAGAGTAGTATTCGTTTTTAAAGATTAGAAAAGCAATTTACTTATTTTTTTCTTAGTTTAAAAAATTCAAGCTGCTTTACTGTACGTCTTGGGTGGTGGAAACACAGAATGTGTGTAGTGTTTATTTACAATCATTAGTAGGCTTTTTTTAATAAATAGTGTTTTAGTAGTGTTTTAATAAATTATATCTGATGTATGATAACAATTACATGTTATACTTTTTTGTTTATCTTACTTTTCCTTACAGATGGTGAGTTCGAAAGATTGGGAAGACACTAAAATAGCATTTATTGTAAAAAAAAACAAAAATACATTTATTAATTATTAATTATAATACATAATTATTCATACATTTGACACTATAACATTACTACCAACAATAGAACACTTCTTTTATGTTTAAGATGCTATATTTCATTTAAGGTAACTTTTCAACCTTTATAATATATTTTCAAGACTCTTCTGATGATACATCGACTTACAATAGGTTGAATGACACATCTGCCATTGCCTGACAGGGTCTGTATCGTTTTTAATCGTACTATTAAACTTCGGGTGTCGGGTAGTAACCCGAGAACAAAAAGAACTACAAAATTCAACTGCTTTACGGCATATATGTCACTTCCACCACTACACCCAATTCCTTAAATTCGGACGTGCGAGGCTGCGAGCCCAACTATCGTTTGTTTGCCGGATGTGGCCGAAGCAGCACAGAAAAATAAGAAAGCAAATGTTTTGTCTTAGGAAAGCAAAAAGAGGAAACGAGAAAGTGACCGGATTAAAGGCAGGACGACGATCAACATTGGGCCAGCGTCGTTTGCTCGTCGCCGTGAGCTGAAGGAGGAGGAGGGGTGCCCGACCGATGCTGACATGGCTGTCATGCGTACAAAATCATATTTTAGGATACCTAACATGTCTGTGATATTTGTTTATTTGTCTTGCCTCAAGCTATAATGCAAATAGATTTTTCAAACTTGCAGATTCATCTATGGTAGCTTGATACTATAATATTGACGATTTATGGTTATTACCTACCACTCAAACATTGAATAGAAGTATCATATAGATTCTGTAAAACGGTAACCAATAGACTAGGCTACTATAATGACGTTGGCTTGTAAATGTGAGCATCGCGATCATTTGGCGTCCATATTTGTTGCACATTTTGGGGGGAATTATGGCACAGTTTATGTTTATTTCTGGCTAATAATAACTGGAGCAGATTTGGGCAGGCAAACACAATCTAATCTGGGCCACACTGCTGTTTATATGGGCCAGCTCATATGCCACAGGAAATTTGCTGACTGGGACATCTGTCTTGAGCATTAAAAAATACGCAGGTCATGCCGAAGTTTATGCCGGATTTAGTGCATAAATCATTTTGTTTACACATTGCATGCTTTGTAGTTGGTATGTGTATGTTAAATAATGTAGTTCAGATGCATTATACTGGTAGCATATCTTTACTTAGGGCATTTGGAAACCAAGCTTGCCTCTTTACAACCGTAATCACTTGAACTGTACCTCTGATGATTATATTGCATTTGTGAAAAAAAACAAAAAAAAAACAGATTAAACAGTGTAGTATAGTGGGCATGTATGGGGTTAGAATTGTTGCATTATTCCGAATAAATAGATTGAGATGCACAAATAAATGTAAAGAGACTCACAAAAAATTTATCAAATTCACAAATAAATAAAGATTCACAAATAAATGTAAAGAGTTTCACAAAAATGTATAAAAGTCACAAATAAGTAAAAAGAGAAAAAAAAAAAAATTGCAAATAAAAAAATAATTGCAAATAAAAAAATAGTTCAGGTGGAACTATGCCTGGCTTTAATTTGTGAATTGTGAATCCCTTTCTGAGTATTTGTAGACCAGTATTTGTGGATTTTGAAACATTTAGCATCAAGACGTGCAGATAAATCTACAAATAAGTAGACCATTCACCGTCTACTTAAGCCAGATAACAGCCATTTGCGCTGACCAAACATGCTCTCACTCCAAACCAATCACGATTTGCTCTACAATCAGGGTGGTCCTGCCATGAAATAACTTTGCTCATTTACCTGCATTGGCTCAAATAAGACGTTTAAGGCCCATAAAATTGGTACAGTTAAAGATATTTACAATTTGGAATTCGTTAGACCATTAGACTGAGTATCAAGCCAAGCCACAGTATTATATTTTATGAGCTTTTGAAAATGCCAGAGAAAAAGTACTTTACATCTCTGTTATGGAAACAACGCGTTATGGATTAGTCACATTATTCAAGATAGAACAGAAAAGCGTCAGTAAGTGAATAACTGTGAACTGTGAATAAATGAATAACTGGATTCAACCACGCGATAAACATGCAAGTTTGTGTAATAGGTGAAATTACTGTCACACAACAGCGAGCAGCTTTTCCCAGTTCTCAGTCAAGCAGTTTTAAAGCTACACTGTGTAACTTTTTTAGTTTATTCTTAGCTAAAAACACTTAGTTCTTTCAAAAATATATGTTCTCATTAATGTATATTTACTTCTTTCAAGTAATAAAGTATTCTAGTAAGTTTATAATATGCCATTGAAAATACATACGGGTGAGGGGTTCGAATGCGCGTCGCCATGTTGCCTCTCCATCTTGAAAGTACAGTAGCCAAAGAGGGACATACCCGTAAATTCAAGCTTCGCCTTTGGCGTTTTAACACTCGATGGCACCATGTCGAATGTGAAGAGGGGGATTGCTTGAGACTGATATAGCCTACAATGTAAACTTTGCCTTACGCTAGTGATGTCGTACAATATACAGAATAACGATAGCACCGATAAAAGCTACTTTACTAAGATTCGCTTGCATTCGTCTGGGAACCTGATCGCTGATGTTAGCAATGAAATGGCAAAAAATAACGAAAAGGTTAAACTATTATTCATTTTACATAGATGTCATAACCTACATGTTAACTGACAAATTAAATAACAGCAAATTATAATAGTTTTCTAAAGTAACCTCATCACTTGATCGAACTGGAAGCCATATTAATCTTGGATTATAAATCGGCCACCGTAGGTGTTAAAACGAAATCGGAATTGAGAGGACAAGATATAGGTGGGATCTTTTTGAACATGTGACAGGTTGTTGCATTTCAAAGAGACCATATGCATTTAAAAGTGAAATGCCCAGCAGAAAAGCGATATGCATATTTACTCTAAAAGTTACTTACAGCATCCAAAATAAAAGTAAATATATATATTTTCAGCATGTTAGTGCCAGTAGAATACAGTTCCTTTTAGGGGTGTAAAAGGAATCTGTTCCCGCCCCATGCTACGATTGGTCAGAAACATGCTACGTTTGGTCAGCGCAATATTGCTCTTATCTGATTGGCTTAAAGGTAGGGTAGGTAAGAATTGGTTAAAAAACTTTTTTTTCCAAATTTGTTTAAACTTTCTTTATATATCAATACATAATTAAAATGTAAGTACTCTGAAAAAGAAAGTATAAAAATTGAGTGTCTGTAGACCTCTCACGACTGTTTTAAAGACAGCTCATTATTTCCATTCACTCCACCTTCTCCCTTCTGGGCTCTTTCCAAAGCCACGCCCCCAAAACACATGAACGCGCTCCGCCGCTCATCTGAAAGACGGATTATTTACCCGAGACGAGCGGAGAAGAAGGAGCGGAGTGCATGTAGTGACATCATGTCAGAATCAAATGTAATAAAAAATCTAACTTTATCAGTATGAATATAAACAAATAAGATGTCTTTCAGTAATCACTATCAAGCTAAATACCGATACTGGTAAAGATTAAAATATATTTTTGTTTGATTCGGTAACGAGCTTGCTATATTTATAAGGCAAAGCTAAAAAAGGGTAGCATTGATACATGTTTTTCCAATGACATCAGTTATACTGTGATGAAGATGAATTTCGTGTAAGATTCATAACATAGGTATACGGTGTTTTGCATGTAAGAGTTTCCATGATGAAAGCATTGTTGACTGATGAGGACTACACTCCGGAGACAAGTAGCCTACCGCATCGTCGGCTCGAGGACAAGGCTGGGGTCGAGGGCGAAGCAGAAGAGGTCGTGCAAGAGCGCGGGCAACAGGTTCCGAGGTGCGCGCATGTGGGCAGATCCTGTAGCAAAAGGGGTGGTAGCCATGGTAGCGAGAGAGAGTGACAGTGGCACAAGCCAATCACTTGTTTCGTCCCGAACGAAAATAATGAGCGGTGTTTATTGCAGATTAAAAAGTCTAGAGTCACTCGATTTTTTTACTCTATTTTTCAGACTACTTACATATTAATTATGTATTGACATATAAAGAAAGTTAAAAAAAAAATTGGACAAAAGTGTTTTGGTAACACTTTACAATAAGGGTCCACTAATATGCATTAATTCATGCTTAACTAATGCACATAATAATGAGTTAATGTGTTACTAATGGTTACTCCATCAGCAACTAATGAAGATTCTACATGATTAATAGATTAAGTAATCATTAAATTGTTATTAGTTGAATGTGTCATGATGTATTAATTCCTTAATAACATATTATATTAACTAATAATGTAAATTAATGTGTTAATTACCACAATGGGCCAAAGCCATGCATTTCAACTTCCAGTTGTCTGCTTTAATTCATCATTAGCTAATGATTTACAAAGGTGTCATTATGTTATGACTTTACTTGTTGGGGCACATGACTATTAACTAACTGATTAAGTAATATGTAATTGTGGTTATGGGTTTTGAATTAATTTTGAATTAGTTAATAGTCATGTGCCCCAACAAGTAAAGTCATAACATAATGACACCTTTGTAAATCATTAGCTAATGATGAATTAAAGCAGACAACTGGAAGTTGAAATGCATGGCTTTGGCCCAATTAATTTACATTATTAGTTCATATAATATGTTATTAATGAATTAATACATCATGACACATTTAACTAATAACAATTTAATGATTACTTAATCTATTAATCATGTCGAATCTTCATTAGTTGCTGATGCAGTAATCATTAATAAATGGGTTAGTTAATCATTAGTAACACATTAACTCATTATTATATGTGCATTAGTTAAGCATGAATTAATGCATATTAGTGCACCCGTATTGTAAAGTGTAACCAGTGTTTTAGATAATTCTTACCTACCCTACCTTTAAGTACACAGTGGGTGGAGTGAGATGAAAGCCAAGTATGGTAACCCTGTCCTCTGCATTTAACCTATCCAAGTTATTTTGGAGTAGTGAGTAAACACACACAACAAACTGTGGACACGCACCCTGAGCAGTGGGCAGCCATTTTGCTATTGGGGCAATTGAGCCCGATCTCACGAAAATGCGTATCAATAGTACGAGTGTTCAATCTCGTAGAATGTATACGCCAAAAATGAGTTTTGGCATGCATATGGTATGCAGTTTTTGGCATGCATATGATATGCACTTTATGGCGTATTATACGTACGAATCCCCCACACCCCCACCCTCATACCCAAAAGCGTGTCATATGCACACCATAAACTAATTTTGGCGTATACATTCTACGAGATTGCACACTCGTACTATTGATACGCATGAGATCGTGTTGGGCAATTAGGGGTTAGGTGCCTTTCTCAAGGGCATCTCAGCCAGTATTGAGAATCAAACCCGTAACCATTGGGTTACCAGTCTGACTTCCTAACCATTAGGCCACAACTGCCTCAAAAATTCACAAATGAATGCAGGGATCTACAAATGCAAAAAAAAAAAAAAAAAAAAAAAGCGATTCACAAATGTGTGCAGCCATCCACAATGCACGAAAGCAATTCACAAATGCACTATTTTCGACCCAGGAAAAACCAGGGTTCGTAAAATAAAATTCCAGGACTTTTCAAGCACTATTTTTTGTTTTGTTTTCAAGGAATCAGAGATCTCACTTATCAAACAATCTTCATCATCTTTCAAATTTCAAAAAAGGTAAATAGATAATAATAATAAACTAATAAAACAAAACATCACATGCAACGACTGTGGTAACCATTGAAAGGATACTATGACAAAGATATCGTTTTCCTTATTCAAACAGTTTTTCTCATGATTGACCTGACGGATGAAAGTTGTATCATACTTGGATATTTATATGAGCAATATCATGCTCAAAGTCATGCAAAAGGGCTCTATATCTATTTCAGACAAGCTGCAGCATTAATTTTGTGTGAAAAGATTAAACTCTGAACCAGCCCACCACTTTTGAAAATGTTCTGAAAACGACATACCCAAATGAAAATGTCTGCAGCTCTTAAATCCTATGGTCTATATTCATAAATCTGGTCTTATTTTAAACTAGACACTTCAAATAGTGTTACCCAAGAGTCATAATAGCTCAAAGTTGCATATGAACAGAGTAATATACATGTAAATATACATGTAAGTGACTCACGTTTCTTTTTTTTATTATTATTCACTTAGGGAAAAAAAATGAGATTTTAATGTTAAGGTCCTGAAATTAACCATAATATAAAACTGAATGTCTGATCATGTTTTTATTCAAATTTGAGGATGATTCTCTCAAAAATGTAGCTTCTGTAAGCTTTTATATCAAGAAAAGACTAGGGGTAATTTCCAAAAGGCCTTTTATTTTGGAACATTTGTAAAGAGTAGTTTTTTATTCAAATAAATCTGCAATAAACTGCTGATTATGATTAATTTACAGTTACTGAAAAACTAAATGAACTATTTACAGAATTTTTAAAGTGTAAAAAACTCATTTAGTTGATAAAAACAGTCTGTCATAGAGTCTGCGTGCTCCACTGCAGTATTGCGCAATCTGACAGGCAGGCGCCCGGCTGCTATGGAGACGGTGACTAGAGACATATTCACCAATAATGCTTACAAACACAACGCTCATGCAAACAAAGGAGGATTTTTTTGTTTTTTTCCTTATTTTTTCGTTGTTTTGGATTAAAAAGTGGGATGCATTTTGAAGAGTGGACTCTTATACGGACATCTATGCGGTTGTTTTTTGGATTCGTCCGATATGATCTGCACGATCAGGGGCGTAGCCATCATTTCAAAAGTGAGGGGGACAGAATGTCAAGCGATATCAGTTTTTTCTGACTTTCGTCTAATTGACTGGTTTTAGTTTTAATGTTACATCTTTTTGCTTAATTGGCTTAATATGCTATTTATGTTAAAGCAATAAGCCTCCTTCAACAACAGTCAACCCTAAGTCTGATGCTTTCTGTTCTGTCTATAAAAAATTACAAATTAGTCTGATTAGTAGCAGAAATATTTAAATGACATTGTTGCTAAATATTTTGTACATTCCATTCAGTTTGCAAATGCATACGATAAAAGGTACACAACAACAAAAGACCCATTTTTTGGTTCCCAAATCTAAGCCAAATCCTAAGAGACTTGATTTTAGTTATAACTTTAGTAATAACTTTTCACAAACGGAGTAGTTACTTTGTTTTGCTTATGCAAGGCAGTGTAGACATAAAACACATAATGATTGTTTAATGGAAAAACTAAACTTATTCCATTAATTATCTTATTCCAGACGTTTGTTTTTCCTCACCTCTGAAGCCTCCTCAAAACTTTCTGCCTCATCCTCTCTCAACTTTGAATTAACTTCTGGCTCTGTCTATTGACAATAAAGAAGTGTTTGAACTACGTACATACAGGGAATTATGACATACAGAAGAAATGATGTACACTGCTAGACAATAGCCGATCATTTGTATCCTAAATTATCTTTCCTATATTTTCCTAATGACAATTTTATGATTGGTCTATATGGTACTACAAATATTGGTTCAACATTAAGCATAGATGTATAGAAAAATTGTACAATGTATATAAAACATTTTTTAAAAGCCACTCTATCACTTCTCACCTGTGACGTTTCTTTTGTTTGTGTGTCATCCTGTTTCTGACCTGATAACCCTAAACTGCCTGTGTCTTGTTCAATCTTGACAGCACAGAAAGAAAGTTAAATTACTTTCAAAATTGCATTTTAAACAATAAAAGAAAGAGAAAACTATAAATTAAGACCTATGTTAGAACGTTAATGCATACAATTGAATACTGCATTGCTAATGAATTGTATAATATAATAAAAGGGTTAAACATGTCACAAAGCTGCCTGATTCAGACAGATATGTAGTGGCTCTTAATGCGTGAAAACCTGAATTCAACATTAAAAATCACATCTTTATTCTAATTTTAAGAGCTTTGATAACATATATTTGAAAATAAAAGACGTTACAAAAGAAAATACACTGAAAATAAGTGCACGTTTGTGCGGAGAGCAAATATTTTCAATTTCCAGCAAAACCTAGCTGCTTACGTAATTATTCAACAAGAGAAAACAGCAGTTATTCATCGTTGTGCAACACAATTCGGATACATGCCAACTTACTGTGCTTGACTTTTCGTAAAAAAGGAGTGAATCGTTTTTTTGCCGTTTTGAACTCAACGCGACCTCTATGAAAATGATGATTACAGCGCGGGTGCGAGCATGGGCTTGCGGCGGCCGTGACACGTGAGGGACTGATTACCATGGAAACGTGAAAGGCACACGTATGTAGATAGATCTCGTCTCTTTGAATTTTTAATTTTAAATCTGGATTTATACACATTGCCTCGTGAAAACATCAACTGAACACAGTTTGCCGAATGCAAAAGTGAGGGGGACGAATTTACATTTTATATAAAGTGGGGGGGACATGTCCCCCTCGTCCCCCGCGTAATCTACGCCTATCTGCACGATAGGAGATGAAAGATGAGTACCGGGTTTATTATGCTAATGTTTAAATAGCTAGTGCTTCAGCATTTCATTTAACCCTTTCCTCTCTGGTGTATTTATTGCAATAACGAGTTCAGAACATGAATCTCGAGTGTTTTAGCTTTAAAATGATGCATAGTTTGTGATGGTTGATTGAATAGTTTGTATAAAACTAAAGTGAATAATAGTAGAGACATGCCCAGTTACGGCAACCACCCCCACACCCCACTAATTTCACATATATTGTCTTTCAATAATTCGAGCTTCTTTTTCAAATATGGCTGTTTTCAAGGGTTTTTCCACGCTGTTAATTTCAGAAAGCCAAATTCAAGTAGGCTACTTCAATCACTTTAATTAAAAGCACCTTGTACGAACCCTGAAAATCTCTGATAGAGTTTAAGCAAAACCAAATTGTTCCTTTTTTTCATCACTTGTTGCATTTAACAACAGCATAATGATAAAAAAAAGTAATTCGAATTATTGTCTGTTTAAGTGGCAAGTTTTGATGGAGAGAGAAATAAACTTCACTGTATCACAAATGTTATCAATTAGTAGACAAAAAAGAGAGGAGGAAACAGGCAAGTGCAGTATGATGGTGGAAGCCGGAACAAAAGAGTAACGGATGGTTCGTGAGTTTGTCCAGCTCTGTGGTGTTTTTGCCAAGCTAGCTGCCCCACTTCTGTTGTGTATGTCTGCTCAGAAAGGCCTGTTGTTGTTTTTTTGCTAGTTCCTAGGTACGGTGAAACAGCAGACTAATTTTAACAGCCATGGTGCTACCAGTTTCTTATATTTGTATGATAGGTTGTGCACAGATATAGCTAAATGTAATAATAATATGGGTGTTCTGTTATTTTACATATTTATTATAAACATTTTGTATTAAAAACACAAATTCAGTAACCATACTTTGACAACCAGAGATAATGAACACAGATCTTTTGATGAGCTATCCAAGGACAATCTGGTGCTAAATTCCTAGTATGTTACCAACATGTTAATAACCCTATGTTCTAATGGCAATACTGACCTTTGCAGACCAGGCCCTCCTTCGTCAAAGCCTGCTTGCATACTGCACAACACTTTGCCTTTTTGAAGGTCTTAGCCTTGAAGGTGTGGGAATGTACAGCCTCAAAGTCTTCTGGCTAAAGGAGCAGAGAGAGAGAGAGAGAGAGAGAGAGAGAGAGAGTCATAAGCTGAACAAGATTCATCAGTGTAATAAAATTGAGACCGTATACCTCTATTTTATGGTAGTGATATTTTTAAGCCTCACAAAAATTGCACAGCTAATTTTAAGTGATGGCAGATCCTTTTTGTTAGAATGACATGAAGGAAGTCAACATTACAGTTACACAAACACACTACACATGTATTAAGTCCCTGTACCGCAAAGCCATTTTGTCAAGGTAATGAAAAGTGTGATCCTCAGCATTTTCAGCTGTACTATCTCCCTAAATCTTAATGGCTTTTTGTCACACATTGACAAGACCATTAAGCTAAGGACGGCAAAGCCTGGCATCAGTGACCTTGGCTGTAGAAAGGGTGGACACTCACTGGACATTTACTAAATCAACTCTATTTACTTAAGCATTAGGACCGTTAAGTACAGCATTCACTCAGAATTGGAAAGATTTGCGTTTAACAGTGACCTTGAGGAGAGGCATGTGCATTTCCAAGATATAATTATAAAGAATAGAATGTAAGAAAGAAAGAAAGTAAGAAAGGAAGAACCCTACCCTTAAACTTACCCATACCACCACACCTATCCCTAACTTTCCCTAACATCACACCTCAATATCAGCGAAAGTGTTTTCCAATACAATATGAATGAATACAATAAGTACATTGTACTTATGTTTTTATGTAAGTACATAGTAGTTAAGGCCACCTCATATAAAGTGGGACCCATAATTCTTTTTGATTTATTATTGACATGATCCTCTTATTGATAATTGAAAAAGCTGTTGAGACGATCAAGAAAGACTGAAATCAAACTGGACACATTAAGCATAGCTAATAAAAACATTGCAAATAAATGAATGCGTCATTTAAGTTATGCAGTTAAACAACCCAGTTGAAAGCGTGCAGGCATAGAAAAACCATGCAATATGCGTAGAGATATGGAGTAAAAGAGCATTCACTTCTCTTAGATGTTGATTTCACATGCTTTTTTGAAAGCGCGCTGCAGACTGCTAACAGCTCATTTGAATGTTAAGCTGCAGCTCATTGGCCACTGATGCAACGGCAACCAATCAGCAGCGCTATGTAGATAACGATTGCTGTCTGACAATTTTAAGACTGCATCCTTCGAAGGACTCAGACTTCAAAAGATACACCTTTGAAGGCCACAAAGGTCGGACTGAGCGCTGTAAAATGGGGTGGTTTAGGAGGACTGTTCTTGTCGCCTAGCAACTTTGACAGCTGCGTTGATAAGTGACAATAACGTTTGTTCTAGATTTTGTTGAAAGTTATATTAAACTGTCTGAAAACAAAACAAGGTTCTAAATATGTTCACCATGATCCATTTCTGTATATAACAAAGTGCATAAACTATATATAATTGCATCTTAGTAAGATATGTCAACATTTGAACTGCTTTATAGTTGGTTTACAATTGTATCTGATATTTGAGTAAGTTGAAAACCAATACTTATGTGTAATTTGCCTATTTCTCTCTCTCTCTCTCTCTGTCTCTGTCTGTCTGTCTCTCTCTCTCTCTCTCTCTCTCTCTCTCTCTCTCTCTCTCTCTCTCTCTCTCTCTCTCTCTCTCTCTCAAAAAAATAAAAAATCCTATCATCACTGGCATGCAATGGATGCTGAGGTAGGCAAGGCCATCTGTTGTAACCTTAAATTCACAGGAAACAAAGAACAGAGCCTTCGAATTGGGACAGCCATCGTTGCGTTGCAGTTGGCCTTCGAATGCACCCTTTGAAGGGTGCAGCCTCTGAATTGGGATGCAGCAGATGTGATCGCTACCAACTTTCTACTAATTGTGTAAACTATACAGGGGACTCTATTATTCGGTACATTAATATACTATTAAAGGTGAAATATAACAACAGAGTCAAAACTTTTAATTTTAAGAATTTTAATTTTAATTTTCAGATATAATAACCAACAGTCAAACTATTGTTGTATACAAGCATTTAAGTTACACATAAGGCCGTTTTATCAACTTATTAATGAGATAACTCTGTTTCTATTCAATTTGTTGCAGAAATGTAAACATTTAAATAGTGCCTGTCATAAAAACGGGACAGATTTATTCAAACATACAATAAATAAGGAAGACATAACTAACAGGTTAAGTGTATAATTAATGTAATAAAGTGCATATATTTAGCAAAATGCTTCTCTCTAGATTTGTATTGTTATTTGTTTATAGCTAACTAAAGAGCTATGGACATTGGATGTTTTTTTTTGTTTTTTTTTAAGGTAAATAACGTTGCGTGACATAATGCTTACAAGCATGCATATTGTTTTAATGGTCTTTCCGCAGTTTGAAACACTGATTGAGCGAGACTTGAGACATTCAGCAAGTCCTTCTTTCAACATACCTTCTGATGTTCATTCCTGTTTATTTAGTGCTATGACTAGTAGTAAAGCACGAAAACTAAATTGTTTCAATTGCATAATATATATTTTTTTAAATAAAAAAGTAACAATGCACAAAAATGATTGTGATAATCAGATGGGAGGAGCGCTACATATAAAGGGGGCACTAATGTTTAGTTACGTTTTGTTCATGCATTAACAAAACATAATACATATTTTTTTATTGTTTGCAATACACTGATCTTATCCGTTGTCGTTTTAGTAACACCCACTGGCAACACCACAGGAGAATAGCAATAACACTCTTATTCATTTTTAATCTCTGCCAATCAGGTAAATGTGAATTATCCCAAAGACGTCACAGTTTTATCAAAGCCGCTTTAAGGCAAGCCTCCCAGGCAGGGTGCCCAATCCTTTTCCTGGAGATCTAAGCTGTGTTCGAAATCAGCCCAATTCCCTCATTCAATATTGCCTGCATTACTCCACTAATATAGCTCACTTGAGGGAGTAAATGAAAACTAGTGAGTGAATTTGGACACTGAGTGCACGGGAAGGGCTGCCTCTTTGTGCTTGCTGTTTAATAATCATTTGAAAGTAATGAGCTCCAGTAGTAATGAAAATGTTTATCTTGAACTCTGTCATGGAACCTAAAAATCAGTTCACTTCCTTGTGCTACAGTAAGAGGCTCTACAAGTTAACAATATCTCACAAATCCTTCAGATTGATCAGATGACAAACTTCCTAATTTATAATTCTAATTCAGTCAACAATCTTTCATGATTGTTATTTATTGTCAAGGTGAAATTCTTTGGCTGGTGCACCGTAATACAGGAAGGAGTCTTCTGACACTCTCACACTCGCCTTAGGTGACATGTGACCCAAATCTCAATATTAATATTAATACTAAATATTAATATTAATATTTAATACTATACAATTCAGTACAGAGTGTAATGGAGGCCAGCTCGTAGTCGCTGTGCGAATAAACCTCACTCCTCTGATCTCAAGAGGCGGAGTTTATATATATATATATATATATATATATATATATATATATATATATATATATATATATATATATATATATATAAAGGAAGAGTTTATATATATATATATATATATATATATATATATATATATATATATATATATAATGCTGTGTGAAGCAAGTTGATGAAAACATAATGCGATGCACTTACTGCCTTAGATGTGGTCGTGTTAATGACAGAAAAAATCCTGCATAGGCCTACATGTACTGTATGTCCGATATCCACTGTTCAAAAATCCATTTAAGGTTTATTTTGGTAAAATGCTAATTATATAATGACAAATGTATGATCATATATAAAGCTACAATATATAGCACTAGCTCTGCAGCACCTAAGTGTCTATTCTCATTGTTCTTTGAACCATCAGTAAATAATATAATTATTTTTTGATAACAGATTTGTTACAGATTCCACCATTCTACCAGTTCCTGCAACTCCACCCACACTTTCACAATCAACAGAAATCTAGGCTCTTTCCAAGCAGAGGTTGTCTCACTGGTTAGTGGACGCTATTTTCTTGGCATACCAGGTTCAACTCCCTAGGGGTGAGTGCACACTACGTAAGCGAGAAGGGCACATACTGTACAGAGCAGTGCCAACGCTGGGTCTGCCTCCTCCAGGGGGCAGCGCTTGCAGGTTCACCACCTGGTCCCTGAAGGGAGTGGCCGGGGTCTCAAGATCACGTGAGAGTTAGCCGGCCCAAATTCCAGGCACACTTCGTCAACCGGAAATGCCTGCAGGATGGTGGCCAAAGCAATCAAAAGCGCTGCCTTCACAGAGAGGTACTTAAGCTCTACTGAATACAATGGCTCGAAGGGTGCCCTCTGCAGAGCAGATATAACTACTGTGAGGTCCCAAGAGGGGACATAACTACTGTGAGGTCTGTGAGGTCCCAACAGAGGGGCAAGGAGGCTGATTAAGCCTCCTTGCCCCTCTCAGGTCATGATGTCCAACCGTCTTAGAATTCAGAAGGTTGTGGTGCGCAGAGATCGCAGCCACGTAAACCTTATGGAGAGCACTGACCTGATCTGGCATCTTCTGGCATCCTCTCGGAGAGAAGAACACCAGGTGACAAAGAGGTTCCACTTCAAAGCATTGCGTGTCTAGCAGACAAGGTCCTAGCTGAAGTGATGGTAGCCACCACCTGAGGAACACGTACTTTTCCCAAATCAGCTGAACCGTCTGGGGATAGAGTCGCCATTCCCTGTGACATGGCCGTAGTCGTGAGAGCTATGTCAGATGCTTCTGACTCCATAGGAGGAGATGGCGGGCGAGTTGCGACATACGGCGGGAGCACAGACCACCCTGATGGTTGATGTACGCTACTGTCGCCGTGTTGTCTGAATGGACCAGTACGTGCTTACCCTTTCGTGACGTCTGAAAATGAAACAGAACTAGGCGTACGGTCAGCAACTCGAGCCATTTGACATGCCATAGGTGCTGGGGTCCTCTCCAGGACCACAGAAAGTCAACGGGGACTTCCTGACTTCCTGACTTCCTGATGCACCTCTGGGAAGAATGGTACTGAGGACAGGTGCTGACGGATGCCATGCAAGCCCGATGCTCTAGATTAGACTCGGGCAATTCTGGCAGTCCTGAAGGAGGCAGTGCAGCTGAATCATCATATCTAGAGGACTCAAGCCTGCTTTGTGATGCTGTGAGCGACATGGCGTCCTCCGCCGGAGCCCGAATGAAACACTGGGTCCCCGAGAGGAACCAGGCTCAACAGGAAGCTCCACGGCTTGTAATGCAGAGGGGGGCGTGGCCTAAGAAAGACTCGTCAGATTGTTCCACACTGTAACCCTCAGATCACCCTGGCCACCACCCAATGTATTCCCTTGCGATGAGGAAATAGATTGGGGTGTGGCAGAGGGGACTCTACCCCAACGGAGTCTTGATCTAAGCATTGCAATTGCCATGTTCCCACAGTGAGAAGTCAGTGACTGGTGAAATGGTGGTTCCGCTAGAGGGCCCTATTACCTTTGAGTATTAGAAAACGAGCCAATGGTATAGCATTTACCCGCATGGGTATATAAGGTGCCGCGAGTGCAACCTCGCCAGACAGCTTTTCTCTTTTTCTAAGATTTCTTGCCCTTGTGTTTCTGGTTGTGGGTGAATGATCCATCCTTCCATGAGCGCTGCCGTTATTAAAGACCAAACACGCAAGGCAGCTCTCGTGGCAGTCAGGCGGATGGATCATGCACCCACAACCAGAAACACACGGGCAAGACATCTTAGAAAAAGCTGTCTTAGTAGTGCTGAAGCACCCAGGGGAGAACACGAGCCGTGTGCAAAGTCACTGCACAGACGAGCAGCAGTGCCGTCACACCAACACCTACTGAAGAGAGAGAGACTCGTTGCTTGAATAAAGGTGAAGAGAAGCACATAAACACTTTGGCTCCGAAGCAGAAACATAATGCGAGGTTACACTCGCAGCAATTTTTATATACACGCGGGTACATGCTATACCATTGGCTCGTTTTCTAATACTCAAAGGTGACAGGGCTCTCTAGCGAAACCCCCATTTCACCAGTCACTGACGTAACACGTATTGACTGACTAAAAGAGAAATTCATTCCCCAGGACTTCCTCAAACAACTCTGGGCTTCAGAAACTCCCCTACTCACAAGCCATGAGCGTTCATTCTATACTGGGTAAGCCACTGGGTCGAGGAGCCATAACAGATTGCACACCACCCATTATGCTCAGCATTTGCAGCCTATATAGGGAGGACATTTTGTTTATGGTGCTGGTTGGGTCGAATCTTATCATCATCCTAGGATGCCTGTGGATGAAAGTGCATGCCCTAACAGTGTCATGGTCAAATAGAGAAATTCTGAATTGGAGTGAAAACTGCTTCCAAAACTGCCTTCAACTTTCTCTAAGATGGAAAAACCCTACGTCTTCATAACCAGTAAATCTGTTTCCAAACACAAAGCCACATGCACTCTTTATGAAGATCCAGGTACCTTTATCATGCTTAAATCAACCACCATTGAGAACCCTTACATCAAATCCAACTTAAGCATCCCAGATTAGGATCCAGGGTGTCCAGGATGTGTTTAACAAGAAGCTGGGCACTTGATTACCACCTCTTCAGCTATGGGACTGTGCCATAGATCTTCTACTTGGTGCCACCTTGCCTAAAGGGAAAATACAGTGGGTACGGAAAGTATTCAGACCCCCTTAAATGTTTCACTCCTTGTTATATTGCAGCCATTTGCTAAAATCATTTAAGTAAATTATTTTTCTAATTAATGTACACAGCACCGCATATTGACAGAAAAACACAGAATTGTTGACATTTTTGCAGATTTATTAAAAAAGAAAAACTGAAATATCACATGGTACTAAGTATTCAGACCCTTTGCTCAGTATTTAGTAGAAGCACCCTTTTGATCTAATACAGCCATGAGTCTTTTGGGGGAAAATGCAACACGTTTTTCACACCTGGATTTGGGGATCCTCTGCCATTACTCCTTGCAGATCTTCTCCAGTCTGTCAGGTTGGATGGTAAACGTTGGTGGACAGCCATTTTCAGGTCTCTCCAGAGATGCTCAATTGGGTTTAAGTCAGTTGTTGTGAAGCCACTCCTTCGTTATTTAAGCTGTTTGCTTAGGGTCATTGTCTTGGTGGAAGGTGAACCTTCGGCCCAGTCTGAGGTCTTGAGCACTCTGGAGAAGGTTTTGTCCTCTTTCCCTCAATTGCAACCAGTTGTCCTGTCCCTGCAGCTGAAAAACACCCCCACAGCATGATGCTGCCACCACCATGCTTCATTTTTTTGGGACTGTATTGGACACGTGATGAGCAGTTCCTGGTTTTCTCCACACATACCGCTTAGAATTAAGGCCAAAAAGTTCTATCTTGGTCTCCTCAGACCATAGAATCTTATTTCCCACCATCTTGGAGTCCTTCAGGTGTTTGTTTTAGCAAACTCCATGCAGGCTTCCATGTGTCTTGCAGTGAGGAGAGGCTTCAGTCGGGCCACTTTGCCATAAAGCCCCGACTGGTGGAGGGCTGCAGTGATGATTGACTTTCTACAACTTTCTCCCATCTCCAGACTGCATCTCTGGAGCTCAGCCACAGTGATCTTTAGGCTCTTTTCCCCTAATAGCTCAGTTTGGCCGGACAGCCAGCTCTAGAAGGGGTTCTGGTCGCCCCAAATGTCTTCAATTTAAGGATTATGGAGGCCACTGTGCTCTGAGGAACCTTAAGTGCAGCAGAATTTTTTTTGTAACCTTGGCCAGATCTGTGCATTGCCACAATTCTGTCTCTGAGCTCTTCAGGCAGTTCCTTTGACCTCATGATTCTCATTTGCTCTGATATGCATTGTGAGCTGCAAGGTCTTATGCCGCGTTCCAGGCAACCCGAAACCCATGTTTTTCCAACCTTCTACCCGTGAAAGTGCACTGAAACGGCTGTTAAACCCGTGACTTCCCACCTGTGAACTCGTACTAGATCGATACTCCCAGATACGAGTTCTGATGTCATATAACCCGCGAAACAACAATGGCAGCCCCTACTGATGCGGTGTTTAGGAAAGTCATGCATTAAAAACTAAATCATTTATTAAAATAAGGTATTGCTCTAACGTTATTTATCAGCAAATGTTATGCATTATCAGCAGCTTTTCTAGTGTTAGCTAGTTTTCAGTCCATTGAGTGTAAGAATACATTAAATCCAAATAAATTTCCAAATATACAAATAATGTAAAATAAAAGGTATAACAGGTTCTCTTGCTTTATGCCGCATTTATTCTCCTCCTTTTCCCTCAAATAAGTAAAGAGTAAGCACCTTTGGCGATAGAAATGGTTGTAAATGAGCATGAGCCCTGTACGGACATCTCTCTTCTACAATTCCTGGCGCTCAGGCAGTTTGACGTGACTTTGCCTGGAACGCTACAAAGTCGTAAGTTGTGGTTTGAAGTCGTAATTTACGGGCTCAAAAACCTGCCTGGGACGTAGCATTATATAGACAGGTGTGTGAATTTCTTAAACAAGTCCAATCAGTATAATCAAACACAGCTGGATTCAAATGAAGGTGTAGAACCATCTCAAGAATGATCAGAAGAAATGGACAGCACCTGAGTTAAATATATGAGTGTCATTGCAAAGGGTCTGAATACTTGGCCATGTGATATTTCAGTTGTACTTTTTTTATCTGCAAAAATGACAACGATTCTGTCTTTTTCTGTCAATATGGGGTGCTGTGTGTACATTAATGAGAAAAAAATTAACTTAAATGATTTTAGCAAATGGCTGCAATATAACAGAGTTAAAAATTTAAGGGGGTCTGAATACTTTCCATACACACTGTGTATCTTTTTTTGATCCCGGAGATGAATGCCATGGATGAGTACATTAAGGAAGTGCTCAAGCAAGGATTCACTTGACAATCAACCTCCCCTGCCGCTTCAAGTTTATTATTTGTGGCCAAAAAAGACAGAGGCTTGAGACCATGGATCGATTACCGTGTGCTAAATGATCAAACCATTAAATACCGATATCCGTTTCCCCTGGTCCCAGCTGCCCTAAAACAGGTGAGGGATGCTCGCATCTTCACCAAGTTGGACCTGGGTAGAGCCTACAACCTCATCCAAATACGGAAGCGTGATGAATGGAATACCGCCTTCATATACCATCCAGGCAATATGAATATAGGGTAATGCATTACAGGCTTGTCAACTCACCCTCTGTATTTCAGGGCTTCGTCTCCTCATTCAACCCAAAATAATTTTATTGCAACGTCACCACCAGCGAACTACTGAACCATCAAGACTTTTTCCTGAGACTGCATCTGGATGCTTGTTCAACGACTAAGGCATTGCAAGTACGTATATCATACATTTAACTAACTAAACAGAGATTTTGTATAAGCTGTAGCCCCTTTGTTAACAAGGTGCTGATGATTCTGTTCAGATGGTTAATGGACTGTTATGTGTGGTTACGTTTCCATAGCTTCATTCCCCAGTTTCATTCATTCACTTTCCATTTTACCCATGCATGTGTGATAGTGTGTAGGATATGTGTTTGTTTAGACTATAGCTATATTTGTACATGATTTAGTTTAATAAAACTGCTTGCAAATCAAAGACCATTTAATGATATAATTACAGCTACATGCTTTTGATTAGCACTGTATCAAGTAAGAAACTGTTATTTTTCTGTGGCCACAAAAAAGATCTCTTTCTAAAGGGGATCGCACGCCAGACAAGAAGCTCAGCACTGGGCCCAGCTACGACTCAGGATGCTGTTCAAAATCCAGCTGCGCCACAGAGCGCCATTTACATAGTTTTACATTATATTTACATTATAATTGTCTCAAATTGTTTTTAATGTTCACCCTGTGCTGAAAAATATCTTTACTTTTACAATTATAGTTTAACTTATTGAATAAAGCCTATACATAGATCTATAAGAAAAAAATTATGAATAAACCGGCAACAGGGCACACACTTCAGCTGGATACTATTGCTAAAAATAGTGTAGAGTACATGTAACAAAAAGACGATTAAAAACTCCCGGATGGAAATACCTTGAATTATATGCGACAAACCACTGATTCTGAGGGACAAAATAAAGAAATGTGGCTGAAGATTGCTGATGGTTTTGGATTTTCAGGTGAGATTCTCAATGAATTCAGTTAATGTAATTTATGCCCTGAGGTAAAATGTTCAGGCTGCAGACTTAGCAATGATTCTATTAGGGTTGCACCAAATCCAGGATTCGGCTTTTGGATTCTGCCAAACCTTAGAATTTTTTTCCACCTAACCGAACCGTAGGCTTGCACTACGCGTGCTATGCTGGTCGATGTAATGACGCCGCTGTTGATTATTGGAAGGTGTTTACATAAGTGGACCGTTCCAATGCAGTAGGCAGTGAGAAAGTGAAAATGAAACTTGTGAGCAGAAAAAGTGTTGTTTGGCAGTACTTTCAGTCAAAAGAAAGTGATTCAAGTCGAGCTACATGTTCAATTTGCAATGTCGTCTTGTCTCGTGGTGGCAAGGACCCTGAACAATACACAACATTGCCGCTGTTAAAACATTTATGTATGAAACATCTGAAAGAATACGAGTTGTGCAGACAGCTGCCAAAATGCAGCAACTTCAGGTGCCTCAAAGAAAGGACATGGGATTATAAATCTAAAGGGCTAATATTTTGGACATTGATTGGATCTTGAGATAGGGTAAACATAAAACATAGGCCTATCAAAATGAATTAATTGGCATAATGTTGCCTATTCTTTTTTTTAAACAGTTAAAATAAAATGAAATGAAAAATACACTGCTGTAGATGTTGTTTACTTCATTAATGTGTTTACTATGTTAATGGACTGAGGATGGGAGTAGGATTCGGTATTCGGGTTCGGATTCGGCAGAATCTTAAGCGGTGGATTCGATATTCGGCCGAACCCCAATAATTTGGATTCGGTGCATTCCTAGATTTTATTTAATTTTACAGTACAATCATACCGTATAGCCATTATCTTAATTTCATAATGTCTTTAAACATAACAATATTGACCATAAACTTATATTCATGGAATCATAGAATGTGCGTGTCCTTTGTGCATTGTCCATTGTGCGATACCTGCGAGTTGTCCAGACACATTCTGACAGTTTTAATCTAGACTAAAACACATCTCTTTTTCACATTTCTATAATACACATCTGTTAAAGAATTGTTAGGCTGCATAAATTAGGTCAACCGGAACCGGGAACCCTTCCCATAACACAGAGTTTAACTGTATCCGGTCCGTATATAGATCAGATGGTGGACCTGCACCTAGACATGACCACAATGCAGCCCTCGAGAGAGATCTCCTGTGAAGGCCTCGTCGACGCGACAGCCATCAGCACAGATTCTTAGCAAAGACAACAATATTTGAATGCTCCCCCGAATAAGCCTGGTTTCTCCCAAGGTTTTCTTCTCCCTTCTGTCAGCTGATGGACCATTCAGCGTTAGAAAAACCTAGCTTATTTCCTATTTCATTAAGTTTAAAACATTTATTTTTCATATTAAAAAACAATAAGGTTGTACAAAGATTTTGTTTCACCGAAATGTCTGCTTTGCACGCTACTGCTGTTAATATTAGTCGCAACCATAATAGCATTTGCAAACGTATGAAAGTACTATGCATTCTGCAGCTAATAATAATTATTAATAATATTTTCACTAATATTCTCAATTCTCAGTCTGAGTTTGCTATGCATGCTGCTACTATTAATAATTTCTGCTAATATTGCAATCTGAGTTGCTCCGTTGAATAAGCAACAGGATTTCTACACATTTTCCAATTCATATAATTCCTTCCAATGCCATACTTTTCAGACTCAAATTTCCAAAACTTTCTGCATATTTGTCAGACCATAATTAGCATAGCATAATTAGCATGTTCATAAAGCATTATTTTCAGTTTGGTATAGTTTTCCCATAACAGAAGGGGACAGACAAGGTGAGTACATGTAAGAATTCTTTATTCATAGACCGGAGAGGAAGCAGGCATGAGACAATGGTGAGTGTCTGCAGCAGGATAATCAGTAGTATGTAATATGAGTCTTTGCAGAAGGAGATTGGGAACAGAATGCAGGCAGACAGGATCCAGGGGGATAATGGCTGAAGACAGGTGACAGAGGACAGAGGACGGCAGAAGACTTTAAAGGCTAAGCTCAGGTGAGTATTTCCGGTAGGTAGTCTGTAGCACACGTTGAATCAACAAGACCAGACACAGATGTGAGGATAGTGACTGCAGGTATAGGGAGCGCTGATGAGTGATAGTGAGGGTGATGGTTTGCAGGTGCAGGAGACTGAGGAGTGTGTGCAGGTGGTGAGCCGGAGGGATTCTGGGAAGTTTAGTGCTGAGGGTGAGTGAACTGGTGACTGTGACAGTAGTATGGTCTATTCTCAATTTTTTCTGTTTGTTTGCTTTTTTCATTGGTTTTCTCGAAAGTGGTAACATTCACATCAGTCTGATGCTGTAATCGTGTTTGGCATGATCACCAAACAGCTAAGTACAGTCTAATTAAGATGATCTTTTTCTGTTTTATCTGTATTTGGTTTGAGAGGTATTTAAGCAAACATTTGTTTAGTTAAATTCAAAAGAAACTCACTTATGGTAAAGACAAACAAATTTTGCATAGTGAAAATGTGCATCGTGAATTCATTCAGTCTTGTTCAACATGGGTCGCCAACCATTTGGCATGAAGACACTCTGCTTGCATTAAACATTTATTTTTTAGAAATTCTTAATTTTATATTTTATAAAATGGAATAGGGTCAAGCAGCAATGCTTTTTTACTGTTCCCTCACGCAACTATGGTGACTACTTGCTTCTGCCGCTGCTGCATTTACAATATTGCAATCTGAATTTTCTAAGCATACTGCTGCTGCTATACAAAGTACTAGGAATTGCTGAAAGCCCCGATGAATAAGTGAAAATGTAATCAAAATGCCTATTTCACTTTAACGAGTTCACATGCCAGCCATGCGTGTCACTGCAATCTCATAACATAGCTGCAGTTAATAATATTTGCAAACATTATAATCTAAATTTGCTATGTATGTTGCTGTTATTAATATTCACTAACATTGCAATCTGAATTTGCAATGCATGCTGTTGCTTCTAATAATAATAGCTAAAATTGCAATCTCATTGCTATGCCTACTGCTGCTAATGCTGCACAAAAGGAATTAGAATTACTGTAAAAAAACACAAGCTAATTCCTTCAACTTTAACAAGTTCACATACGTGCAAAGCTTTGTCACTGTATTCTTACTGCTTGCTGCTGCTGTATAAATTGTGCTTACATGCTATTTAATTGACTCCATGCATCAAAACAGGTATTTACTTACTACTATACAGAAAGCTGCGGCCAGGATTCTGAGCAGAACCAGAAAATATGACCATATCACACCAGTCCTCAGGTCTTTACACTGGCTTCCAGTTACATTTAGAATAGATTTTAAAGTATTATTACTGGTATATAAATCACTTAATAGCCTAGGACCTCAATACATTGGAGATATGCTGATTTATTACAAACACAACAGATCACTCAGATCATCAGGATCAAGTCAGTTAGAAAGAGTTCACTCAAAGCACGGGGAGTCTGCGTTTAGCTATTATGCCAGCCGCAGTTAGAACCAGCTTCCAGAAGATATCAGATGTGCTCCAACAGTAGCCACATTCAAATCCAGACTCAAAACACATCTGTTCAGCTGTGCCTTTACTGAATGAGCACTGTGCCACTGTACGTCCCACTGATTTGCTCTTATCTATGCCTCATCTTTTTATTCTTTTATAACTGTTTACCTTTGTTCTTATCTTTGGTTTTATTATAATATATAATCTTATTCTTTTTCATTCTCTTTACAACTGTATATTTCTATTTCTTATGTGTCTGATGATTATCATTGTTGGTTAGGGCTGTCTGACTGGAGGAGACAGTGAAGAGAAGCGGACTCAAGAAAGGAGGCCCTGTGGGGCAAAGGTTACGTCCCCTACAGGAGCCCGTCCTGGACCAACTTGTAAGGTCCAGGAGACATTGCAAACCTGCTCCATCTCTTCCATCTCAGATAGGGGTGACCGCATTTAGAGAATCAGGCAGATAGGGATCTATTTATCCACATTTTATTTTTATTTTTTAAATTCTCTTTACACTGTTTTAATTATCCTTGTTTTTTATTTTTAATTCTTACACATGGTATTCTTATTTCTTATGTAAAGCACTTTGAATTGCCATTGTGTATGAAATGTGCTATATAAATAAACTTGCCTTGCCTTTCCTTGCCTTACTATAATTGAACTGAATCAAAACTTATATCTTTATAGATTAATTGAGGGAAGCACTGAGCCAATTAGTCCTTTCTGTGTGGAGTTTGCATGTTCTCACCATGTCAGTGTGGGTTTCCTCTGGGTACTCCGATTTCCCCGACAGTCCAAAACATGCAGGTTAGGTGAATTTGAGTTTCAAAATTGCCTGTGTGTGATTGTGTAAGAAGCCTGCCTCTGGCCTAAAGAAACTAGGATGGCTCCATCCCTATGACCCTAGGTCGTATAGGGAATACAGAGAGATAAATTAATTAAACTCATTTCATAATTGATGACCTTTACAATATCACTTAACCTAGCCTTAATGACACCAAACTACATAAGCTTTTTTCCCCACTGATTTACAGCTGAAATGAATCTGTCACTAATCATTATCCCGTTTACCACTGCAAAGCCACTTCGAAACTGTATTGCAGACCTACATTGCATTGTAAACAGCACAAACAAAAGATGTTCTGACCTGAAAATGATGATGCATGGTTCTGACAAGCCTGCATAGCAAACACTCAACGTAGAAACAATGCTGTAAGAAATACTAAAGGCATAGTTTTTTATTTTATTTTTAACAGGGACAGTATGTGATTGAAATGTTAAGTAATGTTTATGTTTGTACAATTATTAAATTTATAATAGTGCTTAAATGATGTTTAACTTCTTATTTGTGGCAAAAAGTAGAGTAGCTACTGTTGCTGACTTCCCGTAGAAAAAAACCTGATTATTAGCTTGTTGCATTAAAGTGAGTGACTTCAAAGGGCGTTCATGTGCAAATTTTACTTAGGAAACTCGTAATTACAGTATTTCAGAGAGCACGTGAAGGCAGCATAAGTTACTGTGCGTTTATTTAATTAGTTATGTTCGTTTTGATTTCCTGCGTGCTGACGTCATCGCACGCTTCTGCGTGCAGGGTGCGCCAGTGATGCGCTTAATCATGCGATTATGATAATACACCATCACAGAACTTGCCCCCATCCCCAAGTAAAGTAATAATAATAAAACTATTTATAATAATGAGGGAAAAGCCTGCAAAGTCTATTAAACAACTAATCCATCTGCTAATATAAGCAAAAAAAAAAATAAGATGTGACAACCACTGACAGTTGGAGTTCTATTGCTGATGACGCGGAGTACTAATTAAGAATTTCTAGGGCTGTCACTAACAATTATTTTGGTAATGGTCGATTATTTTGATGATTAATAGAGTAAAAAAAGTTTAGTTTAAAAAAAAAAAAACACTGTTAAAATACATAATATACATAATATAAACAATCGTTGTATGTACATTATGTATTATAACAAATGCCTGCAGAGGACGCCAACAGCCTGGTGATTGTTGTTGTTACACATACAACATGATAAAAATATTGACCAAACAACATTTAATTCAAATGTTTACTTAATCTTTAATGTTTTGCCACTTCTTCACGATAGAAATGCTACAGCCACTTTAATTTCTTGACCAGGAATTTGTGTACATCAAAAATGCAAACTCAAAGTGAGGGTTTAAACTTTTATTTTGAAATTATGATGAACAACAGTTTGCATGTTTGGAATCATATTGGCGTACTTTACAAATCTGATGAAATGGTGCAAAATGAGTTTCCCAGATGAACGTTGTAAGCAACCCAAACTCACAACATATGCAGAGATGTAGTGTGAGACGCGCTCCACATATGTAAATGATAACAGTTCATGTGGCGCATCATTTAGAAACCCTAGTCTATCTGACAGCATTCACATTAGCTGTCTTTCACTGCTTACTGCATGTTTTTAAACCACAGTACTTAAAAACACATGCAAAAACGATAAGCTTTTGTGACTGCATAGCAACATCACGTAAGCATATAGGGACTATAGTCCAGAAGCTCTACCGGATGCCAAATTTGGACTGGTTAATCATGTGTACAAGTATATCACCCACCCCTAAGCATCACTTGTGCTTCAGTATGTGTAGTAGACAAAACTGGGCTACGCAGAACATGCAGACTTCATATTTAAACAGGAGTCTTGCATATTTAAAAAATTCACAGACACTAGTCCACATTGATATTTGACTAAGTGTACAGCCCAACTTTGATTATTTTATCCACTTTTTGCCAAATTCTGTTATACAGTCAATTAAAGCTGTTCATCATAGAAAATGATCATCTCTTCAGCAGACATGGATTAAACCATTTGATTCATGTGGATTACTTTTATGATGTCTCTTTGTACTTTTTAAAACTTGTACATTTTGGTTGTGTGGTTTCAATAGATTATGAGTAATTCAAATGATCTTCATTTGTGTGATAAAATGAATACACATTTTTGATTGTTGCATGAACTAAACCTTTATTAAAAAAGCTAACAGAAACAATAGGCCACATACTTGTGGTGATAGGCCCATAATAACAAAATTGGTGCTTGGACCTCTAACTATTTTCAGCTTCCTTGGCTTTCACCAGCCCTAAGGAACCCTCACTAAGTGGGTGATAATTAGCAATGGCTGGGTGAGGTGTTGGAAATAATCTGTATCTTTTCTTGCCCTGTGACCCTGGCTGTCTCCTAGGCTTTAGGAGCCCCCTGGACTGAGAGCTGTGTTCTGCAAACAGCAACCAGCAGATTAAATTATACACGAGTTGAACAGAACAAAAATATCTTAAAGACAGCTACCCTCTCACTCCATAATTTATATAGACTAACAAAACTATAAAAGAAATACTTGAGTCAATGTAAGCACACAGGGTCTGTTATATCTTGAAAGGGCTATATGGACTAAATGCTTTGTATAGTATTCCATTTAAAAAAAAGCTTTAAAATGTGTAGATGAAAGCAGCTCCCATTTTGTTGCATAGCAATGTCTGTCAGTAGATCTTCAAGTGGAAAAATGGCATCTAATATATTTTCTTAATTGTTTTAAAGAATTTTTTTTTAATTGTGATTATATCCATGCTATTTTCAATATAGTCAATGCTTTCCTGCACATTGCATCGTACAATGCCTTTTATCTAGCATATTTACAAAATAGCATGTCCTCTCATACCAACGCTTGAGTATACAGTTGCAATCTAAATTATTCAACCGCTTGACCTGCAAGACAAGATCACTGCTGCCGAGAACAACATTTTATGAAAACACCAAAGGCATCAGTAAACTATTATAGAAATTGTATTAATGCACATTTTAGTGATTCTAAGAATTTAAAGTTGATAAAATAAAAAATAAAAAAATCTAATTGGCTGTAAACATTCATGTACAAAGTTTTGTGCAGAATCTTTTATTCTTTTAAACCTCCAATGAACACTGCCTGTAAGTGTTTAGAAGCCTCTGTCACCTCTCTACTGCAATTTTGGCCCATTCCTTGCTTGAGCATTCTGCAAGATATCCCTATACATGAAGGTTATGCTTGTCTTAGTGTTCTTCTTATACTCTGCATTGAAATGGTTTTTTCCTAGTTCATCAGGTCATCTTGCAAGTCTTTGTTTTGTTTCTGAGTTGGACAAGGGCCAAATTGTGATGGCTGGACGACTGGGTCAGAACATCTCAAAAACAGCAGCTCTTGTGGCGTGCAGTGTTCAGTATCTATCAAAAGTGGTCCAAGGAAGGAACAGTGATGAACCGGCAACAAGCTCATTGCACGTGGGTAGCGAAGGCTGGCTGGAATGTTAGTTTCCAACTGTATCCTATATGTTGAAATACTATACGGATCTAGGGAAGCTGTATTATTTGTGATTCTCACTGCTCTCTGACCCCCTCTTTAGAAAGTTTAAGCTGTTACTATAGACCAAGAATTTGTAAGAAGTGTGTGTTTATTCATTAATGTTGGCCATTCATGTTATTGAGATGATGACAATGCATACAGAACCAGGTTCCATTCCTGTGCTAATGGCAATCCCATAGATAATGATGGCATTCTGAAGAGGTTAAAATTCTTCTGAATCAGATACATTTTTTTACAGAAATCCATGGTGGGAAACGCAAGGAAACACAGCTGTGTGTTCTCCTTTTCTTTCACACTCTTATTCCATCCTCTCTGTGCTCCACCCCATCCCTTTTTTTTTCAAGTGCAGTTCTCTTTCAAGCAACACAGCCCACCCCCAATGTTTAGTTCCCTTTTCTGTTTCCCTCCGCCCTTCTCTGAAATGCCTTGCTTTCTTCCATCTTGCCTGCATGCCTGCTTGATTATGTCTTTGCTAACGTTGCTTAAATTTTTCATTGCCCCTCTACTCTCTCTTTCACTACTCTCTTTCCTTTCCCGTGGCTTCCCCAGCTTAGCTTGCCTGAATTCCCAGAGCAACCCATCACTAAAGCATCTGGCAGTTTTAAAAAGGAGCACAGAATTGAAAGCTATTGTCTCTTTCAAGGAGGTATATTAACTGAACAGTAGACTTGTCTGACTGGAAGTTGATGCTTTGTTAACATTTCTGTGCAACCAAATGCATATGAGGAATTCTCACTCAGAATAGACTACTGTTAAGACTACGCATTATTATAAACACCAGCAAATGCCAGATGCAACATCTCGGCACAGTGTTATGAATTCCCAGCGTCACCTCAAGCCTCCAGAACCATATCTCCACCTCGGCCTGTCAGCTCCAACCAACTCTGCACTCCCTTGTCTCCACAGTGGTCCGTCAGCCATAGGACTTCTCCGGGCTCCTTAGTCCATCTGGCTTAGCCTCAGTGAGTCGCCACTTTGTCTCCGCCATGGACTTCTGAATCTCTGGCTGTGCCTTGACCCTCCACCCCTTCGGCTCCATCAGGCTCCCCCTGGCCTCAAGCTTCCCCATCGTCCACATTCCCTCCGTCATCACCCCAGAGATCATCATCTCCGCCTCGGTCTCACGAGCCAGCGGCTTCACCTTGGGTCTTCCGGGTCATGGACATCGCACCGGTCCGCCGGACTCTCAGCTCCGCCTGGGTGTCCATTGCTTTTGGCTCCGCTTCCGTCAGTCGGCCCCCAGGCTCTGCCTGGAATGTCAGCCAAAGCTCCACCCTGGCTCCTCTCCCGTAGTCGGCTCTGCCATGGTGTCTCCCTCTACCGGTTCCTCCTGGTCCTGTCTGTCACAAACTCTGCACGCTCCTCCAAAGCCCCATCCCTCCCTCAACAGTTGGAATATCAGTTACATGCAAGGATTTTGGAGGGGTTATGTATGATTTGCACCTGTCTCTCATTATGTTCCTCTTGTATGTATACGCGTTCACTCTTTATTGCAGTGCATTGTGGAATTGAATGAGTGTACTCGATAACGTCCTCTATGGTTTCGGACACCACTACAAATGGCTGTCCCCTCAAATAGTGCCATATTTAAAGGTATAGGTGGAGAATTTGGACATGGCCCTAGTTATTTCATAAAAACTGTCAAATATACACTAATACACTTTGGTTACACTTTTGGTTTGGCTTGGACTGTAATTATGGATTATAAAGAAATATTTATTACTTTTCAAAATCATCATAAAGCATTATTATAAGCAATATCATAATCTAAAATATTTTGATCCATGTTAAGCTAGTAAAAGTTGTAAGGGAATTATATTTTCATAACATTTTTAAAGAATTTATTCAAATGAGTTTTATGAATTCATTTGATTACCACTGTTTCTGATAATTAAATAAACATAAACAGAATAATTCAGGACCCCAGAAAATGAATGAATGAATGAATGAATGAATAAATAAATAAATAAATAAATAAATAAATAAATAAATACATACATACATACATACATACATACATACATACATACATACATACATACATACATACATACATACATACATTTTGGGGGGAAAAAAAACGGGATTACATTTTTCAGTGTTGGCAACCAATTCAAAGTCGCTAAACTACTCACAGGTTTTATGTTGCACTGTAAATGACAAGTAAATTGATATTAATGTAAATATTAACAAGAACATTTCTCTATCGTCTCAGCTATTGCAAAGCTCTACAAAGTTTATATGGACTGCAAGCCTTAGTAGCACAATATTCAAAAACTGGCCCCGCTCTGGTCAGCCCTCTAAAGCATTTATGGCAACTTTTATGGCAGTGACAATGTATTTATGTTGAACACCAATGGTTCCCACATGATTTTGTGAAACTGTGGTGGGTGGACCTCGATCCCTCTAGGGGGTCCGAACCAGAACCGTATTGAACCGCAGAGCTGATCATGTGCTGATTGTGTGAGCAAAGTGTGCACTTCTCTTTGCGCAGAGCAACAGACAGTCTTTTGTTAAGGACACAAAGCCTCATCACGCTTTCGATTGTAGTTTGTTTGATGGCAATGGCGCAAAACGTGACATTAAAGATCTTTTATGTTATAAGTAAAGTAAATATAAATATATATTTTGGGCCGTCATAGTCAAGTTAATGAATGGAAGCACTGAAATCTATTTGTGGCACTCAATGTTGATATTGTGGCAGGCTGCCACAAATTAATCAATGTATGGGAAACACTGAACACTATCCAGTATGTGCGGGGAAGGGCATGCAAAAAAAAAACTTTAACATTCATTTTCTTAACCACATGCACTGCAGTGGGATCACCATTGCTGTGGACTCTAATGGGGGTTAAGGCTTCAACCTGCGAGAATAACCACAAACAAAACAAGCTTGAAGGGAAATGTCTGCTTTGTCACACTGCCCACATTCTCCACCAGTGTACAACTCTTTTGAGTCCCTAAATTGTCCTCAGTGTAAAATATGGATTTTAAAATCATACAGTCACTGCTGGAAAGGGTTCAAATATGCAAAAGATGCTGAAAAACCAAAGATTTTGCAGGACCTGAATACCTGAAGTTTTCTGAAGAACATTGAGCAGTTTAACTGCTCAGGACAAACAAGGGACAAACTTTTGAACAGGGTTATTTTTATAAATTCAGCAAAAAAATAGAATAAATAATAATAATAATAATAATTTTGTCTTGTGGACTTTATCGAAGGTATATAATAATACATTTATTTGATATTGTGCCTTTAAAAGTTACTTTATCAAGGGACTTTACATAAAAGCTTTACACATAGGCAAACACAACAGAATAAGACAATACACTGTGAATATAACAAAAGTCAGATAACAAAAAACAACACAATAGAGAAATTAATCAAGTAAATGCAATCCTAAAATAAAATGAGCATGTACAGCACTCAATACTCAGTTGGGGCTCCTTTTGCCTGAATGGCAGCAATGCAGAGTGGCATGCAGTCGATCAGTCTGTGGCACTGCTCAGGTGTTATGAGAGCGCAGGTTGCTCTGATAGTGGCCTTCAGCTCTTCTGCATTGTTGGGTCTGGCATATCACATCTTCCTCTTTACAATAGGTCTGGCGAGTTTGCTGGCCAATTAAAGGGTTACTTCAGCGATTAGCATTAAGCTTTGTATCAGAAGAAACCCGGGAGTATATTCAAATTAACATACTTTCCCCCTCAAATGACCCTGAGACGAGAGAATTATGTATTTTATTTTTGGAAAAATTCCTCGAAAAAACACAGTGGACCAACACCAGCAGATGACATGGCACCCCAAACCATCACTGACTGTGGAAACTTTACACTGGACCTCAAGCAACGTGGATTGTGTACCTCTCCTCTCTTCCTCCAGACTCTGGGACCCTGATTTCCAAAGGAAATGCAAAATTTACTTTCATCAGAGAACTTTGGACCACTCAGCAGCAGTCCAGTCCTTTTTGTCTTTAGCCCAGGCGAGACGCTTCTGATGCTGTCTGTTGTTCAAGAGTGGCTTGACACAAGGAATGCGACAGCTGAAACCCATGTCTTGCATACTTCTGTGCGTAGAGGTTCTTGAAGCACTGACTCCAGCTGCAGTCCACTCTTTGTGAATCTCCCCCACATTTTTGAATGGGTTTTGTTTCACAATCCTCTCCAGGGTGCGGTTATCCCTATTGCTTGTACACTTTTTTCTACCACATCTTTTCCTTCCCTTCGCCTCTCAATTAATGTGCTTGGACACAGAGCTCTGTGAACAGCCAGCCTCTTTTGCAATGACCTTTTGTGTCTTGCCCTCCTTGTGCAAGGTGTCAATGGTCGTCTTTTAGACAACTGTTAAGTCAGCAGTCTTCCCCATGATTGTGTAGCCTATAGAACTAGACTGAGACCATTTAAAGGCCTTTTCAGGTCCACTCCTGGTTTTGAGTTAATTAGCTGATTAGAGTGCGGCACCAGGTGTCTTCAATATTGAACCTTTTCACAATATTCAAATAAAAGAAATAAACTTTTGAAATATATCAGTTTGTGTGTAATGAATAAATATAATATAAAATTTTCACTTTTTTGAATGGAATTAGTGAAATAAATCAACTTTTTGATGATATTCTAATTATATGACCAGCACCTGTAAGTTTCAAAACAATCAATCCACAGTCAAATGCACACAGCCTGTATAGCTGTGCCTTTTCATGAGCCATTGAGACTTCCGTAAGAATGTGATATCACAACTACTCAGTCACCGCCACAAGCTCTGCCTACCGTCCCACCTGCCTCATCGCATCATTGTCCCCGCCCACTGGTGTTCAACTGATGAGAAGCGAGTGGATCTAAAGTAGTTGTTTACAAGATTGTGATAACAAGATTGTGAGGCTGTTCCTGGCTGTGGAAAAACATAATCTTTGCATAAGCTGCTGAAGGATCCCGAAGTCAGAGAAAAATTGTTTCAGTTTATTTTTACATTTCACTGTGGATGTGGATTATATGGTAATTCAGTCGCAATGTCAGCACAGGCTTTACAAACAGACTTTAACGATATGGATTCGACAGTACCGCCACAAACATGTAAATAAAAGTGTTCATTCTAATTCCGATCTGTGATCAGTGATTTCTGCTGTGTATCTAATTATTCAAGTTCAGACAGATTTTCTTTCTAAATCTTTTAATACTGTTTATGCATCAGAGAATCAAGCCAGTGACTAAACAATCAACTTCACATTGTTTATCTCTGTAGCATGAAAAAAAAGTATTTTAAATTGTGATTAAACTATATACAGAAAGCGATCAAGGAATGCACCTAAAGTTACAATAAAAGTTGTTCAGTGAAGAGCAGTGAGTGATTTTATCTTTGTCTTTTGTAGTTTGATTAACATTAAAAATACAGAGAGCAGCAGGAATATTAGGCTGCTGTCACTTTAAACCTAATACACTGATCCGATATACTGATATGCGTTGTCTTTCACTACTGTTTACCTTTACATAAGCCATATCCGACTATGTTTACTAGAATACTAGGATACTGGATGCATTTTGAGATGTGAAGGAGAATTACTTTTATTATTTGCACACTTGTCTGAGTGTGAAACATTATATACTTAGGCCTAATAACCGCTTAAATATATATGTGCAAATAACACCTGAAGTGCACATCTGTCTCTGTGCAATTCAGGTGTGTGTGAACAAAATTTTCACACAGCTCGGGCAAGTTCGTGTCGTCTTGTGCGTGAATGCTTAAACTGGCATGGCTTGAAAACATGTGCAAATGATAAACTTTCGTGACCTTGCAGCACTGGCCTGATCACAACAGTGACAGTTACTTCAACTGTCTAGAAAGTCTAGAATGCATCCGCCATGTTAAGCACTGAATGAATGACAGGGTGTCGCTCAAGATAAATAGGAGGAAGACTAATAATAAGATTAACATCAATCAGATATTATGTTTATTGTTTGTGGAAAGAAAAAAGAAAAGAAAAAAAACAATGAATTGAAAAATCTTTTTTTTTTTTGTCCATCCCTAAAGGAGGAACTATTGATTATAGTTCTTGAGTATCTTTGTATTCAATATTCTGTGATTTCTGTGTTTTTACCTAAAAGGTATCCTGGTACCAACTATAAGAGGGATGTCCAGTTCTGCTCCTGGAGGGCCATTATCCAGCAGTTTAGCTCCAATCCTAATTAAACACACTTGAATTAATCAAGGTAATTAGCTAATCAAGGTCTCCAGGATCACCAAAATCCATGAGCAGGATGGCTCACTGACATCATATTCAAGTCAATCTTTTGTCTATATATACATATAAGTTATGTATATAGTTAACTTTCTATTGTGCAGCATGAATGTGAGGCCATAATGCCCAGATACAGACTGAAAGTCATGTGGGAGGAGGCAGTGCCTCTACTGCACTGTGACTGGCTCATTACCCTGTCAAACAAGATCAGTGAGCAAGTTGGTTCTTACCTAGTGTTCAGCTCAGTTAAATTAAATCAGACACATACAGTGTTCACCAAGGATTTGTTGAATAAAGATCTGAAAAGAAAGTGGCTTGTAATGATAATATAAAATAGCTGAACAATTGTTATTATTAACAGTAAAGCTACAAGAAATATGCTTTTTTTATATAGTTATAATTTAAAATTAAGATTTATAAGATTTTGATGTGACTTTTATTCAAAAATTGTATTTTAATATAAATAAAAATATACATTTAAGCATTGGTTATTTCTTTATAGTGTAGGCCTAAGTATATGATGTTTCATTAGCCGGGAAACCATGTAACATGACTTTGGACTAAAAAAACAAAAAACAAACAAAAAAACAACAGTGACATCGACTAATGAGGTTGCCGGGAGAGATGTGTAGTGGGAGCCTTCATAAAGCTCTTAGTATATGCACAGTTAATTTTCATGGTTAAAAGATAAACATGCATCTCCATGATTTTCAGTCCTTCTCCCTTTTTTAGGCCTCTACCACTTTTGACCAAACGTCCTCTTCCCCAGTGAGAGTGATCAATACTACATCTGCGATGGAGTCTTCTCTCGTTTTTGTTTTTGTTGACTAAATTAAATAAGTTCTGGAATGAATGGGCTGAAAGATCTTTACTGAAGGTTGAAGGAAGGAGATTGGGGGAAGGGAGGTTCTTTTATCTAGTACACCCAACAGGGACAATATCCCGTGAGCAACCTAAGGTTAAATGTATTGTTCAAGGGACATTAATGATAGTTGAGCTCAGAGTGTCAGATTAATGGATGCCATCAAAAAAGAAGCTGTAATTTTGTAAGAATCCAAATAAGCTTTACAGATCATTATTGGAAAGGGTATAAACAACGTTTTTCGTGCTTGTTCAGTGAACCATAAACAATTATTGCACCCACATGTGGAACAGTCCATAAGACACTAGCAGTGGCTGTTACAAGGTCACAGATACAACAATTTAGGACACTGAAGAGACCTTTCTGCTGACTCACTAGAAAAACACTAGAAGACAGATGGCAAGGGTCACTGCTCAGTGCTCACCTGTTGTGAACATGCCATAGGCTTCTGCTGGGAGGCATGAAGACTGCAGATGTGGCCCGAGCAATAAACTGCAATGTTTGTAATGTAAGATGCCTAACTCAATGCTACAGTGTGGCTTGGTTCCCCTTAGTAAAAATCTCGGTTCAGGTGTGGGTGGGGTGTCCCTCTCGGTTGAAATCGTGGTCTGAGGGGTTAATGGAGCAGCGATAAGGGGACACACAGAGTTTTCTCTACTATTTACAGATGTGTGGATCAACTCTAACGTCACCCAAATTCGCTGTTAAAAACAAATCATCCAACCAACCTGCACCTATGATTTTCTCTGATTTAGATATCTGCACCCGACCCTCAGTACAATCATTCAAATTCTCAGTAAGCATGATATATGATATAGTACCATATCAAACTGAAGTAGGCTGCTTTTAAATGAACATTTATTTATAGCGAAAGTTCTTCTTTGGCGAAATTACATTTCTTTCATAGCATAAACCAGGGGTCGGCAACCTACATGGCACAAGGAGGGGTAATTGCTGGGATGTGAGCAAAAGTGAGAGATTCAATTATATTACCATTGCTGATGCCGAGCTCTCTCCAATTCCATTCGTTGATCTTGAAATTAGCTAATGATTATAACGAGGTTAGTTGTTCAGGGAAGAAGGAGACGGAAACCGGCGATTGTTCAATGTAACTTTAATATTCAAAATAAACAAACAAACAACAAAAGTAAAGCCGCACACCCTCATGGACAACTGCCACACACACATAAACAAAACACAACATAAAGTCCAGGTCTGGTCCTCTCTCGTCTTGCACTGTCATTGCTCCTCCTTTTATTCATCCAGATATGCGTCCATGAGACTAGAGGCATGCAGGTGACACTCATTAGCAATCGCGCTGCCGGCCTCACTCGTTCCCACAGCTCTCAGCCTCGTCCTGCTTGCCACACACCCCCATCGCCCTTTGCAGGCTGGTGGGTACCCACAAGACCCCCGTTCCCTGCTTCTCCCCGCCATGGTGGACGGCAGCAGGCTCTGACCTCAGGCAAACAGCAGCTACTCCACCGCTCCCTCACAGACGGCAGCCGCTCCTCCAGCACCCCAGGCCAGCAACAAGTTAGTCCGCGCCCCCAAATCACTCCAGCCCACCACCTCGAGCTTTCATGGCAGCAGACTCTGCTCAGCCATGCTCATGTATGTAATGACTACTAGGAGGTGCTCTAGACTTACGTTTTCTTTTATTGGTTTTCCCTAAAGAGATAGATGCTGTTGTTGAATACGAAAGTAAAAGAATGCATGTTTGTTGCGTTTTACTGTGAAATGAGAGTTCCGTGTCTTTATTAAAATCAACACATTAAGGACTTATCTCTCATCCACCCCTCACCAGTGTTGGGCACGTTACTTAAAAAAAATTAATTAGTTATAGTTACTAATTACTTCTTACAAATAGTAACTGAGTTAGTAACTGAGTTACATAATTATAAAAGTAACTCATTACCAGGGAGAGTAACTACTGAGTTACTTTTTTTTTTCAAAACTTGGATGCCCCCAATATTAAATATGTTAAATAAATGAGTTGGACATAAAATAGAATATTAAATAGAATAAATTATTGTTATAAAACATTAATGTACACCATTGTATTGTTGCTGTGGGATGTGAGACAACTATCAAATTCAATACATTATTGTAAATAGGCTATCAGTAGGCCTATAGTGTAAATATTATTAGTAGGCCTACTATAGTGTAACTATTATCAGTACTATACTATTCCTTTGGTAGTGGAGCGTTATCAACTGGGTTTTTAGCCTCTTATTTTATGGCAGTAACGTGATGATGTGAGGTGCTTCGTTAGATTAGAATTACTTTCCACCGATGTGGAGAGGCTCTGGGCATATGTTGCACGTTACATAAACATTCTTACCTTTCACCTCAATGACGGAAAAATTGCGCTTATACTTCCAGTTTGCGAAAGCTACCTTTGAAGTCGTTAGACTTGCCATCGCTGACTGTGCATATGCGTGTACGTCAAAGGTGTGTGTGTGTGTGTGTGTGTGTGTGTGTGAACTCAACCTATCAACCTCAACGTTGTCTCCCACCCACCAATCATCATCAGTTATGTGTTACTACCCCACCCACCCCCCAACAAGCATGCACGCCCACCCGCCCGCCAGCGCGCATTACACACACACACACCAACCAGAGAAAGAAAAGAGTTGCAGGTCCGACTGACAGAGAGCTGTTCTGATGCAAAACGCTTCAGTCAGCTCAATTATAGTTACGCCGCATTTTTTTACTTGTTACTGAAAAAAAATAATTACGTTAGTAACGCCGTTTATTTATAACGCCGTTATTCCCATCACTGCCCCTCACCCACCTTCACTTTTTGGAATGTTATTTTTTATTACTTGACCCCTGGATTATCCATAGTGACCATGGATATCATTGCAATCCGCACATAACTATTTACTTTTACTTAAGACATAACCGACTCTGTTGGCATTTTGACATTATTTCATCTGCATTTGTCCATTTAAGCACAAAAAGAAGTGAAAAAGAACTCTCTCAAAACTTTACACAGCACATGAGTACAGAAATTAGTTCTCTTTCGCGTCTTTTGCACTTTAATACTTAAATTGGCAAGCGATGCGTCGATACATCATATTGATAGTCATTTGATCAATGCATCGTTCCATATCTATGTATTGGTGCACCCCTAGTTAGGATATTGCCATTGGTTTGATAACTGAGATTTAAGTGTTGTAAAGGTTTAGCACAGTAGGTGAAGAAGGGGGCTTCAGTGGGGATGAGGAAAAAGTGTCTACATAGAGCAAGAGATGGTGATGTGTTGCTGTGATAGCTGATTGGGAAATTGGATTAATAACACTGGGTTATGGTCTTGGCAGGAGCTGAAGGATGGGAACGTGTGCTGGGACAGATTGAAATTTGGGGGTGGGGTGTGTGGAACGAGAAAAACAGTAGTTCTGCGGCAGAAGGGATTTTTTTTTTTTTTGCAGACACATCAGCACTGAGTAAACCACTGAGACGTGTAATGAGCAAAATAATGAAAACTTGACCCCTAATCCGACCATTCTCATTAACTTCAGACCAGGTATCTCACGCTACAAAGCTAGCAGGCATCACCAAACACTCTCCGAACATGCTGGGGTTGGTTAAGATAAAACACCACATGAAACTCTATTGCACTAAGAAAACCAAACAATTTGATGCAAAAGGTTCACAATGTGCCCACAGAATTGCTCCTTCCTTAATAATGACAGCCATTAACTCAGCATAAACCTAAGGGACCATTTGCAGCAGTGTCATTTTAATCTCTAAACATAGAAACAGGAAAAGACTTCACAAAGTAGATTGTACTAAGACAGTTTTTAACATGTACTGAGAGGCTGAAAACCCAGTACCGGTAAAGGAAGGCTGAAACAGCAAGGATGAAATCAAAAATTGAGCATGTCGGAATGAACAAGCTGTTGTCTGGTAGCACTCGCAATCAGTTGTGAAAGGTGACCCCAGTTTGTGTGTATGTATTGGAGTGAGTCAGTGCAGTATGCAGCCTTACCTTATCCCTCCTAGCAGCTCTCAATGGAAAGAAACAAGAGAAGAGGAACTTCCCCCAGCTTATCACTGCTGCCAGACACCAGTTCAGCCGGGCCATGGTTGCCTCCTTCTGTCAGTCTTTTGCTGCCTTTAAATCACCCTTTCTGTCCTCTGTGTATTCTCCAGGTAAATCCAATAGCAGAGAACTGATGGGAGAACAGACCCTTTTAGCTGCAGAGCAGGTAGCAAGAATTACCCTACTCGTGCTCGCACACACGTTACCTTACTCAGTGGATGCTGCAGCATTCTGTCTGTCGAAGGAGGATGAAGAGGAAAGAGGGGAGGGTGTGAGAGAAAAAAAGCAGTGAGAGGGAGGGAGAGAGAGAGATGGACATGCAGTGGGAAAAACTAGAAATAGCAGAAAGGCAAGTTGCTTTTGATGAGGAGGAGGTAGAAAAGGAGAAAAATGTTTGCGAATAAACTGAATGTGTGCGAGAGAGGAATAGGCTTATGAAGGAGAAAACATTTCAGTGATTAACGGGGAAAAATAAGGCACAATCTTCCTCACAATCTTGAGGAAAAGAGACGAAAATACGATAGGAGGCAGGATAAGATACAGAAAGGATGGATAAAAGAGAGGGAGAACACAAGAGGGAGACTGAGTGAGGGAGGGAGAAATGAACTGAATTTCAGTCTCTGAATGTCATCACACAGCCGCACACGCACACAGACACATGCACGCACTCTCAAACGAGGCTGTACGAAGAAGGGGAGACAAACAACGTGCCGTGTGCAACTGGGTTTCTGTGAAAAACATTTCTGTGCGTTTTCTTTTTGGTCCATTTGTGTGCCTGTGTGAATGCATGTGGGAGCTCTGTGTGAAAGCTCTCTGGTGTCAAGTGCTCATCCAACTGCAGGTGCACCGCACCACTGCAGAGTCGCCACGCTTCACTAACAAACGTACCCTCGCACTGCATAGAGGGGGGTGGGGGTGGGATTAGTAGAGAGCAAGCAGAGACCGAGAGAAAAAGAGATGCCAAAAATTGTAGAGAGGAAAATTCAGAAATGGGGGAAGAGATACAGACTCATATTCACACTCTATTTATTCATTTGCCCGCACATTTTTTAGCTCATTCCTATTGCATGTATTCTCTCTAAAATGACAAATTCTATGAGTGAGTGAGTGAGTGGGTACTGCAGATGCTTTTTAACAAAGCTGCAGTATCTACTGTATCCAAGCTAAATCCATCATCAAACACAACAGACTCCCATAATCACTCTGCCGCCATATTGACTGTGCTGTCATATTCAGTTTGAATATGGGGTGTTTTTTTTTTTTTAATGAACAGACCATGTGCCATATCAGAGAAACATGAATCTCCTAAGCTCCCTTGCCAATAAAGCTGCCTGTAACCATATTGTAGATGACACATACCGCAAATTTGCATTGCAGATCTGAATTGATCTTATACACTTTGTTACAGATTTCTTTGGGGGGTTGAGAAATGTGCTTCATCAAATGGATGAGAATTACAAACAAATGTTTGGGAGGAGCATGTTCATCCTATCCTGCCAATCATAATGCAAGAGTAGGCATATATTACACACTGACCTCCTCACACTAGTCACTACTTTTTTTGTTGCACTTGTATTCCCTTCCCACATTCTTGACACAACTAAGGTTATATTAAGCAAACAGTAGGTTACTGTATGTCCTAAATGAATGTAAACAGTTGAGAAACATGTGTATTTTGGATTTATGCAATATGTCTTAAAGTGACAGCAGACTAATATTCCTGCTGCCTGAGTTTTTAATGTTACTCAAACAACAAAAGACAAGGAAATCACTGCTCTTGACTGAACAGCTTTAATAACGAATTAATGTTAGTTTAATGTTAGTTTTTATACAGTGAAGATTATATTATGCAATGTTTACTTGTTGTTGTCTTTCTTGACCGTTAGCCTTGTTATCTTGTGTATTCATACTCCTGTGCTTCCCTTGTTCAGCTATGTCATGAAACATCGACTGATACTGAACAAGGGAAATGGGTATAAATTCAAGATAACAAGGCTATCAAGGAGAGAATGGAGCTAATGAATAACTATGACGACTAATGAGGGTAACTGTGGCAACAAACAGGGTGGTTAGGGCACTGAAAAAATCTAATGAAAAGTGTATTTTTATGATAGCAATAACTGTAAAGTGACTATTGTAATGGGGTAATATAATTTAGGCTAATATAATTAGACTATATTATAGACTACTTTTTGTTTTTATTTATTTTCACTTTTAGTTTAGTGAATTTAAAAATAAAATCATATCTTTTTTTAGTTTTTAGATACCAAAAAATATAGAGATTTTTTTTTTGCCATATCAACCAGCCCTAGCATCAGCTCACGTGTGTTTGCTCTTGCGCATACATCATTATGCGACTGGAAGCTCACACTGACATGAACGTGTTTAGAAACTTTGCTGAGCATCCTTGTCCAGGAGCCATGATTATTAATTTTGTTTTACCTGTATATTTGTTTTTGATTCTCAAAGTGACAGTAACCATTGACTTGCATTTATATGAATCACCAAGGACAACGGTTTCAGCTAAAAACTTCTTTACATTTCTACTGATAAAAAAAAGCTTTTAATGGCCTGAGGGTGAGTAAATGAACTGTACATTTTCATTTTTGGGTGAACTATCCCTTTAAATAGTTGAGTCAAAGCTTTAGATACAGACCTCTTCCAAAAAAAACAGTGACATGAAACAGAAAAAATGAAATGGGGTCACAGCACTGGAGTACATTTGAGGACAAAATGCAGTAGGTGTCCGTTTCCTATATACTCTCAGAAAAAACAAAAATGGTACAAAAGCAGTCACTGGGACGGTACCCTTTTAAAAGGTTCTAATTAGTGCTGTCAATTGATTAAAAAATAATTAATCACACATTTATCTGTAATTAATTATGTCATGTCATGACAAGACCAGGAAGTGCAATGGCAAAACAAAACATGACTGAAATAAACTTGACAAGACATGAAACGTGAACAAGACCCAAACACACCGTGACAGGGGCAAACTCCTAGAGCAAACAACATTTTGCTGACTTTCGATCATTCAGACTTTTACTGGACATTCTAAATGAAGTGATCTGGTTTGCTGGTGAAATTCCGACAAACAAACTATTACTCCTCACCCACACAAACAAGGACTTCTCAAACCTGGTTGAATTGAGCCATTCCGGACAGCACGTTACATCTTCCAGCTCGTTATTACTTCCAGCTGTTCAGAGCGGATCATGTTGCGGAGTTGTCAGGGGAAACGAGAGGTGTCTTCTCCCAGCCTACAAGCAGAAACTTAAATCTGCTAAACCTGAAGTAAGGAACCATGGTTCACTGCAAAACTCAAACAGCTTCACCAGGCCAAAGAGGATGCCTACAGGAGTGGAGATAAAGCCTTGTTCTAACAGACCAAAACACAAAGGAGACAAGAGTTGCAAAGAGAAGCTACTCTGAAACTCAACTCTACTTCAGTCAACAATCATACACCTGTGTGAAAAGGATTGAAAACAATCACCAGCTACAATATACCATACCCCCCACACTGTGACGAATCAACAAGTGACCAAAGACCTGAATGTGTTTTAGTGCAGGTTTGAAAAGCCCAGTCTCACACCCTACACCCACTCGGACCGTCTCTCCACACAACCATTAACACCCCCTACCCCCTCCCTCCCCCTACTGCAAATCAGCCTGCACTTAAGATCCTTGAGGAGGATGTACGCCGGGTATTCAGGAAACAGAAGATAAAGAAAGACAAAGGCCCAGATGGTGACTCACCAGCCTGTCTAAAAGCCTGTGCTGCGGACCAGCTGATCTTCACACTGATCTTCAACAGATCACTGAAGCTGTTTGAATTCCCCTCCTGCTTCAAACGCTCCAAACGGCATCCCTGTACCTGATAAACCCAAAATCACCTGACTAAATTACTACAGACACGTCGTTTTGACATCTGTGGTAATGAGGACATTAGAGACTAGTGTTGGCCACCTGAAGGACATTACTGGCTCCTTGCTAGCCCCTCTTCAATTTGCTTACCAGACAAACAGGTTTGTGGATGATGCACTACATACCACAGCATCTAAGAAAAAAACAGGGACTTATGCAAGGATACTGTTTGTGGACTTCAGCTCAACTTTCAACACCACCATCCCAGATATCCTCCTGACTAATCTAACCCAGCTCTCTGTACCCACCTCCATCTTTCAGTGGATCATCAACTTTCCCTACCATCTCTCAGGACCTGAAGTGGGACACTCACATTGCCCAACCTTCAGAACCTTTTGAGCATTTTTTCAGAACATTTCTAGAGTGAAGAAAGAGGCAGGTAACATCGTAACAGATCCCTCTCACCCAGGCCACAGACGTTACAGATCTCTGTGCACTACAATATCTAGGCATAGGCTATTTCCACCGTAAATAGCTAGCGCACCAATTACTACCTGTTTTTATAATTCATAATTCAGTACTCTTATGGTGTTTGTGCCACCTGAATGTTAGGCAATAAATAGATCTGTAAATACATATTTTTATTTATACAGTTGTATGTACACATCTGTACATAAGTCTTCTGATAGATGTATGTTACTTTATTTATTTTTTATTAATTTATTTAAATGTTCTTTCTATTCTCTGTGCATGTATATATGTATGTATGTATGTATGTATGTATGTATGTATGGGGGATGTCATGCACTCAGTATTTTTAAGGAGGCACCTCAAAAATACTTTTTATAAAACTATAAAAACTATTATTTATAATAACACTTTACTTAAGCTTTCACTATAATAATTACGGTAATGTCATCTTATCCAATGCTTATTACTAATTATTATATATATTATTAACGCTTTTACTATTATTTTCTCTATTCCAGAATATTAAGAATAACCTATGAGTCATGCATCAATTCAGTCTTCCGTGTATTCTGTAGCTTTCTGTTAGTATTCGGTATTTGAACGTAAACATGAAATTTTCCAGTCACCGCCAGCGTTTTTAGTATTTTTCACAAGTTTCATGGCCCATAGAATATCTTGTATAAATATCTGAACATGCAATACATCAAAAAGAAAGAACAGAGCATCTGCTTTATTCTAGCTCGTAACATCGTTTTTTAATCAACAAGAGAAAATCACGTTTTTTTTTCAGTAACATTAAGCAGTTTTGATTTATATGCTGCTTAATGTTGATCGTGTTATTTAACACATGCACCTGCTGACATATGATATTGGTCTTTTCTGCTTTTTCTTCGCCTCTGTTTTTATCCAGAGATTCTGTACACTTTCAGGACAGAAGATGCATATTAGCGCCCCCTACTATATAATAGTGAAAACACGGAAAGCTGGAAAATATCTTCAATGGCTAAATAAATATTGAGATTACAAAAGACAGAAAAAAATCACTCACTGCTCTTGACTAAATAACTTTTAATAAGAGGTCATCTATATTTATATGCAGACTGCGCAGTGCTATTTAACATTTGATTACTATTTTTGTATCTGACAATCTAGTTTAGACCTACATGAAAAACCCGGAAAAGAACGTCTCGGGTGATGACTGAGTGATGACTGAGACGTTCTTTTCCGGTTGTTACCTGAGAAGGGAACAAGACACTGCGTCTAACGACACTTCGGGGACGCTCCCTGAAGTGTTGTTAGACGCAGTGCGAGTTCCCTCAAAAGGGAACATTTCGAGTTATGACTATAATCGTTGTTCCCTGAGAAGGGAACAAGACAATGTGCCTAACGACACTTCAGGGAGCGTCCCCAAAATGTCATTAGACGCAGTGCGAGTTCCTTTGAAAGGGAACTGTTTATTTCCTTTGTATATATGTTTGTTCTGTTGTATTTATTTGCGCTATTGCTCGTAATTTGATTATTTGTTCTTATTTTATTACTGACTGCCTTTAACAATATTAAAACATTTAGAGTTAGGCTAATAGATTTTAGAATCATAACCTTATTTTTTAAGGTTACATGGATCAAAAACAACAAAAAACAATACTAGGCCTATTTTATTTTATTTATTACTTTTTTTGTGGTGGGGCCAGTGAAAATTGGCAGGGTAAGTACAAATTTGAACCAGTAGAAAAAATACTGGTAACACTTTATTTAGATGGTCCCTTTTGAACATTCTGTTGACTATAAGTAACATTGCACCTATATGTCAACTAACTCTCATTAGAGTATTAGTAGACTATTTGCTTAATATCTGCAAACACTTTATTCTAATGGTCTCTCAACAGACATTCTAGTGCCTATTAGTAACTTTGCAACTACATGTCAACTTATTCTAACCCTAACCCTACCAGTCTACTAACATTCTACTAACACTCTAATGATATTTAGTTGACATGTGCAACGCTACTTATAGTCAACAGAATATGTTAAAGGGACCATCAAAATAAAGTGAAACCAAAATACTTAGCATTGCGCCCTGATATATTCCGAAAAGAAAAATAAAACCAGATGTGCAAGCTCCATGAAGTAAATTTAGAGGTAAAAATGTCGAAGAGGAACGGAAAAGGTGACGATCCTTAACAGGCAAAAACTTTTTCTTTTTTTTTCTTAAAAGCAACAAAATCCGGAGAAACAACTCAAGCAAAGCCAGTCTCTGTTGTGTAGTAAATAGTTGTGTGATGTTTAAATAAATGTTGTTTATATTTATTTACCAAATGTATGTGCACTTTTGTAATTTCAGCTCACTCTAGAAATGCACCGATACAAACAAACCGCCACGTCTGCGCGCCACGTCTATGACAACACCACATATCTCTAACACGGCCGCTCCATGTCACTAGTAGTTTCAGGAGGTCTACCCCCTCGGATGTAAAGTTAAGTCCAATCACTAGCCATTTGAATCAGTGACTGCAACTTCAAAGAATGATTCTGCAACTACAGAAATACAACATCGCCATCACACACCATCCAGGTAAAAGATTCCTATGGCAGACACTCTCTAGAAAATCCATAGCGACAGAGCACGACAATCTCAGTGAAGGAATGGTTGTGCAGGTTCATATGGTTTACAAAAGCTTACCAGTCAGTGATGCAAAGCTGAACAGATCAGTGCCAAGATTGAGACAGACAACCAGCTTGCCTAGCTCAAGAAGGTGATGTATGGCCTGGGGAGAGGAGACAGTGTCCTGCAATGTCCTCTCAAAAGTGAGAAAATAATCATACCCATTTCACTCAGAGAAAAAATGCATGCATTCACATCAGTCACATGGGCAAAGAGAAGTCTAAGCAAAGAGCATGAGATGTGTTATTCTGGCCAAGCATGTGCAAACAGATTAAACGCATGATCAAAAGATGTGATACTTGCCTGGAAAGACGTTGTTCAAACACTAAAAGAGTCCATGATTCCTCATAAAACAACAACCAGACCATGGCAGGTAATAGCTTCAGTCCTCTCCACCAACAAAGAATACAAACAGGTCCTTCTCAAAAAATTAGCATATTGTGATAAAAGTTCATTATTTTCCATAATGTAATAATAAAATTAATATTTCATATATTTTAGATTCATTGCACACCAACTGAAATATTTCAGGTCTTTTATTGTTTTAATACTTATGATTTTGGCATACAGCTCATGAAAACCCAAAATTCCTATCTCAAATAATTAGCATATCATGAAAAGGTTCTCTAAACGAGCTATTAACCTAATCATCTGAATCAACTAATTAACTCTAAACACCTGCAAAAGATTCCTGAGGCTTTTAAAAACTCCCAGCCTGGTTCATTACTCAAAACCGCAATCATGGGTAAGACTGCTGACCTGACTGCTGTCCAGAAGGCCATCATTGACACCCTCAAGCGAGAGGGTAAGACACAGAAAGACATTTCTGAACGAATAGGCTGTTCCCGGAGTGCTGTATCAATGCACCTCAGTGGGGAGTCTGTGGGAAGGAAAAAGTGTGGCAAAAAACGCTGCACAACGAGAAGAGGTGACCGGACCCTGAGGAAGATTGTGGAGAAGGACCGATTCCAGACCTTGGGGGACCTGCGGAAGCAGTGGACTGAGTCTGGAGTAGAAACATACAGAGCCACCGTGCACAGGCTTGTGCAGGAAATGGGCTACAGGTGCCGAGATTCCCAGGTCAAGCCACTTTTGAACCAGAAACAGCAGCAGAAGCGCCTGACCTGGGCTACAGAGAAGCAGCACTGGACTGTCGCCAAATTCTTGTATGTCATTCGAAATCAAGGTGCCAGAGTCTGGAGGAAGACTGGGGAGAAGGAAATGGCAAAATGCCTGAAGTCCAGTGTCAAGTACCCACAGTCAGTGATGGTCTGGGGTGCCATGTCAGCTGCTGGTGTTGGTCCACTGTGTTTTATAAAGGGCAGGGTCAATGCAGCTAGTTATCAGAGATTTGAGCACTTCATGCTTCCATCTGCTGAAAAGCTTTATGGAGATGAAGATTTCTTTTTTCAGCACTTTACCTGGCACCTGCTCACAGTGCCAAAACCACTGGTAAATGGTTTACTGACCATGGTATTACTGTGCTCAATTGGGCTGCCAACTCTCCTGAGCTGAACCCCATAGAGAATCTGTGGGATATTGTGAAGAGAAAGTTGAGAGATGCAAGACCCAACACTCTGGATGAGCTTAAGGCTGCTATCGAAGCATCCTGGGCCTCCATAACACCTCAGCAGTGCCACAGGCTGATTGCCTCCATGCCACGCCACATTGAAGCAGTCATTTCTGCAAAAGGATTCCCGACCAAGTATTGAGTGCATAACTGAACATAATTATTTGAAGGTTGACTTTTTTGTATTAAAAACACTTTTCTTTTATTGGTCGGATGAAATGTGCTAATTTTTTGAGATAGGAATTTTGGGTTTTCATGAGCTGTATGCCAAAATCATCAGTATTAAAACAACAAAAGACCTGAAATATTTCAGTTGGTGTGCAATGAATCTAAAATATATGAAATTTTTATTTTATCATTACATTATGGAAAATAACGAACTTTTATCACAATATGCTAATTTTTTGAGGACCTGTAGTTCCCAGGTGCTAAGCACCCTCAGTTGATACTGTAATAATATTGACTAAACAGATTTGGCAGATTTGCAAATTCGTGTCCGAGCTCTGGAAAACGTCTAATGCATCTATTTGTTTTTGCAGCGGTGAGTAATGTAGCCAATCACAGATATAATTCTCTCGAACGCGATCAGTGCTGAGTTAACGTAGGCTCGCGAAACCTTTCATTAACAAACAAGACAAGACAAGTAAAGACACGATGTAAGCAAGAGATTTATTGTTGACAACTTCATTTTTTTTTTAAGGAACTTTGTGAGATTGCAATGAACTGACAAAGCAACAGCATTTTAGTGATTGTAGGCTACATTAATTAATTGAATAAAACAATTGTTGCTAAGAGGACCAACGGCCAAATGCATGCTGCAAATTTTCGGAATTGACATCTAAATATAAATGCACGAGACATAAATATCCTCCTAAGACCTAGATCAGAGGTTTTGCCTCTGTAAAGGACATTTAGCGAATTTCTTTAAGTCAAGAATTTTCTTTAATATGTTTTAAGTCTGGATATTCTTATGAAATATAAGACATTCTTATAAAAATATTATTACATGTCTTTTTACATCACATATTGTCCCAAAACACGTTAATATGCAAATTAGATACAGTGTAAAAAATGTAAAGCATAAAAATTAATTGGTGAATAAAAATAAAAAAATCCCATTGTTTGTCTATTTATGTCTTTTAATTTTCTCAATAAATGGTTCTGGAGTCCTATACAGAGCAGAGGCATATAACATAGGAATAATAATAAAATAAAATAAAAATTCAAAGGCACCCTCAGTGATTTGATTCTGGAACCGGGCCTGATAGTTACTATAGACTACTATTGCTGCTTCTTCAAATTGGACAAACTTAAATTAACACCATAACGTCTGCCACTGTCATCAATAAAACTTAGTCATGGCCTTTCAGAGAAAGTGGTCTCTGTCAATGGTTCACAATATCGATTCAAGGATTTTAAAGATGTTTCAAAATCATGGGCCTTCACAAAGTTTATAGTATATGAATAGGAGTATAGGAAAACACTCGATGACAACTCCAGCAGTTGTGGCCTAATGGTTAGAGAGTTAAGCCCTCCCACCAGTACCAGCAGGAAATGTAGGTAGGAGGAGTGAATGACCAGCGCTGTTTTCCACTCTCATTACCCACAACTGATGTGCCCTTGATGTGTCCTAACCCCCAATCGCTCCCCAAGCTACACTTACTTAACTTCAAGTCCCCTGTCCTGCTTCTCATCAGTCGTATATGATCTATACTGCCAAGCACCAAAAGCCAACCAGTCTGTTCGCATACAAGAGCATTGCCTTTGGAAACCAGTTGTTGTTTTTCACCCTGACAACACACAAAGATCTTATCAAGTTTCCAATTCAGAGGGTCAAGTGTATCACAGAAACCATTGTCATCTTCTCAGCACAAAAGAGGAGTAGGTGGAAAATACCCACACTTCTGCAAGCACAGAGGATGAAGAGCAAAACAGCAATACTCTCAGAATGTATCAGGTGCATACAGAAGTACCACTACATCTAAAAGACAGAGACTAAACCTACCAGATACCTTACCAGATCTGGCCGAGCTGTGCGAACAAGAATAATTCTTGATTTTTGAAAATTGTCTGGGGTGTAGGCGGATCACTGCACCTATTAAAGAAATGCAACACTAATCTGGTATGAACTGTCTGATAAATAATGGACACTTTCTTCATGAGTACATCTGCATATTGTGCTAGTGTCAGTTTTGTTATAAATGTTTAGTGAAATGCAGCAACATATGATTTGGGATTTTGTGCTTATGCTGAAGTAATTTGTCAATGATTTTGGTAACACTTTATAATAACTGCATGCTATTTTAGTTAAGCATTAGTAAATAGTTAATTCATAATTTATAAAGCATTAATAGACATTAATAATCAGTTTATAAATATAGATATAAATGCTTTATTCTTGATTTATAAGCTTATCTACAATGGGTTTAACAATTGTATTTTCATTCTTTATTAATGATTGATTTATCATTTCAATTAAGTATTACATTATTTACAAACCAGTTATTTGGGAGTTGACAGTGGTTCATAAGATAGATCATTTAGAAAGTGTAAGGAAATGAATAATTAACTATTTAAATGTACATTCATACATCTTATTATTTAGACATATAGAAATAGTTACTCAGTATGTTAATAGATGCTTTATTAACATGTATTCCTATACTGTAAGTCATGATTAATTAAGGTAGTTATAAAACATTTAGTGGTTGTCGGGAAACTGTTTTTGTGAGCTCATTTAAAATGAGGAATATGTATGCCTTGTAAAGCTTTTACAAAGATTTAAAAAGTTGTAAATAAAACAAAGATTATTGGCTATATGTGAGCATCACTGTATTGTGTTGTGCTCCAGCTGCTCATGAAATCCATCTGTCAAACACAGAATATTTAATCATGTCATTTCCATTTAAATTGCAAATCTACTTTATTTTGGGTGTGGCCAACTCAATTTAAATTCCAACTCATGAACACTTGGGGATGCCGGCTTTCTAAAGAGGACAAATGTCGGATGAACCTTTCGATGTGAATGCAGTGTCAGTTGTCCACCAGAGGTTGCCAAAGCCCACCGATTTTGGAGCTTAACGGGAAAGAAAGAAGGAAACTTCCTCATTTACCAAGCAGAATGACAAAGATTGGCCTATTTTTGGAGGATGACAGACATAGTTTGCTGAAGTGAAATTAAAAGCCTTTTGCCAAAGTTGCGGAAATGGGACCTGATGTGGACAATTGGTTTAACCCTAAAAATAAAATGTACAAAAAAAAAAATCAACGGTTTACAGGTATATACACATATGGTACAGGTACAGGTCTATAACGGGTAAAAAACAAAACTGCATGCATTTGCAGGAACCTTATTTTGGTTGTGTCCGGGTTTTTTTCCGGTTTTGGTTGGCTCTGCCTGACTGTGTGGATGTCTGGTATTATTATTATTATTAGTTTTTTGTGAGCACTTGTCAACTCCATCAGCTTACAAGTCAACTCTGTCAGACAAAACTTAACATAGTTGGCATATGTATATATATATATATATATATATATATATATATATATATATATATATATATATATATATATATATATATATATATATATATATATATATATTGCATATGGGGAATTATTCTAATGCTGTTTCATGATTTTATTTACATACAGTATCTATGGCTTGATTTACATGCCTTATACATAGCATCTTTACATCTGTCACCGAATGCCAAGTTTGTGATTCTTTGTTTTAAATGGAATATTGCCAGCCTGACAAGACAGACCCACATCAAGATGTTGGGTCTGGGAACTCACCATTGACAGGGTTCAATCCGAGGGGCGGGATAAATGGTTGTCTTTCAAATTCCCTCTGCAAGCAATAGGATAGCGCTACAACCAACCAGATCAACGTGAAGCGGAGCTAGTTGATAGATTAAACTTTCACCGTATCCAGTCGGCAAAACTCCGAACACATTTTCCCATCTTAAGAATGATTTCAGTGCCGTTCTTGTTTTTTTTCTCAAAGAAAAGCTTAACTCGAGTCCAAGTCTTCCAGAGTCGCGGCCAAAGCCAACCCAGGCTAATTGGAAATACGTGACTCTGCCTACATTTTTGCAAACCCTGAAATATGTACCTCCAGGTACGTTTCCCTGCACTTTTTGGGTGAAATGTCCACTAGAGGCGCTAAGTGGTATCAGTTTTTCTCAACCCCTTTCCTAAACCTAACCTAACGAAGAAAATCTCCAAAAGCGATCAGCGTTGAGTCCACCCGCTGAAGATCATATTTGAAAATTGCCGCCGTTACGTCAGCTTTGACAGCATTGGCTGTCGTATGTCTCGTTACCAATTGCGTCATTACGTCAGCTTTAATTGTAAAATGCCATTGGCTCTTGTGTGTCTCGGACCGGATTAAAACTCTGTTCTTCACATGAAGATATCGTATGACTTCAAAAGACTTGGAATGCAACATGAGTTAATACTTTTACACTGTTTTGGTCAGTTTTTGCAATAAATACCTGTGACTGTACTTTTATTTGTCTGTTATGTGTTTTATTGTTGAGAAGTGGGTAGGTTTAGGGTATGGGTGGGGTTAGTAGCTCCAAAATATAAAAGTAGCTTTTAAATATTCATAAAATCATGTCTAATTTTATACATTTTATAATTAAATCTATTTCAATAGGAATTAAAATTCGTGCTTACACCACGTTTTTCTTGAATTGTGCTTCCTATTAAAAAAGTGCAGGGAAACGTACCTGGAGGTACATATTTCAGGGTTTGCAAAATGTAGGCAGAGTCACGTATTTCCAATGAGCCTGGGTTGGCAAAAGCCTATTCGAAACACCGCTGTTCGCCAGCTTCTTTGTTTACAAGTAGCACGCGGAACCTCCACAACACTGCCGCCATGTGTTGTTAAGCCCTCCCACCAACTCTATACACGATGTGATTGGCCTGACCAGAGTTTGGTTTTTCAGCTTGCAGGTCTACCGAGAGTTGCTAGATTACACTCGCGGCAAATTAGATTTGCTGCCGCTAGAATACGTCTAGATTTCTAGGCTAGAATATTTTATATTCTATATTTTTTTTCTTTTCCACAGAGGCTGTTCTCTCGGCTGGTTCGGTGCGCTAGGTGGAGAGCGCTAAAAAGCCGTTCTCACGGCTGGTAAGAGGGCGCCTTTGTGAGAGAGAGCGCGCACTTCAGGCTGCACTATTTCCCTGACTGTGTCGCCGCGGCCCCACCCCCTGCGTGTTTCAGCCCTAAGGAGAGCGTCCTTCTAAAAGAGCAACACAGATAGAGCTTGCGTCTTTTTAAAGATGACATTCTATCTGTGTGTTTCTGGGTGCGGTGGTTACCTTTCACCGCGGGATGGTCATCAGCGCTGTATCTTTTGTTTGGGCGTTCAGCACGCTGAGGCAGCGCTGGTGGAAAATTCATGTTCTCACTGCGGGAACATGACCATCTCGGAGTTGCGGTCTAGACTCTGTCTCGCAAGGGGCTGGGTCTCCGCGCCTCTGCTGCGATCTAACCCTACACAGAGGGTTACTTCGGGCAGTATCTAGGGTGACTTGAGGGTGACGGTGAGTGCGCTTCCCCCAGGGAACCAACCCCCTGGGGAACCCTCCCCCCTCCCGCACTCCGCAGCCAGTAGAGCTGCCGTTGGAACGCAGTGGGCCATCCACGAGATGTGCACCACTCGTATCCTTCGGGGCTCCGATGAGGAGATGTCCATCGCTGCATCGGAGGGAGAGTCAGAGTCTTCCGGGGATAAGGTGTCGGCGCAGGGGGCTCCTTCGGGAAGATCCGCTGTGCCTGATACTGATCCGGAGATGATGGCTATGCTTTCCCTGGCCGACGAGAAGGTCGGGCTTGCGTGGAACCCTCCACCGTGTCCCGAACCATCAAGGTTGGATGATTGGTTTCTCGAAGAACCTGCACGAGGGTGGTCACGACCCTGCAGTTCTCCAGGAACTGAGAATCGCAAATGAACCTAACGAAGGTTACGGGCGCGGGCGTGCGATGTCCACTACGGTGGTCCAGGAGCGTCATCTCTGGCTGTGTCTGGCTGACATGAGGGATACAGACAATATCAGGTTCCTTAATGCCCCCGTGTCCCAGACTGGCCTCTTCGGCGACGCAGTCCAGAATTTCGCCCAGCAGTTCTCGGCCGTACAGAAGCAGGCTGAGGCCATCAGTCACATCATGCCGCGGCGGCCAGCTGCTGCCTCCACCCCCCCGCCGGCAGCGCCTCAGCCTGCTTGTCGCCGAGGGCGACCGCCTGCGTCTGCCTCCGCTCCCGCGTCGCAGCAGCAGCCTTCAACCAAGCGGCGTCGTGGAGCCGGACGAAAGCAGGCCACCCCGCCTGTCCAGCACGCTCCAAAGAAAGGGAAGGGCAAGGGCAAGCGGCCCTGAGACGGGCAACCCGGAGATGAGGAGGACTGCTCTTCAGGAGACAGTGACCGCACCGCTCCATCCCCCAGAAGAGGGCCGGGCGGAGAATCTTTTGTGTCCAAATCCAAATTTTCAATGAAAGAGCAGTTTCCTTCATCTCCGGGTCTCCAGAAGGCTTGGAGGGTTGTGGCCGGTCAAACGCCAGACCACACTCATCCTCCTCCTGGTTCACCAGCGGGCAGCAGCGGACGACGCGTGGACGCACCACAGCCTCTTCGAGGACCCTCTGCCCATCTGTGGAATCAGGTATGTGTTGCACACACTCACACCTCACTGCGGGCCGCCTCCACGAGACAGCCGCCCCCGGCTGGTGCCTGCATTCCACCTCGCTGCCCCAAGGTGGGTACGCCGGTGGTCCCGCTTGTTCGGTCTCTGCGAGCCTGGTTAGGGCTCCCCAGTACGTCTTGCTGGCTCATTCAGACCATCAATCTCGGCTATGCGATTCAGTTCAGTTCATGTCTCGATTCTCCCCGGCACAGGCTGTTCCTGCGCTTACCCTTCGGCCTGGCCCTGTCCCCGTGTCTTTACGAAGGGCCCTTGTGCCCATGAAAGAACGGCGCTCGCATTATCAACTATCTCAACGACTGGCTCATCCTAGCACAGTCCCGGGAGAAGTTGTGCGAACACAGGGACTTGGTGCTCAGACACCTCAGCCAGTTGGGTCTTCGGGTCAACTGGGAAAAGAGCAAACTCGCCCCCGTGCAGAGGATTTCTTTTCTCGGTATGGAGTTGTATTCGGTCTAGCGGACGGCGAGCCTCACCGAGGAGCGCGTCCAGTCGATACTGAACTGCCTGAACACGTTTCAAGGCAGGATGGCGGTTCCACTGAAACATTTTCAGAGGCTCCTGGGGCATATGGCGGCCGCGGCAGTGGTACCACCACTCGGCTTGCTTCATATGAGACCGCTTCAGCATTGTCTTCACGGCCGAGTCCCGAGATGGGCGTGGCAATGCGGCACTCACCGGGTGGTTATCACACTGGCCTGCCACCAGACCTTCAGCCCCTGGTCAGACCCATCGTTTCTTCGGGCCAGAGTGCCCCTGGAACAGGTGTCCAGGCATGCTGTGGTTTTCACGGATGCCTCCGCCATGGGCTGGGGTGCCACGTACAACGGGCATGCAGTGTCAGGGGTTTGGACGGGCCCGCACCTGCATTGGCACATCAATTGCCTCGAGTTGCTAGCAGTACATCTTGCACTGAGCCGCCTTAAAAAAGGCCGGTTAGGGTGCAAAGATGTACTGGTCCGTACGGACAACACTGCGACCGTTGCGTACATCAACCGCCAAGGTGGTCTACACTCCTGTCGCATGTCGCAACTCGCCTGCCATCTCCTCCTCTGGAGTCAGAAATGTCTGAGGTCGCTTCGGGCCATTCATGTCCCTGGTGTGTTCGATCATGCCTGTGCTTTCCTTCCTGCAGCAGGGGTTGGAGCGTAGGCTGTCACCCTCCACCCTCCAAGTTTACGTTGCTGCCATCTCTGCCTATCATGACTATGTAGATGATAAATCGGTTGAGAGGCACGACTTGGTCATCAGGTTTCTTAGGGGGGCGAGACGGTTTTTTACCCTCGGACGGTTTACGGAGGGTAAACCCTCTTGGGATCCTACTCTGGTGCTCCGAGCACTTCAGAATGCCACATTTGAGCCTTTGCAGTCAGCAGAGCTTAATATTCTGTCCATGAAGACTTTGCTGTTGGCTGCATTGGCCTCCATCAAGAGGGTAGGGGACCTGCAGGCATTTTCGGTCGACGAATCATGCCTGGAGTTCGGGCCGGGTGACACCCACGTGGTACTGAGACCCCGGACTGGTTACGTGCCCAAGGTTCCCACCACTCCCTTCACGGACCTGGTGGTGAACCTGCAAGCACTGCCCCTGGAGGAGGCAGACCCAGCCCTAGCTTTGCTCTGTCCCGTCCACGCTCTGTGGATCTACGTGGACAGAACGCCGTGCCAGTCTACCTACTCGGCTCCTCAGCAAAAAGATAATTTGATGCAATCACCTGTGTCTCATTTATACCCGCATGGCGTGGCATGAACACCTGGTGCAATCATTGCATGACAATGTGCATTGGCTCGTTCAGTTATACTCGAAGTAGATTGGCTCTCGCGAGAGAGATTCCTATTCGTCGGTACTCCGACGTGGCATCTCCGTTCCCTCCTTCAGGGAACAAGGGTTAAATACGTAACCAAGACGTTAACTAATTTTAACAAATGGAACCATCAAGGTTAACAAATCTTCTTTCGAGATATAAAATATCTTTCTGACCACAGATTATTGAATGATGTACGTGTTCTGTAAATTATATTTTTCTGTAAATCTTCTATATATATGCTATACTATATTTTATAACTTACATCTTGGTTTATCCTGAGCAATGAAATGATTAATGAGTGGCTTATGAACTTCCATACATAATTAATTACTGCTTTCACTGGAGCATCAACTTTTCAACCTTTGCTAATCGGCACACGTTGCTAATAAGTGTTATTAGTTAGCATCTCTTGACCTGGGGGGACTCCTCCAGCTGAGCAAGCAGTCCAGAGGAAATGGTCTGTTAAACATCAACATGTAGTTCACAGAGCTAGAAACTGGTTACACGAATCAGATTTGCTTGCATATGAAACTCCTTCCCTCAGTTTGAGCTGAGCAATGTTCCTTGTACGGCAAATCTGGTAAGAATCTGCTATATCAGCGGAAATAACTTATATATCTGCTTATTTGAGTGTTTTTTTTAAATCTCCTTATCTCTGTCTTTTCTGTCTACCATGGGTTACAATACAAAGCCATGTACAAATTAATGCAGGTGTTTCAAGGTTATTTATGTGTTTAGCGAATGTACTTGTTTTCAATATTTTATTTGCAATTCACACACCTTTATTCAGTGCGTGAAAGTGATTCAGTTAAATTTGATGTAAATAATTTGGTAACACTTTACAATACAGGTGCACTAATATGCATTAATTCATGCTTAACTAATGCACAGATAATCATGAGTTAATGTGTTACTAATGGTGAACTAACCCATTTATTAATGATTACTGCATCAGCAGCTAATGAAGATTCTACATGATTAATAGATTAAGTAATCATTAAATTGTTAGTTAAATGTGTCATAAGGTATTAATTCCTTAATAACAAATTATATTAACTAATAATGTAAATTGATGTGTTAATTACCACAACAGGTCAAAGCCATGCATTTCAACTTCCAGTTGTCTGCTTTAATTCATCATTAGCTAATGATTTACAGATGTGTCATTATGTTATGACTTTACTTGTTGGGGCACATGACTATTAACTAACTGATTAAGTAATATGTAATTGTGGTTATGGGTTTTGAATTAATTTTGAATTAGTTAATAGTCATGTGCCCCAACAAGTAAAGTCATAACATAATGACATATCTGTAAATCCTTAAAGCAGACAACTGGAAGTTGAAATGCATGGCTTTGACCCGTTGTGGTAATTAACACGTTAATTTAAATTATTAGTTAAAATAATATGTTATTAAGGAATTCATAAATTATGAGACATTTAACTAATAACAATTTAATGATTACTTAATCTATTAATAATGTAGACTCTTCATTAGTTGCTGATGCAGTAATCATTAATAAATGGGTTAGTTCACCATTAGTAATACATTAACTCATGATTATCTGTGGATTAGTTAAGCATTAATTAATGCATAGTGCACCCGTATTGTAAAGTGTTACCAATAATTATTTTGAGTTAATCATCAAGCTCCAGATTCACATACTCCTTATAAAAGGAACATGCACTGGAGGAGTTTAACCACCGTATACATCACGTTTTATTATCTTAACAGCACTAAACTATATCCAGGGTGTATGCGCACTTGGAAGGTTTAACCCAGAACTGCCAGAAGTAAGTTGTATGCATTATACAAATAATTGATATGTAGCAAGCAAAAGTTATAGTATCACTAATGGAAAAACTGCCTTTAGAAAAACAGCTCACATCTAGAGATGTTGAATTGACTGAAAACTGCCTTTCTTTGCACATGCTCAACAATGGGAGCGAGAGAGCTAAAAGAAAACCTCATTAAATTGTATTTGTAAGTGAGGAGCATGGGAAAGTTAAAGTGCATTGTGATCATTGTGTATGTCATTTGATCAGTCTGGAAATGTCACTTATACAACAGTAACCAAAGAATAGTGGTGTGCATGAATTTAACAACATGTCAACATTCGACATGTCTGTGACATTTATCTGCTTTACTAAAATGACAAAAAACATGTTTTCAAATGAATGTGTATAAATATTATTTGCAAGTTTGACTGAGAAGGTGTGTAAATTATGGTGGACTGATCCAATGCAAATGTTTAGTTGAAATGTTATCACATATTGTAGGGTGTACATTTGTATAAACACTCCAAAAAAAAGTGAAACGGTAAGACACTGCAATGTATGTAATAAATGTCATCAGTTCAATACAGTCAGTCTTGCTTGGTCAGCACAAAGAAGAATTGTTGTAGGCTATGTCATAATTGAGAGAGAGAGACTAAGAATAAAGCTACAAAAAGTGAATGGAGAAAAAGTGAGAGAGAATGAGATCTGGAATACTGTACAGAGTACAAAGAGATGCTTCTGAGATCGGCTTTAGAGAGTTGCACAGTATATACTATACTGAGCTGTTGGCTCAAAGGGACTCGAAATTCAACCTGGGTCATGTCCCAATTACACTCTCTCAACCTACTATTCTGTCTACTCTCGACTGTCCTACAAAAGAAAGGCAAAGTGTCATATATCATTCTGGGATTTGGTGTTTATCTCCATATAAAGTACAGGATTGTTAAAAAGAATTGTTCTTGTGTCTCACTTTATGCTTTAGTTATTTACCTTTTCAGTGTCGTGACTTCTATTTCATTTAACAATGACAATGCTTCAACTTTTATACGGCTTAAGCAATGCTGTCCGGGTGACCCAGACATCATTGTGGTATCTCCCATTGGAGCTGTAACAGAGAGAAAGAAAGGAATATCCCACTGAACAAACATATCAAGTTTCTGTAAAGACCTATTTTGGGTTTTCATATTCCAATTTAAAAGGGGTTTTACACATCCTTTTAATACTATGTGCATGCATTTATCTGTGTGTATGTGTCTTAAAAACATACTTCAAACAGTAGGGGAGAATAGGGCAAAATGCTTTTAGACTTTAAATCCACTTGTGGTTCAGAGTATGCATTTTTCCCCACATTAATTTCACACATGTATTGTACAATTATGTGTTTTTTTTTGTTTTTTTTATAAATACATTGTATACTTTTTCTTGATTTACCCCAAATGAATGGAAGTGAAATGTGACAGCATGCCCCATAGCTGGGGTACATTGTAACATTTAAGGGTGTACATTGTAAAATGACCAAATGACAGCTTAAAATGTAATATGACATAATTAAAAAAATATCCAAGACAAACTAAAATATTTTGTCAATAAAATACAATTATAAACTTTTTAAAATAAAATAATGGCATTTTTTTAATCATTAAAAAAACCCTCAAAACACAGTTATGCAGCATAGTTTAAATAATTATAATAATTAAGCATTTCTTAACATTGATTCAGTCTTTATTCACATTTTTCTCATGGTTTCTCAATAGAATTCATAAAAGTATAGAATATAATAGCGTAGTTCTAATAGGGGCTCATTGTAACGCAGTTACAACGCACCCCGCCTGTACAACTGGGATTTAAACCCGGCTCGTGTCTTCTGCTGTTAGATCAGCTTTAAAGAACGATCTCAACTGTTAAATAACAGATATAAGATTAAAATAATAATAGATTTGTCTCGAAAAAATATGAAAAATATATATTTTTTTAATTTTGACACCATTTATTCTCAGTATAGTGTTGATAAGGCAACTGTAAATACAAAATAAGTTTCATCATCCTGCCATGTGTGGAAAGTGTTAAACCATGTGTGTTAAAACTAACCCTGCATAAGATTGTGCCCCGCGCTCCCCTATAGCCTACATGTGTCAGTAGGAATGTTGCAACCAAAAGCGATCTATAGTGGTATGAAGGGAAAACAATTTGATTAGGATTAACAAAATTATTTTGAATGTTGAGGGAAAGTAACAATATACACAATAACTAAGATTAATAAGTTGGTGTTTTAAGTACAAAGTGCAAGATGAAAAGTAGGAAATAAATTGAAAATATGCAAAACGTATAATACACTACCTTTCAAAAGTTTGGGGTCAATACGATTTTTTTTTTTTTTTTTTTAAATCATCATGTAACTAGTAAAACAACTAATGACTAACCAACTTATTATAATCCAACATCCAACATGGCAAAGAGTATAGGTTCAGAAATATTTCTGCACCCCAATCACTCAACATTTGCAATCCTGCAGCCAACACATGAATTCTCATGCAAAGAAATAGCTTGACCCTTTCACTTTTTCTTTGCTTTCACTCACCCTCATTCTCAGTCAAGCTACTCAACCATAATGTGTAAACTGTTCATCATAAAAATGAAATGTTGCAATGTATCCTGAGTTACATGCGGTACAACATACATAACACATATAAAGCAGTTAGGCCATTTATAAATTAGCAAAGCCATATCCTTCCAAATAAAATAAAATATTAATTTACTCTTTAAATTAATCCATTAACAATTTCATTTACATTAAACACTTTTTAATCAGCATTCAAAAGATTGTTCGAGTCAAAGTGCATTCCGATTTATCACTTGATCATAGTCATGCTGTCTGCCTCTTTGCTGCTGTCGTTCACATGATATTTATCATCTAACAACACTAAGCTAAGACTTCCTTGTTGACTCACAGTTAGATTCTCCAAGTGCCGAATTAATCTCTAGACTGGAGTTTTCAGTCATGCAACACAATCTTCAGCACTTCACCAAATCCACTATGATTAGATTAGCCTGGCATTTTCTGACAGTATGGAGAACAGCCAAAAGAGAATGCAGCTCTTCTGGCACTGCTTCTGGTGACTGTGCAAGCTCAGGCTTCTGCAGTATCCTGGCAACAGCAATTGGTGCTTTCTGGTATGGAAATTGCTGACAATCCAGAGGGAAGATAAATAAAATGTATTTTATTCTACATTTATCATTATATCTCAGACCCCCTCTCAAAGTTTGATCTCAAACTCAGAGTATAATGATTGACCCCTTAACAGGACCACATTTTTGCTACTATTGCCAAAACCCCAGGCTGTCCTGCAGAGTTTAGCTCAAAACCTGATCAAACTCACCTACTTGTGATTTTCTATAGTTACTGAAGTGCAGCAAATCCCTGAGTCCTGAAGGGTTTCCTGTTGGATTGTATAAGACTTTTTCTATATCCCTTGGACCAGCCCTACAAAATATGTACAGTAAGGCTTTTTCTAGTGGCCACTTTGTCACTGGTATCGATCAAAAAAGAAAGAAAGTAACAGTTATGTAACAGTTATAGACATATTTCACTTTTAAATGTTATAACTGCAACATTTTATAACAAAGTTTACTATGTAAGTTTTTCCCCTGCATCTGCAGCAAGTGCTACCCAAATAATTTGTACTAATCAAACTGGATTCATGATCCATTCTTCTGTGTAATGGGACAATGTGAATTTCTCTGATCAAGTAACTAAATGTTGTTCCAGTGGCATCAGTGGAAACTAACAGTGTGCTCTTGTTCTCTTGTGCCCTTTCTCACTTCATTGAAGCAGTGGGCAGGGTTCACATTAAGCATCTCATGGGTTCCCAATGATATTAACATTTTATGCATTTGGCAGACACTTTTAGCCATATTTTTAGCATACATTCCCTAGATATTAAACCCATTACCTTGGCGCTGCTAGTCATACTCTGACCTACAGGAATGCCTATAGCATTGACATGACTAATGAGCACACACTAACCTCTTTCCAGGGTGAATAAGAAATCATTCATCTAAATCTGTGAGAAGCAGTCAAGCAACAGGAGGGACAACATACTGTAAGTGTATTTGTGTCTTCATTTAATTTTAGCGCAGTTGTCATTGGTTGGAAACATTGCTGTTTACTGTGTTCACGTGCTGAAGTCACGTTTCTGAAGTCACGCTTGTTCTCGCTTGCTAACAGTTTCGGTCTGTTAAGGTAATAAGGTATGTTTTGCAGGCTGGGACCAGCATGGGATGCTGGTTTGCTGGATCCCAGCATGGGATGCTGGTTGCTGTATCCCAGCATAGAATGCTGGTATGCAGGTGAACCGGCATAAGGTTGTTTTGCATGCTGGGACCATCTTGGGATGCTGGTGGACCAGCAAATGAAGAATTCAGATGCATAAACCTCTAAATCCTATTGACACAAATGAGCATTTTTATCAGGCTCCTATGTTTAGGTTCAGTAATTTAACTTTAAAGGGGTACTTCACCGCTGGGAAGATGAATGTGTATTTAAATCGAGTCATTTATGTAGTAGAAATGTGAAATTATTTTTGAAGTTGGTGCCTTCTAGACGAGAATGTATTTTTGGCTCATGTGGATGAAAGACAACAACTCCCAGAATGCACTTGCTTCACTGCCCTACAATGCCACTCCCAAGCCACAGCTACCAGTTACATCACTTGCCCACCGTGGCACCACCCCACCGCCATTTTCATTTTTTATAGTAATAAAATAATTTAGCTCAGTTAGAGAACAGACACTACAATTAAGGTGAATGTGTCTGCTCAATACAGTGTGAGTAAGCCGAACGAGAGTCGCAGCACAAACGCAGCAGGAGTCAGATTTCATTCATTACAAGAGGGAAGAGCTCAGCTGATCTTAGCACAGCAGTCATTCACAGCCTCACTGTCATTCAAGGTGCATGTCCAGTCTGGTGCGTTTTCAGATCATGTCTATGGAAGCTTAACTTTCATAGGAATTCATTGGAACGTTGAAACACTCGCTTTGCTCTGCACCGCTCTGTTATGAATGCCCCAGCGGCCATGCGCATTTACATGCGCAGTGAGATCCCGCACCTATGGGCGGATTGAAAACATTCAGAACTAACTCCTACTACTGGCTGAAGTCTCTAGCCTCTGGCCAAATGTTTTCCAGACATAAAATACAAAAATCTCTCGTCTCAGGGGATATGAGGGGGGAGCACGATCATTCGATTATACTACCAGGTTTCTACTGATACAAAGATTAATGCTAAATTGCTGAAGTATCTCTTTAATGACAATGAAAAGGTTATTAGTCGTTTATTGAAATACCTTATTTTCAAAAATGGAAAATGTTATTTGCTTTTTTTTTTTTTTTTTGCACAACCCTCTAAGTCTACCTCTTTGGACAACAAAACAGTAAGCTGATGCAAAATCTGTAAAGATGCAACTGTTTGTAGTTGTTTATTGTCCCCCAGGTCAGATTTCTTGGAGGAGTTAGATGTGTTATTCTCATCCTTTCCTGAGGATGGTACTCATCTTGTAATTCTTGGAGACTTCAACATCCACACTTTGCTTGCCTCGTTTGAACTCAAGCGAGAATCTACTACGGCTACTTACAAATTAGGTAACCAGTTGGACCTTATTTACACATGCTACTGCTCCACTGGCCAAACGCTGGTCACTCTACTGCACATCTAAGATCACTTCCTCCTCAATCTAAACCTCAACCTTGCTCAGGACACAACACACACTCCTCCACAGGTCACCTTTTGGCACAACCTATGCACACTCTCACCCTCACACCTATCCTCTTTGGTCTCATCCACACTTGTTCCCCCTAATCAGCTTTCATCACTAGATACTAACAGTGCAACTAATACTCTTTTCTCCCCGCTAACATGTTGCTTAGACAACTTCTGCCCCCTTTCATCCAGGCCAGCCCCTGCCACCCCATCTGCCCCCTGGTTATCTGATGCTCTCCATAAGCATCATTCTAAACTCAGGGCTGCAAATCAAAATACCCAGCTGACCTTGGTTTATATCAATCATTCTTCTCTTCTCTACTGCTAAAATGGCTTACTACCACAACAAAATGACCAATTCTTCTGACACTAACACGCTTTTCAAAACCTTCTTCTCTCTTCTTAACCCTCCTTCATCAACCCTAACAGCTGACGAATTTGCCACATTTTTTAAATAAATACAACAACCATCAGCCAATTTTCCATACTGCAAATCAACATGCACATCTTAATAGCTAACACACACATTCTCCCCTCCTTCTCTCCGCTCGCGGAGGCAAAAGTCTCCAAACTCATCCTTTCCAATCACCCTACTACCTGTCCCCTTGATCCTATACATATTCATCTCCTTCAAGCCATTTTCTCTTCAGTTGTACCCGCAATCACTCATTTCATCAACACCTCTTTTCACACTGGTACCTTTCCCACAGCATTTAAGCAGGCTTGGGTAACACCACTGCTTAACCCACTCTAAATCCAGCACATCTAAAAAAATTATCACAGACCGGTAAATCTTCTTCCATTCATTGCTAATACACTTGAAGGAGTCTCTGCCAACCCAACATTTCATCACAACTTCTCCATTCAGCTAGGTTAGTCAACCATAACACCATACAGGAGAGCCAGGGACCTTGGAGTTGTGATTGATGATCAGTTAAACTTCACAGATCACATTGCTAGACCTGCCCGCCTTATACAGCATTAGGAAGATCAGGCCTTTCCTATTGGAGCATCCAACTCCTTGTCCAAGCTCTTGTTCTATCCAGACTGAACTATTGTAATTCTCTCTTGAAAGGCCTTCCAGCATGCACTGTCAAACCTCTGCAACCGATCCAGACTATTGCAGCAAGAGCGGTCTTTAATGAGCCGAAGTGAACATGCATCACACTTCTCCTCATCTCCTCGAAATGGGCAGATGGATGGATGGATGCACACACCTCGTTGAGACAGTTGGTAACTTGTTGACCAGGGAGATGAAGATTCACTATGCTGGGGTAAGACACTGGAGATAATCGCTAGGAATTCACTTGGAGAGATAAGTAGAAGATCAGGTAAGCAGTCCACTTCGTAAAACTCGACCGGACAATGAATGATGAGGTGTGTGCTTACGTAGCAGTCCTGAAGATGGTTGGGATAAGATGCAGGTGTGTGCGATCAGAACTCCAGTGACAGTGTGAGCAGTGATTGGTTGGTGTTAAGAGCCTGGCAGATCCGTGACAGCATGCATCAAATTCAAAGCACTGATGTTTGCCTACAGAACGACCACTGGCTCTCCACCCCAATACCTCAGCGTATTACTTCAGACCTAGGTGCCATCCAGAAGCTTTCATTCTGCAAGTGAAAGGCGCCTTATGGTGCCATCACAGAGAGGCACAAAATCCCTTTCACGGACCTTTACCCTGACTGTTCCAAGTTGGTGGAATGACCGTCCCATCTCAAACTGAGCTACCGTTTATGTGCCATTTGCAAGAAACTGCTGAAGACACATCTTTTTTGGCAATTAATGACCCATTAATACTAACACTTACTATTCTATATCTAATAATAATAATAATAATAATAATAAAAAAAAAACCTTGCCACGTGTACTGTGCTGGACTAACTGGGACTGGTAACGGCACTTTCATATTGATGCCCTATTGTTGGTTTGATTGCTTTTATTGCTCTCCTCATTTATATGTCGCTTTGGATAAAAGCGTCTGCTAAATGATTAGATGTAAATCACCTATTTTTACATTAGCTTATGGAAAAAAATATAAATTTTATTGTAGCTGTTGTGTTAATCATTAAGTCAAATTTCTAGTGTAGAAAATATCCAGTTCCAAACAATCACTGTTAGGAATTCAAAATAAGAAAAACAACGTTTTTTGTTTTTTTTCCTTTTCATGTTTTTATCGCCTTCAGTGATGCAGAAAAACTAAGTAAGTCAAGCCATGCAGGTTTGCTTCTGAATGGATCTCTTTGTTTTAAAGCAGTCAGCTAAGGGCAAATGTGACCTATTGAAATACACGTGTCATGAACTGAATTGATGGTTATAAGGTTCCTTGTTGAAACATCACAGTGTTCATGGGGTTGGTCAGTGACCTCAGCAGTGATGCACTGCTGTCCAGAACTTGCATCATGTATGAGATCAACAGTTAAGAGCTACAAAGGTCATTAGCTCTGCACTTCCCAATACTGTTTATGTAAGTCAATGACTTTTATACACTGCAAATAGCATGACTATTGATTGCTCAAAACCTGTATTATCTTTATTGCAATGCTAAGCATTGGGTGAATTTGAATGGACCATTATTTGCGCAATTGGATTCATCACCCAAAGAGTCTGTTCGATGATCATCAATGTTATGCATATATTTGTTTTCTGTTTCTTTATTTTGCATTTGCTTTTGCATTTGCTTAGTCCGGATAATACAACCATACACTAAAGCCTGGTTTCACAGACAATGTTTAGATTAAGTATTAGTATTAGAGAAAGTATCTATAAATGTGCCTTATTTTAAGATACTCAAACATGCATTTTAGTCTAGGACTAGGCTTAAGTAGTGAGTAGGTATTAAAAAATGCATGGAAGGCCATGTCCATGTCAATACAATGTAATTGCTCATCTGTATAAGTCTTTCAGCCTTTCATTCTCCATAGATCTCCATATTGAGGTGTCGATACCATGGATGAATCTGTATGCAGCTTGTATAGTGCCTCCCATGTATTGAAACTATATGCAAGGAAGTTTGCGTGCAAGATATCTCTCCCTTGATGCTGCATCCTCTTGGAAGGCTCCCGCCTTGCCAATGGGAGTAGAGTGAACGTATTTGACCCTCAAGGGAGCTGAATGCACTCACTGTTATGAGCCATGGTGAGGGAGCCACCCTCTCGCTTGACATTTTTTCTTTAAAATAACAAGAAAAGAGAAGTCAAGTGTTCAGGCACCCACGTCTGCTGAAATTGCATGGCAACTTTGACCATGGGGTTGCAGGTGTATCTGTGGAGAGGAGAAATAAAAAACTGTGCTCTAGTCTGTGACTTTCAATGCTCTGATCTCACTCTCTGGCCTCTTCGGTCTGCCGGTCAGTTTGTGGAGAAATGTACAGAGTTGGGGTCTCATTCAGGAGATATATCCCTCCATGGGAATTCCTATAGAGGATTAAAAGAAGTAATATTTTGTAGAGATAGAAGAGACATATACTGGCCTGGGGAGAAGAGCCACTGTGCATCTCTTGCACAAGTCACTTAGGATGTGCCCTTGGGTGTTGACATGCTCTTCTGACTCTGGTATGATCCATGAAGTCACTTAAGTGCTATGCCCACTCTTTTTGCGCACATTCACAGCCTAGTGGGTAGGCATTTTCTTCAGCATGTGAAGTGGGTATTGCGGCAACACCAAGACGTAGCATCAAATTACCCTTCAAAAGGGAATGTTTCAGATTTCAGGACGCTGTGTCTTATTGCCATGCTTAAGGCCATCTCCTTTAGACAAATTATTTATTGACGTATAACATTTATTGGCACCCTTTTATATTCCTGGGTGCTTTACGCGTGATTATTGGAGCATGTTTCAACCGAACCAGGAAAGACCTCCATTGGCTAGACCTATACAACCAATCAGAGCAAAGGAGTAAATGACGTATGTTGAGCAACGCATAGTAGCGGGAAGTTCGGATAATTTTACAGACTGAACAAATCATTTTTCAAGTCATTTATTTAATTTCAGCAGAATATAATTAAAATGTCACATGTTAAATTCCTCAACACATCTAGTACTTCACTAGTTCACACTTACATATAATTTATAGAGAGTAATTTTAATTGCGTATTTGGTGTGCTGTTCGGGGGGGAGGGCTTTGAGCTGGGACTACGGCCCGAACCCAGAGTACCCCCCGTATGTAAGTGGTTTAGAAATTAAAAAGGAAAAGAGCGGAATGTGGAGAAGGGGTGGTGAAGGGATGCTGGAAAAACTTTCAACAAAATGGAGGTAAGACGGCTTCGTATATATACCTCTTTTGTTGATTGGCTGAGTACTCTCCACCTGTGTCAATTATCTGACATGTTCCTCGTGAACCTCTTTTAGTAAAACAGCATTTGTGCAAACGTTGATCACATTTGGAATAAAAAATAGATTATAAGCTAATGCAGCCAAGGCCAAACTTAAAAAAATGATTCATTAATTGCTTAGCTGGGTCTTCAGGCTATGCAGTCTGTTAGTTAACCTCACCTCCGAATCCGAGTTGTTCTTTCTTTTGTCAATTCACATGTTATCATGTCTGTTCCCTGGAAAGATTAGTAACGTTACACCTCTCCAGTCTTCGGGTTCGAGTCGTTAGTGTCACGATCACACAAAAGACAAACGGGTGCGAGGACTCAAGTGCAGGTAAAAGGATTTAATTATAAAACAAAACACAAACAAAAACCCACGAGGCGGAAAAACACAATCAGAATACATAAACTAAACATACCAAACCAGGGAAACAGTAGACGGGAGACGTAGACAATACAACAATCCGACAAGGACTGACAAACACAAGGAGTATATAAAGGGGAGAAATCAAACTGTGAATGAGGGAAAACAGGTGGGGCAAATGAAACCAATAATGAGATAGCAAGGGGGGAAGGATCAAACAATCACAGGAGCACATGGCCACAATAACAAAACAACATGTGCACACAAGACAGGACAGGCATGTGACTGTTAGTTCCGTCATCAGTGTCTGATCTGGGCCGTGACACCCCTATAAGCAATGTGTGCACTCCCGAAAACAGAATTGATTAGTTCATTTCTCAAGTCTTCGGGCTCGAGTCATTCGTTTACCAACTCACAGCCCCATAGGCTGAATGCAGAAGATCCTGTATAGAACCGATGGCCTATAGCACATGCACGTCAATATTAAATGAACAGATGGCTCTCTGAGACAACTTGTTGTTCCCAAATCATATTTAAGATTTCTTTTCAAAAAGAACAAAATCGTTCATGAATGACAAATCACTAACGCATAACTTAGTTGTCAACAGAACTCAACAGGCAGGCTAGAAGAAGATGAGTGTAAACGATATTTGCCGATGTTTACGATCTTTACTAACACAATCAACATTTTTGAGAGAAATAGTAAAGGTAAATGCATACAAACAAGTTCTCTGTTTAGGATTAGAACAAATTCAACCCAAGCGCTCTTTGGTGACATGGATGATTACATTTCGTTATCTGTCCATCATCGTATAGCCCACCCTGACAATTTGATTAGTCTGAACAGTTTCTGTTTGGTCATAATTACTCCACAACGGATCAAGTCCAGACCAAATTGCCCGACCTCAAATGTTGTGGGTGGGGCTAAATTCGGCTGGCATCCAGGCTAAAAGTTAGCATCACCCTGATTCTCTTAACAAAAAGCCAAAATAATTATTCCATTGGTTTTTAGATTAGTGTGACTAACAAAATCGTATTAATCTTACATATTTTTTTCATCATTATATTAAAAAATAAACACATATTTTATGAAGTGTAAATTTAATCAGCAGATGTCAAAAACTAAACGTAGGCTATAAACAAACTACACCAAGGTCTCTTCATTATCGCCATCACTAAGCTTCTGACAAATCTTTCATTCTTTGATTCATTTTTTGATTAAAGATTACAAGGGCATATGTTTAAAAAAAAAAAAAGCAATAAAAAATATTTAATAAATTATTTAAAACTGCAAGAACAACAAAAACAAAACAAGAATAGTCAATTTTGATTTCATGGTTAATTTTAAACTTTTTTTTTTTAAGACAAAAAAAAATTACATTTAAAGTAATTCCTAATTTTACGTCATACTTGTATGTCATCTTTGTAGTATTCAATTATCTTTCACATGGTTTTGTTTTGTTGTAATCATTTTTCACTTAATCTGTAGCCTACCTACGCCGAATAGCACAGCATCACTCCGGGATCCGCCCAAGAAGCAGAACCTTTAAATGAAGTGAAGTGCGCCTCCCTCCACCGCGGTAACGTGAACAGCCTCATACTGACAGCAGCTCTCCGGGGTGACCACTCTTCGTTTGATTAAGCTGCAGGACCTCGAATAGAACCGGCACATATTGATTTCCTTTTTGAAGATAGAGGTGAATGTGTTGACTACACGTATTTTTTAGGTCTGTCCTTTTTCTCCCGAATTCCATCCCATTTAATCTCAGGACATTGCCTTTTAATTATAGCCTCATGTCTTATATGAGCCATTGGATTCTTCTACCAAGAGGTGAGAGGATTGATAATTGCTATTTTTAAACATCGATACACTCCCCTTTAACCGGACGCTACTTTCGTTCTCGGACATCTCAAACGAATTCGACTAATTCAAGGCTAGTGGAAAAGGATTTTTTTTTTTTTACAGTATGGCCATGCTGTTAAGTTTGTATACTCTGATGACATTTGTATGGGGTTTACCCGGCTTTTCTGCCTCGTACGTGCCCTGTGAGCCGTGCGATCAGAAGGCGCTGTCCATGTGTCCACCGGTGCGGATGGGGTGTCAGGTGGTGAAGGAGCCCGGCTGCGGATGCTGCTTGACCTGCGCACTGACCGAGGGGCAGACGTGTGGAGTCTACACGGGGACATGTGGACAGGGACTGCGCTGCCTGCCTCGGAGCGGCGAGGAAAAGCCGTTACACGCTCTGCTTTACGGCAAAGGAGTTTGCATGAACGAGAAGCTAGGTCTATACAAACCACTTCACATGCCGAAGGGTAAATTTTAATTACATGCAACAGATCTATCTATCTATCTATCTATCTATCTATCTATCTATCTATCTATCTATCTATCTATCTATCTATCTATCTATCTATCTATCTATCTATCTATCTATCTATCTATCTATCTATCTATCTATCTACCTACCTACCTACCTACCTACCTATATCTATCTATCTATCTATCTATCTATCTATCTATCTATCTATCTATCTATCTATCTATCTATCATCTATCTATGCTGAATTATCTAGGTCAGGACATCTATAGCAGAATATCTTGAAGGATTTATTATATATTATCTTGATGAGTTTTTTCAATTATTGAGTACAGAATTGGTATTCAAATCAAATTCTTTCCTAGCAACCCCCACCCACACACCCGCAGATCTATCTCTCTGTCATCCTCTTTATCTCTCTGCCTTTCACAGGCTTTAGCCTCCCCTGCCTTTCTTTGCAAAAATCTGCGATTAAGTCAGCTGTCAGCACCCTTAAAACTGTGATTATGCGATCTCATCACATTTACTGAAAACAGCTGCTGCAGCTATTTCATTCTGAATCATCATCTTACAAGTCGTTTTAGCCTGGACTGGAAGAATTGAGAATGGACTTTGAGAACCACTTGAAGAATGGGATTTTTTAAGGTTTACACACCTGAGTTAGGGCTAATTTAAGAAGACTCTGACACCTCTGAATTCTGTCTAAGATGCAATGGTGCAAACCGGTAGTATTACTACAGCTCTGACCCACCTAGTTTCAAACCAGTGATAATTATAGCTACTAATAATTTCATATTCTTATTCATTTTGTGTCAGGCATATAAAAAAGATATTGTTACCACAAATAAAACATTTGTAATATGCATGATAAGACGCATCTATGGCCTCTTTTATATAGCAGATACTATTTGATTGAGTTTTGGGTTGTGAAAACTCTTTGTTTCCCAATTCTAAATAAAACTAATTTATATTGCATACCGTGTGCCTATAAAAGCACTCCTAGACTCCTAGTCTCATCACTAGACATAGTAAAAAGACAATGCAAATTTTGAGGGCATGAATTGAAAAAAGAACAACATGGTCACAATTTGCTAAAACATAAAATGAATGAGATGTTGTCGCAGTTTAAGGTAAAATGAGGCATCAATTAACAAAAAACGCTCACATATTAATAATTTGAATGAGATTGATTTATTATTTTGTGGCCACAATAACCTTTGGCTCTGTATTAAACAGTTTGTGTAAATGCACTCATTTGTGACCCTGGCCCACAAAACCAGTCATACGGGTTAATATCTATACATCATATGAAAGCTGCATAAATAAGATTTCCAATGATGTATGGTTTGTTATGATAGGCCAATATTTGGCCGAGATACAACAAAAATCTGGAATCTGAGGGTGCAAAAAAATCTAAATATTGAGAAAATCGCCTTTAAAGTTGTCCAAATTAAGTCTTTAGTGATGCATATTACTACTAATAATATTTTTTAAAATATATTTACGGTAGAAAATTTACAAAATATCCCCCATGGAACATGATATTTACTTAATATCCTAATGATTTTCGGCATAAAAGAAAAATAGATCATTTTTACCCATACAATGTATTGTTGCCTATTGCCACAAATATACATGTGTGATTTATAACTGGTTTTGTGGTCCAGGGTCACATTTGGTGCCACCTTTATTCTGTACAAATGAGATTTTAGTGATAAAAAGCATGGCAACATGTAACAGAAGAAACTTAGAAGACAATGCAGAAAGAAAGAATGAACACGTCCTTTCTCGGGGCTGCACAGATCTCAGATTAGCATGCATTCCCAGAACAATAACCCCAGATTAGGAAACAGGGAAGAGCACTTGTAATCAGCATCACTGAAATAAAACATAATATCCATCAAAAATAACGTCCTGTTAACTAATGCTTGGCAGATGATAAAACAACAGATTAAGAACACGTAAGCACCATGCTGATTTATTCAATGATTTCAAAGCTTTGCTGAGGCTTTTTCTCTGATTTGTCAGTGATGTCGTCACAAATGGCTTGGGAGATTTGCTCATCAGTTGTGACCCTGCTGCTTAGTTTACCACAGAAGACGCAGAGGGGCAAGGAAGGGGTCAAGCCCTTGAATCTGATTACTCACGGTACAGCTGGGCAATGCAATGACGTGTAAGGGAGAAGAAGAGAGTTGGCATCTGGCATCTCTGCTTTCAATTAAAAGAAAGAGCTTGTGGTTGAGTTTAAACTGTTGAAGACTTATTGTCGTGTTTGATTTGCAACTTCCAAAACTTCCATGATAGGTTTTTACAGACTGTGTATTCAGGAATACTTGGCTTTCACTTGAATTTGAATAACTTTTCTAGAGTACATTCATGTTTATGGCTGTATTGTTTGGAAGGCATGGCCAGTGAAATATGCATGACAGCTTTATTTATTTTTTTACATTTCCGTAAGATGTAACAATAAGCTACTGTATGAGATATTATGAGGCTAAAATATCTGTTGATCTGATGTCTCTTCTGAAGAGTTTTGGCTTCGTTAAAATCAATGGACTAATTGCACAAATAAACTGAGCCGCAGCATTCTCAATGTAGATAACCTTACAAAAAAAAAAAAAAAGTATAGGCCTACTTCAAATTCATTTTATTAAGTATACTTAAGTAAAGTTCAAGTATATGTTGAAGTATACTTTATGTAGTAAGTATACTAATATAAATATACTAAAATTACTTGTAAGTGTACTGTTTCAATACTACTTTTTAATCTATACAAGTAGACCTTTACTTTTAATTATACTTTAAATGTAACAGTAAACTTTGAATACACAACTAGTTGACAACTAAGTTTTTTATTTGTACATATAGGTACTGTTAGTTTACTAGTTACACTATAAATACTAGCAGATGTTTTAGTTTAGGAAAGTTCACTTTAAAGTATACTCAGTAAACTACTAGTATACTTGTAAGTTTTCTTTAAGTGAACATAAAAACATGGTTTACCATTTACATATTATATTTGCACTTTAAGTATACTACTATTGTCACAAGTCTGTTCAGTTTAGCTTATTTATCATGGACTTTCAGTTTGTTTTCATTCATCATGTTCCACTTTTCCACCACTCATCAGTCACCATCGACACTAAATAATCATCACAGCTGTTCGTCATTTGAGTTTATCATCTGTGTATTTAAGTTCCTCCTTTTTCTCTGTTCAGCGTCCGGTGTTGTTTGTGTCAAGTCCACTCTGTTGCGAATACCTAAATTAAAAAAAATAATAATAAAATAATACCTAAATAGGAACACAGTTGTAACGCTAAAGTTCCAAATAAAGACAATGGTGAATATTCAATAACAGCGTATTTATTCCAAATGTGATAAGCCAACATTTTAATCTTCCTCATTGTCTTTATTTGGAATGTTAGCCTTACAACTATGTCCCTATTTAGGTCTTATTTTTTTATACTTGAAATATACCTTTAACTGTACTTTAACTAAAAATCTAAGAAATGTGTATTTTTGTCAAAGAATACGTCGGATTCAGAATGATGATCAAAACATAGATGGAGTAGATCGATTCTATCAACACCTGAAAGCTTTCCTGGGTCGACATTTAACCCGGTAATGTTAGACAGTTTTGAACATGTAGGCTGTTTAATAATTGATGATCATTTAATTCACATTTGCGTAAGCAATCTTCTATCAGTTGTTTCTGCTTCTTCGGCTGTGTTTTGATCCAGAGATACTGTTCTGTAGCACTGTATCGACGTGTGACAACACCGGTAATACCGGAATCACCGGCAGGGCCTTTTATATCGCTAATTTGAGAGCAAAAGTAAAATGTGCACGTCCGAACGGGCATTTATTATGGTGCGAAGCAGAGCGAACATTTTCAATTAATTCCTATGAAAGTTGAGCTTCAATAGAAATGAACTGAAGACGCTTGCTTTGCTCTGATCGCGCCAATTCGGAGGCAGATTGATTGAATGCAGTGTTCATTAGCCTATTATTCTTAAAGAAAAACACAACAACAAAACAGCAATGACAAACTTGCTTAAATAGGTGCTTTTACATTTAGCTTTGAAACCAAATCTTCCACCATCATCTTGTCATTCAACTCCTTGCTCTCATGATGAATGAAATCCGACTCTTGCTGCTGATTTGTGCTCTGACTTCTTTTTCTGCTCACGCCGCATTGGGCAGACATGTTCGGTTTTTAATCGTAGTGTCTGTTCTCTAACTGAACTAAATTATTTTATTACTATAAAAAAATCTAAACGGTGAGGGGCGGTGCCGTGGTGGGCAAGTGATGTAACGGTGTTGTGGTTGGACACTGTCAACACAAGACTACCGCAGAAAACCTAGTATATAAATTGAAACAATAATAAATTGTAAATGTATTCAGCATTCTGCAACAAATATTTGTTCGATTTTCTAGACTATTTTAAGTCGTAAAGTGAGCAGGATATATCAAAATTTAGTGGATGGCTTCGGCAGGCGTGTATAATAATCCGAAGAGGGGCAATGGGTGCTTGAGCCCTGCCCAGCTCTACAGCGCTCCACAGTTTTACAATGTAAATCTGTGGGGGAAAATGGAACTGCAGTGTGCTCTAATTTAGAGCCATTGGGGCAGATTTAAGACTGTCCGAATTTTTGACGTTAGCTCACTCCAGACCAAGACAATATCAGTCTGCTTCAGCTATGTGTAGATATTAGTCTGCATCAGGTCTGTAACTAGTTGGCATGTCTGTTCCTTCTGTGGAGTAAAGTATCAACTTAATGAAGGTATAAATAAGATTTAACATGTTCATGTGAATAGCCTTTATATAGTTCTGTTGTGTTTGTTTTATGTTTGTTCTGAGAATAGACATGACTTTCTTTTATCCGCCGGAATTCCTCCACAACTTGTAATATTCTAAAACATAATTCGGAGGCAATACATGCTACATTAAGACAATTCTAAGATAGCCTTCTATGCATGTCTGTCAATCAACGTTAGCCTGTCAATCAAAGTTAGAGCGCCACCCTCAGGCTGAATAACGCAACATGTGCCAAAAGTGTGTCTACATGAGTTCAGCGATTAGAATATAAAGCTTAAAAGCCAAGGTGTATCATATACCAGCATTTAGATGCAGAATCTGCCCTATCTAAATGTAGGGTCCTTGTCCATTACCGATTTGAAGTAAATTCCTGCGAACACTTGTCTACCAGTGGACTGGCCTACACAACAATTCAGATTTTCTTTATAAATCAATATTTTCAAACAATGTAATTTCATAAGAGAGTATGAACAACCATGTGAAAATTATTTTATACGCAATCAAAAAAGTATATCTTAATCAAAATATTGAGTACAAGTAGACATATAGGTCAAAATAGCCTACTTAAACCTTTCTGTCGGTTTAAGTCAAGTATACTTAAGTGCAATTTTAAGTATATTTCTGAGAAGTACATACAAAGTAGACTAAGTATACTTTCTTATTTTTTGTTTAAAAGAAGTATACTAATAGGACACTTGAATAAACTTCTTTTTCATAAGGGAAGACCAGTGCAGGAAGTTTTTGTTGTACACAGTTGATGAGAAAAGTGACTGTAATCCACTCTAAGCACACCAATCCAATGTGGATTTAGATTGCTTGTCTTTATGGTTTTGTGACTTAAGGCGTCTTGACAGTGCGAGCAACCCTGGTGAATTTGTTACGTGAAAAATGCCAATCTCAGTATGCCAATGTATTTGACTTTTGCCCTCTTCTTAGATCATGAGTCACATGAAGACACCCTGGTTACAGAGGTAACGGAGGATCTGCTTCCCCAGGCTAAGGTTCCATTATTCCAACGGGACCACATTAACAGCAAGAAGGCTCAGGCCATGCGAAAGGATAGGAAGAGACAGCAGGCTAAACTCAGGACAAGGGGCCATATAGACTACCCGCTCTTCGGATTGGACAAACATCAGTCTGACATTGTAAGTTTTTTTTAACCAGCTTTCATCTGATGTCAGTGAGAATAAAAAAACTGTAATGTTTTCATGGTGTTTGTGTCATTTTACTGTTTCTATAAATGCCTGACACCTTTTACAGACTGTTCTGTTAATGATGTGTGTGCTAACTGCAGGGTCCATGCAGAAGAAAGCTGGATGGAATTATCGAGAGGATGAAGGACACCTCCAGAGTCATGGCTCTTTCCTGTACCTTCCCAACTGTGATAAGAAAGGCTTCTTCAAGCGCAAACAGGTTCGTTTTGCACTTCAGCATGTTTATAGATGTCAAATACTGGCAAGCTTAGTTGTCGGAAAGTTTTTTTTCCTATAAACACATGGCTCTTGGCTGAGGGCATGGTCAAATTACTTTGCTTACTTTGCTTTGTCTATTTTCGATTACAGTGTAAACCCTCCAGGGGGCGCAAGCGAGGCATCTGCTGGTGCGTAGACAAGCATGGAGTTCAAATGCCGGGCACTGATTTTAATGGAGGCAACATCCAGTGTAAAGATCTTGAAAGCAACGGCAACAACAACGAATGAGACAACTTAAATTCCGTCACGTAACAGCAACATCACTCACTCACTCACTCTCAACTAGCATATTATGTGATTTGCCAATCATTTCTAATCTAAATCTTAAAGAGTCTGACCTTTATTTGTGGAAAATCCATAGTCTCTTTTAAAGCACAATACAAGTATCAGTTATTGAATCATGCAATTGTCCTCTTTGATCTTCATAGGTTGGTGGGATCTATCAAGTATCATTTGGGAGTCATGGACTAGTTTCCAATGTATCTTATGACAAAGACACCTTAGAAAGTCTTATGAGCTTAAAGAGCTTTAAGGGATCGTTCACCCAAAAATTATAATTATGTTATCATTTTCTCGCCCTCGTGTCATTTCAGACCTATATGACACACTTTCTTCTGTGGAACACAAAATACAAATATTTTGAAAAAGTTCTAAATATGTTCAGTTTTTGCCCATGAATGAACAAAATAACATTTTTGGGGTGAACTTTCCCTTTAATATTACTGTTTCACATGACTCTGCTTTTGTCCATGGCACAGAACTTACTCACTGAAGAGTACTTGTATAGTCTTCTCAGACTCTGGTTTTTGTTTAGTTTCTTTCCAAAGATTTCAGGAAATTAGTTTATTGTCTTGCCACATTGTTTTGCAAACCTAAACAACATAGGAAAATTCATATCCTAATAACCACCGTTTTTGTGCTCTGTAAAGCAAAGAAAAACAGCCTATTAAAGAAAGATAAGCACAACATCTTAATAATCTTAGACACATGCAGTTTATATAAATAGAATGTGAAAGACTCACCATTTGAATGCACAATGGTGACAAACCAACCAGCCATTTTCTAGTTTTTTCAAACTTTAACAGATCAGGGTCCTTGGGTTCTTATGGAAATTTCAGTGCCTTTTTCTACTCAAATATTTGAATACTGATTTACATCAAAGGCATCAAAGAGGCCACAAAGGCAAAACACAAACACTGAAAATGCTGACCTTTAGTTTGCAGGAGTGTAGATTCAAAAAAAAGCAAATTCAATGTTCTTAAAAAGCAGGCAAATTAAGATTATTTGCATTATGAAAATGCCATAGTAGTACAATACCAAAGGTACTATTAGGTTTTGTCCCACAGAATTGAATTTGGTGCAAGTAGTTTTCCTCCTAATGGTATAAAATATGTTCTTTTGTGCTAATGAGTTTATTTGGATTGCATGTGTTACTTAGTGTCGGATCAGAGGCTGACAGCAGAATTGTTCCCCATAAACCTCAGCATCAGAAGTAAACCAGATTGACTCACAGTTTATTTTAGCCTCAAAGTTTCTGGGCACATTAGTGGTTCTGTGTCATTTTTAAATATCCTTCTTCTTACTATTGAGTAACATGGAAAGAATTCTGAACAATACCACTCCATGTGAGGCAGTTGGGCTCACTGTAATGAGACAAAAAAAATACAATGCAGACCAGTGTGACAAGTTTTGTAAGGTGCCTATCTAATAATGGAGTGACCATTTCAGTTGAAATTTCTAATTCTTTATTTAAGTTGAGCCCAAATCAAGTAATATGGGTGGTTCAATTGGTATGACATCTAAATATCTGTGTGCAATATTTATTCGCCATGTAATTTATGTACTCTTATTTTGGTCTCTTTTGTAAAGACAAAACATTTATTTAATAAATATATAAATATAAAGATATTCAGATACAAGAATGGAGACTCTGTTTTTATTTTGTGTACTGTACTTATCAAATACAATTTAAGATGAGCACACTGAGTGGAGTAATTTTAAATATTTCATTTGTGCATCACTAATTATATTTTCCATTTATAAAAATGTCCAGCATTTCTTTTTATATATATATATATATATATATTACAGTTTTAGTACACATAACTTCCATCACTTTTTCGAAAAAAATAAAATAAAAAATTCTTGTGAGAGATGATTATTCATTCAGTTTCTTGCTACAAATAATACCTTGAAATACTTCTTTATTTGTGTACATGTAAAACATAGGGTCCAAAACAGCAAGTGACAATGAAACCTAACAGAAAGGTTGAATCGTGTATAAAATTTGCACAAAGTAAATCACAATATTAAGTTAAAACAGTTAGTGAACAGCTCTCTGTATTACATCTTTTAGTTTTTGTGCATTGTTAATATTATGTTTTCTCTTCCTTAGTGTGACCACCAGATGTCAGTAGTTACATGCAATTGTAACAGAACATCAACTGCATTAGTATAAACTGCGTTGGGCTGCATCTCAAATCGCATATTTCCAAATTCAAAAAGTACTCAAAAGAGTAGGCAAAAAGTTCCTGGATGACCAACTATTTCTGGCAAGATTCTGAAGTGGCCAAATAATGGAGACTTTACTATCCCATGAGCCCACAGGAGAGGATTTGTGAATGACAGTGAAGTGAGCAACTGACACTAAGGTCACATGATAATGACAACATGGTGTATGTACTACATCCACATTATATTCATACTACACACTCTTACTATTTAGAACATACCTTTTTAGCGGTTGTGAAGTAATTAATTCCTACTCAAGAGAGTATGCGATTTCAGATGGAGCCCTAGTATTAAATGTTTGAATACCCCCGATGCATTCACACAAGTTTTATTTGCATACATCAAGGTTTTTTGGCCAAAAGATTAAGACTTCATAAGCAGCCCCATGTATTTTATTTCTGCAAATCATTTAAGGTAAGAAACTAGCTCTCCGCAATGTAACGCTTCAGTGTCTTTGTCAAAACTAACAATGTCCTATCCTGTAAAAAAAAAACCTTAGCATTTCCTCATGAGAGGTGGGCAACCTATTAAAGAAGTGTATCGAAACTAATAGCACCAGCAACATAATGAGAGAAATACAACCATACACATTATGATTAGCACAGGATACATACTAAGTATGTAAAAGTGTTTAAGATAATTTTACAATTCTAGTTAATTTCCTACAGAAAAGTAGTATTATCATCCTGCTAACATCAGTTCTCTGGTCATATGTCATCACTTGGATTTAATTTAAGTACAATCAGTTCAGTTATATCAGTACTTTAACTGTAACAATACAGTACTGTTTTAAACTATCTCAAATCTACAAGCGCAAAAATGTATAAACACACAAGGTATATTTGTAGCTTGTTTAGAGAGTGTAAAACACTGACTCTTTGGGGGGCATGGTTGTGGGTGTGTAGGCTTGAAGGTCAAGATGGGAGGGGATGGGAAGGATAGGATATTTCAGGATATTTTTTAGTTTTGAGGTTCCACAGAGGGATCTATCTCTAGGCCATCAAGGTACTGGCTGCAGTTGGGATCACCCCTTATCACTTGAGAGTTTGGGATGAGTTTCCCTGTGTGTGGATTCACACACCAGCACTCACCACGATGCCCATTCACTGACGTCTTACACTGAAACACACGAAAGAGTCCAAATAAGTTTTTAGAACAAAAATTTACTAGGGAATTTAAGCTCAATTGATAGCATTAGTGGCAAAATGTTGATTAACACAAATGCATTTTTAATGTATTTTCTTTTAATAAGCACTTACAATGGAAGTGAATGAGGACTATATTCATATAATTTTAGAGCTTGATAAATTACAGAATGGCACAACATCAATTAAGGTGGGGCTGAAGCCTGAAGGTTAAGACAATGAAGCCTCAAGATTAAGAAAAAAGATGGATATGGGGAGAAGGAGGGATGCCAGATAAACTGTCACTGGAGTGAGAAAAACTGAGCTTGGTTGACAAGATTAGATAAACAAGTTCCTCCTGAATTTATGTTTGGAGTCTATTTAAATTTATGTGAATGTAAAAATAACATTTGTTTACATTTGTATTTATTTATTTACTTATTTGTACCATTTTTTTTATCTCTGGCTAGGTTATTGCAAATGATCCTGCCATGTGAAATACATTTTAAAAGGGTAACAAATATTCGATATAATCTATCAGTTAATATCAGGCTTTATAATAGCAGCCTGCATGCACAATAATTATCAAAGTATTACCACAATGCTTATTAAAATAGGTTTATGTGGATTACAGCAAGTCACATTTATTTCATGTCAAATACCCAAATCTACAAAAATGTGTGTTGCTTTGAACCTCGAAAAAGGGAATTACATACCTGTTTCAGGTTGTACTGCCCCCTCTTGTCACAGTTGGGTATGTGCAGGGAATAAAGGTCCTCCAGGGGACCCCTGTTATCTCTGAAGGGTATTTTTGAGATTCTTTCCAGCACCTGGTCCAACTCCTGCTGACACTGGCTCTAAAATATGTAAATAAATGTTTTTGAATATTCGTTTTTTTAATGGAAGTGTACAATAACAGCATTATGTCTTTAATTGTTTAGAATATTAAGAAGATACACCTATCAGACATAACATTATGACAGGTGACGTGAATAACACTGATTATCTCTTCATCATGGCACCTGTTGTGAAGGCTGGCCCGTATGGTCCGATCAAACAGACGAGCTACTAGCTCAAATTTCTCAAGAAGTTAATGCTGGTTCTGATAGAAAGGTGTCAGAATACACAGTTTGTTGCGTATGAGGCTGCATAGCCACAGACCAGTCAGGGCGCCCATGCTGACCCCTGTCCACCACTAAAAGCACCAACAGTGGGTACATGAGAATCAGAACTGGACCACGGAGCAATGGAAGATGGAGGCCTGGTCTGATGAATCACGTTTTCTTTTGCATCACGTGGATGGCTGGGTGCGTGTGCATTGCTTATCTGGGGAACACATGGCACCAGGATGCACTATAGGAAGAAGATAAGCCGGCAGAGGCAGTGTGATGCTTTGGGCAATGTTCTGCTGGGAAACCTTGGGTCCTGCCATCCATGTGGATGTTACTTTGACACATACCACCTAAGCATAGTTGCAGACCGTGTACCCACTTTCATGGAAATGGTATTGCCTGGTGTCTGTGGCCTCTTTCAGCAGGATAATGTGCCCTGCCACGAAGCAAAAATGATTCAGGAATGGTTTTAGGAGCACAACGAGTTTGAGGTGTTGACTTGGCCTCCAAATTCCCAAGATCTCAAACCAATCAAGCATCTGTGGGATGTACTGTCCGATCCATGGAGGCCCCACCTTGCAATTTACAGGACTTAAAGGATCTGGTGCTAACATCTTGGTACCAGATACCACAGCACACCTTCAGGGGTCTAGTGGAGTCCATGCCTCAACGTGTCAGGGCTGTTTTGGCAGCAAAAGGGGGACCAACACAATATTAGGTCATAATGTTATGCCTGATTGGTGTATGTTTGAATGATACCAGTATTCATTAAGTGTGATTCTCAACAAGCATGTTATCAATGACTATAAGTTATTTATTAGGCCAAGATGATACACACTGAATCATCAGACCTGAAGTGGAAAATGTCTCAGTGAAAATTCTATGGATAGAACATAAGTAGCGATCAGGTTGCTAAAATTGTATTTTCATATTTAGCAACAATTTCTTAAATTAAAATCAAAATGACATCAGAACTACTTTTTCCCGCCAATGATTTAATGGCGTGGAAGTAGGCTAAGTAAATTTGAGCTATTCTCTAATTAAAAATATGCAATGCATACACAGCATTAAAATTACTTTATCATACCTTACTAATGCTTTTGTGAGTGTTTTAAATTTATTCAAAGTAAGACCTGAAAATACAACCTGCAAAGCATCTGTGTATGTGTGTACTGAGCTTGAACAAAAGCTCTTTGCACATGTCACAGTGCATTTGAAGTCTGCAGATTGCTCAGATTCAGTCACTGTATTGTGGTCAAGGTCCTCAGCCAAGATAAATAAGCTCCAGAGACAATTATTAAGCATAAGTCAATTGGAACAACGTGATTTGCCTGGGTTTGGAACAGCTATGGCAGATTTAGACTTTAGACCTACAACTCACAACATTAGAATGCATGCATAAATGAGTATCCCACTCTGAGAAAATATACACTTTAGGCAAATATAAACTTCAAATAAAAAAAAATGCAATTCCACATGATCTGATACAGTACTATTGAGACCCTTCGAAGGAAGATCAAAAAGATTATTGATTTTATTGTTTGTTTTCACCACCTACCTGTTTGGCATGTGGCGCTTTAGGGTCCTCTACTTTGTGGTACTTCATCTTGGTCTTCAGCTGCTGGCGGTGATGAAGGACAGCACTCTCCTTCGATGGACCATCTTTGGTGGGCTTCCTCATGGGAGGAACCTCAGTCAGACCAATGTCCAAAGGTTCATGTACTTCACCTGATGGGACACAAACATTCTTGAAAGTTAGAATTTTCTTAACTTTAAAAAACAATTATTAAACGTGTAACAAAGACTTCAAAAAATATTTCAGCAACTATGCATCTAGTATTCATAGAGTTTCATGTGATGTCTGTTGGACTTGGCATCAATTTCCTCAAGTCCGTGTGTTCGTCGAATGAGGAGAGCAGGAACAAAATATAGTTTAACTGTTTTAATGATTAAGTAAGTCAGATAAAGATAGCATACAGAGCTCTGGGTCACAGCTGTCCCTGATTTACACAATATATGCAAGGTTTGTCCAGGCAGTCTGCGACAAACTCGCCTTTGCCTGACCCAATATTTATACACAAAAATATATATAAGCTGTCTTTCTTTGGGAGTCAGATGATTTTCTGGTCAGCTGTGCTTCGTTCGCAACATCACCCCTCCAACACACACAAAGGTACTCTAAGAGCATAGCAAAAATGCATAGTAAAACACTTTTTCATATGGATCTGTTATAAATACCAACACCCTCTGGCTGTTGCTCTGGTGACTCTTATGCCCAACAGAAAGTACATATAGTCTTAATGCAAAATCATTTCATAAGCTAACATTATCTTAAATTAACTATTGTTAACTTATTACCCTTATAGGATATAAGGATATATTACCCTTATTACCCTTAAGGGTAATACCCGTTATTACCCTTATAGGAACGCAAAACAAAGCTGTCCTCTGTTGCCTGACAGTTATTTTTAACAGGTTTGTACTAAGACAGTGATGTTAAAACACCAAATTCAATGTACACCTTGTTAACAAAACATACTTCACTCATAGAAGAAAAGGTTCTATATAGAACCTAAAAGGTTCTATCAGCGCTACGTATTTGGAACCCCTAAAAGGTTCTATATAGAACCCTTTTTAAGGGTTAAATCAAAAAATAACCCTTTAGGGTTCTTTATAACCAGGAAAAAGGTTCTAAATGGAACCTTTTAGGGGTTTATTCATTATCATTTGTTTTGTCTTTTCCGGATTGACATACATCAAGACCCTAAAATGTAAAAATGCAATTCACATTAAAAAAGTCACCCATGACTACTAAAAAAAGCACACCCAAAGTGCATAGAAATGTATATATTTATCGCATTATATGTAGTCAATCAATATCACACGAAGAGTGCCATTTCAGTTTTTCTCCTTCAAAAATCAAAATGTGATATTAAGTTACTACAACAGTTTAATAAACAATAATTTATTACAACTTCAAAATATTGCAGAGTAATGTAATATATGAATGAATAATAGCCTAAAGAACCTTTGTGGCAAAAGGGTTCTTTCTTGTCAATATAGAACCTTTTTAGCATAAAAGGGTCTTTGGAATTGAGTAAAGAACCCTATATGGTTCTAGAACCCCAATGAACCCTGTGTATGCACAGGCAAGCAGACAAACTATAATATAAACAAAGAAAGCCGTTATAAAGAAACCGTTATAATTTACCATGTTTCCTTCTTATTATGGGGTATTCTGGGTATATCTGCTTGCCTGTAAATTGTATGGACCATCAAAAAGGTGTACAGTATATTGAATTTGCTCTTTTAATATCAGTGTTTTAGTCCATTAAGGCACTTTAAGCATTTTATAATGTTTTTTTTAGTGACTGAAATACTGTGGCAGGTGATGTATATATAGATCGCAAGCCTAAAACTTACAGTTTATATCTTTGTTTTGCATCTTCTGAGAGGTGATCTAAATACAGTATTTGTGGCTTGAAAGTGTTCTGCAGCTCTAGGTGTCTGTGCCAGTAACCTTTTCTTTTTTTTTCTGGAGGTTTGCCATTTTTAATGATCCAGGGTCAAATGTTCTTATTCGTTATGACAACAAACTTTTTGCTTCACGTTACCCAAAGCTTGAGCCACTATTCGCTAGGTAGATTAATGCAATTTAGCACAAAATCTGTCCCGACAACTTTAATATATATATCTTTATTATAGGTTTTCCAAGTGCATTTGGGGAAAATAAAGCCATGGTTTGGAAGATGGATTTTTTTTCACCCAAAATACAACTCCCAAATGTGTACGCCAAATACAATTCACAAAATACAATTTACAAATGTAAAACATTTTTCTAAAAACTGCAAATTTAAAGATTAATCTGCATTCTCAGATCGTTATACAGTATATTTACGGATCACCTTGGATTTGAGTGTGGATTTCCTGTCAAAAATATGAATATATTTTTAAGGAAGTTCCCTATACACCATTGGTGTAAAACTCCAACCCTTATTAAACACACCTGAACCAGCTAATCAATAGGTGTTCAACTTGATGCAGCGCCGCACGGACCGATCGGTGTATGACAACAAACGTCTCAGGTTACTCGCGTAACCTATGTTCTCTGAATAGGAACGACGCTGCGTAGTGACGCATTTGGGAACGCCCACTGGGTGTGCCGATTGTCTGAAGCCCTTATAGAATCACGCCAATTCATTGGCTGATGGCGCAGCGCCGCCCCCAAGCTCAACACCTTGAGCCTATACTAGCGCGCGCCGCATCGCCATCTTATCTCCAGATTTTTCTGCGAAAGAAAGCCTGTCGGCAGTACAAGGAGCTTGGCAGCGTGCAGCGGCGCTCCTATTCAGAGAACATAGGTTACGCGAGTAACCTGAGACGTTCTCTTTCATAGGTTCACTCGACGCTGCGTAGTGACGCATTTGGGAACGGTATACCAAACACGCCAAGCTAACGTGCTGCCGCATCTGGCACAAAAACGCCAGGAAAAATCCTGCATGGCTGGATTTAAGCAGAAAGAACATGCGAACCGAGCCATGTCAAGATCCAAACTATAAAACTTCACAAATGTGTGCGGAGAGGACCAACCTGCCGCTACACAAATGTCTTCTAAACAAACTCCCTTAAAAAGAGCCTGAGAGGCGGCCACACCTCTAGTAGAGTGTGCTCGAGCCTAGAGGTGAAGGAAGTCCGCGCACCTCATAAGCTAAGGAAATAGCCTCTGTTAGCCAATGCGAAACTCTCTGTTTTGAAGCGGCGAGCCCACTGCAGCCAGCTCCAAAACATACCAGTAACTGGCTAGACTTCCTCCAACCACCCGAGCGGTCCACATATATCTTCAATGCCCGGACCGGACATAACAAGTTCAACCTTTGTCCTCCGAAGAGGCAAAAGGCGGAGGGTGGAAAGAATGGAGGACAGTAACCTGCGAGCGAAAAGAGGTTGACAAAACCTTGGGCACATAACCCGGCCTGGGTCTTAAGGAAACCTTAACCAGCCCCGGAGCAAAATCCAAACAAGTCTCGCTAACAGAGAGCTTGTAAGTCCCCTACTCGCTTCAAAGAGGTCAAAGCCAACAAAGAGCCACCTTCAGAGTCAGAATCCGAACTGGTGCTGACTCCAAGGGTTCAAAGGGAGCCTCCGACAACCCCTCCAGGACAACTGACAGGTCCCAAGGAGGAACAGTAGGGGGGCGTACTGGTCTCAGGCGCCTAACCCCTCTCATGAAGGACGAAACTAGCCTCTGTCTCCCCAAAGGAATCTCGTCCGTCTCTCTGTGAGCGGCCATGGCGGCTATATACACCCTGAGCGTAGTGGCCGCCGCGCCGGCCGCAAACTTCTCTTGTAAGAACTCCAGTACTGAACCAACGGGGCAGTTAACTGGGTTCACTCTACGAGCCGAACACCATGTCCCAAACACTCCCCACTTCGAGGAATAGAGCTTTCTAGTAGAGGAGCTCTAGCATTATCAATGGTCTCCTGGACATCTGCGGGAAGACCAACACTTACAGTGGGTGGCCCTTGATCGGCCACACCCATAGCTTCCAAATCTCTGGACGAGGATGCCAGATCCTGCCCTGAAGCTGGGACAACAGGTCTTTCCTGACTGGAATCTCCCAGGGGGAGGACTCCAGAAGAGGAATCAGCTCTGAGAACCATATCTGGGACGGCCAAAATGGTGCTACCAGCAGGAGAGACAGACCGCTCTGTCTCACCCTGTGCAGGACCGCCGGGATCAACTTGATGGGCGGAAATGCATAAAGTTTCATCCTTGGCCAAGGATGAGCCAACGCATCCAGTCCCAGCGAAGCTGGGGGGTTTAGGGAGAACCAAAGTGGACACTGGGACGACTCTTCCGACGCAAAGAGGTCCACCTCTGCCCTGCCGAACCTCTCCCAAATCTGGGCCACCACTAGTGGGTTCAGCATCCATTCCCCTGACCTGAGTTTCTGCCTCGATAGAAAATCTGCTGCAGGTTCAGGATCCCAGGAACATGGACCGCCCTGAGGATAGGAACTTGTCCTGTGCCCACAGGAGAAGGCGACGCGCATGCCCGTTCAGGGTGCGCGACCGCGATCCCCCCTGGCGATTTACATAAGACACCACCGCCATGTTGTCTGTCCTGACAATGACATGGTGCCCTATAAGGAAGGGAAGAAAGTGCCAAAGGCCCAGGAAGACCGCTCTTAACTCTAGACAGTTTATGTGCCAGGTTAGAGTCTCCCCCGTCCAGATTCCGTAAGCTGGCGGCCTTGAACCGCACCCAACCGGTGAGAGGCGTCCGTCGTAATCATCTGACGACGGAATACAACCCCCATGCTGACACCTCTCTGGAGAAAGAGAGGGTCTCGCCACACTGATAGAGCTCGAAAACAACTGCGACACTCTCAGTAGGCGATAGGGCGATCCTGTTGATCGAGCCCCTGCAGACTTCATCCACCAGTGGAACGGTCTCATATGAAGCAGACCCAAAGGAAGCACTTGGGAGGCTGCGGCCATGAGACCTAGAAGCCTGCGACAGGTCCCGACAGACACATGCTGGCCGAGCACGGCGGGCCAGACATGTCCTGATGCTGGAAATCCGGGCAGGAGCCAACCGGGCCTGCATTGACACGGATTCCAGACAGACCCCTAAAAGATGGTCTGCTGGGGCGGTATGAGAACACTCTTGTCGGTGTTCACTCTTAGGCCAAGAGACTGGACATGGCGAAGCACAATGTCCCTGTGACGGATTGCCAGCTCCTTGGACTGAGCCAGAAGGAGCCAATCGTCCAGATAGTTGAGTATACGGATGCCCTGGAGCCTCAGCGGGGCCAGCGCGGCATCCATGCACTTGGTAAAAGTCCTTGGCGCTAGAGCAAGACCAAAGGGAGTACTTTGTATTGAAAAACCTTCCCTCGAAGGCAAACCTGAGGAACTTCCTGTGTCGCGAACAACCTGAATATGAAAATAAGCATCCTTCAGGTCTATCGACACGAACCAGTCCCCTGCACGAACTTGGGCAATGATAGACTTCAGTGTAAGCATCTTGAAACGCCCTCTGATGAGGAGAAGTTCAAACGACGAGGTCTAGTATAGGCCGCAAACCGCCCGTCCTTCTTCGGAACCAGGAAGTAACGGCTGAAAAACCCCTGTTCTACCTCCGTAGGTGGAATTTCCTCTATCGCTCCTTTGAGAAGGAGGGAAGATAGTTCCTGTTGTAGAACAGAGGCCTCTGAGACGCTGTTTACTACAGTTTGGAGGATCCCGTTGAAACGGGAGGTTGCGGCAAAACTGAAGTGTGTAGCCCGACCGAATCGTGCGAACTACCCATGGCGATACCCCTGGTAGACATTCCCACTCGCGGAAGAAAAGAGACAGAGGAAGCGGAGTGGTGAGGTGCAGAAAGCATACCTGTTTTGCTGAGGTGAAGACTTGTTGGACCTCGGTGGGGGGCACATCTGACCGCAACGGAGAGCCCTTGGCGTCCGGATGCGGAGAGGGAACTTCCCTGGCCTGGGTAGATGAAAGAAGGTTGGCCCTCCTGGAGAAAAACGACTGTGTCTCCTATACAACGGGCGGCGCGTTAGGCTCGACGGACGTAAGGGGAGAAAGTCTAAAACGCGTCTCCTTTCTCTAACGCCGGAGGTGAAAAGGAAGTCAAGACATCGAAACGCGCTGGGCGGCGAATGTGACGGGTGTGGACTCAGAGAGCAGCCAAGGGGAGGGCAGAAACGCTTGCGCGGTCTGACCCTGTCCCGTACGCCGGACGCCGTTTCTCCTTTTTCTGACCAGAGGGTCAGGAATGGCTCAGGAGCCGGAGCGCGTTCTTGGGTCTGCCACCAGAACGCTTTAGGCTCGAGCACGTCTATGAGGCCTCTGGCGCGGGAATGGACGGCCACGAGCTCCCCAAACTGTAGCAGGTGGGAGATGACTCTGGTCACTCCTTCCGGCAGGGAAATCCCTCCTGCGGGAAGGGCGCTCTCTAGGCTGGGAGGTGGAAGTAGTAGGGGAATCCTCGTCCTCCTAGGCATAAACTGCCTAAAAGCAGATGACTGGGATTTGGCGGCTCTGAATTTTTCAACTACCGTGCTAACGGCCTCGCCAAATAATCCGGACTGGGACATAGGAGCGTCCAGGAGGAAGACCTTCTCCTTGTCACGGATTTCTGTTAAATTCAGCCAAAGGTGGCGCCAGCGCCACCGACTCCAGCCATCGAGCGCCCAACAGCACGCGCAGTATGTTTAGTGGCCCTAAGGGCCAAGTCCGTAGCTCACGGCTCCTTAACGGCCTCAGGAGTGAGGCCGCCTCGCCCAAGTCCTTCAATACATCCGCTGATAGGCCTGGAGAATGGCCATCGTATGAAGGGCCAGACCAGCCTGACCGGCCGCGACGTAGGACTTTCCGATTAACGCGGAAGTGGTCCTGCACGGTTTAGACGGAAGGAGAGGGCGTGACTTCCACGTGCCGAGGAAGGAGAGAGATGCGACGCCAGCGTATCCTCGACTGGACGGAACGGTAGAGTAACCGTGCTCCACTGAACCAACTAGGTTGGTGAAGTCAGCGGCTGCCGCGTTAGTCAGTCGGGAGGAGAACGGCTGTTTCCAGGATCTAGATATCTCATTATGTAGATCGCCGAAAAACGGCAGCTTTCTCCTCGCTGGGCGAGCGTTAGAACCACTCAAAAACCTCTCATCGAGTTTGGAGGTTTGAGACTCGTGAGGTTCGTCAGGCCAGTCGATCGCGAGCTTCGGTGGCACGCAAGCACGCCAATAAGCTCGAATAGGCCGCTGAAGGCCGCGCCTCCTGGCCGCTGGGCGGGAGAGCGTCATCAAGTGAAACAGGCCCGAAATCCTCGGAGTCGGACGCTGTAGTAAACACGACATCATCCAGACCGAAAGAAACGGCATCGCGTGCTTCCGGGCTAGGCATCATATAGTCGTGAACATACTCGACTGGCAAACGCACGTGCTCGGGAGAGGGAGGGAGAGAGAGGGGAAGGCCCGTCTGCTCGCACTCGACGTCCTCGAGCTCAACATCCGAACCCCAGGCCGCGGATCCGAGGAGGCCTCGCCGCCTCTGAAGCGCGGGGGGGGAGCGGATGATTCCTTCTCAAAAAGCGCGAGCCTCGTACGGAGGGTTTTGAGAAGGAGATTTTCACAAAATCTACATTTCGAGGTGCCCTGAACCGCCTGCGTGAGCAAAACCCATGCACTTAACGCACTTACCATGCGGGTCGTCACTCGAGATAAAGCGAGTGCACGGCGGGGGACAACGACGAAACTCCATCGCACTTCACGAAGAGGAGAACAAAGTTCCGCTATCCGAAGTCGCTGAAGTGCAAAGGTGATAGTAAAGTAGTAGTTTTGGGTCAGAAGAATCGCACGAAGGGAGCGATGCTACCACTTCGTGAAGGCAGAAAAATCTGGAGATAAGATGGCGTGCGCGCGCTAGTATAGGCTCAAGGTGTTGAGCTTGGGGGCGGCGCTGCGCCATCAGCCAATGAATTGGCGTGATTCTATAAGGGCTTCAGACAATCGGCACACCCAGTGGGCGTTCCCAAATGCGCTACTACGCAGCGTCGAGTGAACCTATGAAAGAGAACACGCTTTAAGTCAAACACACCTTAGGTCTTTAAAATTACTAGAAACTTCCAGGCATGTGTTTTGGAGCTGGTTGGAGCTACACTCTGCAGGATATTTGCCCTCCCGGAGCGGAGTTTGACACATGTGCCCTAGACAATCAAATGAAAATTATACAGATTACTCTCTCTCCATCTAACAACTACATGGAAATCGCCTTGGGTGACTCATTTAAACTAGTAGCGGGATAGTAATCAAGTTGCATAAGATGTGTAAGAAAGTAGGTACACAAGAATGTTTTGAGATAATTGAGTCTGGACAGTTGAATTGAACATTTTGAAAAATAAATGTGTACCCAAAGGTGATAATCTCTACACTAAGTATGCAATAATTGTAGAATGGCCATTTATTTCTTACTCAATAATAGGGGTGGGGGGAAATAAATACAAAAAAAAAATTAATATTTAGATATTAGTAATTGATTGATGTAGTAAAAGAATAACATGATTGAAAATAATAATTCAGCAAAACTTATATATAAACTATATAAGCAACAATATGTAATCTTTCGCCACTAGAGGTCACTTATTCAAAACAAAGGCAAAGCTTGATTATGCCTGGATTTCATAGAGCTTTTATCCCACAGATGACCGCTTCTGCTTCTTCCGGCCATGCGTATGTGGGGTAATGCAGCGCTGTTTTATCATATAAGACACATTTAGTGTGTTGTGTTATAATGCTACTCTGTGCGTTTGTTCTGGCTACTATAAGAAACTTTTTGCACACTGCTGTAAGCTAAATTGATATTAGGCATGGTAAAACAGGTAAATCAAGAAAACAAGATTTAAACAATAAGACTATCTGTGTTGAGCAATTTAACAATGATTAGTTTTCCTTCGATGAATATATCCAATTGTTGCTCACTAAGTGTCTTTGGTGTTTCCATGGTTTCTTCAAAATAAATCCATAAATCGAGGGTAACGTGGGTATGATGTCATTGTAGGCAATGCGCAGACATGGTTTATTTCTCTGGATTTAAACATTCTTGAAAACATTTGGGATACTATAACAAAATATATAACTTTGTTCTAGTGGTTTTTGGATATTTTAATCAAAATATCTTTTTTATATTGACACCTATGTGTAATATTTAATTTCAGTCAGTTGTAGGCATGTTTTTTTTCTTATACAAGCTTCAAGGATAAAAGCTTGTGAACCACTGTTACAGTTCATCAACCCGTTCCACACTGGCACACCGCTGCATATTTCCTTTATTTTTGGTTAAACTAATCCTTTAAATTAAATTGACAATTTCCTTTTAATTTGAGTTCAAATAACTAAAAATAAGATAAAACATTTAAAAGCAAATCTAAAATCAAATCTATGCATTTTATCGAATCGGAATTTGATTCAAAACTGAAGAGAATCAGTATGAATCAAATCATGAGACTCCAAAAGATTCCCACCCCACACAATAACCTTACTAAAAATAATCAATTCAAAGAATTTTAAGCGCCAGAGTTTTGGAGCTTCTGGGGGTGTTTCAAAATTCATGAAAAAAAAAAAAATATATATAAAAGGCATAAAATGCACAGTAAAAAATTGTGCACACCACTGCAATAAATATAGCCTAAACAAGACTAAAAACAGCAGGTAATAACAAACACACTCTTAATTTTCCACTCGTCATCACTTCTTAAGACCTTGCTGATTAACCTCAGTGGTGATCTCTTTGAAGCTAGTATCCCAGCAGGTCCACAGAAGTGGAATGAAATCAGGGGAACAGTATGCAAGAGACAGGATTTGCCACTCCAAAGGTAAAGAAACTTCAGATACATTTTGGAATAAAGAAAGGATAACCCCACCAAGCAAAAAGGCCACTAGAGTCCTGATACGGTGTCCCTTCTAATCTAAACACAAAAGATTAGTGCACTCTCCCCTCCTCTTGCATTTGAATGACTTAGCAAAATCGCAATAGTTAATATAGATGGTAACACTTCACAAGAAGGTTTCATTTGTGAGCATTAGTTAACATAATGAATACTAATGAACAATACTTTGTTATTTTTAACATTTACTAATTGTTTTTTTATTTTTATCAAAAGTTGTATAACAGTTAATGCACTGTGAAATAAATGAGACAGTAATCAGTAACCAATGAAACTAACGAGGAAAAAATCAAGACTATACTGAGGGTACAATTACACAACGATGTACTAAACAATGTAGCCTACTAATGATGTACTAAAAACTGAAATGTTTTTCCTTCGCATTTTTTTTTCCCCGTGTACAGATGACACCATTGTCAAAATTATCCCTGTTCACACGGATCCATGAAAACAACAAAAAATGCTGTATTATGCGTGCCAGGCCAATAATTGACGACATCACTTTGTAAAGATTGGAACTTGCCAATAGATTGAACTAGGGGAGTCCCTTAATATTCGACTAACCGTTAGTCGACTAGAAGAGGCTTGGTCAACAAAATTTTTTATAAGTTGTTTAGTCGCAGAAAAAAAAAAAACTCCAGAGGAAGTGGTGAAATCACGCAGCCTCTGATGGACGGATCACTAACGGCAGGAAATCCAAACATTCCCCCTTCATTCATCAACCTCAAATATGGCTTATCACTTGAAACATGTAAGTCTTGCTTTATAGTAAACCTAGATAAATGTGTGCTATTATATAGGAGCATGTCTGTGTTTGTGTGGAGAGCGCACTTGCTGCATAACATACATGCTCCGGCGCGATCACTTGCATTTACTTTATATACTCCGTCATTTTTGGGGAGTAATGCAAACTGTAAAAGGTCTACTTTAATTTTTGCAAACTCACAATAACTACAAAACGTTGTGTGTTTGTAAAATAATACAAAGGATGCAATCGATCTGCCGTCTCAGTCTCAAAAATGAACTGAAACTCAGCGTATACTTGCCTCACAGATCGAAATGCCTACTTTTAAATGAACCAATTCATGTGGAAAACAATATATTCAGATTATGTCTGAAACGTGCATATAGGCGTGTCCTCTACTGAGGAGATCAGAGTCTGCATCATCGACTTAATCTCTGCAGCCGAAAACACAGAAAACATTATCAATAAATTATTAAAATGTTTAAACAGTCTCCTTGCTGTTTTTTCACAGCACATTCATAATCATTACATTTGTCTGTGCGCTGTGGCGAGCTTTATGCGTGGGTTTGAGTGCTGATTTTATGATTTATGGCTTATTAATGTAAACGTGCAATTAGTAGACTAAGTTGAGAGCAGCCCTAGACTAAACACATAATTCGCACGCACATGATGTCACCGTTTTCACAAATTAGTGTTTTTGTAGTTTACACAGTGACGATAACAGTGTACCTTGAAACCCGCTTTCAAAAGTTTAAGTTTTCAGGCTCCAAAACGCTGTTCTCGTGTAAATGAATGGCCATAATGCATAACAAGTCTTACACTTTTAGTTCAAAACGATGTTGTGTAAATTAATGTAAAAAAAGTACATAAACGAAAATACCATTAAACTCAACATTACCCCGACAGAACTAACATGAAAGGACGATTATATTTTTTCTTAACTAAATAAAAATGAACGAAGACTGTAAATTATATTGCTAATTCAGCTAATGCACTAACAAATTAGCTTATTTTTTTTTTAGCCATGCATAAAAAACATGATTTTTGTATCACACTCTGTAAATGTTAGAATCTTACTTTGGGGTCATACCAAGTAAAGCTTTACATCCGCCCTTAATAAGCTGCAATGGCCTTTGAGGATGTCTTCACATGTTCCCCAAGTGGGAAAGTGGAAGCAACTGTTTTAATCTGCAGATGTTTTCCAAGTCCTTCAGGAAATACATAGGGGGAGGGATACATCCACAAAGGATGGCAATTTTTTAAAATAATCCACATGGAGGGCCAATCATCACTGTCAAACAGGAAACAAATGAATGCAAAACGAATGTGATTCATTTTTTACAAGCTTGTTTTTATTAAGTTGTTTCCATTACCTTTACATCTACCATGAGGATATAACTGCATGGATGCTCAAAATGCATGCTGGTTTGAATGGGTAAAAAACATACAGTGCTGGAAGGGATGCCAATTTGTTGGCGTAGGGTCATGCCAACAAGCTTAATCACAACCATCTTATCTGGCATCAACCAGTGCAAACTCTACACTGGAACTCTGGCATGGTAGTCAGCACTGAGAGTACATGGGAACTACACACTCCTTGTCTTAATAAAAAAATCCTCCTCTCCATCTGTTTGGGATCAAAAATCTCTGTTTTACTGTCCACTGAAAGGATGGCAGTGAAAACCATAAGATAGAGATCTATTCCACTGCTTCAATGCTAATTAAATATCCTATGTGCTTTACAAGGCTAATTTCTTTCTTTCTTTCTTTCTTTCCCAGCAGAAGAAGAGTACATATTTTGATTGTTTCTAGGTCCTCATCAGTATGCAGATCGGGCAGGTTTATACATAGCGGTTATGGCGCAAATTTTCCTCAATTGCCAATTTAATTAATTAGGATTGCTAATGAAAGCGGATAAGGGCTGATGACAAGCCTTAAAGGGATAGTTCACCCAAAAAAGAAAGTTACCCCATGATTTACTCAGCCTAAAGCAATTCTAGGTGTATATGACTTTCTTCTTTCATATACAATCGGAGTTGTATTAAAAAATGTCCTGGCTCTTCCAGGCATTATAATGGTAGTGAATGGCAGACCAAAATGTGAAGCCCAAAAAAGTGTATCCATCCATTATAAAAGTAATCCATTCGGCTCTGGGGGATTTGCCTTCTGAAGCAAATTGTTGGGTTTTTGTCAGACAAAATATCTATATTTAACACTTTATAATATAAAATATCTAGCTTCCAACTTACGAAAAAAGCGTAACTGGCGCAAAGATGACATCGGACGCAACGTAAGCGTTTTCAACTGCGAGAGGGTTACAATTTCTTCGTAAGTTGAATACGGAAGGAGGTCCCCTGATAGCTAGATATTTTACTTTTTTAAAGTTTTAAATATGGATATTTTTATTACACAAACCCATCGATTCACTTCAGAAGGCCTTTATTAACTTTTTCTATTCCTTTAACCTGTGCTGTGCTTCAGGACAAGTGGGGCATTTATAATGATATATAATAATGAATCTGATAAAATAATGGATATGATCCTGTGATAACCCAGGTTAACATTGCATTTTCAAAGTTATTTTCGTTTATATTATATTTATTAGCTTTATTTTTCAGGTAATTTAGATTTAAGTTTTAGTTTTTTTGGATACAGATCTATTTCATTTTTATAAGTTAGTTTTACTAATATAGTTTAGTAATTAACAAAACACTTCCAGCTTACTTTTCAGCATACTTGTGCATAATAACAATAGCACAACAAATGAGTTGCCGTTTTCAGCACACTTACTGAATTAAGCAGTACTTGGAGTGATGAACTTGGGGTCAAGAGCAACATTAAAATGTTGTCAAATCTCAAAGTTTAGTTTCTTATATTAATTATATGTTTGTCGTCCAAATCTGAAATTTTTGGAAACTCAAGGTCAGAGTCAGCCGCTCCTAGTACATGCAGGCTCATTATAGATGGCACTCTTCTTTTCCACACCTTGAGTCATAAATAATTTTGTACTCCTTGCTGTGATCACTTTGCTCTATTAGGTTTGTGGAATTTTTTTCCTTTTGATTTTAACACCACATATCTTATAATTGGCTGTATAATGCCTTTGCTCTTTCCATTTTCATAATTAAACTCAAAATAGTCCCACAAAGGGCTGTGCTGTTTCCTGCCAGCCATCATGTCCCCGTCTTCATTATCAGTATCCCGACCCCACCTCACATGCCACATCACCATCTGAAGTTCTTCACCTACACAGCCTCACAGGTCAGATTATTACACTGTGATGAGATTGCAAAAACAGTAAATGTTTGAATAATTATTCTTCCTTTAATTTAATTTGTCTTCACAACTTTGGTTGTCATTTAGTTTCATTTTTCATTGACTTTGCAAAATGTATTTTATTTCAGTTTACGAAAAAAATTTCAGTATCTCTAACTTTGCACTGAATAACATTGTACAAGAACAATGTATGTACTGATTATGCTTAATAATATGCTTAATTATCCAACAAAGCATGTGGTCACCCTAATGAAAAATAAATATACCAAAATGTATTTAAAATACATTTATTATGTATACTACAAATACATTTACATATTTATGTACTTTATAAATACCATGCATGCAATTGTACTTTTGGCATACTAAATTGATATACTTAAGGGCCCCTTATACAAAGTTTTTTTCTATTCTTTGTTTAGGGTTAAAACAAAGTTCGAAATACATGACCAGCAAAATACTATTAGCGAACACCCACTTTGCTGAGAGTGAAGTTTAGATGAATATGTAAATATGTACTGCACGCTTTCCTCTCAATAACAAAATAAACAGACAACAAAATAGCAAGCATTTTTTTTAATAAAGCGCAAGAAAAGCATCTGATCATAGCAATGTGGATATGTTTGCACAAGCTCTGCAATTCGGCACTCTAGTAAAGTCACGTCTGTAACAGTTGGGTCCTGTACCATGACGGTAGTTTAACAAACTCAGGGTTACAGGATTAGTTTCGAGTTGACAAAACCAAACCAATCTACTCAGGTTTTGTTGGTCCCATGATGCTGATCATCAGCTTTCTCTGTCAACTCAGGCTTTGATCCTGAGTTTAGGAGTTTTCCTGTGACATCAGTAGTGAACAGCCAATCACATGCTGTGGATCAGTGAAACTGAGATTCACTTCTCGTGAGAGAAGCAGGGAGATTCATTTCTCTCTTCAGCAGAATATTACATGATTTAAAAAAATTACAAATTTACACAGCAAGAAGAAAAGAGCTGTCTATAAAAGAGGACAAAAGAAAAATCTTACTACGTCAATGCAAGTAAAGGTTATGGGTCTGTGTACGTTTTGATTTAAGCTCACATGTAGTGTTTTTTTATAGCTTTATTTATTGATTTTAAAGCTATTTGTATGATCTTTATATAGGCGGCTATTTATATTAATTTTAACTAAGTGCCTATGAATGATTGATTAACTAAAACAATACATGTGTAACTGATTAAGGGTATAATAATCACATAATTTATATCTAAATCATTCAAAATTATTATTATTATAAATAAGCATTGTTAAAAGACGCTTTAGTCTTTAAAACCAGTTGCTATGCTGTGACCTTTAATTTGGAGTAGAAAAAGGGGGAGAGACTTTATTGCATAAGAGGTGTGTCACTTTGCTCACAGCTGATTGGTCCAATTTCAGTTTGAGATCTCTTATCCAGAACATAACCTGTCCTGGAGCAGGTTAGCCGTGTAAGTGTAAGTTACTATGGAGATGAACACTTCTAAAAGCAAAACCTCTTTCATGGTACCTAAAACCCAGGATTGGCACAAACTAAGCTTAATATCTGGTTAGATAGCTAAACTGGCTTCATGGTATAGGCCCTTGCTTTGCAGATGAAGACATGAAGATGAAGATGAAAGGTTCCAATGATGTTTAATAATATTCCACAAAGCAGTATAACATAAAGACAGGTAACGCAAACACAGCCATACACGTACGAGATCAGACAATGAACATAAGAAAAGCTGGAACTTAAGCGGTGTAGATAACAAGGTGCTAATTAAACACAGCTGAACCAAACAAACTCATAATGATGTGTGACCATGGAGACGGAAGACAGGCGGGAACTCAAAGGAATACATGTGATGGATAACAAACTAAAAGTCCATGAAAACAAAACTAAGTATGAACATAAATTAACCTAACTGTATCAATGTCACATTTATTTATATAGCACTTTATACAATAGATTGCTTGGGGGTGTTGTCTCCCTCGGTGCAAGTGTGTAGCCTAGTTTTGGTTTGAACATTGGGAGGTTGAAGTGTGAACCGTATAACAGTGTCCAAAGGCATGCTCCCTTGTGAGGTTTTTTTGTTTTTTTTTGTGCAAAAGTCTGCTAAATTGGAACAACTGATTTTGTAATTAATGCACTTTAGTTATCTGAAAGTAGTGCTGAGGTCCAGCTAAAGATATTCTTAAGTATATTTAATATTTGAAGTCTCAAGTGACATCAGTAAATATGTTAATAGATTTGTACCAAACTTGGTATGACATAAATGTATTTTAAATACATTTTGGTATAGGTGTTTTTTTTTCTTCACTAGGGCATATAAACACATTAACCTAATTTTTTCTTTATTGGAATAAGGTCATAAGGTTAAACCGATCATCACAGCTAGATTTTTTCCCTTATCCCGATTTTCCCTGGACATTAACCTGCGTTCTGTTGACTTATTGAGGTGTGCGTGTATTATATGTACAGGAAAGTGTCTTTACTGCAGATTTAAGCACATTCAGACAAAATGAAAACTCTTTCTTGACCCAAGAAAATGTATTTTCATCTTATGCAGCTGAAGTAGAAATAGTGCTTATGTACTGCTTACATCATATCTCATGTAACAAATGGAGTACGGTTAGGTTTTAGAGTTAGAGTTAGGTTTTAACAGCACTACCAGGACATAACCTGAGTCTTGTAAACACCGTTTACTTGCGTTTCCATGTTCGGTGTATTGGTGTGTATGTAAACATGCTTAATGATAAGAGACACAGAGGTTTGCTTTACAACATGCAAGCAAGACAGTACAAGCTTGACTAAAAGGTGTTGAGTGACTAACAAGGTTAACCATAATCTGGGCCTTTGGGAAACAATGTTGCCCTACATCCTCGCCCCAGACCAACATGTATGAACTATAACTATACCATGAAAAATCCTGGGAAAAAAACAACACCTCCACAAATTCCAAAGAAGTCCTTAAACCATTGCTTGCTCCCACCCTAAGCGCACTCGCCTCAACATTTCTCACATTGTTTGTGTTATCTCCAAGCTGCTGCAGGGAGCTAGAGAGTTTATTCTGGACATAGACACAGTAAGATTCTTGGCATTTGAGTTGCTGAGTAGCCCTGGGGGGGATGGCAGCCATACCCGCTCTTGCAGAAAACTGGGGGATTAGTTTGCTCTATTTTAGTCCAACGGGTACCGCTTTTCCACAGCCCTGTAGGAACAGCTCATAAGCAGTCAGTTTATTTTTGAGTCCCTCTGCCAGGTGCTAAGGGCTTTGTGAGGCCTATTTTTTCGGGTCACTGCAAATGGGAAGAGGGTCACCAGCCAATTTCCCTCTTGGTGAAGATGAGACCAATATATGAGGACCTACTTGCACTTTTCCGTCAACACTCTCAGTACTTTCCATTGTGGCCAAAACTCAACACTGGGGGTTTTCCATGACCCATTTTTAACTTTAAAAATTCTCAGAAACCCACCACTCCACTCCCATCCATGTCATATAATTAAGCTATACACTTTAAGATTCCACATGCAAAAAAACGTTTTCTTAACAATAACAAAACAATTTCCTTATTTACTATTTTACTGTTTAAGCATGCTGCACAATGACTGCAACACTTTTAAGTTAACTGTATAACAGCTTATGCAAACAAGTGACCCAGAGTGTTAGCGACAGCTGGATCATTATTCTGGCTCCATAAAGCTGAAAAATTGTCCTCTGTAGGCAGCACTCTGAGATAGGAAGGCAATAAGGCACGTCTGAATCCAATGATCGTGTCACATGCTGATGAGTTTCCCTGCAGTCAGGAGAAGATCGACACCGCTGCTCATGTCCAATGTGTTCTTATCAGGCTACCATCAGCTAACATCAACATTTAAGGCATTTTAAACAATTTCAGCTCAAAACTCACTTTGACACCAGGGAATGTCTGCATTAACCTCCGACTGCAAACGAATGGATAATTCAGAAATCTTTATATGCGTTGCTAAATGCTACTTATGCTAAACATTGCCATAATAAATACATATTATGGAAAATACCAGATGCTGATTGAACTAAGACAAATTAAAAATGATTATAATTGTGTTTTTATTTGATTCAATGTTCCACTTGTCTCTTCCCTGTGCCTTTATTGATACCGGATTTCTACATCTGCATATGCCATAAATTACATATGGCTAACTCATGAAACTCTTGTTTTCTGTTCGTGAGCTCCCTCTGTTGCTCTGACTGAAAGGACAACAGTATAGAGAGACCACTCAAACATCCTCAAATCGCATAATGCTGTGGAAAATGAATAGAAATGCTAATTATTTCTAAAGAAATGTGATGTAAACATATTATATTTTATCAAACTTTAAACCATTGGAATTAAAGGCCTTAATGGAGTTGTTTCGTGCATTCCTGTGCTAACAAATAAATGGAAGTATAGGCATGACTGAACAAGTATGTATGTGTGTTCTCTTTGATTCACCATGATTGATGTGCTCCTGACACAAATTAATAAATTATTGTCAAATCATTGGTCAAATATTGATACTGGGGTCCTTTGTCTTGTCCTTACTCTAGCTAGTTTTCAGTCAGGTTGCCCCATGCTGGTGAAATTATTGGGTTGTGTGATGTTGTTCTTTGGAGGTGTGTTAAGGGCGAGTTTTAGGGAGCTGCTTTTCCAGGCTTAAGAAGGGCTGCACACCCAGGTACATTTGTTTGCAAAAGACTATGGCTCTCTATCAAAAACCAGCCTCTTATGGGTGCCAGCTTGGCATTGCAGTTCATCAGGCCATCTTATTGTTAAAGGAACACTCCACCGTTTTTAGAAATAGGGCTTATTTAACATCTTTCCTACATTTAGATATGTGGGCAAATGCATTTAGTTTGGCAGGGTCGCTCCTAGCTTAGCTTAATGAATGGAATCATATGTTGCCAGCAAGCATGTCCCGAGTAAAAGTGAAAAAAAAGTGATCGGCGACCCTGCTAAACTAAAACAATGCATGCACTGAGACAAAAATGCATTTGCCCACATATCTAAATGTAGGAAAGAAGTTGAATAAGCCCTATTTCTAAAAACGGTGGAGTGTTCCTTTAAGGTTCTCAGTCTGGTGGTGGTGCGACTACAATCCCTCTACTTGGTTCACCTGGTCTTCTGCATCATATATGTTTGTCTCAGTCCCCTGTCTTTTTCTTTCCTCCATCCCCCATCTTTTAGAAGGTTTCCCAGTGTACATCCAGGATAGTGGATTCCATGTGCAGGGGTGTACACAACCAGTATCTTGAGGGGTACAGCATTAAATGTCACCAGAAGAGCCATCCTGAACTGGTTGCTTATAAATGAGTTCCACAGCCCATGAGTAGTACTGTTAAGCTGATCTCTGGGTTTTCTCTGCTTCTCCTGTTTGTCTAAGTACTTTGTATTATTTTTGTGTTTGCTTTTGTTTTCCTTTCTCAGTTGCTGACTGTTACCGCCGCACCTGTTCCTAATTTCCTCCACTTTATTTTTTTTTGTCTGTACTACCTGTCACCATTCTCTGCTTGACTTTGCCCTGTCCATGACTTAATGAACCCAGGCAGCATTGCACATTAATGAATGAATGGATGAATTGTTCTATTGATTTATTTTTTATTTTAACTCTCTTTAATAAATAATGTGAATGTGAAAAAAATTTGAATTTGGTCAGTATTATTTTCAAAAAGCTTAACAAAAGTATCTATTTCTTCTGATGCATTGATGTAAATAATGTATGATTGTAAATTAACAATATGTTTCTAAAACTGATAATTTGTTACTCAGAACTTTTCAATGCAGAAGATATTTAATTTAGTTTATATTTAATGAATGTGAATATTATCTTGTATGAGTAAGCAAAGCCCCTTTCAAGGCAGTTCACTTAGCATTCATTGACTGTTTTATTTAGAAGCCGCGGGACTCCCGTACTAGAGGTGCCATATGTGACATTCCAGTTTTTCCCATTGATTTTAATAACAGTGGCCATCATATACTGTCTCTGAAGTCTTCATCAGTTGAGTAATTCTGATTTAGTGCCATCCATCCATCCATCCATTCATGCATCTATCCATTTTCTAAAACATTTGTCATATATGTATAGGGTGACAGAGTTGTTGGAGCCTATCCCAGGGTCTCAGGCCTACAGGGAAACATGGATGGCCAGTAATTGATAACACATTTTTTTTTGATAATTTGTTTTTGTGCAGGACATTTTTTGTAAAAGGAGAATAACAGAGCAGATGGTCTACCAAGAACCTTCTAACCAAAACAAGTAGGATAAGGACTCCTGAAGTCCAAATAGACATAAAATATAGAGCAATGACAGACCACCTGTATGCGTCCAATCACCCTTCAGACTGCTTAGCTTTCAAATGTTATATAATAAAAAATATTGCTTAACTTGTCAAAATGTACTTTAATAGCACATTAATGACAGTGTATCAAACGTGTGTTTCAAATGACAATATTAAATGAGGCATTCTGGTGCTAAATGCAGCTGCTTGTCATTCACAGGAAGTGTATGTTTTTTTCCTCTCTTTCACCAGAAAACCTTCTGGCACAACAGGATTTGGAGAACACGTGTGGGGCTTCAAAGCACCAAGATAAAATATTCTGAGTGTATGTTCAATATTTTAAACAAAAACAATGGATTCCTATGGACCTATTCACACACGGGCACTGACATTTGCCCACAGAAAGACCAAAGTTGTTTGAATTTATAGAGAGCTTTTGGTCACATTTCCCAAGTGCTGCTGCATATTCCAGACGTGGAGATGCTGTACAGTTCATCAACCCTTGCTGCAGTTCAGCAACCACTTGAGCTACAGACATAAATCAGATCTGTTTTGTGTCTGCTAATAATTTGAATAAAGATCCCAGGCAGATTATAGTATATATATAATAGTATGGGCCTATATTGTATATACTACAACAGTGCTTATTTTCCCATCTCACAAAGAAAGTGGCAAACAGTCCTTTTGATATATTTTCTCTCGTTATTCTCCCTCATTTCACACCAGTGATTCTTAGGCCTGGTTTCACAGACAGGGCTTTGATTAAGCTGGGATTAGGCCTTAGTTCAATTAGGGAATTTAAGTAGTTAAGAAAAATCATAACTGGTGTGCATCTTGCGACAAAAACCACCTAGACACCATCTACTGTATATACCTTAGTCAGGGTATATTGCATTTTACAAGAAAGTTATGGCTATGAGTATAGTTAAGGCTATGAGGAATATTACACAGACAGTCTTTATAATGGCACTGTAGGCACTGTTACATGTAATTCTCAAAACTCATATTTTCTTAAAACTATTTTATGAAATTTTTGTCAACTGAAAAAAAAAAGAATGTTTCATCAGCTAAACAACTGCCATGTTGTTAAATAACACTACAATCCATTAAACACACTGTACTTCCAGTGTGTCCATCACAGCCTCCTGACTGGTCTTTTACAGGCGTGTGGAGAAGCTCATTAATATAGCATATAATCAAGCACACATTTACCACAATCAAAACATTTAGAAGCTTTGCAACTGAATTCAAACAAATTATTTTGCAAATGATTCCAAAGTTTGCAATCAAATTCAATTACACAAATAAATAATAATATAGTTAGGAATTTGGCCAGTGTCTGAAAACTTCGTTTCACTTGGATATACGACAAAATAGGGAAGAAAAGACGATTACAACTTCCATTTCATACCGACTTTAAGAGCATTAAGGGCAACCAATGGGCAACTTAAAAAGGAATCAGGCATATAAACACACACCAAGACCCTTGCATACAACTGCTTGTGCACCACAATTTGAGAACCACTAATCTACATGTTAACACTGTATTAATGACTCTAGTTTTGTGTAGCCTATGTATTGTTTGTCTTGTTAATATTCATAATAATAATAAATAAATAAATAAATAAATAAATAAAAACACTAATCCACATTATTTAACTAGACTGAAATATAATACACTATGATAGGCCTAATGATTTGTTTGTCGAAATTTCATACGTAGCCTACAGGCCTATTATCTATCTATACTCACCTCACAAAAAGTTAACAGAAGAATTCTGATTATTAAATTGATTCACAAAGCTCCTGTGGACACAACTTAACACTCACGCGTGCACATTATAGGGAATTTTGCTCAGGATAGTTACATTTGGTTGTGAGTGTCGTACTACGTCAACAATCATAGAATCCTACTCCGCAATCATCCGATGTTTAAACGTCAATGCTATTTCCAGCAGTTTGTGTTGTTTTGCAATCAAAACCCATTATGTAATGAAGTAGTCTATTCTCTATTTATCTACTTATTTGAAGAGAGAAGTGCATTATTGAAAAGGATATAGGCTACATATCCCGTTCACATGTTCACAACGGTTTTTTTTTTTCGTGCCACTTTAATTTTTACTGGACTCGTCTGGCCATCCCATTATAAATATCCTCAAGGCGCCACTGCTTGTTCTGCGTCGAGACCCGTCCTCCTGCTCTGCTTGTTCAGACCCATCCTCTCTCTCTCTCTCTCTCTCTCTCTCTCTCTCTCTCTCTCTCTCTCTCTCTCTCTCTCACACACACACACACACACACACACACACACACACACACACACACACACACACACACACACACACACACACACACACATAGATAGATAGATAAATGTACTGCAGGAAAGGGTCAAAGCGCAAAATCCGTCTTGCTATCACTGCTGCATTCCATTTACTCCTCCAGAGTCCTTTCTTTCTTTCTTTCTTTCTTTCTTTCTTTCTTTCTTTCTTTCTTTCTTTCTTTCTTCAAACACTTTGCACTGTTACAACAGGTGCATTAACAGGCTGTAAAAAAATGAACCACTTTTCTATCGATGACTGCTCAGTGCCACGGCAGCCACAGCAAAACACAGAATAGAAAAAACACATACAAATGTATCAAGGCAGATTGTTTTAGTTTTTCACAAATCTGTACGTTTTCATCAATTTATACAATTATTTATGATAAAAAATATATATAGTAGGCTATTATTATTATTATTATTATTATTAACATGGCACCGGTCTGATTTGATGATTTAACATCTTTGTTCCAAGAAATCAGCTGATTTATTTATTTATGTATTAATTTAATTAAAACGGAAGAAGCATTTTGTGAAAATCCCATATTTATGTCCAAATTGATAGGTATATTATAATTGTGCACCCATTAATTAACTTACCGCTGACTTCCCGAGGCTCTGCGCTTCCTGTGGGCTCAGTGTCCACTTTTCGTCCACATCTCCCGAGCCCTTGAACCAGCTGCTCCAGTGGCAGCTCCAAATCCGGCTTGGGATAACACCGCAGACCACTGGAGCATCTCGGTGTGTAAACGCCGCACAACTCGCCCTCTTGCCGGGCACACACCGGACAGCAGCCGCAGCCCGGCTCGCGCACAATCTCCGCGCAGGGCTCCGTGAGCATCGGGCAAGCCGCCTGGCGTTCTGCGGTGCAGCTCGGACAACGGAACACCATTTCTGATCCAGCGGCGCCGTGAAAAGTCCCCAGTGCCAGCAGCAAGCTGCAACTCACGTAGAACAACATCGTGTCCACAATGTAGAAACCCTGCAAATCCAAGGTCTAAACTAATGCAGGTAAGAAGAAAGGTAAGTGCACGCGGACAGGTGAAGGCTAACTGGGGCTGCTGCGCGGGCTCCTATCAGTGTTCATATGCCGCTGACATCATAGGAGATGACAGGCGGGCTGCAGCTTTGTCAAACAAATCCTCAAAAGGGCTACAGAGCCTTGGGTCTGTGTTCTGTTAGGCCTAGGTCCTGCCTCAATTTTAAAACAGACCTTTCAGAATAAATGTTTTTAATCATAACTTTTTTGATATTGTTTAGGCTTTTATTTAACTTTAAATTGCAGCTGGAGCAAGAAAGTCATGCTTAGCTCCAAGAATTCCTGAGCTAAGCTAAACCAGCAGGGTCTTGATATATTAAACGGCTTAATTAAATGAAATTCTTGGTGAAAATTACCCTCAAGTGGAATTCAAGTTATTTATTTTCAACTGGGGGAGCCGGTCCTCCTCCGACAACAAGGCACACGCTGCAAATGTGTGAAATATTATCTTGTTACATAATATGGGCAATAGCCTACTGGTCATGTGTATCGAATTGGCCTGCATTATGTATGATGAAATGATTACATTTTAAAGATAATGATTAATTTATAATCTTTAAGTCCTTTCTAAAACAACTGAAGTGGAGAGAGGCAGGTCAGTGATGTGTCCCCTCACTGTCTGTATGATCTGGGCTGCAGTTTGTTATTGGCAAAGTGGCTCAGCAACACAGTTATAGGGAATAAACAAATAAGCAAACTAATCTGTGTCATTGAAGTCATTTATCACTCTGCACTTTAATGTGCAGAGTGATAAATGACTTCAATGACCGGCCCATTGGCATTATACAGTAAGTAAATATCATGCTGTACCTTCTTGTACTTATAGGAATAGACTACAAGATGAATGTTGTTGTAATCTCTCAGTTGCCTATTGATTACAGAGGCCCGGAGTCGAGGAGTCGAGGTATCTTGCTTACCAACCAAACAACCATTAACTCGTCCAGAGTAAGGGACTGCAAAGCAAACCACACTCTGTTCCCCTCTGAGACTAATCGTTGTTTATTTAAGGGTACAGAAATAGCTGCTCCATGTGAGACCCATAGCTACAGTGGTTGTCTAAGAGATATAAATTAGGATTATCCTCTGATTTCATGGCATTTTATGTATTTGTGGTTGCCAGGCTTCCTATTCGCCTAGGAGATTTTGATGGAGAATAGGGGCTTTTGATATGCCAGGTCTTGTGGGCGTCGTGATGAAGCAGGGGTGTTTATGCAGAACCGCACGTGTCATTTAAGAAGAAAAAAAGGAACCAGCTGGAGACTGGATGCACGGCCTCATAACCAGTGTCTGTGTACCAAGAGTTTGTACAGCGTCTGGGTTTCTGTAGGATTTTGAGGGCTATAAGCCACAGTATCTCCAGTTGGTTAAGTGTAGTCCTCCATCAAGGACATTTCTGAGCAAACAAGTGAGATAATTGCACTAATGCCCCGAGGAACCTCTGCATACTCCACTGTGAAAAAAGAGAACCTTTTTACTTTAATAAGATACAGTGCATGTAGTAGATTCAGTACTTTAATATTAGAGATTTAATCAGGTTCAGTGCAGAAACATATTTTGATCTGTTTTAAATTGTGTATTGAAGACATGTTAAGAAAGTGGATCTGGAACTCTGTGACAAAAGTAAAAGTAATAAGTCAGATATATAAATGTTTTGTCTGGATTCATGTGTCTAACAGATGTTTTTTTTTTAATTGTATTTAACAAACTGTCATCATAATTAATATGATCTTAATGAAGCTTCTTTTGAATATGTGTGACTTCAGGATGAGAATATTAAAATGTACCGGTATGTTAAATTGCTTATTGGATTGAACTGAATGTGTACTTTGTTTCCTGAGGTTTAGTGTTTGATTTCCAAGAAAAAAAGCAGAATGGTTGTTTAGTCAATGTGGACATAACGCAAGAGAACAAACATATTTGCACATTAGCCTACATGTCTACCATATAAACAACAGTTACACAATCAGGCTGGTAGCTGTATGCACTTTAAGCCATTGTATAGATAGACATGTCAAGATAGTGCTGTCAGTGAGATAATAAGCATTATGACTGTGACATCCCAGCACTGAGTTTTGTGGCGCACTTCCATTTTGAGAGTACGACTAATTTATTTCCGGTCATGAATATTTTCAATGTGCTGTAGTCCCTAATTGACTAAACGGCACTTAAAATGAGAGATTCTGATGATTAGCCTACTGTAAAAAAAAAATATGATTTTTCATTAATAAAGAACACATTTTTCCTCACATTTTAATTCTCAAGGCATAATTGATTTAACATTTCCTAACAATTAAAACAGCTTACCTTCAAAATACAAGTTTTTGCTATTTGAATTATAATGCATGTGAAAATAAACACAGGAGGGCGCGCTTAGTTAAATATGCACTTGTTTGGCTACTTCGGGCCACCGTACCTTTAAGAAACAAGATCATATGACGGCTACCATCAGGATGTCAACAAACGTGAAAAGGGAATTGCAATGAAATAATGCCATAAATCCTAATGCCGGTTCAAAAACGGGTAACGTTATAACGTAATTTGTGGCTACGGGTAACGTATGTTTTGAAATATAAGATATGTTTTTAGCGCTTTTCATGTGAACAGATATTATTGACTCAGCATTATTGTTGGGGCATCAAGGAAGAGCTGCCAGTTTTGTTTTTGTGTGTCGGTGTTCTAGTAACGTATTTTGTGATTAAAAAATTGCTATACATCTTTTAATATACAGAGAATGACTAGATACTTGATTTTTATGTGATCATATATTTTATAATATTATTAATAATTTGAATTGTTTTATGACAGTTCAGCTATCAGAGATGACACTTGGCCTGCATTAGTAGTTCACTGGTGTGAGGTATATTTTTTTCAGCTACATTTGACTTCACGAGAGTCAAATTATTTGCAATTATGAATATTCAGATTAGAATATTTCCCCTTTTGCTTATGATTTAGGTTAATTCTGTTTCACATCTTATATGTTTCACTCTTTTTAGGATGACATCCATTCAGACTGGTCAGTCATCTGTTGTACACAGACTTGCCACATTGCTGCGAAATAATGGTATAGAACCAGTATTTTATTATTGTTTATTTTTTCAGTTTCTCCATACCCAGTTCCAGGAAAAAAAAAGAGAGAGAGAGAGAGAGAGAGAGAGAGAGTGCAGTTAATAGATTGGTGTAATGTATGAAAAATAGTACTACTTTGACAATTAATATATAAATGCATTTATATAAAAACTCATTAATAATTCTCATACACACATTTAACGAAGAAGTCACAGTCACTGATCTATATTTGTAAGATTTTTGCAAGGTTTGGATTTAGGTTTTTGGTAAGTTATTAATTAAGTTTAAACCTAAATTACAACTGCAGATTTGGAGACTGTTATGCAAGACCATGCAAAATGATTAGGGCATATGAATTTGTTTGCATGTTGACTGAGATATAATATGTAAAATCTGAGGGTGCTTTTGTATTAGTTTGAGGGTGCTTGGCATGCTCAGAATTGTTCTTTAATGCTGCCAATTAGTTTCAATAAGTCGTAATAATAAAGTTCTTGTTGCTCTCTGTGTAGGTGACTCTGTACTGGATGGTTCCAGTACTCTCACTCTACAAGTGGGATGTTTACAGCACCTGACACAACTCTTTGAGCGGTACCTTCTCTCACGCACACATCAGCATGGTTTTCTAGCCCTGCCGTCCCACCCAGCAGACACTGCCTCCCTGCTGGAAGTCCAGTTTCTCTTTGACATGCTCCAGAAGACAATATCACTCAAGGTACTGAAGATTCTGATCAGGTTTTGATGTGCCTATGGAATTACAAGTACAGTTTAATGTTGATAGTCTGAGGAAATTTGACTCCAGATTAATTAAAATTAGAAGTAGTATTTTTTTTTTTTCTATTAAAGGGATAGTTCACCAAAAAAATCTAAGTTCCTATATGATTTACTCACCCTCAAGCCATCCTAGGCGTATATGGCATTTTTCTTTCAGACGAATACAGAGTTATATAAAAAAAATGTCCTGGCTCTTTCAAGCATTATATGGCAGTGAATGGCAGCCTAAACATTAAATGCCAACAAAGTGCATCCATCCATTATAAAAGTAATCCACATGTCTCAAGGGGGTAAATAAATGCCTTCTGAAGCGAATCGATGGGTTTGTGTAAGATAAATATCCATATTTAACACGTTATGAAATAAAATATCTAACTTCCAGTGGACCGCATACCGTATTAAACATACAAAAAAAAACCGAAAAAGTTGCAAAGATGACGTCAGACGTAGCATTTGAACTGCAGAGGCGTTACTCTTACTTTGTAAGTTGAATACGGAATGCGGTCCACTGGAAGTTAGATATTTTATTTCATAACGTGTTAAATATGGATATTTATCTTACACAAACCCATCGATTCGCTTCAGAAGGCCTTTATTAACTCCCGTGTGGATTACTTTTATAATGGATGGATGCACTTTTTGGGCTTCAAATTTTGGGTTGCCATTCACTGCCATTATAATGCTTGGATTAGCCAGGACATATTTTAATATAACTCTGATTTGTATTTGTCTGAATTAAAAATGTCATATACACCTAGGATGGCTTAAGGGTGAGTAAATCCTGGGATGATTTTCATTTTTGGGTGAACTATCCCTTTAACTGCCTCTGATTTTTTATTTGCATCAAAATGCATCATAATTCTCCAATCCAATAGAATGAGTTGCAATTATCTGATCATATGTGTCTGTAATACAGCTTGTTAATCCACCTGGTCTGAAACTACAGTATGCTGTGAAAATCTTCCCTTTCAAGTCCCTCAAATACTTAGAGGTATTTCAAAACGAACTAACCAAATTAATTTAATTACCCTTGTTACATTGTTCTGCCCCATAATCCTAAATGTTTTTTGTTTGATTGTATTTCTGTTCAGCTCAAGCGTATTCCTCCTCATTGTCTGGAGGGTCTCAGAGGAGTGTATTCTCAGCTGGAAGTCTTCACTTGCTCAAAAAGCGTCAGTTCTCTAGAGGTAATGTTTGCACCAACAGGCTTTGGCACAGTGACCATATGCTTAACCATGATCATATACAGAAAGTAATTGTGTGTGTGTGTGTATGTGTGTGTGTGTGTGTGTGTGTGTGTGTGTGTTTGACAGGAGCTTCTTTCTCTATGTGGAGGTGATCTCAGCTCAGCTTTACCATGGCTAGAACTTCATACCCTTAATTTCAGTTACAATTCAGTTTCCCGCCTTGACGAGTCACTAGTAAGAATCTCCTGTTTTCCGTAGAGTATAGAGTTACTGATTTTGGAATCTGCATGTAACAATTTTCTAAATTGTTTAGAGTCTTCTAAACGTCCTGAAGTGGCTTGACTTGAGCCACAACAAGCTCCAAGATTGTGCTGAATTTTTAAAGGTAGGTTGCTCTTGTTTAGCTTTTTTTTTTTGCTGTACTGGATACATGGAAAAATATGTATAAAATGTAATACTATAATACGCTTTTTGCTTATTGCCTAAATGTTAAATGTCAGGATAGAGTGAATTTATTCATACCTTTTCTGTCTCCATCAAGCCTCTTACTGAACTGGAGCATCTGAATTTAGCTTATAATAACCTTCAGAGAGCACCAGCACTGGGCCTGAGCGCCCAAGCCAAACTCACCACCTTGATCCTTAGAAACAATGAGCTGGAAACTATCAAAGGTGAGTTTTTGCTGCTTATTTCCATGATTGTATTCCTGTGCTGAATTACTCTGACTATACTATAAATGCAGAGTAAATAAAAAAAAAAAGCATATTTCTGTCCTCATTGAACCACATTGGTTCTTTTACAGAACATTTCTTCGCCATTCTTGTGGGTTGTTTCTTTAGCGATTGTACTGGATGCAATTTCTATCAGCTGTTGAGCTGTTGAAACTATTTTAAGTTTTTAGTTGATGCATATTGGCTTTTTGAAACTTGAAAACAGTTTAAAAGAAATGACCTAAAACAAAACTCGAAAAAAGAAGAGTATGTGATCTAAGTGTCAGAATATGTTTTGACAACGTAATCTTTATTGAATACTTTTTAAAAGTTGTAGTTAATATTCTGTTCAATGCATATTTGTTTTTACAGATTTTTGTATTTAAAACCTACAATTTGTCAGAGCGCTTGTTTGCAAAAGATTCTTCATATGTAATGCAATCGTTTGTGTTTTGAATAGTTTTACAAACTGTTATTAGTTTGAATAAACAGTTAATTTACTAAAATGACAGTTAATCTGATTTAATGTTAAAAGTATTATCCTAACTGCAGGGGTGGAGCAGTTGTCATCACTTCAGTGTCTTGACCTGGCTTATAACCTTCTTATGGAGCATTCTCAGCTGGTACCTTTGTCCCTCCTTCATAATCTCAATACAGTAAGTTAGACCCACCTTGCCTAAGTAACGCTTATAATTCTTAAAGGGGTCATGAACTGGCTTTTTTATTTTTTTATACTCAACTTATGATGTTTCTGTGGTTTTTACATTCAAAAACATCATAATGAGTAAGTAATAGGCTATTTCTACCCTGGTTTTGAGCCTAGCTCTTGAAACGCTCAGTTTTTATGGGCATGCCGCTTTTAATACATGGAAGTAAACGCCCACTGCTATGATTGGATTACAGTTTTGCATATTATAATGAGCTTCGGCTCCCTTACATGTGAGGAATTGTTTTGAAAACTTCCAGTGTGGAGAAACAGCAACCAGTATGATTCGCCCACAGGGCTCGCAAAATGTCTTTATCATACAAACACTGTGATTTATCTTGAGACATATTAGCATGTTCAAAACTTCCGCGGTTGTATTTTTTAAATCTCAGCACAATGAACCAACAACACCTTAAATGCAAAGGATACTCCAGCCTGGTAAGTATGGTAAGTTATGTTTAGTTAAACACGTACATAATACCAAACGTATTAATGTATCAAACGTATCAATGCAATGCTATCACATATCATAAAACATTTTTATCACATATAAACATAATTGTGTTGCATCATTCCTGTCAGATCCAGAAAGCACAGCATTTTTTTTAATCTAGTCTGCAAATACAGTCCCTTGTTTACAAACAAATCCACATTGAAATGTAGCTAACAAATGCAATGTCTTCCTAACGTGAGCTGGATCTTCAGTAAAAATTAAGTTCAACCATGCATTCCTAATATTGGATTCCGAAGGAAGCTTATGGCATGATTGAAACATGCCATAAGGTTTATTGCTTGGAAGTTCGATCCAATTTAGCTTCCAAGTAGGCCTATGATATTTGTCTAGTCGGAGTCGGTGGGCGGGGTTACAGAATTAGGAGTTTATCTTCGTTAAGGTGGCGTTTCACTGCTCTCTGACGTCACAGTTAAGAAGATTCCCAGATCGATCGTTTGCTGAGTCAGATATCAATAAAAGCTTTTCTTTGACTAACAAGGAAGTTTTCAGCTCTGACACTTGACCATATATAAATTACCTTTTATATATCAAAAGCTCAAGGGAAAGTTGATTTCTCAATTCATGACCCCTTTAATAGTTTAAAGGAACACTCCAACGTTAGAAATAGGGCTTTTTCAACATCTTTCCCACATTTAGATATGTGGGCAAATGCATTTTTGCCTCAGTGCATGCATTGTTTTAGTTTGGCAGGGTTGCCATTAGCTTAGTTTAGCATAATGAATGGAATCCTATGTTGCCAGCTAGCATGTCCCGAGTAAAAGTGATCAAAAAAAATGTCCACCTAATTATTGCTTCTTGTGGCCTGCGTGTTGGGCGCAGAGATATCACGCAAAACATGAAATCCCTGAACATCCGTCAACATACCGGCGTATGTTTTGCATGTGGTGCGTGATATCTCGGCGCCCAAGTAGCAGTGCTTCGCCTGTGCTTCCCCATAATATAGTCCCAAGTCAATATATGTGTAGAAAAATCACCTAGTCTTAATCTGCATCGCTATTTGTATCCGTTTTGAATACGCAGGCCACAAGAAGTAATTAGATGTTGTTGTTTTTATAACTTTTACTTGGGACATGCAAGCTGGCAACATAGGATTCCATTAATTATGCTAAGCTAAGCTAGCGGCGACCCTGCCAAATTAAAACAATGCATGCACTGAGACAAAAATGCATTTGCCACACATCTAAATGTAGGAAAGAAGTTGAATAAGCCGTATTTCTAAAAACAGTGGAGTGTTCCATTAAACCCACTTTTTTCAGTCATCTTCAATCATCAATCCCACATTTTAGTCTCAAAAAGACTGTACATTTGGGGTTATTGAGGATCTTTATGATTTTAACAGTCCAGTTCAGCCAACTGGATATTAAAATCACAATCTGAATATTTTCCTCTGAAGCATGCATTTATAGCACCTTGACAGTTTTCTGATCTCTTTTCAGTTGACTTTGGAAGGAAACCCTTTGTATTTTCAGAAGACACACAGGGCATCGACTGTCCACCACCTCTCACAACGAGCTTCTTTCAAAGTGAGTCTTTCGCTGTTTGTGTACAATAAACACTGCACATCTTCAAAGTCATTGTTTGAATCGCTCCTTTTATCAAAACTGTATATACAGTGGGAGTTAATATGGTGTGGCATCCAAAAAGCAGAATTACTCCAATGATTTTTTAATGAATTAAATATACAGTGTTGATTGTATTCATGTTTACCATAGCAACCACAGGGAGGTGCCAGTTTCCTTTTGTCAGATGTAATTCATATCAGTAATACTGAGATGTTTTCTTGAAGATCGTTCTTGCTGATCTTTCTCTGCAGATGTTTCAGAGTTGTAAGCTGACATTTTAATGTCTGCCTGTGTTTCAGCTCCAGCTGGATGGCACCCCTCTGTCCCAATCTGATCTGCTGGTGGGTATCAAATGTCACTTCATGTGCCATCTCAGGTCATTCCACACTCTTTGTTTCTCATGTGATTCATGCTGAATTGTGGGAGGCAAATCTGCTTTTAATTTACAGTAGAATAGATGGGTTACTTCCTCTGATCAAATGGAGAAAACTTTAAATGGTTCCAAGGATGGCCCAGCAATCACAATGACATTCCATGTTTAATGAATGACAACTGATAAAAAAGATTTCATACTTGAATGTTCAAAAACCACATTATATTGCACATATTTACATTGTTGCAGCATCACTCTTCCCAGTTCTGTAACACTGTTAAGTTCCAGTCTGTATGAAGCCCCTCCTTCCAAAAAGTGTGGTGTACTCTGGTTGGTCATCTGGACTAATGTGTTGTGATTGGTCAATCGCTTCAAGCGTGTTTGTTAAATGTCACACTTTTACCATAACCGCAACTTTTAACACCCTACTAATGCAACTCAACCAGGCATCACCCAGTTTTTGTTGTTGTTTTTTATTTGTTTGCATTTGCATATGCTGGGAATCATTAAAAGGAGGGATATTGTGATCTGAAGCAGTAAACTTAAGACTACAATCATGACGTTTCAGGGAGTTCAGAAAGTGCTTACTGATATAGAGAAAACTCCCTTTGGAGAGTTACCTTTTTTTAATGATGAAAAAGCAGCATTATAGGCTAAAGAACATTGGAAATGTATTAAAGCATAATAGGACCCCTTTAACATTGCCTTCAATTTTTTCCCAAACCATTTTATGTACTACTTCCATGTTAGCATAGAAAGGGGTTTCCAACAGCAAGATGTCATTTTCAATGTCACCAAAGTCTTGAAAACATTGTTAAAATTCTGCAATCAAGGATGTTTATTTTATTGCTTAATTTTTCAGCAATGTTGACATTTGTAAATTTCAAGATCATTTCTGTCAAATTAATTACTCCCCCTCTTAACACTAATAATACAGGCCAAAGATGTGATAGTGACACCCAGTGTTCATAAAGTATAATTAATTTCTTTCTTCTTTTTCTCACAATAACAGGCAAAATCGTTTTTTTTTTTTTACTTTTAAAACTTTTGCAGGTCAGCACGCACCATGATTTTTCAACATAATTATATCATAAGTTGAGAGTAAATTCATTGTAAGTACTTGTAATAAATGATTAAAAAAAGTATTAAACTAAATTGAATTACCAAAAATATAACATTTAGCTGTGCTGGTCACACCTAGGTTAGCACATGATTACAAGCAATTTTGATTAGCAATTTCTTTTGATAACTTCATATTATACTATTTTAAAGGTTCATAATTTGGTTTCTTCTACAATAGGTTTGCATGCATCCAAGATCGAAATAACACTTTAATTTCTTATAATATGCATGGCATGACTCTTTTCTCACAGTCTCTGAAACAATTTGATTAAGGATTCACTCTCTCTAAACTCCTCCTTTCTGAGAGCCTCCTTTGCTCTGATTGGTCAGATGGCTCAGTCTGTTTTGAATGGTCTACCACTTACAGTGTGTGTCAGAAACTAAATAAATGTCCATTACCATATCTGAATTTCAGCTCTGGAGGCTTCCTCAGCACTGAGTGATATGAACAGAAATGAAGGCGTGTCCTGTATTATTCTATATTACTGGGTTAGACCAACAATCACTTGTTTTTATTCTGTGGCTCTTGTGACCATAACACACACACACACACACACACACACACACATGTTGTGTTTCCATGTTTTATGGGGACATTCCATAGGCGTAATGCATTTTATACTGTACAAACTGTATTTTCTATCCCCTACACTGCCCCTGCCCCTAAACCTACCCATCACAGGAGACATGCTGCATTTTACTTTTTCAAAAACATCACATAGTGTGATTTATAAGATGTTTTCCTCATGGGGACCAAAAAATGTCCCCACAAGGACAAAAATTTGGATATTGCCATCTTTGTGGGGACATTTTGTCCCCATACCGTAGGGATTACCAGTCCACACACACACACACACACACACACATATATATATATATATATTATTTTTTTATTTTTTTTTTTTTTTTCACAGAACTTACCTAAACCCGGACAACTGGCTGGTCAGATGTCCCACACTTCCCAACAAGTTTCTATGGCACCTGACCAAGGGGGGCAGGAAGTATCCAGTGGAGGTGGGGACATCACTGACAGTGTGACTGTAAACATATCAGGAGTGACCCGAGTTCGAAAGAAGAAACACAAAGTAAGTCCATGTCTAAAATCTCCCCAATGATTTTGTAGAACACTGTTGAACTGATTTTGAATGAGCAGGCAAAATTAACGTGATTCCTGAGAAAAGGAAGCTGCCATTACAATTTTAGTAAGATAAGTTCTGATGTATGATGCAAAGCGCAACTTCTTGCCATTTGCAGAGCAAGGTGAAGGTGAGGAGAGCCAGTATCTCAGAGCCCAGTGACACAGACCATGAGATCAGAGTGCAGTCTGCTTTACAAGGTGATGAACAAACGACTCAACAAGCTTTTGTCTTTTCATTGATCATGTTCACATTTGAAAATGTATTAAGCATGTGTTATATGACATGAGTAACTTTCTCATGTGGTTCTCTTCAGATATTGTCCTTCCCCATAAGCAGGACATTGAGAGAATGGACAGTTTTCGAGAGCAGTTAGGGGAGGACTGGCTACGCTACCAGCATCATCTCGATGATACTCCAGTAAACCCAGCTTTCCCAGGAGTGGAAACTGTAACCATTAAAGTGAACACCAACGGTCACTGTACACCCCCATCTCCCCTGCTTAAAACGAACACACCTCCAACCAGTCTGGAGTTGCTCCCCCCTCCGCTGCTGTCCTCTGAACTAAAAGAAGAAGAGGACAAAGAAGAGATGGAGAGCACAGACTTGCAGCCTGAGACAGAGTCCACACTGCAGTGGACGGGCCACAGCCTCCCGAGCACTGAATCTACTCTTGAGACAAGTCTAGGAAATGCTCCAACTTTGGCTCAGGCCTACTCTGACCCACAACCACCACCAGAGGAAGATGACGACGATAGAGGAGGTCTGTCTGTTCTTTTCTATGGATACATTGATGGTGATAACTGTACTGACCATTATATTTATATTGTTATTGTACCATCCAATATTGGTTTTAAGTATTGTAACAGAAGTTCAGCAGTAGTCTAGCTTTTATTTTCAATTTTTGATCAAAAATACAGTAAAAACAGTAATATTGTAAAACTGGTTTCTATTTTAATATATTTTACAATAATATTTATTTCAGTGATGAGTTTTCAGCAGCCAATAATCCAATCCTCAGTGTGATCCTTCACAATTCATTCAAATATGCTGATTTGGTGCTTAAAGGGATAGTTCACCCAAAAATACTCACCCTCAAGCCATACTAGGTGTATATGATAATCTGAGTTTTATAAAAATATGTCCTGGCTAATCCAAGCATTATAATGGCAGTGAATGGCACCTCAAAATTTGAAGTCCCCAAAAAGTGCATCCATCCATTATAAAAGCAATCCACACGGGGGTTAATAAAGGTCTTCTGAAGTGAATCGATGGGTTTCTGTAAGAAAAATAATATTTAAATCTGTATAAAGTAAAATATCTAGCTTCCGGCGGACCGCCTTCTGTATTCAACTTAAGAAAAAAGTGTAAAGCCTCACGCAGTTAAAAATACTTACGCCACATCCGATGTCATCGTCACGCCAGTTATGCTGTTTTCGTAAGTTGAATACGGAACGGCGGTCCACCGGAAGCTAGATATTTTACTTTATAATGTGTGAAATATGGATATTTTTCGTACAAAACCCATCGATTCGCTTCAGAAGGACTTAACTCAAAAGAACATCATTTATTAAATTCCTAAATCTTCTATAGCATGTTTAATGGATCCTTGCTGAACAAAAGCTTTACTTTCTTAAAAAAGAAAGTAAAGTTTTTGTTTGTGTAGCTAGATAACTATTATTTCAGTAAATATTGACTGCTGTTTAACTACTTCAAATTATGATAAACTTGTAGGCTGGCAAGCTACACTTTCAAAGTAGCTTCTCCAACACTGATTACCATACAAAGTTTTGGTGGAACAAAAGTTTGGAGTTACTTTATTACTGTAAATAAAATATTGATTTATGCATTTATACTATCAAATGCCAAAACCAAAAGTATTGGTTCTTGTAGTCACCTAAAAAAGTCTTAATACATTATATATAATCTTGATACACTGATATATATCATTCAATTATATCACTCTGGCACTTTGTGTAACAGTGGACCTATGCAGGCCAATGCTGGTGGGGCTGCTGTCAGAGGATGTGGAGACAAATCGTAAAAGTGTCTCTGAACCACTCTTCCTTCGAGTGCGGCAGGGTCACCTGCTGGAGGTAGACATGCACCAGGGGTGTGTTAAAACACGAGTGGAGCTAGACAGTTTGCGAGATGTCGTGACCACTGAGGTCACGTGCACAGTGGAGGTCAGATGACATTTTTTTCGGTTCTTGTAGATCAATAAGGTTATTATTTTTTATTTATTTTTTTGTCTCTGTTTCACAAACTCTCTTTAAATACAGAAGTTGGAGAGAATTCACCCAGCCCTAGAGCTCCTCTTCCGGTACATTAGTCGTGAGAGACGTAAACGTTGTTATATAATGTTGGATGACAAGCCACAGGAAGCATTACAGGTAAGGAGGTACATTCATTATTAGACAATCAGACATAATCAACCAATGCTTGGTATCTAATCCAAAAATAATAACATATATTAATATTACATAAGTAGGGTGCACTCATATTTAATAATCACTTTAAAACTATGATCACCTTTGCTTACTTTAATTAGTGCCGTGCGGCCACCATCCTATAAGCTATAGCTTGACCTCATTTCTTTTCATTGGTCAGGTCCTGTTGTTGCCGGTTCCAAAAATTCCATTGCTAATATCAAGAAAATGTATATCCTGCAACTTGTTTGTCAAATCGGCCTGCAAAAGTATGGCATAATAATTGAAGACTTCTACAAGTGAAAATTCAATTACAGATATCAAGAATAATTGTTTTTCCTAGAAGAAAATAATGAAGAGAATTCAATTTTTGCAATGGATTTTCATTTACAGTGGAAATGTTCCTTATATCACAAATTATCATTTTAACTAGTGAAGATTGATTTGTGGATATCTATAATTCATATCCTGCAAATGCAGGGCTCAAAGTGAACTTTTTTACTAGGTTGCACTGGTGCTTCCAAATCCAAAAATTTAGGAACACCACAACTAAAATGATATATCATATATATGATCCTGAATTTTTTGCCACCCTCATGTTCCGGCATTTCTTGTGCTTGGCGTTCTCTCCGTGTTTAATAAAGCTCCCATGCTTATAATTAGTGGATTAGTGATGTAGTTAATTCTGCAGATAATACACTGCTCGGGCAGCCCAAGTAATAAAAAATAACGTTCCAATTAATTGCGGGTGGATGAGAGAGAAATCCTTAGTTGATTTTAATAAGACAGAACTATCAACACGCAACGATCATGCAAACGTGAACTTTTACTTTCAGTTTCAACAACAATGTAGCTATAACTCTTCAGGGAAAACCAATCAAAGAAACATATGCCTAGAGCGCCACCTAGTGGACATTATATAAAACACAAAGGAAAAAACATACGATACATTGCTTAACTTAAAGCTCTGTGTAACTTTTTTGTGTGTTCAAGATTTATACAAATTATATGAGAATGTACAACATGAATCCATTTTCCAAACCGTGTTTTTGTCTTACCCTGAATCATTATGGTACTCTAATAGTAAATGTTTATATTGGGACTATTTCAGACCGGTTTGGTAGGAACCGCTGCGGAGGAGCACAGTCTCTGCGTGATTTGCCATAGACATAAACTGAGAGAAGTAACTCCGGCTGCAATGTTCTTCCGCAAGATGCATGCAGCTCTGTTTATTAAACGCTAGAGTGCACAAAGTTATGGACTGCAGCTTTTAAATCCTTAACTAAAAATATACAGAAATTATTCTGAAATTATCATGCACTAATTTGTAGACTTTTAAGATCATATTTACAGGGTAAATTTTTTAAAGCAGCAATGGATGCAAAACAGATCTCTTTTAAACAGAAATTAAAAACAAAACAAAAGGAAGGAAGGAAAAGTACTGTGAAGTAGTTAACCAGGACGAATCAAATGCTGGGTATGTGATATATAATAGTGTTCTTTTCATCTCTCTTCAGCTCTTTACATTTTGCGCGATAGTTAGCTCTCTGTCACGTGACAATGGAGTGCAGTGAAAGGGAGTGATTGAAGGCTAATATTTACCAGCCTAAAATTTGCTTTAAAGTTAAGATAAGTAAAGATTAAGTTTAATTAGTTAGGAGGTTCCAGGAGCATATGTGACCAGAATGGTCGCAATTTCGAGCCTTGAAATTAATAAATGTTAAAACTGCTTGCCATAGAGGGCAGTGAAGGATTCTCTTTTGCCATGTTTTAGACAGACCACTGGCTGAGGACATTTAGTCGACATTGTGAAAATCATGCAATAATAGGTTAATTCCTCACCTTCACCTTGCTTTTCAACGGCAAGAAGTTGCGCTTTGTATCATAAATTGGAACTTATCTTACTAAATTATACGTTAATTATTTCTAGCCTGTGTTTTGCTATTATTTTGTTGTTAAATTACCACTTATGCATTTAAAATGGCCAATTACATTTTTTAATAAGTGTAATAGAGATATAGAGAACAGAGTTATACAGCAATAATGTGTTAATAACTGCACTTTGTCTGCAGGCTGCAACAAAATGATAATAGGGGAAACAAAACATTCCTAATGGAGCAGTTTTAGAACTTGTAATGGAAATGTCACTCTTATTTATCACTGCTGCTGGTGTTCACAGTGAGTTTACTGGTTGCCAGTATATCAGAATGATTTTTGATAGTAACAACAAATCCATAAGCTGTGTGATTGGCTATTTCACAACCTGTTCAACCTGTATTTGAAATGGTTGATCTTACCAAATCTACGTCTGACAACAACATGCTCTTTTTAAGTCTATTTTGACACATTCCCAAAAATTAACATGCGTGAAACTTTAAAATTTAAAGCAATGTGATGTTACCTAATTGACCTTTCATTATCGTGTTGTTTGACTGGTTTTAATGAGTTTGGAATTCTGACTCCTCAGGTATTAGCAGAGGTTCTCTCAAGAGTTGTGGAGGAAAACAAGCTGCAGGTGGATGAGGAGAGACCAGAGACAGTTTGGCTCCAGTGCCTGAAGTGTCAGACTGAGTTCTGCCAGCCAGCCACTGAGTCAGACAACAGCCTGAGCCACCTGGATGAGCTAAGGAATGACGGTAAGAATATGACAAAAAAAAAAATTAAAAAAAATGAGCACGTCTCTGGAAGGATAGGCGGACCTACACTCCTGCCAACATTCCAGGGAGCGGTACAAACACATGCACCTGTCAACACACTTCTCATTAGTATTACACAAATTACACTTTTTTCTCTCTAGCATGACATTAGTTCTTTCCACCTCACCATTTGATTGATACTGGTTATTAGTATGTTGGCAATTATTATAATTTTTTTTTTAATCTCAAATTTCAGTGCAAGATAAAGCTAATTAAAACATGAATCAGACTTACCATGAGTGGGTGATCGTCTTGTTGGAGCATGACAGAACCTGGATAAAATGTCTTACCAAAGAATTGCATGAATACAGAATGGTTACACAGCACTGGGTGTGATTTTTATTTTGGGACCCTTATCAGGCAGTCAATAATTTATCATATGACCAATTTTCAGCGTAACCCACTTCATAGATTTTAACTTTTTTCCGCTGTTACATCCTGCAGGCCGTTTTTCTTTTAATGACTGGTTTAAAACAGTTCAAACTTCTCTGCAGCACTGCATAGTTTTAAAACGTGCTTTGACATGCAAACCAGAGGTTCTAGGACATTTGTTCAGCTGCTTTCAGTCTGTTTGCTTGGTGTCCTGCAGATTATCTGGGCCAAACACATAGTTGGTTCTGCATGGGGGCAGAGATCAGTGAAGGTGTTTATTTTAAGAGCATTAACATTCTTAAAATAAATCTAAAGGAAAGAAAAAGTTAAACATTCTGTGTACAACTCTTTGATTTTATTTTTATCTGCCATATTTTAATACCTAAACTGTATTATATGGACTAGATATCTCATGAGCATTTATCTTTGTATACCTTATTTGATTTTTTTATTTGATTTTTATTTTTTTCAACAGCTTGTACTGTCATCTGCTCAGAGTGCAATAGCGATCATGTGGTTCAGTTGGCTGTCCAATCAGCTCCTTCCACCAGTACACCATTTGAACAGAATGATGCCAGATACTTTACCTTTGACGACAGGGACAACCCTCTCCATCCCCAGCACAATGAGGTCTGTGTTTTTATAGTCTTTTGGCTTGATATTTCTATGACACTTCCCCAATACTATTCTCTTTTCACTTACTTAACTTGCTTTATTCCTCTAAGGCATTGGTCCCAGGACTGTCTTTGCTATCCCATGGCAGCCCCCTTCATTTGACTCAGCATTTAGAGGCCTCCACAGACGGAGCCGTAGCTAACTTCCACACAGCCCATAGCTTCCTGTCCAATTGTTTGACCAGTCAGAATGAGGCATGGGTTGACCAGAGTACCTCTCAACTAATCAACTTCAGCACTACGGATGGACATGTCCAGGGTAGCTCAGAGGGGTTTAAGGAGAAGGTGGCTGACAACTCCTGCTACAACGGCTATCAAAAACATGAGGACCAACAGTCACCAAAGCAAACAGAAGGATCCAGCAATGGTAGGTGGTACACTCTGGGGATGAAGAGTTAGAAAAAGAAAAAATGAAAGAAGATGAAACTACCCTGAAAAAAGACAAATTCACATTGTTATTTGAAATAATACAAAATATTGTGATTATTGTGCCTAGGCCTGTTTTAGCAATGGCATTTGAATTGCATTGAAAACGAAAAAAAACATGAAAAAAATGTCTTAAATTCAGTTGGATCAAATGTAAGGCCATAAAAAGTTTTAAAAGGTATAACAAAAATCTTAATTAACATTTTTTAAATTAAATGATTATCATCTTAAAATTGTGGACGGAAAAACAGTAGTACATCCTAATGTGATGATTAAACTCTGCTATTAAATAAATGGCAATGATGTGCTGCTCTGTTAATTCAATATATAATTATTTTACTACTATCGTACCTTTTTATTCTATTGAGGGATTTAATCATAATCTTTCATCTTCTTATCACCTTTTCATTTTAGATCAGTTCGACCTGCTTTCAGAGACAGTGGACCATCGGCTCCAGCTTTTCCTGGATGTGGAAGTGTTTGGGGGAGAAGAGGAGCTTCGCTGCTTTTTAAAGGCAAGTGAACCTGTTTACTATGCCCTCAATGCTGTGAACCGGAAAAAACAGACTTGGGAATAGTGCAAGTCAAACAAATGCAAGCCGTGTTAGATTCTTTATTCATGGAGGTAAATGTATGATACTTTATTGTTACACTTTTTCACAGTCCACATTCCACCATATCCTATGTCAGTTCACATGCTAGCTAAAGTCATCATCTTTCTCTCATCATCTCTATTGAAAATGGTTGAATTTCTTTATTGTGAACTTTCTGAATGTCTCCTTTAGTTTCATTATTTTACTGGTGTCCTGCTGGGTCCTGCATTCTAAATATGATCAAACTTGCCCCCTTGGCCCCTGCTGTGAGCCCTCTACAAGGACAAGGGTGTATCTGCCTTAGCCACCTGGTTTTCTCCAAAGAAACAATCCCATAAGGAAGCCCACAGCAGGACAATGCGACTAAATTGATTTGATACCCTTCCTCCACACCAGCCTTTTGCTCTCTCATAGTTTAGAGCCAGAGTCGATCGTTTGTTAAGTTCAAATTCCAAAGTGCTGGTAACGCTTAAAATACAATCATTCCACTTCTAATGCTCTCCAGCAAACTACTTAATTGCATTCTTTTTTATTTATTTCAGACAGGCTTGAAAAGATTGCAGTCATGATTACTTCAAGTGTTTGAAGTAGATGCTGCATTTCCATGTGCTTCATTGAGTTTTTAAGAAGCTGGACTTATTTGTAATAACCTTTTTTTGTGGTTTCACTTGATTTCAGATGTCCATTATAAAGTTTGGAGATGCAGTGGAGTTCCATTCCCTCATGGTTGTGTCAGACCAGTACATCTACATCTTAGAAATCACCTCACAGTCTGAGTAAGCAACTTCAGTTTACTTCAATTTTGAATGAGCAGCTAACTGTTGTTCACTAAAAACAGCTTTTAAGTATCGGAAAGTCTAGAAAAAACCCAGCATGATTGCAGATGAATACTGAATAGGGGTGTACTGATTCACTCGTTTTTTTCGATGCATCGATTACAAATCCTGATGATGAATATTCATCGATCTTGAAACGTGTATCGTTGCTAGGAATCAAATTAATCGCGATTTGATATCGATTCAGTGCTTTAAAATAAACATTCGATTATAATACTGTACATGCATGAATTAATGGAGACGTTGCGTGGAAACGTCACCGTTATTTTATATCAAATGAAATAGGCCTACTAAAGTTTTATGGAAATGGGTTATACAATACGTGAGCAGAACCCCGCTTATTCAAGAATGCACATTTATTGCATGGACGAAGCAAACACATAATGTATGTAATGTTAAAATGCATACGCACAGTTCCGATGAATGATTAATTAAATTTAACTTAATGTCGTTTAACTGGATGTACAAAGGAAATTGCTGGAAAAACTACAACATTAACAATCAGAGGCGCAATAAAGTTGCGTCCGATACTATAGCAACAGGCTACAAATATGAACTTTCACTTTTTGTGTTTTTGTTGTTGCTTTATGGCAGTCTGTGAAAAATATGTCCCGTTAAGGGACAATATTTATCTATCTATCCATCCATCCATCCATCCATCCATCCATCCAAAATCAATCTCTAGACACCCATTGCATTTTTATGGAAGGATATCGCGGACAATTTTCAAAAGGAAGTGCAAGTTGTATTTGCAATTGCGTTTTCCATTTTTGGACGCATAAACTCTGACATAATTCAAACGCAATTGCAAATCGCGCATTTCCGTTTGCTATTTCGTTTACGCGAATGCACAAGGACTGCCATATTTCAAATGAAAAAGCAAGGTCTGTTTGTAATTGCATTTCCAATGTCTTTCATGTTATGACCCTGCATTTTGGAATAGTAATAGAAAATCACCTATTTGCTATTTCATTTTCTCCGTGTCCTGCAACAACCTGCACAAAATTCGAATGGAATTGCAATCCACTTTGCAATTCCACAAATCTTTAAAATAGGCCTATCCTTTTATTGAAACTGGTGCAAAGAGATATTTCACCCGCTGGTACTTTCGCTTTTGCCGCAGAGACCCTTGTGATAAATAAATGTGTTGTATTTATGATAATTTGCGCAGATTTAATTTGACGAAAATAAATAATAAAAGTGCATGAATCACGAAAGACAACAAAATTACTGACAGGATGCTGTGCGCGCTCCAAGCTCAACACGGAGAAGCATAGGCCGCCTAAAGGCCAAATAAACACAGAAATATATAAAAATGCCAAGTCGAGTATTCACATAAACACAGTAGATAGCCTAAGCACTGTGTGCGTTCACACACACAAATTTATAACTCGACCTCACAGTGAAAGCCTGCACAATTAATTCCATATTGCAACTTATTTATTGTTTGCTGCAAAAACATTTTTTAAATAGCCTAATAATTTTTTTTTTTTTACTGGCTCTTTTGGAAAAATTATTTAACCAACAATTTAATTCTAGTTGATTAGAAAAAAAACTTTAGTCGGAGACAGCCTCAGCCTACTTATATCAATTCACATATTTTCAAGCCAACTATTTTTATTTTATGAAAAAAATGTATCTGACGGAGAAAAAAAAAACTATTCCGGTTCTTTAAAGATTCAAACAAATTCAGTGTGTTGTTTTGTCATCTTAATGTATTCATTATTTAGGCTAAGTGAGAAATATTTAGTGTAGCCTAGGCCTTTTTATTTTATGCTTTTTATTAAATATTATTTGATTGTATTTTTCTCTGTTGTCAGAAACGCTGCAGGTGCGTGAACATTTGATAATGTGTGAATCCAGGTTCTGTTGAGCTGTTCTGCATGCTGCTGTTTGCACAATAATAGTATTTTTATTTAATGCCAGTTTAATATTATAATATAGGCTATCAATTAACAGTTAACATTCGGATAATGAGCGGCGGTTTTCGGTCGGGAAAATTAATCTAATTGAGCATCCCTAATGAAGATATCGGAACTAAGCAGCATGTGTGTCTGAAAATGTTTTAAATGTCAAAATAAAGATACGAATATAGTTAAATGAATATGAATACATATGATGAAAAACAATAATGTAGAATAAAATGCTATAATGAAGCAGAATATCAGATCGTCCTCCTACAAAACGAACATGAACTGCGATTTAATGTCACTAATGTCGTTCTTTTTTGATCGCTTTGCTCTTGAGCACAGAATCATATGGACAACACACCACTCATATCATGTCACATTTCTATAGATTCTCTGATTTTAACACATCATGAAAATTTACTGTGCCAGTTGGAATATGATGATATTTGTCTGATACTACTGACACTAGCCTACCGAATGCAGTCATGTCAGTTTTCTTATTTGCTGTTTTTTTCTGGTTGCCAGGTGAACACACAATCAGGTCTGCATTATGACTTTGAACTAAAGCGTTTGAACTTTGGTTTTTATTACAAAAAATTGCCAAATTCCCCGTTTTCCACCACTTGAGGGCGTGGCCTACTTTCAGACTACATCAATAAACCCCGCCCTCAAGCCTGATTGACAGTTGACTGTGTTAGAAGTCAGAAATGCAAACGCAAAGTGGATTGCAATTCCATTTGAATTTTGTGCAGGTTGTGGCAGGACAAGGAGGAAATGAAATAGCAAATAGGTGATTTTCTATTACTATTCCAAAATGGCAGGGTCATAACTTCAAAGACATTGGAAATGCATTTGCAAACAGACTTTGCTTTTTCATTGGAAATATGGCGGTCCTTGTGCATTCGTGTAAATGAAATTGAAAATAGAAATGCGTGATTTGCAATTGCGTTTGAATTATGTCACATTTTATGTATCCACAAATTGAAAACACAATTGCAAATACAACTTGCAATTCCTTTTGAAAATTGTCCATGATATCCTTCCACACATTTTATTTCATATAAAAGAAAAAAGTTTCACAATTTTTACAAATGCCAATTTGGTATTTTATTTTAGGCTAATAAGGCTAATAAAATGTGACTAAGACACATTGGGGGAAGCATTTTGATAACATATTTAATCCTAGGAATGCATATATAAAATGCAGAATCTAAATAATCAAATCGCATTAATTTTAATGTGAATCATCTCAAATCGAATATTTCTGAATATGAAAAAATCGTTCCTGAATCCAATCGAAAACCTATGAATTGTGAATGGAAACGATTCGATTTGCTGCCTACCCAAAGATTCACAGCCCTAATACTGAACTGTTTTATGACAGCAACAAGAAGATAAATCTGCAGAAAGAGTCACTGAAAAATCCACACCACTAATACACAGACTGACAGCCTGTCAGAATAACACAGAACAGTTCTAGTGATGTTGGACTGTTATATCAGCACTCTCAGCTTACATAGATAATATGCATGCTTAGTGTCATGACCATAGACTGTAAAAAAGATGGACAGCGTGTTTCAGCTTTCTTCCACTGTAGAAAAATGAAGCCAAAATATCCCAGTAACGGTCATTGCCGATTACGTTGTATGGAGCCCAAATCTGTGCAGTATTGATCCTGAGGTGGAGCCACGGTATCAAGATCTCGTCTGCACTCCTGTACCCACAGACTCAATCGCAAGAACAGCGGTCAATCATGACCGATTTTATAGCATCAAATAACAAACTTATTGGAAAACCGAACACTTCTGTGGGATGTGCTGAAAAAACAAGTCCGATCCATGGAGACCCCACTTCGCAACTTACAGGATCTGCTGCTAACATCTTGGTGCCAGTTACCACAGCACACCTTCAGGGGTCTAGTGGAGTCTATGCCTCGACTGGTCAGGGCTGTTTTGGCAACAAAAGGGGGACAACACAATATTAGGTCATAATGTTATGCCTGATCGGTGTATACAGACCCTGAATTTAATGGTTTTAAATAATAGAAACTAATGAAACAAGTAGCATATTTATAATCACTTTTCTTTTCATTTTCCATATTCCCTCTCCCTTTCTTTCACTGTCTCTTACTTCTGATTGCAGTGGGCAACCCTCAGAATGGCTGCGGAAAAGAGAAAGCCATCGGTTGTGTGAACTCAGCTATCTGGAGGTGGGTCTGGGATCTCAGAGCATCCATCTGGAGTTTGATGAGGGGGCAGCAGCGTACACACTACTAGTGCGAAACAGTGCCCGCTGCAAATGGTTCTTCAGCAAGCTTACAGGCAAGACTTCCTTTTTTTAATGCTCTGTGGTTTACCAAATTCTTAGAAGGAAATGAAAAATAGCAAAGACTTGGCTAAGAAAATTTATTAAAAACAATGTTGGGTAAGCAATGGATTAGCATGTTTGCTGTTTGCCTGATTGATTATCAGTTCACTATGACTAATTATTGTTTAATAAAGCAAATATTTAAAACAAGATTTAGAAGGAAGTGCTGAATGAATGAATGAATGAAGGTGGTTTCCCAAAAAATTGGAAGTTATGTGTGCAACCAAGTTGTCATTCTTTGTGGGGGTAGTAGATTGTATTGAAGAGTAAGGTTACACTTTATTTCGATAGTCTACTTTAGACATTCTACTAACTAGAAGTAACTTTGCAACTAACTTATTAAAGGGGGTGAAATGCTGTGTCATGCATACTGAGTTTTTTACACAGTTAAAGAATTGGATTCCCATGCTAAACATGGACAAAGTTTCAAAACATAAGTTGAATGTTTGATGGAGTATTCCTGTGTCAAAAATACTCCTTCCGGTTTCTCACAAGTTTCAGAAAGTTTTTTTTTTTTTCGAGAATGGGTCTGTGTGACGTCAAATGGGGCGGAATTTCCTTGTATGGGCCGTATGGGCACTTCTCCCGGAAGAGAGCGCGCGCGCGACCAGAGCAAGAGAGCGAATGTACTCCCATAAACGCGCTTTGCTTGGAAAGGCCGGCTGCACTGCTGTCACATGACTTCACGAAATACATAATGTCACCAAAGAAGTGTGTTTTTGATGGAGCGATCGCAACGATAAAGGTTCACGGTCGTGCATTGGAAGCAGGCAGTGAGTAAAACTGCTGTTGTTGGCTATCGTCGCGTACACATCAGCAAACAACATGATCGTGTAGAGTTGATTTATCAATTGAGCATGCGATGTATGGTGTGTATTTAAATACATTTGTTTAGCTGACCACTATGATAGGTGTTGAACTAAATGCATTATTTCATATTAAACCTAGTTCACACAAAGCACGCTTATTCATTCAAATGTCCTACTATTCCATTGTTTCATGTAAACATTAGTCTGATGTGCAAAACCATTCCGCTTGCTAATGCTAACGTTTAGTCGCATACAATTGTCCATACACCATGTCATGTCCTCATAAACCATGAGTAAATACACACAAATGTTGACAAGTCGCTAAGCAAATACAGTTACAGTACATAGAGATGTCCTGCTTTTGCTGCTACTCATGTTCAATTTCAGCTTCCGGATCAGATTCTGGATCATAAATGTATGAATAAGTTGACATATACATGCAAAGTTACTTATAGTCAGTAGAATGTCTTTTGGGGGACCATAAAAATAAAGTGTTAGCCGATATTAAGCTATTATACAATACCTTGGCAAATATTTTAAATAACATAGTATGTATATATATTAGAGCTGTCCAGTGATTCAAATTAGGGTTGGGCGACGTCTACCAAATTGGCATCAGACGATGTTTACAGTAAAACATCACGATGGACAATGACATCGGAAGGGTTGCGTTTAAACGTTAAACTCTGTTAATGTGTACCGCGTCTGGAGTAAGAGAACGCACACGGTGCTGAAATGGCTTACATGATGCATGTCTGGCTTTAGATAAAACTACTTTAGGATATAGCGTTGAAATATCATTACTACAAACAATTCTGAGTGGTTGTTTTGATGCTCTGCTCACTTGTCTTGAACTAGAAACAGGAAATTGGTGCTACTGTTCTGTTTTGCGGTCCGGGGTCCAGATGCGGATTAAAATCTTTAATCAAATTTATTACATGATGTGCTGATAACTTAATGTAATTAATCACAAATTAAATCGCACATCAATTTGGCTGAGAAATTACCCCATGATCATTTAAAGTTATTATTGTGTTAAATGAGAAAGTATCAAATAGACCTTACAAAAATTAGCTTTAGAAAAAAATATTTTATTCGATTCAAGATAAAAAAAAAATTATTTGACCTTTTTTGTTTGATTAACATTAAAAACATTGACAGCAGCCTAATAAACCTTCTGTTGTCTCTTTAAAAGATGCACGGATCCAGTATACGGTTACACATTTTATTCCTGTTTACATTTACTTAAGACATAACAGACTATGTTTGTGATGAAACTCACCAATACAGGCATTTTGTGTGTAGTTGTCCATTTAAGAGCAAAGAGAACTCAGTTCAGTACCTGCTCACTGACTGAAATGCGGCCTTCTGGGCATGCACTTCGGATGTGTGTTGTGTACAACTGTCCCGAGCGTGGTTCATGCTGGCCCTGGGCCATCGGGCAGTCCTTATTGTCGAGCCCTGATTATCTCATAACCGAGTGGTTTAATCCAAGTTTTCTGAAGAGACATGATCGCTCTATATGACAAACAGATTTTAATGTGGGCTTTTATTCACATCCAAATTACCATTACAATTATCTCACAATTATCTCTAAATGTTTGCTACTCTATGTATTTGTGTTAAACAGCGGTGTGGCTAATTTTGCTGCAATAGCTTAAATCAGGTGTGCCCAATTAATTTCCTGCAGATGACCTGATCCACACACCTATCTGTAATTAGTGCTCCTGAAAATCTTAATAAGCTGGTTCTGGTGTGTTTGATCAGGGTTGGAGCTAACATTTGCAGGAAGGTAGATCTCCAGGAACAGGATTGGTCACCCCTGGTTTACATATACTAGGAAGCTTGATTTCAAAATTTGAATCAAAATTACAAAAAAAAAGATAAGTAAACAGTTAGTAATAAAATAAGAACAACATCATCCCGATTTAAAATCCTAAATATTAAACATGTTTGATATGACCGGGACGACCCCGATCTTTGTGAGACCAGATCGGGAGGTGCAAGATTCGATCTGTGAACTCCTCAGAACATCTGAACCGATCAAGGTCCTCAACAAGATTTTTTTCTCAGATTCTCGGAAGGGGAAATCGAGCATAAATCAGCCTATAACTCCTCTTGTCTGAGTCCAGCTTTAGATTACACAAGAAAATTACATAATTGCCTTCACAATAAATAGAATTATTGTCTGCCAAAAGGAAGAACCGATTGTGAACTAGAGAACTGAAATGAGTCATCAGTAATTCCTGTCTTTCTTCCTGCACAAAGTGTTTTGTTTTTTTTCTTTTTATTTGCATAATGCTAGCCTACGGTCTTTATTGGCTTCCTTCCAAAAATGTCTACTTTGGCCTTGTAGCTGTCTGCAGTTTTGGCTGAGGCCTGAAAGAGTTTGGTTTGTGTTGTCAGCATTAGGGATGCTCATTTCGGTTAATTTTCCCGACCGACAACGGCCTCTCATTATCCGATTATTACCATTAACTGATAAGATTATAATATTGATTTGGCATTAAATAAAAATACAATTGACGTGTGTCTGTGAAAGACACATTAAAAAGACACATTTTTTCACGTGTTTATTTTACTGTGCGAACAGAAGCATGCAGAACAACTCAACAACAGAACCTGGATTCACATTATCAAATTTCCACGCACCTCCAGCGTTTCTGACAACAGAGAAAAACAGAATAAAATCATATAAATAAAAAGCATAAAATAAATAGGCCTACACTAAATATTTTCACTTAAATAATTACCAAATGAATGTGACAAAACGAAAATACACTGAATCCGTTTGAAGCTTTGAAGAACCGGAATAGTTTTTTTTCCATCAGACTAAGTTTTTTTTCCGTCAAATAAAAATAGCAGTCCTACCTTAATTCGCACCTTGTTTGTTTTTATTTTTTATAAAGTAACTTGTCTAAGTTATATGAGGTTATTCTGGAATGCAGCCTGTTGACAGAAAACATTTATACTTTCATCTGGCTACACAGCGCGAGCCTCTGCTGGCTGCACTTGCGCACCTCCGATGACTGAAACCAAGCAAAAGGTTGTTGCGCGTTTTCAACACGCACGACCGCCCATCCACGTTGATGTCATTTTTGCCGCTCAAACCCTTGCGCCCATGTGGACGAGGCGAGTATAAACAAGGTTTTAAATAAGGCTTCAGATGGCACTGTCCTGGGAATACAGAGATAACGCCTCGCTAGACTGGCCAGCCTCGGGAAGCGCCTTTCATTTGTTTTCCACCAGTCAGGAGCTTGTACTACTGCTGTATTTAAATACCACAGTACACAGTAGGCCTACTTCTTTTCAATTGCTTCATTTTGCAAAATATGCTGTGTAGGCATGTGTGGTTGCATGAGTCAACGCGCCCTGTGAGTTAACAAATATAGCATGTTTTCTTTAACCATGCAGCAAAAAAACCCCAAAAAAACAACAACAACAACCAAAATAAAACCATTTAAACCGTTTAACTTTTTAAACGATTAATTGTTCAAAATTAATATTTTCGGTTAACAGTTAAACGGTCAGTATGAGCATCCCTAGTTAGCATGTAGAGGAGATGCTGTTTTCTGGGCTGTGAAGGCAAATACATTTTGCATGCACTTCTACTGTTTGTGTCACTTTTTATACAAGTGCTGAGGAAGCCTCCGGAGCTGAAAATCAGATATGGTAGTGGCCGTTTTGTTTCCGACATGTGCTGTAAGCTGTAGACCAATCACAAGAGATCGATCAGGGCTGCATTTCTCAAAAGCATTGTGAGTAAAGCTGATCTTAGAGACCATTCAAACACAGCCTACAGAGGAGGAGGCTCTCGGAAAGGAGGGGTTTAGAGAGAATAATCTTTTATCAGTCCGTTTCAGACAATGAGAAAAGGAGTGATGTAAAAATAGTGTTTTTGTTTTGTTTTTTGTCCTAGGTTGCATGTAAAGCTATTGTAGGAGATCTCCAAAACAAAATTAGGAACCTTTAAAATAGCATAAAAATGGCACTTTAGATAACTTGCGTTTATGGTTCTTGGCATAACATCTTATTGCTATAAAATGCTGAATTCACATTCAGCAAAAATCAAAGTTTAAATCAAAATTTAGAAACAACTTTTGAAAATTCACTCTGAGTTACTATTTATGGAGCAACTGACAGGGTATGAACTTTCAATGACCATCCACCAGTACGCCAAGCTCAGAAAGGATACTTGTGGAAACCGTAACCTTCTGGCATAGCCACTGTGATCTTAGAAGCTGACAGATATCTGACACTCTTGCACATTGCAGGAACTAGTTGCAACCAGACAAAACACCAGGAGTATTTACCTGTCCATCCCAGTGTTCTTATACAGGGTATTCATTTCCATCACATACTGTTGGAAAACCGAGGAACATCTTTGAAAAAAAGGGTGTTACAAAGATCACAATACAGCAGAGGCAAAACAAAACATTGACCTGCTTACAAACAAAAATGACACATTGTCTGATTTGAACAGTGAAACTGACACTTTTTTTTTTTCTCACAGCAATTTATTTGTACCATTTTCTCACAGTAACCCATTTGGACCCTTTCATGTTTGTGATTTATCAGTGCACCTGCAGCATTTACATTTATATTTATGCATTTATCAGATGCCTTTATCCAAAGTGAATTACAATTTACGAATACAACAAGCTATTAATCTAAAGAGGCAATAAGTACTATTAATATAACATTTCAGCTGTCATTTAGGATTGTACAAGCTATAAAATTGTCTGTTATTCAGCAGGCTCCAGGTAAGTATTCATGGAAGAAATTAGTTTTTAGCTGTTTTAACGTAGATTTGTGAGACCGAGTTGAGGCAGGAGGGTGCGGAGCCCATAGCAATTCTGTGGGCAAGCGCCAATGTTTTGAACTTGATGCAAGCTACAACTGGAAGATAGAGCAGAGGTAAACAGCGGTGGACGTTGGCTCTCTTGGGTTCGTCCATTCGAGCCGCTGCATTCTGGATCATTTGTAAGGGTTCTACTGCACATGTTGGAAGTCCAGCCAGAAGAGAATTGCAGTAGTCCAGCCTAGAAATGGCAAGGGCCTGGACAAGAAGTTGTATTGCATTCTCCGTTAGTAGGGTCCTGATCTTCCTAATGTTGTACACTGCAAACCTGCATGATGTTAAGTGCTCGAAAGGATCTTATGTCCCTCTGTTCTCTAAGATATTGTCCTCCCAGGTTGTTTTGAAACTTACTGTCTGAAAGGTTTCTTTGGTCAAGCAATGCTGTTGTTTTGTGGTTGTTTTTCAAAAGTAGTTTTGACCATCCATCTGTTGTTTTTGCAATCTAAATCCATACATGCTACATGTCTGAATACCGCTGTCCTGTGTATGCTTAGGTCTCTTAGGTGCGTCAATGGCTGAATTTGAATCTAAATCTGAATCTAGCTATGATCCCGGAATACATTCTCGTACAAACTCATGTACTGTGAGTGCACTGTGGCAATTGCTGAGTATTTTTGATAACATGACATCAAATTACAGTGCTTACATATCAGATGTTCAGATCACATATCATTGCTCTTTCATTCGGTCACTTTGGTGCGGTGTCATTAGCTTATGCTATGGGAACCCCACATAGAAGTGATGATCTGTAAAGCACATGCAGTATTTACACCAATTCACTGGCAATTTGAGCTCTACAGTAGCACTCTTTCTCAGGTGTACATTTTGATCAATATAAGCCCAACATCATTTTGTACAGATTAGGTCTTCAGAGTTACAATAACTTTTTCTCTGAGAGCCCAGCATGACATTTCCTCATCTTTGTTGTTCAGTGAAAAACATTTTTTTATTTGTTTCTCCATTGTTCTGCACGTGTTTTCTAAAATGGAATTAGCGCTGCAGCTAAATAAATTATATTTTACCATGTTGAGTTAGCAGTCTGTATTTAATGTGATGAAATAAAAAGACTCTATACCACAAAATAAAAGCAAAAAAATATATTTCTTTTGAAGATAGAAAGCAAATCAACGCAAATCAACATACAATGCAACCAGTCTAGTTTTTAGGAACAATTCCTTTAAACTGGTTCTTTAAATAAATAGGTCAAAAAGACTAATCCTACTTTGATCCCATCTGACGTATGCTTCACTAAAATTAATCCATCTGAGAAGCTAATCAATCAACATCTGAATCACTTTGTGAACTTTCAGTGGTGGGCATATTGAAATGTGTCATATCATTACTGGTTAATAAACAGTGATCTACACACACCCAGTTTGACTCAAACACTGAAAGCTTAGTCTGCTTAGTTTTTAAAAGCATGCAGTTTGTGTCTAAAATTTGGCCCATTACACAGATCCCCGCCTATTAAACCAAATAATGTGATTCAAGTTGGACTTTGCTGAGACAAGCTTTTTGGCAAATTCCTTATTGGCCCTATTAGATTCATCAAAAAAGAAATGCATGTGAAAAAAGTCTAAAGACAACCTTTGGGGAAATGTATTTAATGTACAGTATAGGGGCCATTCACACAGAATGCATTTTGTGGTTAAAAACGTGAGACGCAGGACAGTGAAAAGAAAAATGCAAGATCTAAAGTATTTTTTAAAAGTTAAACTTCTGTTAACTTGATTGTACATTTACATATTTAATAAAGGAAAAGTAGGGCATTGGAACACAAAAACACATTTGGTGGGAACAGCCCCATAGAATAGCTGTTGTGGCCGGTCACTGGTTTCTTTAGTAGAACGTTTTTTAAATTAAATAAGTATTATCCGAAGGATGACGAGTTTTAACGTGAAAAAAAAAACCTTGGACCATTTACATTACAAAATGTAACCCTCTGGAGTCTGAGGTCTTTTCTGGGCCTTGGAAGGGTTTTAACATGCCCTGACATTTGTGCTTATTTATGTTACTTATAATATTTGTATGGCTAAAGTCTGATTACTCTGTATTCAGTACAAACTCTGCTACAATAATATGTGAGCAGCATGTATTTAAAAGTTTGTTGTTTTGAGAAAATTGCGTTTGTGTGGTTTGTGAAAAAGAAAAAAAAAGTCACTAAAAAGTAACTGAAACACTTCAGCTGCATTAATTAATTCTAATGTGTTAAACAGCAAACAATAATCACACAATTCGCCCTTCGCCAAGCCCTGCCCTCCTTAGTTACTGTAGCTTTCGTGACTGGCACGTCTATTATAGTATGTATGCGCCGGTGTCAAATATTCCCAAGGAGATCATTAGTCATTTTTGGCGAGCAAGACAAAAGGGACTGCAGTATGCCTTCAAGGCATATATCCACAACATAATATGGACACGATTAGAGAATAATTTAATCAAAATTTAAGCTAAAGCCTATAGGTCCCAGCGCTAGCTGATATGCACAGTTTTGCATGTTTATGCACAGCAGGGTAAATTAAATAATCTGATAATTATAAAAGAAACTGCTTATCCGTAAGTCTTGTGAAATAAACACAAGACAGTAGCCTGACCACTTTGCAATGATAACATTCTCCTGCTTATATTTTCAGCACGCCAAGCTACTGCTCACACGTCGTGAGTCTAATCTATGCCTTGGACATTGGACCAGAGATTCTGATCTGAGCCATACATCAAAAACCCCAGTTACTGAAATACAGCCTTATAACACAAAGTCACTCACGCAAACATAATGTATTTTATTAATTTTATAATTAACACAGCCACTGCAAAAATCCTGATCGAAGGTCTTAATTTGCAACAATGTGCCAAACTTTTAGGATACTGGGTATCAGATTTGCACAATCCATACGAACAATATGCAAGTTTCCCTCGCTCGGCGTGAGAGTGAGTGAGTGAGTGAGTGGTGAGTGGTGAGTGAGTGAGTGAGAGAGTGAGAGAGTGAGAGAGTGAGAGAGTGAGAGTGAGAGAGTGAGAGAGTGAGAGTGAGAGAGTGAGAGAGTGAGAGAGTGAGAGTGAGAGAGTGAGAGAGTGAGAGAGTGTGAGAGTGTGAGAGAGTGTATGTTTTGGCATACAGTCATGAAACTTTTCATGTGTCATTGAAACCATGTCCTTGAAATGTCAGTTTTTATTCAAATCAACAATATTGTATATATTGTAACAATATATATATTGTAATATATATATTGTATTGTAACCAATTATTTAATTAAATTTAATCAAGCAATTATGTGAACATATTGAGAGTGTGTGAAGGTATCTGTCCTAACTACAGCTCTTTGCTTTCATGCAGAAATTGCAAGGGAATTGGCCCCAAAGTCTGACAGCAAGCTGAAGGGAATCTCCACCACCCGGCTCAACCCACAGCACCACCTCTGGTATGCAGTGCAAACAGGCAGGCATTTTTTGCTTTCCAGCTCCTTCTCTTTTTATCTCTGCCTCAGGATTTTAAGTGTTTTGTCTGTCTATCCTACCCAAAGCCCATGCATTAAGTGCGTGAGAATGGCAATCAAAAATACCTTCTAAATTTCACACAGTTGAAAAAAAGCTATTGTTAATTGTCCCAAGTTATGCTTATTATCCCATTAATCATTTATTAACATATTTTAAATCTTAACCTGTCCTATAGGCATCTAGTCTGTGAGGACACCCTGCCATGTGATAAAGAAAACAGCCATCCTCCTTTCCGATACCTCTTAGCATTTCTCCAGCAAGGTAAGTGTTTATGTTCTCCAAGATGGAGATATGCAAGCTTTTACCTGGTTCACCAAAAATGTTTCTGTTGCTAGAGCCAGCAACAAGAACAGTATGTAAAAACAGTAGTAAAAAATTATATGGTGACTGCAGCATGTGATGACTTGCCTGTAACAGGAAAGAACTACAAATAGTTAGGGTAGAAGAAGTTGTAGACTCAAAGAATAATTTTTATCTGATCACATTAATGCAACAAGCTTGAGATGGGTGTGATATTCACCTTCAGGGTTCACTGGCTTGTTCGTAGCACATGTCCAATTCAGTTCCATTTAAACCCTGATGTGATTCACACATGATAGTTACAGTTCTTTAATGAGTCATAGACGCTTTCATCAGATCCCTGTGGGAAATAGTGCTGCCCAGGTTAACACCAGGACACAAAAGTATATGTATCAGCACTTGCTTTTGTTAGGGTTCTGCTGTTATCCTTGGAACCAAACTCTGAGGTCTTGAAGGAAAAAGGGAGAGTCACAGAAAACAAATTTATCTCATTCTTTTTGAGAGAGAGATCCGACTGTGAACGGCTGGTTCAGCTTTCAAGAGCCCCAGCCCCCTGCTGGCATCCTGACTCTCCTCCAGAACCCCCTATCGAAAGGGCTCACTGCGGGCTAGACTTGTGGTGTGATGAGCATTCAGCTGGTGAGACCAAACACAGCCAACAATCTGACAGTGATTTTAAAAAGATAAGAACATCCTGGAACATCACTCAAGCCCTTTTTTCCGCCCACACACAAACCGTTTCATATAGTCATTTGTGATTTCAGTTGTGTGTGCACATGCCAAAATGCTCATTAACGCTAACGCACACAGAACATTTTGATGAATAAACACAAAGTACATCTGATACCATAAACAGACTTTTTGTTCCCTTCCCTGCAAGATACTGTGGGTGGTCAGAGAACGGAATTGTTCTGTCATTTGTGCCTGTACTGTTGTTGGTGAAAATCTGATGTGCATTCATTTATCTAGATGTTTTTTTTGTGTGGTTTTTTTTTTTTTGAATGAACAAATATCTGTTATTGAGCAAGTACATAAAGTTTCATGGAACTGAGTACAAAAAAATCAGTGTTCTCCTTAGAATAGTGCACAAGTACACAAATTGAGATCTGTCATTTAGCATGGTTTTATTAGTAAGAAAATGAAAACAACGATAGGGGTGTTGCCGCGGTGGACAAGTGAACCAGTAGCAGTGGCTTTGGAAGTGGCCTCGAATGGCATCGGAGCAAGTGCATTCTGGGAGTTGTTGTCTTTCATCCACATGAGCCAAAAAAAAAATGTCTGTTTTTTCTCAGTCTAGACTCAAAATTCACCAGATTCAAAAATTATTTTACATTTCTACTACATAAAGGACCCAGTTTAAATACACATTCATCTTCCCAGCGCTGAAGTACCCCTTTAATACTTCGTACAAAAGCCTTTGTTGGTAATGACAGCTTCAAGACGCCTCCTGTATGGAGAATCGAGTTGCATGCATCGCTGAGGTGTGATTTTGGCCCATTCTTCCACACAAACAGTCTTCAAATCTTAAAGGTTCCGTGGGCCTCTTCTATGAACTCTGATCTTAAGTTCTTTCCATAGATTTTAAATTGGATTCAAGTCAGGTGATTGGCTGGGCCATTCTAGCAGTTTTATTTTCTTTCTCTGAAACCAATTGAGAGTTTCCTTGGCTGAGTGTTTGGAATCATTGTCTTGCTGAAATGTCCACCCTCGTTTCATCTTCATCATCCTGGTAGATGGCAGCAGATTTTTATCAAAAATGTAAATTTTTCCATTCATCCTTCCTTCAATTATACTAAGTTTGCCAGTATCGCATGCTGAAAAACAGCCCCACACCATGATGTTCCCAAATCCAAACTTCACTGTTGGTTTGGTGTTTTTGGGGTGATGTGCTGTGTCATAATCTCCTCCAAACACGGTGTGTATTTTGGCATCCAACGAGTTCTATTTTGGTCTCATCTGACCAGACAGTATTCTCCCAGTATTTCACAGGCTTGTCCAAATGTTGAGTCTTGCATGGTGAGCGTGCATACAGGCCATGACGGTTAAGTGCAGTACTTATCGTTTTGAAACAATTGTACCTGCTAATTCCAGGTCTTTCTGAAGCTGTCCACAAGTGATCCTTGGCTCTTGGACAACTCTTCTGATAATTATTTTCACTCCTCTGTCAGAAATCTTGCGAGGAGCACCTGGTCGTGGCCGATTTATGGTGAAATTATGTTCTTTCCATTTACAGATTATGGCCCCAGCAGTGCTCACTGGAATATTAATATTCAGTTTTTAAATCGTTCTGTAACCAATACCATCAGTATTTTTTGTAACAATAAGGGTGCGAAGGTCTTGAGAGAGCCCTTTGCTTTTACCCATCATGAGATGTTTCTTGTGTGACTCCTCGGTAATGAGACACCTTTTTATAGGCCATCAGTTGGGACTGACCCAACTGATATTAATTTGCATTGACAAGGGGCAGGATTGCTTCCTAATTACTGATTGCCCTTTTGCAACTCCCTTTCTTTGTGTGTTCAATACTTTTCCCTGTGTCATTTAACACTTATTACACTTAATTTATGGACATCTATAGTTTGATTTCTTTGCATGTTTGGATTGCATGGGTTGTTATCAAAATCTGGTGAAAATTTCATGTCAATAGCACCTTCAGAAATATATTTACAGAGAAAAATGGTGACGTGTTCAATACTTATTTTACCCGCTATACTTTGAACTAATTCCGGAACATCATTTTAAACAAAATTAGGCTAAAACGAATAACAAGAGTTATTTTTTTTCTTCTGTTTAGTCTTTTGAGGTCAGGCACTGTGCAATTGTGCATAACCTGAAAACACTGGCGAGCTGCTTTATAGTATAAACTGAAGTTGTAATTCTGACTGAAAGAGAGACTAACACTGTTTTTTTATGTTTATACTGTAAAGCTGCTTGCTTTAAAGCAATCTGTTGTGTAAAGTGCTATATAAATAAACATGACGTGACTTGACTGGAGTGCCAAATTGCAGAGCTCATGGAAACATAGCCACGTCGCTATGATCAGATGATTTATTAACTGCCATTTTCTCGCCGTCATTTTTGTGTTGTTTATTTTGTCGTTGAGAGGAAAGCATGCAGCACATTCATCTAAACACCACTCCCAACAGTGTGGGCGGCATGTGGATGTTCGTGAACAGTTTTAATAAAACACAAGACCTACAGTATAAACCTCTGAAGATTATGTATTTTAATATCTCTGTTGTGCTCTGGTTGTCAGACAGTCAAAATGACAGTTCTTGCATGAACCTTAGGACAAAAAAAATGTATGCCTATAATATACACAAGTCAATGTATTATTCTTTTCTTTTTTTATTAGTATTTAAAAATATTTAATTTACTAATAATTTAATAATTTATCAAGATACTAATCTTGATTTATTAAATGCATTTGCAATAAATGCTTTAAGAATTCATACAACTGTAGCAGCAGATGGCTATTATTCTGCTGCGCAGAACTAAGGAACAACTGATGAGGGCGAGGTTAGATCTTTGGTTGACCAATCAGCGTTTCATTCCTGCCCACATGCAGAGATCAAATATTCAAGATGTTTATTAATTTTCTACCCCTGAATGTAACAACAAAAATTCAAGTTCAAATATTTTTTCTTTTTTTTTCTGAAAGAATGAAAAACAAAAATATACATTTTTCTAGTTTTTCATATATATATATATATATATATATATATATATATATATATATATATATATATATATATATATATATATATATATATATATATATATATATATATATAATTTTTTTTTTTTTTTTTTTTATAAGATTTTTTTTTATAAGATATAAGATTTTCTACCCTGAATGTAACAACAAAAATTCAAGCTCAAATATTTTTTCTTTTTTCTGAAATAATGAAAAACGAAAAATATACTTTTTTCTAGTGTTTCATTTTATTTTTACATATTAAATATTATATATATATATATATATATATATATATATATAATATATATATATATATATATATATATATATATATATATATATATATATATATATATATATATATATATATATATATATATAAAAACGGTCAAAAACTGATTCGCACAGAAACTGACTACCAAAACCAACTGTCAGACGCCACCTTAATTTTATTTATTTTTTTGTTTAACTGTCACAGAATGGAATGCACAGCATTGTGGGATATTAAAGGTAGTGATTCAGCCTTCAAAAATGTATCAGTTAAAGGTATCTAAGGAGACAAGAAGTGAAGTTGACAGTGTATTCGGATATGCCTTGGAATGCATCCTCTAAAGTCAACATTTTTTAAGCTTTCAGATGCAGCCTTCGTTTGCACTCCGAAGCGCTGTATCTTCTATTGGAGTGCATCCGGAAGGGTTGCATTACAGTGTTGCTCCACAGTGCCACACTGGTTAAACTGCGTTATTGCACACTCTTACAATAGGTCATAACAGATCAAAAGACTTTTTGAAAACAAAAATAGTTTTTTTATGTCAACTAATATTTTCATCCCTAGCGACAACTAAGAGAATTCACAAGATTTAAAAGCGATCCAGAGTTTGGAAAGAATCTAGTGGTCATTTTGTCGAAATGTAATTTATTGTAACGTTATGCTTTAAAACAATTATTTTCAGTTTCCACTCTGTAATGCTGAGATGAAGCCCAACTCACATAATTACCAAAAGCGTATTCTTAAATGATACATTTTAAAAAAAAAGTTTTATGCCTCGACCACTAGTGGGCCAAATCTTCCATACTCCCAACTTTAAATAACTGTTGGCAAAAAGGGAAAAAAAGGTTTCTTGTTGTGACGAAAGTATTTAACGGAGTTGGTCTTTGTTTTCTTAGATGGCTCTTTGGACTCTGTGAGTGTACTGGTCACCAAAGAAATGCTTTTTCTTCTTGATGAAGACCATCAATGGAGCAAGAGTCAACCTGAGGGCCAAGTGAGCAGTGGGAAGGTGACCGTTCAGGAAACTCAGCCAATCAGTTGCCTCAGTTCCGTTCATCTCTTCTCATCCAATCCATGCCAGGTGGAACTAAAACTTTACGATGAGGTGTGTGTGTGCATCTTTACAAGTTCTCACCTAAACCACGGAGAACCTAAGGCTACATTTACACTGCAAGTCTTAATGCACAGATCTGAACTTTTGACCATATCTGTTTTTTTTTTTTGGCCTGCCTGTTTACATTCACTTAAGACACGATTGTTATCCAATAACTGTGTTTAAATTAATTCCCACCCAAAATGATTGTCGGTGATCGCTTTACTATGTACAGGTTAGACCCTCTGGTTTTAAACGGCCTTATTATTAAAATGATTTATATTAATTCATGTCGGGTGGCCATGGATTTTGCCAGCATGGACAAGATGTTTATTTTATCTTGCCAACATCTCGTTAGATCTAGAATTCTGAAGTTTAAAAGTAGCATTTAAAGATTAGATTTTTGAATGAATTTGTATGAATTAGAGAGAGAGAGAGAGAGAGAGAGAGAGAGAGAGAGAGAGAGAGAGAGAGAGAGAGAGAGATGCTTGTTGGTTTAATTACAACAAAATTATCACCTCATTACTGAGAAATATAATTTACCTTTCAGTAGTGAAGCGGTTTCATTTATAAAACTTTATAAAAAAAATGTGTGTGTGCTTAACTTCTTTTCTTTATAAAGTTTCCACCTAAATAAATCATAAATAAATCTGCGAGCGAGTGCACACGAGCACAAAAATCGGATCTTGTGCAGATTTTTTTGTTTACAGTGCATCCGGAAAGTATTCAGAGCGCTTCACTTTTTCCACACTTTGTTACAGCCTTATTCCAAAATGGATTAAATTAATTATTTTCCTCAAAATTCTACAAACAATACCCCATAAGTGAATGAAGTTTGTTTGAACTTTTTTTTTGTTTGAAGTTTCCACTGATCATCCTTGAGATGTTTCTACAACTTGATTGGAGTCCACCTGTGGTAAATTCAGTTGATTGGACATGATTTGGAAAGGCTCACACCTGTCTATATAAGGACCCACAGTTAACAGTGCATGTCAGAGCACAAACCAAGCCATGAAGTCCAAGGAATTGTCTGTAGACCTCCGAGACTATTCGAGAGATTGTATTGAGGCAAGGTCTGGGTAAGGGTACAGAAAGATTTCTGCAGCATTGAAGGTCCCAATGAGCATAGGGGCCTCCATCATCCGTAAATGGAAGATGTTTGAAACCACCAGGACTCGTCCTAGAGCTGGCCACCTGGCCAAACTGAGCGAAGAAGGACCTTAGTCAGGGAGTTGACCAAGTACCCTATGGTCACTCTGACAGCGCTCCAGTGTTTCTCTGTAGAGAGAGGAGAAACTTCAAGAAGAACAACCTCTGCAGCACTCCACCAATCCAGTCTGTATGGTAGAGTGGCCAGACGGAAGCCACTCCTCAGTAAACGGCACATAACAGCCCGCCTGGAGTTTGCCAAATGGCATCTGAAGGACTCTTAGACTATGAGAAACAAAATTCTCTGGTTTGATAAAACAAAGATTTAACTCTTTGGCCTGAATGGCAGGCTTTATGTTTGGGGAAAAAAAGGCACCGATCATCACCTGGCCAAAACCATCCCTACAGTGAAGCATGGTGGTGGCAGCATCATGCTGTGGGGATGTTTTTCAGAGGCTGAAACTGGGAGACTAGATAGGATCGAGGGAAAGATGAATGTACAGAGACATCCTGGATGAAAACCTGCTCTGGGCTTCAGACTGGGGCAAAGGTTCATCTTCTAACAGGACAACGACCCTAAGCACACAGCCAAGATAACAAAGGAGTGCCTACGAGACAACTCTGTGAATGTCCTTGAGCCAGCCAGAGCCCAGACTTGAACCCGATTGAAGATTTCTGGAGAAATCTGAAAATGGCTATGTACCAATGCTCCCCATCTAACCTGATGGAGCTTGAGAGGTCCTGCTAAGAAGAATGGGAGAAACTGCCCAAAAATAGGTGTTCAACTTCAAGGCTTGTAGCATCATACTCACTCAAAAAGACTTGAGGCTGCAATTAGTCATGAAGGTGCTTCAACAAATTTTTCGCAAAAGCTGTGAATATGTACATGTATTTCTTTCTTTTTTAAAATAAATTTGCAAAGATTTCAAACAAACTTCTTTCACGTTGTCATTATGGGGTATGTGTATAGAATTTTGAGGAAAATAATGAGTTTAATAAATTTTGGAATAAGGCTGTAACATAACAAAATGTGGAAAAAGTAAAGCGCTGTGAATATTTTCCTGGTACACTGCACACCAACCAACAAATTCCGTTCTGTGTCAGATGTGAGTAAAAAATTAGATTTTTTTGTGTGTGTGTCAGTGTAAATGCAGCCTAAGAGCAATTCTCTGAAGTATGAAGCCATTAAACACTATGGCTAATATATGGATAGAATAAATGGAGGTTTTTGCTGCTTCTTTTATTTTTTTCACAGATGGCCAAGAAAGAAAAGACATGGTCTTTACATGCTGAAGATGAAGAACTGGTCCAAGACCTAGTGGACTGGATCACAAATCAGTGGGAAGAAATGTTTGGCGTCAAACTGGCTACTATCAAGCAGTAACCTCTAGCTACAGTGTTAAAGAAAAGCACGTACCTTACATCATGAAGATTCCTGCCTCACTCTACCTGCTTTTAATCTGCATTACTGTCTTGGTGTAAAAGTGGACTGTTTGTCTTTTTGTCTCCATATTATCCTCACAAATTCCCTTTTTACCTTCTCTTGGTTGTGCTAATGTCTTTTTGTGCAGTAACATCGCTCACTGTACAGAGTGTCTTTTTGGCTTTGAACAACAAAACACCAACACACCTTATAATACATAACTATGCATGCATTAAGTTGATTGAAATTGATTTCTGTAGACGGTATGAATGTGAAATTGAAGGTGTATTTATTTCTCAGGGTGAAAAGCCTTTCATTGTGCTCTCTGAAAGGTTCATAATTGGGTTATGCAGGTCACGGGATAATAACAGCTTTACTTGAGTGTTGGTGGTGTTATTTGTTAAGACATGTTGCTGAACTAAATACCATCTCACTCTTTGAAACTTTCTGGTGAAGAAGTTTCTGAACTGTAAATGTGTACATTATTTGTCTGTGATGAACTAGCACTTGGAAGTATTTCGTGTGTTGATTTGTTTTATATGGAAACCGGTATACATGTAGTTCATAAATGTAAAGTTTTTTTCACCCAAGTTACAAAATATTATATCCCCGCACTTCTATAGACGGCACTTCTATAGAGAGCGTAAAAAGAGAGTTAGTGACTACACTTTAAAATGTAATGGTCACGGGAAAGGAAACCTCAAATGGCTGTGAAGAGACTGAAGAGAATATTGTAACCAGATGCAGTTTTGTACCAAGTCACTTGTGTCATTTAGATGTTCTGCACTTTTATTTCTTCATAATTGGTCTGAAACTTGTGAAATTGCGCATTGTTGTTAACAAAGTTGAAAGCATATTGTCAGTCAATTTAGAATGTATTTAATGTGTATTTATTTATCTTTGTACTGATCTCCGATAGGGAACCATAATAACTTTTATTTTTGTAAACATAATAAAGTCTTCAAATCTTACACATCTTTTCATTATGTCCTATAGATGTCAGCGAGAGAGAGAAGGATATGAAAAGTGATTGTTGCACATAAGTTATTCGATTCTAAGTATATGCTATGACATTTTTATGATAAAGGTTAAGTATTTTATGACACAAATTAGTTATACAGTAATTCTTACACTCCCTTACCCACCTCTTTTCAGTCAGTTATGAAAGTTCCATTTGTTTTCATTCAGCAGATATATTTCATGTAGAAATGGCTGCACAGAAATACTTAAAATTGTTTTCTAGTTCATAGAAGAACATGCAAACATCCGGTTTTTGCACTGCTGCTGTTGAGATGTATATCTGGGAAGGGTTTAAGACTTGTGTAGACCTGTCAAACCCATAGTTTGCATTTGCTTAATGTTAAGCAGTTGTTTGTGTCGTGCAATCCTGCTTGAATAATTATTTAAGTGAAAAGAAGATTATAGCCAAGTTATTGGCCATTTTGGCTATTATATTTTGGGAATTGTATTTTTTGGATGCTGATATATGCCATAATTGACAATGTCTGTTAAATTACAATAAAATTACAGAATTTGAATTGAGGTTGCAAAAAAAGATACATAATTGAAATGTGAATTTCAATTAAAGGATGTAGATTTACATGTGTAATTTTTAACTAGAAAATGAATGTTCATCAAGACAAACTTTTTAGCTTATAGCCATAAAATGAAGAGAGACAAACATATAGACATAGGCGATCAGACAGAAATGATAATTCATTTGTGTGTATATATATATTTATTTTATAGTGGGAACGCTTTTTTTTTTTTTACCTTTGTTGACATTTTAAGGCTATAGCAAGTGAATAGATTTCCCTCTCATTTCAATTCAACTTCCACGTAGCCAATTCAGTCTATTTTCCTCAAGAATTGAAAGAAAGACAGTAGTATTGTAGTATTTTTAAATACTTCATTTTGCCCAATCCTGACGAATATATGTTGTATATTTATTATACTTAATATTTACATTGGAGACTGGAGGGAGTTTTGTCGCGAAACAAATGAGCTCAGGTTTCAGGTCTGGCTACATGTGGGTGCAGACGAGGTGAAACCGTTTTGGATAGGTGCTCACGTGGTGTGGGTTCCAAACGGTATTTGGGTTAACGTGAAAAAAGTGGGTGGAAGTTAATTGAGAGACAAGTGAGTGACACGCTGGGTTGGAGTTTTGGTCAAACACTGGCATTGTCCAACAGCTGAGGGCAGGATAGCCTACTAATCACTTGTTAGACGAAGGTATGTGATTGTTTTTGTTGTTTCTTACCTTGTTTATTTAATATTTTTTGTTGTTTCTTACCTTGTCTAAAGTTAAATGGAGCTGCGCATTTAACAGGGCAACGTGTGACTTGCGAATTCCGATTTAATTTCATTGATACAAAGTTGTCGCGTTTAAACAAGAAAGTTTGACCATCTCATGTTAATTCCTACCCACTAAATTCCGATTGTTGAAATGTTTTATATATATAACCATTGTCTTATAAAACACAGCAAATTCAATGTAATTAATTTTATCATAACTTTCGTGTAGTTTAGACATGAACTATTTTCTGAATGTAGGGTTAGGTAAACACTAACAAAATAAAATGTGTATTATTATTATTATTAATATTATTATTATTATTAGTATTATTTGTAGTAGTAGTGGTATTAGTATTATACAAGAATTAGTATTTTCTTATGGCATTTCGTTATAATGAACATATAGATGTTAATTTAGGTTGTTTTTATCCATTAGCTATATGCATTTTTCTTTTAAATTTTTTTAAACGTCTGGTCTGTTGTCCTTTAAGCCTCTTTTAGAATTTGTTTTTCACCCTGGGCATTAGGCAATTACTTTTCACTCTTATTTTCTTTTTTTAATACATTTTGGAAGTTTTGTGCAAGGGTATTGAACAAAATTTCGATTGACTTATTAAATCACACCTTTTACCTGAAGTTAGAATAGTCGGACACCAATCAATGATCATACCTCAGCTGAGTTGAAAGTATATATTTATTGGGATGTTATGATAGTCTTTTCTGAAAAGACACTGGGATGATGAGCGATGATGAGGCAGTTCTGAGAGTACTGCTGTGGTGCTGGTGTGTGATTTTGGTTTTAATAGTGGCGTTAAGATGGGAATATTCTGAGTACATAACTTTTCACAACACTGGTTCTGTGGTCAAGAGAAGGCTAGAAGACAGTCTTGGTTCTTTATGTCAGATAGTGACCTGCCATGACTTGTCCTAATCTTTGATCTCCAACCATTGGGTGAGGTCGCTGATGTTGGCAGGCAGCTGTAAAAAGAAGCAGCTACTCTGTAAATTTCCATTACAGGACATGACAAACATGAATTTAATCATTTTCTCATGTTTGAAATACTGTCATTATTATTATTTATTGTTGTTGTTGTTAATAATTAATAATATGTTTTTATGTCCTATTGTTTTAACTTATATTTATTTGGCACTATTTCTTTCAGTTGGCACCTGTGCTCCCCACGAGTCAGTGTGCATTAAGGTTGAAGTCCCCATTGGGAAACATTTTAAATATATACACTTGCAGTGAAACATTTTAAATATATACACACATCAAGATGTGTGTTATTAAAATCCATTGAGAAACTTAAGGCCCCTGTAATGCTATCTGTTGGCAGTTCATTAAATTAAGTTAAATCAAATCTAATATTTTAAGAAATGTCTTTTTACATTTTATCTTCTCCTGTTTGTATGTGACAAACATGTCACACAAAAAACATTAGCCATTCTCTTGCTTTTTTCTGATTTAGCCTTGTTTTTTTGTTTGTTTGTTTTTTCTGTTATTAAAATATTTATTCACAATCAAATTATTTTGGTAGTGTATTCTAATCCTTTTTATGTAAAGAAAAGAAAATATGCACAAATGTCTAAATGACAATGACTAAATTATTTAAATTCACATTTATTTGTATAGCACTTTTCACGATACATATCGTTTCAAAGCAGCTTCACAGAAAATGCATGCATCTACATTACAGTTTAAAGTGATTTGTTATCAGAGGAGACTGAAAAAGTTATGGATTTCAGAAAAGTACATCTACAAATCACACAGTTGGCTAACAATGTATTAATAAACAATATAATAATTTAAGGTGCAAACAATGGGCTTCATGGGCTCATTGAAGTAAAGAATAAGCCTACATGTGTTTAACAATGATTAGGGTATATAGAAAAATAAATGTAGCATTAGTGCATGTTGATGCAGAGCTGCGTCATCTGAAGTCCTCACAGGAGTTGGAGTCGTCTCTTCACAGGTGATGGTCATTTGAAGTCATCATAAGTGTCTGGATCCAGACTGGCGCTGAAGGACTCTCTAGTTACCTCTGCATGAGCGTTCCAAAGTATAGCAGAATAGGAACCGCTGTTCAAAACATTAAGCAAAGACAATGTGCACTGATATAACTGGAGTACAAGGTTATGAGACGTATTATGTGAATGCTTGGCTAAAGGGATCCGTCTTTAATCTAGATTTAAACTGGGAGAGTGTGTCTGAGCCCTGAACATCATCAGGAAGGCTATTCCAGAGTTTAGGAGCCAAAAGTGAAAATACTCTTCCTCCTTTAGTGGACTTATATCCTAGGTGCTACCAGAAGTTTTGTGCTCCTATTTCACTCAGGCAATTTAATGGAGACATGCAATAGTTAAGTAATATAACATTATTTATTTATTTAGATTTATTTATGAGTTATGAACTTTACTTGGTTACACAATGTCATTTTTAGAGTCATTGCATTTTCAAAACTTTTCTGAATGTAAACAGAGCTTTTTATAAGAACTTGACACATTTTGAACTATTTTTTTTTTATCACATTCACTTTTATTTCAATGAACCTTAGGCTGTGTGTGTGCATGCGTGCGCGTGTGTGTGAACTTGTATAGTTTTCTTTGTGAGGATCATTTTGTCTTTTAGACCATCCTTGTGAGTACAGAGTAAAGTGGTGACCTTTTGGCTGGGCCTCACTTTCATGTTTATCTATCCCAATGGGGACTTCAACCTTAATGCACACTGACTCGTGGGGTCCTAAATTAAAGTCCCCATGAGGAAACAAAAATTTTTTAGTTTTTTTTATTAATGTAAAAATGCAAACTTTTGTTCTGTAATGGGTAGGTTTAGCGGTAGGGTTAGTGTAAGTGGATAGAATATACAGCTTATACAGTATAAAAATTATTATGTCAAAGTCCCCACAAATATAGTGAACCAAATATTGTGCGTGTGCATACGTATTGAACACTGACACCTGCTGGTGCTGTCACTGGTGTCTCGGTATTTCATCAACACATAACAGAATTAAGCACTTATAATGTCCAATAATTATGCAATGTTTTAGAGTGAAAAACAATTAACTCTTTTCCCCATCAGTGTTCCTAAAAAAAGTTGCCAGGCACTGCCAGCATTTTTGATAATTTTCACTAAAGTTTCATGAATGTTACCAAATGAATATGAAAATCTGAATATGCAACATATAAAAAAAACCCAGACCCTCTGCTTTAAAAAAAAAAAAAAAAGATTCCTTTTTTTGATCAACACTTGAATGTGGGTAAATTATAAAAAATAAAATAAATTATAAAGTACAAAGCATGTTTTTGTTAAAGACTATGTCTGGATGGGATTCATAACTCTGATCAAATCCTAGATGGGGTAGATCGCTTATATCAACAAGCCCAAAGGTTCTCACTCCTGTAGCTCGTCCTGGGTCGACATTTCATATGGTAACATTGTTGAAAACACAGAAAGCCAAACATTTCCATTAATGGTGGGTTGGCTACAGCATCAATTCTCCAAGTGAGTTTAGGCCCTACTTAAAATATGCTAACCATATTGTGCTGGACTGTTTTTTAAATATTTTTTAATGTCACCTGCAAAACAATGTTTCTGATATTTCTGTTATTTCTATCCACAACTGAGGCCATTTACTGTCATTTTTACTGTAATGGTTGTGTCTCCCAATTGAAATTCCTTTATGATATAGTACTTCTTTCTAACTTTTGCAGATCTGACAGGTCTCTCGTATTGGTGGCAAAATGAGTTGGAATTTCTTGACACGCTTGCTTGATGAGATATCCAACCATTCCACTTTTGTGGGAAAGATCTGGCTCACGCTCCTCATCATCTTCCGAATTGTCCTGACAGTGGTGGGCGGTGAGACCATCTATCAAGATGAACAGGGCAAGTTTGTGTGCAACACTTTACAGCCCGGTTGTAATAATGTATGCTATGATGCGTTTGCCCCTCTATCACACATTCGATTCTGGGTTTTTCAAATTATTCTGATCACCACACCATCCATAATGTACCTCGGCTTTGCCATGCACAAAATTGCTCGAATGGCTGATGAAGAATACCGACCACGTAAGCGCAAACTGCCATCTATGGTTCATCACGGAGTGAGCCGTGACTATGACGATATGGGTGAGGAAGTTCCCATGATCTTGGAGGAGATTGAGCCATCTGAGAAGGATAGTAAAGCGGTATCTACAGCCAAGTCTGCCGCTGCATCCAAAGTCCCAGCTACGAAGCATGATGGCCGTCGTCGCATCAAGAGAGATGGCCTTATGAAGGTATATGTGTTACAATTAGTCTCTCGTGTTGCCTTTGAGATAGCCTTCCTTTTTGGCCAGTATGTTCTGTATGGTTTTGAGGTGGCTCCATCATACATTTGCACTCGGAGCCCTTGCCCACACACGGTGGACTGCTTTGTCTCACGTCCCACTGAAAAGACAATCTTCCTGGTCATTATGTATGTTGTCAGTATACTCTGCCTGCTGCTGACTGTGCTGGAAATCCTTCATCTGGGAATTGGTGGTTTGAGGGACGGTCTCCGCAGTCGATCTAATCGGAGGTTACCCGTACATAGGCCATCCACATCCAACATCTGTCATCGCCTTTCCAGTGCCCCACCTGGATATCACGCTGTCCTGAAAAAGGACTGTTCTGGCAAGCTTAAGGCTGAGTTCCTGGGAGACTTGGGACGGGAGTCACAGGGTGATGACAGCACTAGTCGTGATATAGACCGACTACGGAGACACCTGAAAATTGCACAGCAACATCTGGACCAGGCCTGCCACTCTGAGGAAGTAGGTTCTTCACATAGCAGTGGTCCAGACTCCAACAGCATTGCAGTTGAGCAAAACCGACTTAACCTAGCACAGGAGGGCTATGTCAGCGCTGAGGAGAAAGGTTTGTTTTGGGCTATACTTCATTCTTCCACATCACATATGTATAAGTAGGACCTTTTCTTGCTGAAATATCGCTAATGTAATTCCTTTAAGACGGTCGCACACTGGATGAGAAACAGAGCATTGCGTTTTTGAACTATTGTTTCGTAAGGACATTATGAAATTAAGAATATCTGTTTTGTACGTTATGTTATGATTGTACTTGCAATAAAATACAATTGTTGCTAACTTAAGCCACTGAAAATTTTTACCTTAGGGCGTACGATAACTGAATTAATTGAGAATCTCACCTGACAATCTGATAAGCTCCGCAATCTTCCTCCAAGCAGCTGATTTCTGTATTTTGTCTTTAAAGAATATGTGGTCAATGGCATATAATTCAGGGTATTTCCCAATTTATTTGAGTTTTTCATTTCCCTTTTCGTTATCGGTATGCTACTCCAGGGATGGGCAACGTCGCCACTGTCCTGCAGAGTTTAGCTCCAACCCTGATCACACCTGATAAAGCTAATCAATGTCTTCAGGATTAGTAAGGCTGCAGGCTGGGAGGGTTTTTATTTTTTTAATTCAGGGTTGGAGCTAAACTCTGCAAGATAGTGGCACTCCAGGACAGACGTTGCCCATCCCTGCTGCATGCTATTTCTATTTATTTCAACCAAAGTGTGTTGTGAGTTGGTACCTCCAGTAGGTGGCAACACACAACAGTGTATGACGGGCTAGTGAGGTTAGTGTATGAAAAAATGGCACAAAAGGGCAAAATTAATGATTAGAAAGGGCTATGTTTATTATAAATATTTTCCTCTATGGCTTAGTTTCACAGGCAGGGGCCTAATGCACAAAACTAGGATAAGGGATTAAGCTGGGATATCTTGATGATCTTGTCATCTGTATGCAAAATTTAGTACACCGCTGTCATGTAAACTTACCCTGAAGGCACCCTCACACCAAGAACGATAACGGTAATGAAAGATAACTGTATATTAGCGGATAAATTGAGCTAGGATCACCAAGATATCCCGGCTTAATCCCTTATCCTAGTTTTGTGCAATAGGCCCCAGGTCTTAGATTAAGCCAGGATTAGGATTTAGTTCAGTTAGGAGATTTAAGTATCTTTTATAAACCTGCCTTAGAAATGCATCTTGAGACAAAACAATGGCACTAACATATTTTTAAGATATGTCAGTGCAAGTTGCTTTCAGTTAAAATGGCTCAATAATGCATTTTAGTCTGGGACTAGATTTAAACGTGCAATATATAAGATTTTTGCCCTTAAATATCCAAAAACAGACTTTGGAACAAAATTAGAAATCAAAAGGGGATCAGTATCGAAAGAGCTTTTTTTTCGAGAACGAACTTCGACGTGACAGAGATGCCGTTCTTGCATTTATTATATACCATTATAACTGTCAACACACTCAAATGCAGTTTAGGTAATGTAGACACAGTAAAACAGCATTGCGTTTTTCCTCATAATTTTAATTCGTCAAATAAACTGACCTGTATGAGTAGTAATTCAGCACTTGCATGTAGTTTGGAATGAAATGTCCTTATTTCTTCAAATGTCCTGTGACTCGCCCGTGTGTTGCTGATGTCTGTCTCTTATTAGTTATCACGCACTGCTTCATATCACAGTCATGTTAAAAAACATGAATGCATTCACTCATCCAGAAACATTATTTCTCCATAAACATTATTAGATCCATCGGTATGACAGCACGTTTCATGATTCCATGCTCATTCACTGCGTCATCAGTTAGGTTAGCGACCCCTAGCGATGAAGAAATACATAGTGTAGCTTTAAACCTTGGTTGTGAAACTGAGGTTAAATGTTTAGACTTCATTCATGCTGTAAAACTATGAAGGTAAACCTAATGTATATTGCAGTACAGAGTGAAGTCAGTATGTACATTTATGACATTAACAGTGTGTTTAAATTTTTAAACATGCAGTGCAAAATGGCGCTGTGCTTCTCGTCTGAAATGTGACTGCCCCTTACATTTATAACACTATACTTTGTATTACCTTTGCATCAAATTATTTGTTAAAACACTATTGAGGAGTTTCTCTTTTGTTATATGAGCAAATGGAAACACAAAAATATATTTAATGTAGTCTCTCATTCACCGCTATAGATGCCCTCCACTTCTGAGAAACCCGGAAATGTGAAAAGGGTCAATTAAATGCCGCATTTCCAAGACTTCACTAGACAGTATTGCAACGTTGTCAGTAAACCCAAAGCATCTAAATTAGAAAAATGTGCAGACTTGAAGTTCATGGGAATTTTATCATTATGTAGTTACATTATACACGATCAGGCATAACATTATGGCTAATATTATGTTGGTCCCCCTTTTCACTGCCAAAACAGCCCTGACTCATCGAGGCATGGACTCCACTAGACCCCTGAAGGTGTGCTGTGGTATCTGCAGCAGATCCTTTAAGTTGTGAGGTGGGGCCTCCATGGATCTGACTTGTTTGTTCAGCACATCCCACAGATGCTTGATTGGATAGAGATCTGGGGAATTTGGAGGCCAACTCAACACTTAAAACTCTTTGTTGTGCTCCTCAAACCATTCCTGAACCATTTTTGCTTTGTGGCAGGGCGCATAATCCTGCTGAAAGAGACCATAGCCACCAGGGAATACCGTTTCCATGAAATGGTGCACATGGTCTGCAACAATGCTTATGGTAGGTGGTACGTGTCAAAGTAACATCCACATGGATGGCAGGACCCAAGGTTTCCCAGCAGAACATTGCTCAAAGCATCACACAAAGCATCACACTGCTGGCTTGCCTTCTTCCCATAGTGCATCCTGGTGCCATGTGTTCCCCAGGTTAGTGACGCACACGCACCCGGCCATCCACGTGATGTAAAAGAAAACATGATCTATCAGACCAGGCCACTTTCCATTGCTCCGTAGTCCAGTTCTGATTCTCATTTACCCACTGTTGGAGCTTTTGGTGGGGGTCAGGGGTCAGCATGGGCACCTTGATTGGTCTGCCGCTCTGCAGCTTCATACACAACAAACTGCAATGCACTGTGTATTCTGACACCTTTCTATCAGAACCAGCATTACCTTGCTCCCCATGTGCATCAATGAGCCTTGGCCGTCCGGCCCATGTCCCTGTTGTCGGTTCACCACTGTTCTTTCCATGGGCCAAAAAAAGGGGCACTTTTGATAAACACTGACCACTGCAGAATGGGATCACCCCACAAGAGCTGCAGTTTTGGAGATGCTCTGACCCAGTCGGCCCTTGTCAAAGTCGGTCAAACCTTTACACTTTCCCACTTTTCCTGCTTCTAACACATCAACTTGAGTACAGAATTTTCACTTGCTGCCTAATATATCCCACCCACTAAAAGGTGCCGTGATGAATTTACTTCACCTCATAATGTTATGCCTGATCGGTGTATGCTGGAGTATAATTTTGCCATTGTGACATAATATTTTGGGGCATGATTTTCACATCAGACACATTTGGAGTGAGAAAAGGTTGACTTTCTTTAAATGGATGTCAATAGTGGAGAAGCTTCAATACAGTGTGTTCTGTAATCTGACTTCTATGAGGAAACGGTTGATCACTTACTGAAATGGCACCCTGTGGCTTTCTCTTTAAAGTGCGCTGTATTCGGAGTTCAAAACTAAATAAATGTTATTTTATAATAGAAGTCGCAGAATTTTGCAACCCGCAGAATTCACTTTGTTCTTTCATTTTTATGGCTTCCGCAAGCAAAGTTTGACTATCATAAAACTGAAAGCGATTCAGTAATTCATAATCAGATTTTATGATAAAAATATTTAAATCAAACCTGTGATTTTGATAAAATTGGTCATTTGGTTTGGATAGAAGTTCTGAATGTGTGATAACTTAACATTTTGTAGCTAAATTTACTGGTGAGTAAAAGGTTGTGTACATTAAATATGGATAAATATTTCCAGTCATATGGCGTGCATGTCAAATGAAATAGCCATTTTCAAATGTTTGTTTTTTGTTTGCTTTTACTTTTTGCACTCTTTGTTTTGATAATTGATGAATATTGAATATAATATATTTTTTTTCTTTTTCTGTTTTTAAAGGGGCTCATGCTTAAAGCATGTTTTCCTATTCAGCTGGCTCTCCATCAAAGACAACCCAGCTAACTTCAGGCTGAGATGCACATTTTGGAGGGCAGTCATTGACAAGATTTTGTATTTTTCCTTTTCTTCTGACTCTTCATCGAATGGACTAACTCAAAAAAAGATATGCAAATAATAGAAAGCAGTTATTGACAGCTTTTTGTGTGTGCTCCTCTAATTGTATATCAGAATGAAAAGTGTTAATTACAGTATTACAACCATAGCCGCAATATAACGACAAGAAAAACACCAGTTCATAAAATTCACTACTCAACCATTATCTCCCAAGTAATATTTGCTCACATATTTTTGTAACAGCACAAGAAAGACACATTCCCTGCCTGTGTTGTCGAAGATATTTTCATTATTGTAAATTATTGTCCGTTCTGTATAAATTGAAGCCAAAAACAGACAAGTCTTCCTGTTCGAATCATTTCAATGAAAGAAAAATCGAAATGAAGCGTTTGTGTTTTATGTTATGTTGCTTTTTGATTGGAGTAAAGTCTGCCTGTGTCTACTTTTGGAACATTGTCCTGTATGTAAATGTCATAATTTAATGGAAGATGTTTTTCAAACATCATGGACATTGTATTTAAAACTTTTGAATTAAAGTATTGCAATACATGTGCATTTGACCGTTTGTTAAAACCACAGAGGACCTGGAAATGCTTGAATTGTTTATTAAAAGGTTTCATGCTCTGTATAATTTAAGGGATTTACGTTTGTGGTGCAGGTATGCAACATGGTGTTGCCTTACTTTTATTATATAATATACAGTATCTGTGGTTTACACGGGATATATATATATATATATATAATATCCCATGTAAACTACAAATACTGTATATATATAATAAAAGTAAGGACTTACTGTCCTTACCAGTATTTGAATATGTGTACATGATATATGATTCATGACCTTGGAAGCTAGGGAGCTGATTGAGATGCACAGATACTTTCAAAATGTATATTATTGGGGGTCTTCCAGGACCAGGGTTGAGAAATGTATTCCTCTGAACATACTTTTGGGATTCATTAACACATTTGAATGATGACTAACATTAAAAACACAAGTAGAAAGGAGATTTAGAAATTAGTTTTATTCTTGTTACTTCTACTGTAGTTCATTCAGAGGATAATTGTACTTACGGTAAAAATGGACACGTCTCAATTTCAAACATTTATTCTTTATTGACATACATAATGGGAATTTTTTTAAATTCGTGTACAAGTTTAAGATTATTTTCTCAGCAAATTGCTATTTAATTTAGTCCATAGAGAAATTTGAAAAAAGTTATTGAGCAATTTTTTACTTAAATCAACAAAGTTTTCATGTTATTGAAGGTTAACATTTGATAAAGATTACAAGTTACAAGTAGAGGTTATCTATCTGATCTGTATTTGATCTGATCATTTAAAATAGCTCACTTGTGTTTGTGGAAGAAAAAAAAAACTCACCCCTTACCGAAAATGTTAAAGCTAAGCCACTGCAGAGTGTTAGATGCAGTTGCACTCTTCTGGTATGATGTTAGGCAGGGTCTCATACTTGAATGAGTATCCCCCGTCTGAGGTGGTGGTGAAACGGAGTGACTTCATGCTCTCTGGAACAGGGGCGCAGCATTGGTTGATCCCAAGTAGGGTGGTAGTGCGCTCAACGCTGGAGCAGTTGCCATGGCAGTAGTAAAATGTGAAAGCTTTAGGATGAACAATCCAGTTGTTCCAGCCAAGGTCCTCGAAGGAGATTTCTATCTGTTTTCTTCTGCAATCTGTGTCCTCAGATGCAGGCCTCCTGAGCTTTTCAATAGCAGCCGGTGACCAGGGTATTTTGGGCGCCCTGCGAGAGCGGTCGGGGCCACTTGAGCGTGTGTGGAGGTGCAGAAAGGGTGTTTTATCTTCTGAATCATAGCAACTGCAGGACGGGCAACGGACCTGCAGCATGAAAGGGCCATCAGCCATGGCATTGTGGAGATGGACATCCAACTTATAGGTGGTCCAACCATCAGGGCAGCGTTTGACTGGTCTGTCAGATGCTTGGAGCAGCTCCTGGTGAGGAGTGAGAATGAAAAGGGGTGCTGAGATGTTACTAGAAGCGATGGCCTCTCCGGCATAAAACCAGAAATGGGCAGAAGTGATGATGGAGTCCTGTCTGTCCAGAGAGGGCTGAAAGTAGTACGTAAAGTGACGGGATGCAGCATCAGAGGAGGGATCAGGCATATCCTTGCATGTAGACTCTGAAAGTTAATAAGAATGGTCAGAATGTGTGTCAAATGAAATTATGTCAACTTGGGAAGATAACCTTGTTGCTTTAAAATATGATTTAATGATCCCAGCTTTCGGTCAATGTGTCCACGATAAAGAAAAGAAAACATCTTTTAAAAATCTTAGACATGTGTGAAGTTTTTTAACAAGCTTTTAAATTGTATGATTTTAAAAATGTCATGTGGTGTAACTATTAAGTAAAAATGTTAAACGTAAAAAAATAATAAAAAAAACATTAACATATATTTTCCTTCCACGTTATAGTGTACACCTTTTATATACAGTGTATATATACTGTATATAGACACATTTTAGAGTGCACATTAGTGTTGCTTCACACCACATGATGATTTGACAAGTATTTAAAATATTTACAAGTGTTGAAGCGGTTTGTAAATTTTTCTCTTAGAGGGCTATTGGAGATTAAACAGCTTACCTGAGCTTGGGAAAAGAATAACCTGTGAGGACTCCTGATGGTGTCTTCTTTCCACTCTTGTCTCCCTTGTCATTCGTGAAGCTACATGCGGTACAACTCTGTTCACCGCCTGCCTTGTTGGCAGCTGCAGCACCGGCAGAGGAGGCTCATCTACCCCCAAACCTTCTAGGATCCGTCTTTTCAGCCAGCCAAGCACCATGTCACGCGGTAATTCATCTCCTTGACAGGCCTGTACCAGTGGAGGTGAAAACAAAGCCCACAGCATCAGGGCACAAGCAAATGAAGACAAACAGCTGGTACAAGTCAACATCCTCCAACTTAGAAGAGGTTAAAAACAGACTGAAAATGTCAAAAAAGAAAACAATCTTATCTTAATTTAAGTAATTCAGGTTAAAAAAAAAAAAGAAAAAAAAGTGAGAGCTGGAATCAAGCTCAGGTTTAGTGCCTTCTCTCTTGCAGATCTGTGTTGTAATTCAGTGCTGTGATTCCTTTTACACTAGCAAATGGCGAACATTGTTTGGGTTCATACTATCACAGTCTGGACAGGATAAAACAATCCTTGGAGACAGTTTCTTTCCCTGTTCCCTTGTCCTTGAAGTTTGACACAGTATAACAAAAAATGTACACAGTACACCATAAGTTTTTTTTTCTTTTCTGAAAGTAGATTTACACAAAAGTGGATCATGCTTTTATTCTTCTTAAATACAGAAGCCCACAATATGTATTATGTGAATGTGATGTCATTTTGCATTATAAATGTCAAATGCTGCTATTGGAGGGACACTTTAATTTAGTCCCAACACACCTGATCGGATGGAAGGAAAGTGTTGTTATTTAATCAATTCTAAACCTTTGTCTTTATTTATTTTGTGGAATTTGAAGAATGTTGGTAACCAAACACACACACACACACACACACACACACACACACACACACACACACACACACACACACACACACACACACACACACATGTTGTGTTTCCATGTTTTATGGGGACATTCCATAGGCGTAATGCATTTTATACTGTACAAACCGTATTTTCTATCCCCTACACTGCCCCTGCCCCTAAACCTACCCATCACAGGAGACATGCTGCATTTTTACTTTTTCAAAAACATCACTTAGTGTGATTTATAAGATGTTTTCCTCATGGGGACCAAAAAATGTCCCCACAAGGACAAAAATTTGGATATTGCCATCTTTGTGGGGACATTTGTCCCCATCCCCATACGTAGGGATTACCAGTCCACACACACACACACACACACACACACACACACACACACACACACACACACACACACACACACACACAATTTAAAACTGAGTAAATCATTAATCATCACATAGAGACTGTGTCTGTTCCCGAATCAGTAAATACAAAAACCATCAAAACCATTCAACAGTAAAAATTTAATTGATGTCCAACAAATAAACAACAGATATAATACGGATGAACAATTGATAAATCTCGGGTTGCTGAATATTCGATCCCTTTCGCTTAAAAACGCTTATTGTTAATGATATGATTATAGATCATAACCTAGATGTGCTGTGTTTGACAGAAACCTGGCTAAAACCTGACGACTACATTACTTTAAATGAGTCCACTCCCCAAGATTATTGTTATAAACACGAGCCACGTCTGAAAGGAAAAGGGGGAGGTGTTGCTGTAATTTATAATGATAACTTCAGTATTACTCAGAAGTCTAGTTTCAAATATAATTCCTTTGAAGTTTTGGTGCTTTATGTAACATTGTGTAGTGTAAATGATAAATCCCGTTTGACATTTGTGTTGGCTACTGTATACAGGCCACCAGGGCACAATACAGACTTTATCAAAGAATTTGCTGGTTTTCTATCAGAGTTAGTACTGGCTGCAGATAAAGTACTAATTGTTGGTGATTTCAATATCCATGTTGACAATGAAAAAGACGCATTGGGATTGGCATTTAAAGACATTATAAACTCTATTGGAGTTAGACAACACGTATCTGGACCCACTCATCGCCTTAATCATACTTTAGATCTAATACTGTCACATGGACTAAATGTTGATACCATTAAAATTCTGCAGCAGAGCGATGACATCTCAGATCATTACCTAATATCATGTATACTTAATATAGCTAAGGCTGCAAAGCCATCCTCGCTTCAAATATGGCAGGACTATAACCGCTGCGACTAAAGATTGCTTTATACATAATCTTCCTCATCAGTTCCATCTCCTCAGAATTACAGATAGCCAAGAGGAACTTGATGTTGCAACAGAAACTACTGACTCTCTCTTTACTAGCACTTTAGACATAGTTGCTCCTCGGCGCTTAAAGAAGATTAAAGCAAATAATCCAACGCCATGGTACAACGAGCACACTCGGGCCCTTAAAACAGCAGCCAGAAAAATGGAGCGCAGCTGGAAGAAAACAAAACTGGAGGTTTTTCGCAATTTGTGGAAAGAGAGCATGATTGCATACAGAAAGGCCATAAAAACTGCTAGATCTGCTTATTTCTCAACTCTTTTAGAAGAAAACAAACACAACCCTAGGTATTTATTCGATACAGTGGCTAAATTAACAAAGGATAAAGCTTCAACTTCTGACGTTTGTAAACAACACAGCAGTAATGACTTTATGAACTTCTTTACTAGTAAGATTGATAACATTAGGAATAAAATTATAACCATGCAGCCCTACTACAGTATCACTTCAGACAGAACATTGTAGTCTCACTGAGGAAAAATTACACTCATTCACTGCTATAGGAGGAGAAGAATTGGCTAAACTTGTCAAATCATCAAAATCAACAACATGTATGCTTGACCCTATACCGACTAGGCTATTAAAAGAGATGCTTCCAGAGGTCATAGATCCTCTGCTTAATATTATTAATTCATCCTTGACATTAGGATATGTTCCAAAAACTTTTAAGTTGGCTGTAATTAAACCACTTATTAAAAACATAACTTGATCCTAAAGAATTAGTCAATTACAGACCAATCTCGAATCTACCGTTTCTATCAAAAATATTAGAAAAGGCAGTGTCTTCACAATTATGTTCCTTTTAGAAAGAAATTGTATATGTGAGGATTTCCAGTCAGGATTTAGACCGTATCATAGTACTGAGACTGCTCTAATTAGAGTTACAAATGATTTACTCTTATCATCTGATCGTGGTTGTATCTCTCTATTAGTGTTACTCGATCTTAGCGCTGCATTCGATACTATCGATCACAATATTCTTTTGAATAGACTCGAAAATTATGTTGGCATTAGTGGAACTGCATTGGCATGGTTTAAATCTTACTTATCTGACCGTTATCAGTTTGTAGCAGTAAATGAAGAGATGTCACACCGATCACAAGTTCAGTATGGAGTACCGCAAGGCTCAGTGTTAGGACCGTTGCTTTTCACCCTGTATATGCTACCACTGGGAGATATCATTAGGAAGCATGGCGTTAGTTTTCATTGTTATGCTGATGATACTCAGCTCTATATTTCTTCACACCCTGACTAAACTTACCAATTCACAAGATTAACGGAATGCATAGCTGATATTAAAAATTGGATGAATAGTAATTTCCTGCAACTTAATTCAGATAAAACTGAATTTTTAATTATTGGACAGAAAAGCTCCACAAGTAGTGCCCTAGAATACTGTCTAACCCTCGATGGCTGCTCTGTCAAGTCCTCGTCGTCAGTGAGGAACCTGGGTGTGCTCTTTGATACCAATCTTTCATTTGAAAGCCACGTTTCTAGCATCTGTAAAACTGCATTCTACCATCTTAAAAATATATCTAAATTACGTCACATGCTTTCAATGCAAAATGCTGAACAATTAGTACATGCGTTCATGAGCTCAAGGCTAGATTATTGTAATGCTCTACTGGGTGGTTGCCCTGCTCGCCTAATAAATAAACTCCAGCTGGTCCAAAACGCAGCAGCTCGAGTTCTTACTAGAACCAGGAAGTACGATCATATTAGTCCAGTTCTGTCAACACTGCACTGGCTCCTATTAAACATCGCATAAATTTTAAAATCTTGCTTATTACTTATAAAGCAATAAATGGTTTAGCTCCCAGTACTTAAGCGAGCTCTTAGCAATATACTCCATCACGTCAATTGCGGTCTCTAAACTCTGGCCAGTTGAAAATACCTAGAATATCTAAATCAACTGCAGGCGGTCGATCCTTTTCCTATTTAGCACCTAAACTCTGGAACAGTCTTCCTAGCATTGTTCGGAAGCAGACACACTCTGTCAGTTTAAATCTAGACTAAAAACACATCTCTTTACTATGGCATACACATAGAACATTTTTAACTTTCTTTATTCAAATCAAATGACTGATTGTTAGGCTGCATTAACTAGGTCAGCGGAACCGGGAACACTTCCCATAACACCTGATGTACTCGTTACATCATAAAAAGAGTGGCATCCACACTAATGTTAGTCTCTCTGTTTATCCCGAGGTTTACTGCAGTCGGCCGGATCCAGGCCGTGTCCGGATCGGATGGTGGACCTGCATCTGGACATGACCAGCTCATCCTGGAGTGTCTGCTGAGACCGTGTCCATTAGTGTCTCCTCTGAATTCGCCTCACCGGGCGTGATCCTCAATTAACCCGTCTCGCGCAATAACTCCGATCTTTCAAGTATTCATATTCTTGTGTAATCGACGCGCCATCCTAAATGAGCCCGTCTCGTCGTCATACCCAAAATTTCGAATATTCCTATCTAATATGATTTATGACCTGCAAGGTTGCCAGAGTAATAATTATACACTGTTAATAATAGGCCAGAGGAGAACTGGCACCCCGACTGAGTCTGGTTTCTCCCAAGGTTTATTTTTCTCCATCATGCCCTGATGGAGTTTTGGTTCCTTGCCACTGTCGCCTTTGGCCTGGCTTGCTCAGTTGGGGACACTCAAATTATGATCCAAGTTACTCAACTAAATATACAAATAGAATTTATTAATTTGGTCATATATAATTCTATAAACTATCCAAATTAAACTAGCCAAATCAAATTTTGTTGCAATGTTGTCCTGTTTAACACTGTGAAGCTGCTTTGAAACAATCGTCATTGTAAAAGCGCTATATAAATAAAGTTGATTGATTGATTGATTGATTGATTAAAAAAAAAAACATTGGGGGTGAAATATGTCTTTAAGGAGCTCATGGTGCTCACATGGGTTTTATATTTGAACTATATATATATATATATATATATATATATATTTTTTTTTTTGTGGCTGTATAGTGGCTCTATATTGGCTGAAATTCAGATTTCAAAATTATATTGTTGCCTGTCATTAAAACTCCTTATTGGCAAGATTTTGTCTGAGAGTTTTGGATACTATGACACCTGCTTTCCCATGTGAGCTTGAAAAGAACAAACAAGATATTACATTATCAAATGCTTGCGGCTTGACCTTGGCAGTGCAAATATCTTTGTGTCTGTGTCCAGTATTTTGGCTGAAATATTCTGAAATAGAGAAGATTAGTTCAGGCAGTTGCCGCTTCACATAAGAAAAAAAAGAAGATTGATGCTTATGTTAAATCCTTCTGTTAACAGAAGCAAATATACAATGCTCTCTTTGAGCTAATATTAGCTGAGCCGCCATTTTAAAAGTAGTCTTTTTCATGGCAAACACTTTGACACCTTAGTTTTGTCTCATTAAGGTTTAGACCAGTATACTTAAAGGGTGGTGTGGCTTATAGATTTCTTTTGTTTCTTATATGGCATTTCAGAATGTTTGTAAACAATCGGCACTAAGATACTTCCGGGTGGCAGAACGCGGGCGGCTTCTACTGACCAACGGAAGAGATCCAGTATAAACCAGAGATCCAGTAAATCCAGTATCCAGATACTGTAAGCAATTACATAGTTAAAAACATTGCTGTTGATTAAAGTTGAATCTATGACGAAGTTCTACAGAGAAGTATTCTCAAAACTGTCCATCTACAAAATCATAGCAGAGCATAATTATCTTCAGCTTGGGAAATTTGAGACTAATATTAGTAAACTTAAGGTCTCTTTGCCAGTCACTGCCTGAAGTAAAAGTATTTTACAAGCAATAAAGAGACAGATCTTCTAGTGTCATGTAAGGTTCTGATCAAATGGAAATGGAAAAAATAGGAAAAGCAAAACATATTTGTAGGCTACTGCGTGTGCCACATTGGTTTGATCATCACCGTGAGTTTAGTTTGAGTGAATGCCTAGTTGAGTAGCACTAGTCTATCATTTTCACAGTCAAAAGCTCACGTCTGTGCCATCGGATCTGAGCAACAGAAAACGATCATAGCCTTTTCAGTTAGATAACAGGGAAATAGACCAACTACCAGAGCCTAACATATTGTAAGTAAAACAGCAACAGTCACTAAAATAACTACTCAATGGTAGGCTGAGACTCATTTTAAAATGATGGTAGTAGACTAGTGCTATCTACTAGACCAAGGTTAGGCATTTTATGTATTGCTATCTGCTGAATTAGTTAATCAGTCCCTCAATGATCTTGTTAACTATGTCAGAATTCCTAGCAATTTACTATCGTTGCCATAGGAACGCTTTGGCTTTTGCCACCCGGAAGAACGTCTATTATTGTTGTGACGTCATGGTGAATAATTGACTATGCATTATTATGGAAATAAGTCTAATCTTTCCGCTCTAACCATCTAAGATTGCAGGCATAATTTTTACCAGATTTGCAGTTTGTAAAATGTATGAAATGCCTAAAATTATTATGTATATTATGATTATTATTACTATTATTAACACATTCAATAAAAAACGTTAAAAAAATGAAATTTCTGCAGTGTAAGCAAATCTGTAAACTTTTATCTGATTTAACACAATAAAATGTCCTTGTTTCATTGTACTGTTATTCAACTGTTTGGTAATCATATCATGTTATAGCTCATGCTATGTTTAACAAATGAATCAGTCAACATTCATTAAATGTCTTGTATTTATTCACACAAAAATGGATGGTAGTGGTGGTGGATGGTAAAACATCTGGTATGTTTCAGAGGTTAAAGTCACATTTAAAAATGTCTGTACTATGCCTTTAAAAGTATGGGGGTCAGGTTTTGTCTGGTTAGCTTTGACAGTTTTTCCCTGCTGGTAGATGCCGTAACTACGCCATCATGCGTGCAAAGTCATCTTTCTCCATTGTATTCTACTGAAAACATTTTTGTAAGCAATACAAAAAAATCACAAAAATGTAATGACCTGAATTCATGAAATTAACTGTCAAATGTTGTAAGCGTTTTCTTTGAGAAACAAATGGGTCTTTTTCAAAAAGAACACTCAGTTCTCATTGTAAAAGCATTACAAGAGGCTTTGGGACGACCTAAAAAATGCTGTCTACCCTTGCTCCAGCTGTCACTTGAAAGCTGGTCGTACTCGCCTGTCACCTCTACAGGGAGTCAGTGAAGTATAAAGGGCATGGAAGAAAAGATAGGGGGAGAAGAGAGAATGGAACGTGTTAGATCTTTAAATGACTTGAGCTCTAACATGCGCTACCCCGCCATCTAGTCAGCAAGGGGCCATGTGACATACTGGTAGATTGCTGGGAGAGAGGGTCACAATCCAAAAGAAGGAAGGAGCATTCAAATACCCTCTCTTGTGTAAACAGACACTGGTACTGGAGTAATACGACATGATCCTGAGAAAGCTTAAAGATTAAGCTGCAGTTAATGGAGATATTCAGAGGCATTTTGTTGAGGTAAAATGTTTCTTTCTTGTTTTTTTTCTTCTTCTTTTTATTACTGTTAACTGGTATAAGGTAAGGCAAAATGTACACACTGTAAACAAATGGGTAACACTTTATTTTACAGTGTCCTTGTTTACATTTTACATGAACTTACTACAGTAATAACAGTAAATTGTGTATAATTACATTCAACTAACCCTCAACCAAACCCTAATCCTACCCTAACCCTATAGTAAGTACATAGTTCATTAATATTACTCAGTACTTAAATGTATGATTACAGTAAAAAAATATTGTAAATAAAACAAAGATTATTGGAGAATGATTTACAAGAAAATTAAATAATAAATAAAAATCACATTTAATTCAATGTTACTTGCCGTTTCTCTGTAATTAATTGAGAAATTTACTAGCAATTTCTAAAAGAATATTTTTAAACCATTTTTTTAAATGAAATTGAATTTATATATATATATATATATATATATATATATATATATATATATATATATATATATATATATATATATATATATACATACATTTTTGATGTTATGTGCACATAATAATTTTGGGTTTATTTATACATTTTAAAAAAACATTTTTTATAAGATCTACATTTTAAAAATCCCATTGCTTTGAATTGTTTTTGCAGAATACAGACAAGTTTCATGATGACAGCCTCTGATAAATTGGGGAATATAATCTCTAAAGTAAATGGCCACAAAAGGAGTTACCTCACTGCAGCAGGGTTAAAGGCTTAACTTTAACAGTATTGCCCAATATAATAATCACAATGAGAAAAGCTGTATTTCTGAAGACAGAATCTAGTTCCATGATTTCCTCAAACCATGAAACAATCCCAGATCAGTACCCAGTCGAAGCTCCACCTGTGTTCCTCCGAAAGCTGAAGTGGGCTGCTGTTGCAGGAGGTTGTGATGTTCGCCTGAGGGTGTCTGTGGGAGGCAACCCGAGACCGACACTGCATTGGTACCATAATGATGACCGTCTGATAAATGATCATGAGGATTATGATGGCTTTTGGATACGAGATTGTAAACAAACTGATGGAGGCCTCTACACCTGTGTGGCTGTTAATCACTTGGGTGAAGCTAGAACCAGCGCTGTTCTTTCTGTGCTGGACCTTGGAGAAGGTAAGATGCATGCTGCAGTATGTCCCTGAGAGTAAATACAGCACCTCCCTGAAAAAAGAAAAAAAAAAGGATTGTTAATTGAGTTTCTGGTTGAAGAGTCCTGAAATAGTGGAACTGAAGTGGAACAATGAGCTATTGTTTGACTGATGGGCTTTCTGAATGTTAAGCAAAGATACATTTCCCTAATGGGAGAGAGTTAATGAGTTATTTGTGAAACATTTTATTAATAAAATGAAGTGTACAAAGGTTTGGTCTTGGGGGACTAGATTTGCTATGCTGCTGCTGCTGGAGATAACGTTTCTGCTGCTGCAGAGCAAGTATGACTTGCTTCTGTTAAATGCTCTGAACATAAATGAAAGGAAACATGATGCTGCTGCTAGAGTGAGGAAAATCCCCAGCAGATCTAGGCAGGTGGTGCTGGGGAGGTGGAGGGCTAGAAAGAAAACTTGCATAGCGCATGCCACAATACATTCTTTGATGCGTCTAGGTTATAGGGACAATATAATGAATACTTCAATGCCAGATACTATAATGAATACTTACTCTGCCAGAAGAAGAAAAAATCTAAATTTGTACAACAGTCACTGTGGCGGTGAACGTGATTAAAACCAAGGTTTGATGCTTCTACATTTGTGCTAGTCAACTATAATTTCCCTCTGACATTAGGAATACGTTGTGGGAAGGGATAGGTTTAGGGTAGGGATAGTGTTAGGACTACATTTTTGGACGGGAATGTTGTTCCAGGATCAACAAAATATGTTGATTCAGGAACATTGACAAATTCACGGTGCACAGTACCCTTAAAGGGACAACTTTGTACCTTAACCCTTACATGCATTAATGTTTCGCCAATCATTATTATCTATTCGGGTCTTTAGCAATCCGGATCTATATCTAACACGGATGGATCTTTACCATCGATATCACGATAATATAAAACTATCCTGATATTAGATTAACAATTACAGAAGCATAAAATAAAGCATATGGTGTTACCTTTTGGAGCTTGGAAGGGTTCAGTTTGAGCATGTTTTATTCCAACATCACTGTCCTTGTCAGAGCTCATTTCCCAGTACATTTAGCATCTGGCTCATATTCGCCATCTCAAACATGTTCTCAAAACTATCATTTTCAACAATATTTTGATCGCTGACAGCTTCTTCACCAGATCCACCATCAAGTGACAGTATTATTTGATTGTGTTCTTGCTCTGTAGTAAATGCAGCCAGTTCAAGCTTTGCTGATGATACTTCCTTTTCTTTTGTTTTCTGCCTGTGGTAACTATGAGTGAAACGTCATGTCAAAATTGTGTATCAGACGTTGCCACCATGTGCAATAAAGGTGAATTGCACTTAATCAGTCATCAATGATTTATTAATTATTGTTTTAAATATCCTTAAAAAACTAACTCTTACACTGTTACACACACACACACACACACATTGGCTTTATAAAGAATCTTCAACCTCCATGGAACCTCACATGGTTCTTTATAGGGGGAAAGGGTTCTTTAGATTATTAAAATCAGCGAGAAAAAAAAATATCGTTATAAGATCTTTATCGTGACGTACACTGTGTAAACGTTAATGCTTCCAAACAAGCTCTGTGAGTTATTGCTGTTCTGTATCTAAAATACACAAGATCTACACCAACTACAACACAATCAATGGCTATGGCTGCAGGGTCATCAGCTGTCAGAACACTCAGCACCTCTCACTCTTTCTCTTTTAGGGACTGTGTATATCTCTTCTCTCCACAGTCTCTCTATCTGTCTATCTCCGGATATTTACAGCATGGAATGTGCCAGAGCTCCAGTTACAGATTTACTGTTACTCTGTTACACATCATCCTCAATTATAGATGTGGTTGTGTTGGACTGCTGCCTGTGTTTTTATTTAGACCCACAATGATAACAAGTAATCGGCACAGGAGTTTAGGAATAATAAGCATCATTTATCCAGTTAGAAATGTATTTCCCATTTAGTGAATGAATAGTTTCTTAATGAAAACACAGTGGGGAAATGATTTGCTTGACTAATAAAATAAATATTGACTTTGTGTGGAAACTAATAAAGGGGAGTACAGAATATCTTAGTGGTTGGGGAAGCACACCTGAAGCACAAGCAATGAGACTGACAAAAATATGACCATGGAAGATTTTTTGTTGTTGTTGTGAAATTAAACAGATAGAAAGAAGAGCTATGCTGAAGAGCTGTGCCAAAAACGGAATATGCCTTAATCTGATGGAATTAGTGAAAGGCAGAGTGTGAGAGGGGTCCACTAAGGGTTTATTATACCACTCAAAATAGACCACTGGACACTCCCAACAACATCAGTGAGTTCTGAGGTAGAATCCAGTAAGAGAAACATACATGGACAAAAGGGTGAAATTTCCACACTTGTAGGGAGGAAAATATAAGCTTTACTTTTGTGGTCTAGGGATAAGTCAGGAATGAGATCATCGGACTGGTGGACATGATAAGGCAAAAGCTGTTTGAACAGAGGACGGGAACTATTAGTTCTAGGAAGGAGAAAGAACAAGGTGAGTTGGGTTTGTGCAATTTAAATCTGAATTCAGACTTATATCTTTGTGTGGCAGAGCCAACTCAGGTGAATACTATAAGTGTCTGGTTTGCTCTGATTAGGTTTGTAAAACCCTTTAGATTTTTTACTTTAACATGACTGTAACATCTTACACAAAGCAACACAACGTTTATAGAAAACATGAAGGGGTAGTGGTTACAGGTATGTTTATTGTGATGTCACAAAATTGCAAAGGCATTTATTTATATATATATTTTTGGTGGTGTGGGCTGGGGGGGTCAGAGGGCACACAAAGCCCACGCACAAAGTCTCTGTCTGCCTCCCCTGTGCATGGATAACTACGGTAATTCAATGTTTTCTTCATTTTGTAAGCAATGTCATTATGATGTATAATGATCGCAGAGCTTATTTTTCGTCGTCAATAACTTGTTTCATTGACAGTCATTTGAAGGAGCAATATTTTCAAATATTCATGTAACATAGCCTTGAAATAAAGCAAGGATACCGGGTCTAGATGCAGTTAAAAGATGGCTAAACATAATCCATGACTTGACCATGAAATGACACATAGTCCTTGACCACCACATCTACATCCAACCAAACAATAATCTGCAAATGACAAGACACAAAACAATAGGAACACCTGAACCATTTAAAAAAATAAATAATTTATAATAGGGTGTGGTCATAACAAAAGAACTACAAAGACCAACAAAACTACAAAAGAACATGAAACACCAAATTTCAAAATAAAAAAAAACATAAAGCACAGAAACCTAAAAAATCAAGTAAACTTGTGACATTTAATTTGATAACTTCATCCTTGCATCTGTCACTGCCAGTTATAAGATTTTGTAGGTCAGTGCATAAATCCATGGATCAAAAACGAATTAGCCTATTGAAGTCCAGATTTCTTCAATGTGCAGACAGTTTGTTTGAAACAGAAGTTAAGGTCAGACATATTAAAGAGCTCATCCCAATATATATATATATACATTTGTGTGTGTGTGTGTGTGTGTGTGTGTGTGTGTGTGTGTGTGTGTGTGTGTGGACTGGTAATCCCTACGGTATGGGGACACAAAGATGGCAATATCCAAAATCCTTCTCCTTGTGGGGACATTTTTGGTCCCCTTGAGGAAAACATCTTATAAATCACACTAAGTGATGTTTTTGAAAATATAAAAATGCAGCATGTTTCCTGTGATGGGTAGGTTTAGGGGCAGGGGCAGTGTAAGGGGATAGGAAATACAGTTCAGCGGTATAAAATGCATTACGCCTATGGAATGTCCCCACAAAACATGGAAACACAACATGTGTGTGTGTGTGTGTGTGTGTGTGTGTGTGTGTGTGTGTGTGTGTGTGTGTGTGTGTGTGTGTGTGTGTGTGTGTGTGTGTGTGTGTGTGTGTGTGTGTGTGTGTGTGTGTGTGTGTGTGTGTGTGTGTGTGTGTGTGTGTGTGTGTGTGTGTGTGTGTGTGTGTGTGTGTGTGTGTGTGTGTGTGTGTGTGTGTGTGTGTGTGTGTGTGTGTGTGTGTGTGTGTGTGTGTGTGTGTGTGTGTGTGTGTGTTTTAATACAAATAAAGTCTAATCCCCTTAAAGATTTAATATGAAACACATTTCTGTCATACCAATTTCTTTTAGTACGGTCAAAATACATAGTAATGGTGATGATTTGTAGCCTATAAGACGCTTTGTAATTTATCCCTTACAAAACATAAGTATACTTTAAGCTCATTAAGTATTCTTAAGTAAAGTTGAAGTATATTTTTAAGTATTTAGTAAGTACATTAATAGCGATATACTAGAAATATACTAATAAGTGTACTGTTTCAATACTTGGGACTAAATTGGCCCACTTTTTAGCGTATAAGTCAAGTCACCTTTATTTATATAGTGCTTTTTTACAATGGTGATTGTTTCAAAGCAGCTTCACAGTGTTAAACAGGAAAATAATGCAACAGAATTTGATTCGGCTGTACAACCGCTCGGGAAAAACGGTGATGGAAATTGAACATTTAGTGTCCCCAACTGAGCAAGCCAAGCCAATGGCAACGGTGGCAAGGAACCAAAACTCCATCAGTTGGCATAATGGAGATTTATAAAAGTATACTTTTACGTATACTTTAAGTGTAGCAGTAGTAAATACGATTTTTGTTTGTACTGCAACTATACTACAAGTGAACTTATAGGTACTGATGATAGGTACTTTGAAGTACACTCCCAATAAACTACTGATTTAGTAGTTTACTCCTGGATCAACATTTAATTCGGTAATTTAGTTTTGAATTTATATGCTGTTTAATGTTTGAATTAAACATTACTTAGAATACCTAATTATACTTTAAAATATATATTGATCAAAACATTTTGTACAAGTATAGGCCAAACACTTTTCTGTGAGTAGGCTATAAATCAACTTAAGTGCAATTTTAAATATATTTCTGAGCAGTACATAAAGTATATTTCGGACAAGTACATAAAAAGTACACTGAAAGATCCTTATTTTTTAGTTTAAAATAAATATGAATAGCACAAGATGAATAATAATAATTTTTCATAAGGGATGGAAAAAGTACTATGAAAGTCAATGGGGCCCATCAACATTTTGGTTACCGACATTCTTCAAAATATCTTCTTTTGTGTTCAGCAGAAGAAAGAAATTCATACAGGTTTGGAACAACTTGAGGGTGACTGGGGTGAGCCAATGCAAGGTTGAAGCTTGTTGTTCCTCATGGCTCTTTGAGATAATACAGCTCAAAGGCAACTCAGGGTCTGGAAGGGTCAGAATAGTGCTGAGAGGAAACTTGTTGTGTTCATGAGTGAATTATATTGCTGACTACTATTTTGAAAGGTGATGTAATGACATAATGTGTGTGAGAACGTGAATAAGTGAAGTGAATAAATAAGAGGAAGTGAATAAATGAGATGCATGAAGTTCGCTACTCCTGTCTTGTGTGCATCATTATTAACTCCTGACAGATACCACAAATTGGCAATGAGGAGGCATTTTTCCCCCATTGTTGGTCATGAAGATGGCTGTTTCTAATGTGCCTTATCCAAGTTTTTGGTTACACTTGATTGTAAGGTGACATTGTACGTACTCAAATGAGTAACAGAGTAAAATGAATGAACTACATACACATAGAGTTACATTTAGGGTTAAGGTTTGGATTAGGGTTAGTTACTTTATAATGATTTACTGTTAATTTACTGATAATTTACTGTTATTACTATTAAGTACATGTAGTAAATGTGTAACTACGTCACCTTAAAATAAAGTGTTACAGTGTTTTTTTCCTGCCTTGCCCCAGTGAGCCTGCTATGATGTTTAGCACATGCTGTGGATATTTGAAAATTATCTACGAGTTATTGATACTGCAGGGGATGCCTGACCGGATTAAAAATGGAGACCTGTACTGCTTCACTGCCTTGGCACACAGAAACAACAGATTTCTACTTATTGCTTAACACAGGTACAACGTATAAGGATCCAGTGAAAGCCTACTACTACTAACATAGTAGTTGAACGCCACATTTTCTGTAAACACTATCTGGCTCCTCACAAGACAGTTTTACAGTACGTTGTTGCTTTGGGCATGCTTGTTTTATGTGAGTTTGGTGCCAGTACTGATAAAAATGATTTGTGATCAGTTAATAGAGAAGGTGCTTAGCTTATTAATACATGAGAGACATTTACTAGAAATTTATCTCACAATGGACAGAGCTGTACAAGGAATATTCAGCTTTTACTCCCATCAATACAAGCACATTGACTATATCTACTTTTAACTTACAGGCTTGTGTGGTGGATTTAGTGGTTGACAGTGGGTCTTCTGTATCTATCCTGCCCTACTGCCCTTATGCATGCCATTTCAGTAACGTTGTGCTTTTGCAACCCATAGCCAGGCTTGTGATGTATTCAAATCTCGGTGGTTGGATGTTTGTCAGTGATCGTTTCCCTACATGACCAATCAGTTCCTGTTCTTCATTGTGGACAAAAGGACACCACTCATGGGGAGGGACCTAATGTCTGCACTGCATGTGAGGATTAAAAAAACAAACAAGTCCTGCCTCCTAATGCCCTTCTTGTGCCTGCTTCTCCTTCTCCTGTGCCTGTCATTAAGTGTACTATTGCTGAGTCATCGGAGTTTGGATGTGCTAAAATCTTCATACAGTACACTGCTTGCAAGCAGTTGGGGTGATAGAATGCATTGACACCTCTGCATGGGTGTCAGCAATTGTTGTTACACAGAACAAATCTGGTAAAATTAAGATGTGCATTGACCTCAGAGAGCCAAATAAAGCATATATTGTGGACTCTTTTTCATTGCCACTTTTCCATAATGAACTCTCTGCTCTAAAAGGATCTACGGCTTTCTCTACCATTGACCTGACTAATGCTTACTACCAAGTGCCACTGAGGACAGTTGTGACCTCACAGCCTTTATTACGGACGACCATCCTCCTGATTGGCTTGTGAGGGGTTGAAAATTACCTTGATGACATTATTATCCATGGGCGTGACATATCTATGCATGACAAAGCACTTCAAGTGGTCTAACAACTATTAGTAGCTGCTGGATTATAGCTCAATATAGACAAAACCAGCAAATCAGCCTGCTGTTCTTGGGCCATAATGTTTCATTGGAGGGTCTTCTTTTTGATGCTGATTATCTGTCATGTTTGCCCTTTCCTGCTTCTCCTGCAGATAATGTTGTTGCTCCAGCTCCTGCTGATGATGTTGATGTGGAATTTTTGCTTGTGTATCTGTAATTCTCTCAGCCTGCTGCTGATGTAGATGCTGCATGTGCTTCTTGTTTCTTCCTGCTCTAACTAAACTTTGTACACATATTTCAAATGGTTGGCTTCCTTCACCCAATGGGCTGAACATTGAGTTGTTGCTGTACAATAAACTGTGACTGGAACTGTCTGTTAAGGATGACTTCATCTTTCGAGTCTCACGGCTGATTGCACCTGCTGCTCTTCAATCTGTGCTGGTCTCCATAGCGCACAATGGACATCAGGGAGAGGTAAAAAACTAAACAATGAGAGGGATCTCTATTGGTGGGATGGATTTTCAGGTTCATGATGCTGTCCGTTCCTGCAAGGTGTGTCAGCTCAATGACAAAACTGTCAAGTCGCAACCTGTTCCTCTCCAGAAGGACCATGCCAGATGGACCGTGGCAGAAAGATATCCGTGCCATTTGATACTGCTGAATCTGACTGTAGGTTTGCTATAACATTAACTGACCATTACAGCAAATGGCCTGAGGTTTCCTTTACTCACACTGCCACTGCAGATTCTGTGGCTTTGTTTCTGTCATCAGTCTTCAGGCGCCATAGATATCCTTTGAGTAAAGTTGCTGATAACAGTGTTCAGTTTTAGTGTTCAGTCTGCGGCTGCAAGGCTGTCTTTTTTGCAATCTGCTCCTGTGCATTAACCAACTGACATGACCGTTCACAGAAGGGTTACACAGATGCAACACAAAATGAAAAAGTATACTGATGCTAAGTGTGTAGCAAATTAGCTCAAAAGGGAAATATGAATAATATAATATAATTATGAATTGTGATGTTAGCCTGACTCTGGTGTTGTTGGAAAGAGAGGAAAGTTTCGACATAGCTTGATATATTGAGGCCCCATTGGCATGGCTGCGCCAGTTCTGGGACAAAGTGAGGTGGTCACTTGAACACATGAACAGCAACCAGAAAAAGGAAGAAGCAGGAAGAGAGTAAGGGTCACATTTTTAACATATTTCAGTCGCTTTCACTCATATCAGTATAGCAATATAGTTTGGGCCAAACTAGTCTGTGTACATGTTCATGTAAAAATAGCATACATTTTCATACAGATTACATAATCAGAGAATATTTGTTTTAGTTTGTATTAGATCAATTAAAATTAGACACTTAAATGTTTATAAAGGTATATTGCTTATGTCTGTGTGACAAGTAATCGCTGAGTTTTGTTTTAGTTCAGAGACATGCTCCAGAAAAAAGTTCACTGAGACAGAGACGGCAGAAAACACACCCTGTTTGTTTTCTTTATTTTACAAAAGCACAGTTTTTTTTATGTGTGTGTGTGTGTGTGTGTGTGTGTGTGTGTGTGTGTGTGTGTGTGTGTGTGTGTGTGTGTGTGTGTGTGTGTGTGTGTGTGTGTGTGTGTGTGTGTGTGTGTGTGTGTGTGTGTGTGTGTGTGTGTGTGTGTGTGTGTGTGTGTTTTTTTACTTGTAAGTGGGCACATACAAAGGTAGACCTTTTACAGTTTCAAATGATGTGTAATCATTGTAAAATGTGGTAAAATCTACCAAAGCGATCTGGTGCGTTTGTCGACTCCAGAGGGTTAATATAACAAGCGTACAATACATGTCATAAGGAGGTTATATACACCAATGTGCAAGGTGTTAAACAATGATTATTTTGATAGAAAGCATGATATAGATTAGGTAACATGAACTAGTAGTCATCATAAGTCATGCATAAAGTCAAGTCAAGTCATTTTTATTTATATAGCGTTTTTTACAAGGCCGATTGTTTCAAAGCAGCTTCACAGTATGCATAAAACATATACAATACAAAAAGACAATATAAAAATCTAATAATACACACAATGTCCTAAGGATTTTCATGTTCATACATAGAAAGGTTTGTCTGTGAATTAATGGAGAGAAGTCTGCTTTATGGGCCTCTTTCCTATGGGCCATGCTTTTTTACATCGTAAGCCTTAAGTTTTATCTTGTTGGTATGCCTTTGTTGCCATAATGAATAATTGTTTCTGATTGTCCAGTCGCTGCCGGTGCATGTACTTCTTGTGTACGGGTACGGAACCCCTTGCATGTTCTGAAAGGGCTCATGGTTGCCAAAGACGTTCTCTCTGTTTAGATTTATCTGCCTGTGGATTTATTAAAGATTACCTTTGTCTTCATTATCATGTTTGTGAGTGACCTACCACACAGCATTGCTGACACCCATCTCATTGCATTTCCATGCTTTCCAACTACACGGGTCTAAACAAGATATCACTAGATCCAAACGTGATGTTTGGAAGTCTATTTGGTTAAAGGACTATGTTACTTATATCAGATGTAATTTGTTCTTCTTTAAAATGTTGTGCTCATGATTTAATTACATTGTTGACTACTATTTTAAAAAGTGATGTAATGACGTAATGTGTGTGAGAATGGAAGTCAATAAGTAAACAAGATGGATGAGGTTCGCTACTCCTGTCTCATGTACTCCATTTTTTTTTGCTTTTGTGCTTTTTTTCAGTTGCTTATAAACATATTAATTGCAAAATTGTCATTACACTGTATTCAGCACAAACTGGGCTACCATAATATGTGAGCAACATGTATGTAAATGCTTACGAATAACATTTATGCGTGGTTTAAAAAAAAAAAAAGTAAGACTAGGTTGTATGCGAATGGTGTGAATGATCATGATTAAGGCTGTGATTCACACCTGAGAGAACAAAAGACCCGCATAATGAACTGCATAATGACCTACATAATGAATGAGCGTTTGAGTCAGGTATGCGACAGGGAGCTAAGGAACAAAACAAAAGAAATATATTTTGTTGTAGTTTATTTAGAATATAGTTATCAAAGGCACATTACAAAGGCCTATTATATTTTAAATTATCAAAAGATTTGACTTCTATTTGTAACGTTTTTGAAAGTAGTCTCATGCTAAAAAACAGTAATTTTGTGACACTTAACACAATTCAGTATTCAGTAAATAGAATACTTGAATAATTGGTAATGATGAATGTGATAAAGAAAATGTTTGGGATTTAAAACAACAAAATGCAATGCAATTATGATTTCAAAAAGTATATGGTGAATTCAGGTTGATTTGGACGCTTTCCCCTAGTCATTTCAATGGCAACTTTTATCTGAATTATTTGATTTTGTAAACTATCCGATACGCACAATACTCAAATATAATTTCGAGTTTCGGTTGATCACGTCAGCGCTAAGAATATTGTCTGCTATATTTGCTTCTTATTTATTAAATAAGATACAATTTATACGAAACAAAATTCACTGTAAAGAAATGCTTTCAACAAAACAGCTTAATGAAGTGGTCAAAATCATTTCTGAAACACTCCACATCATCTACATTACCATCTAATGATCCTTTATTACTCATGCTGTTCACTTTCCACGATCAACGTAGATTAAAATATAACATTAGGCTATAATATTTAAACATCAATTTAAAGCAAAATATGTTTTAATGGCTACAACAAGTAGCATATATTGTACACATTGTAAACTGTGCATTTTAAACTAAGCATCCGAGCAGATCTTTGTGAACAAAAGCGTTATTGATATGACACTAGGCTATTTTACAATAAACACTTCATAATCTGTCCAAAACAGGCTAAATAAATTTTGTCTAAACAGTCTTAAGTCTATGACATTTTATGTTGCAGCAGGATTCATATTTAAACAGTTTTTTGCTTTTATTATTCACAGAAACTAACAGAATAAACTTACCTCACAAGCTATCGGCTGGCATTTACTCTTAGAAGTAAACAGCTTTTTCTGAGGTAAACTATTCCAGGATTATTCCTTAATGGGTGTTAAAACGATGTAAAGCACATGCACTCTCTTGATTTACATTATTTAAAACCTGACATTTCAAAGTTTTTTTAGACATATGTCTCATGTTTGTGTGGCAAGTTTTAGGCACTGATAAGATTGCCGACTCGAGGGGATTAAGTCCTTTGGTGAGGGCAGTTAGGGATTGATGTTTTTTATAAAGCAAGGCTGGAGCCAGTTCAGGACTGCATGGATCTTGCTAGGATCTAAATCGAATACTACCACTGGAGACAGCACTGGCATGAAGCAGGGCGGAGTGCTGTGGGAGTGGAGTGAGGCCGGTGGAGAAATTATAAAGTGTACCAGTGAAAACTAACTAGCCCCTCATGCACAGAATCGGCACCCTAGTCAGAGAGAACCTGAAATGTGTAACTCCTGGTCCATTCCAATTATTACAATAATTAAACCACTCAAAAGTGCCTACCATCTATTTCAGATCATCACAGATCACTGCAAACTGGAATTTGTTCGCAATGCCAAGTGGTTGAAATCTTACCAGGCTTGGTGGGCTTTATTTTTCACAAGATTCAAAACATTTTTTTGCTTGCCAGTACACAGGCAAGCTGAGGCCCTCTCTAGCCTTTATTCTACTGATCCTCTGATCTCTGCCCTATAATCCATTCTTCCTCTTTCCACCATAATCAGTTCATGTGGACCCTAACCTGCGCAGACTAGAACCCCTGCCAACTGTACAGTTGTTCTTGTTACCCAGCTGAATTCACTCCTGGACTCCTTGCTATCCTCTCCATCCAGGGATAACCCAAATTATTTCACTCCTCTGCACCCGGTACTGGTCTCACCAGAGTCCGTATGATGTCCTCAATATCTTGGCGGCTTTTCCCTGTTTCTCTAAGGCCTGCTGTCTGGTTCTACTGAAGGTGTTACCAATATCCTTTGAGACTGTAGAGACACTATTACAACATGTCTCCTGGAACTTCGGCATCTCGGAAGGCATAGTGTATGACCACGGTCCACAATTCACATCCCAAGTCTTGAGGGCTTTCTTCCATCTGCTGGACAACTTTCTCTGCTGGGAATTTGCCGCTCTCCGCCTCTCCGCTTCTCAGCATGTTCCGCTGCCTGACCCCGCGTCCGAGCAACCCAGCTACTGCCGAAACTAACCTCTCAAGATGATGTCGAATTATTGATGGGACCGCTGTTGACCGGTGAGGCTCAGCGAGCTTATTTTTCCCTTCCCGTTGAGAGTGCTGACAATTATGAGGAATTAAAGAAAGAGGTCCTGATGCCTGGGGCTGTCCGCCATTTCAGCTGCCCAGTTGTTCCACGAGTGGGAGTTTAAACCACGCCGCCTAGCCTGCGCCCAAGCTGCTGAGCTCTCGCAGCTCGCCCGTTACTGGTTGCTCGAGGGATCACCCACCGCGGGTCAGGTGGCGGAACGGGTGACCGTTGATCGGATGCTCCGAGCTCTCCCACCGCCCACCCGGCGGCCGGTGGGAATGAAGAACCCAACCACCATCGCTGAGCTCGTTAAGGCCATTGAGTTGGCGGAGGCGGTGATGCACCGCTAGCCCGGGGAGCGAGCGTCATCCTTCCCTCGGAGGGTGGTCCAGGAGCGACACACGCCGGAAGGTACCCCGCGACCAGTACACAGGCCAGCGGCTCCCGGCCCAGTCGACGAACCGATGCCCACAGAGGAACTGGCGGCGCCAGTGCGCGTGTGGTTGACTGGCTGCAGCCTACATCAAGACCCGCCCCGCGGAGCCCCGCAAGCGGAGGTGAAAGTCAACGGACGCTCGGTTCTGGCCCTCCTAGATTCCGGAAGCTTGGTCAGTCTCGTCCAGGCCAAGAGGTGAGGTGAAGCCTGTCCGACCTGCCAGCAAACCGCCCCAGTCCACTCATTCCGCTGCCCATCATCGGGGTACCTTTCAAGCGAATTGGAATGGACCTGGTGGGGATGTTGCCTAAGTCTGCCCGAGGACACGAACACATCTTGGTGATTGTCGACTATGCCACCCGGTAACCAGAGGCACTTCCCCTTCGGAAGGCAACGGCAAATAACATCACCAAGAAACTGTTCCTCCACTGCACCCGAGTCGGCATCCCAGCGGAGATACTGACGGACCAAGGGACTCCCTTCATGTCCCGGCTAATGGCTGACCTCTGCCGGCTGCTGCAGTTAAAACAGCTCCGGACCACAGTATACCACCCACAGACGGACGGCCTTGTAGAGCGGTTTAACCAGACCCTAAAGCAGATACTTTGGCGGGTGGCAGCCGACGAACGGAAAGACTGGGACCTAATGCTCCCCTTCGTCCTGTTTGGAGTCTGAGAAATCCCCCAAGCCTCTACCGGTTTCACCCCTTTTGAGCTGCTCTTCGGCCATCAACCAAGGGGCCTCTTGGATGTGGCCCGTGAGGCCTGGGAGCAGCAGCATCCAGCCCCTCTCCGCTCTGCCATCGAGCATGTGAGGGAAATGCGTGAGCGGACCGAGAGGGTCATGCCATTAGTCCGGGAACACCTCACGAAGGCGCAGCAGACCCAACAGCAGTGGTACAACCGGGCGGCGCAGCCACGAGAGTTCCAGCCGGGCGACAGAGTCATGCTGCTGGTCCCCACCTCAGCGTGTAAGTTCCTCGCGACCTGGCAAGGTCCATTCACTGTCTTGGAGCGAGTGGGTCCCGTTAATTACCGATTGCGCCAGCCGGGGAAGCGGCGTGAAGAGCAGTTGTACCATTTCAACCAGTTGAAAAGGTGGGTGGGAACCCAGGACCAGCTAGCAGCTCTGGCCTCTGTCGAAGCCCCGGTGGTGGACATCGGGGAACAGCTGTCCGCCACCCAGAAGACGGAGCTGAACCACCCTCCGCTTCTGTAATGATTTCCGTCCGCTCAACGAAGTCTCGGAGTTCGTTGGCTACCCGATGCCCCATGTAGACGAGCTACTAGAACGATTGGGGAGGGCCCGGTACATCTTGACCTCACCAAGGGATACTGGCAAGTTCCCCTGACAAGCTCCGCCAAGGAGAAAACGGCCTTCTCAACTCCCAGTGGGCACTGGCAATACCGGACCCTCCCCTTCGGGCTGCACGGGGCCCCCGCAACGTTCCAACGGATGATGGACGTCCTCCTTCGTCCCCACCAAGCGTATGCGGCAGCCTACCTCGACGACGTAGTCATCCACTTCGAGACCTGGCAGGACCACCTGGAGCGGCTGCAGAGGGTGCACCTGGAACTCCGGCTGGCTAGACTGACAGCCAACCCCCGGAAATGCCATCTCGCCCTCGCCGAGGCTCAGTACCTGGGTTTCCGGGTGGGTAGAGGGCTGATCCAACCCCAGCAGAAGAAGGTCGACACCATCCTGTCAGCGCCCCGCCCGGAGACCAAGACCCAGGTACGAGCCTTTTTGGGGTTGGCGGGGTATTATCGCTGCTTTATCCCTAACTTCTCCACCTTAGCATCTCCCCTGACAGACCTGACCAGGAAGGGGCAACCGGAGAAGGTGAAATGGGACAGCCCCTTGGATGGGACCTTAAGGGACATTAAGACCGCCCTGACCTCGGAGCCAGTCTTGAGGGCGCCCGACTTCAACTGCCCCTTCCTGTTGCAAACGGACGCCTCGGACACGGGCCTAGGGGCGGTCCTCTCCCAGGTCCAGGAGGGTGAGGAGCACCCCGTTACCTACATCAGCCGTAAGCTGACCCCAGCAGAAACCCCGGTATGCGGCGGTGGAGAAGGAAGCCCTGGCCATAAAGTGGGCAGTCCTGGAGCTCCGCTACTACCTGCTAGGACACCGCTTCACTCTGATGACGAATCATGCCCCTCTACAATGGATGGCCCGCGCTAAGGACACCAACGCCAGAGTGATGCGGTGGTTCCTAGCGCTCCAGGACTTCCAATTCACGGTGGAACGTCGGGCCGGGATGGCCGACTCCAACGCAGACGGACTCTCCAGACTGTGGTCAGCTTATGCAGGTCTGTCAGGGCGCACTCCCCGCCCACCCCTATGTTCCCCAGTGTATGTGACTAACTGTCATTACAGGACCAGTGCGACGCTTAGGGAGGGGGTGACAGGTCTCGAGCTCTCGTCAGCGTCGCTCTGGCAACAAACAAGGATCACCTGCAAGCACTCAGCACGGGCTGGACCGTCACAGCTGCAGGCGATCAACACTCACTATAAAGCACAGCACCACGGGACTCCAGTTGGAGCTACACACTTCACATGCAGGACGCTAATCCTTCTCTCTCTCCTAGAAAGCAGCCTGTGACAATACGGCCACACCGTCTCACTGACATCACCACGAGTCACCCTGCACCAGTGGAAGAAAGGAAACACAACGCACCTACCCTTCACACTCTCAACGTTTGCTCACCTGTGCACAATAAATCCACCCTCTGGGGGTTCTTCACTGAATTTCACTGAATTCTGTGTTGTGATTCTTCACCCTGCCACAGTATAAAAAAAAAAAAACATTCTCATTGTCTATGCTGAACAAAAGAATGCAAAGAGGTCATTGTAGCAAGAGAGGAGAAAGTTAATTCTATGTCAGCTTTCCTACTTACCCATTCCAGCAGCAGCAGCACCATCGACATGGGAGTAGTGTGACGCAATCACTGCCTGACAGAATATATAATTGATGCTTTGTGCTGAGACCAATAGTCTCTCTCCTCACACCAGCACCAGAGACAAAGGAAGAGATGAGAGAGAGAGAAAGAGAGAGTGCACGCTAAGGCTGCTGAAAATCTTATTTTTGCTTTGATTGCACTAAGATCTGCCTCATTGGCTGCTGCTTGTTCTTCGTTTCTTCCTTCAGCCTGTCTCCTCTACCACTCCCCCATTTATATCTTTATCTCCAAAGGGGATTGGAAGAATGCAATTGGTTATCTGTAAAAGACAGATTTTTCATCCCTTCATTTGGGAATAGGACCGTCTGTTGTGACCTCCACCTCCTGCTGTGTCTTGGAATATCCTGTCACTTGGATTTCTGTTTGTCATTTAAGACCTTCTGGGGGATCCAAAGGAGCTTGGATGTTATTGTTTACCTGAGGAATTTGTTTGTCATTTTTTAAATCAGAACTCTGAAATCTGAACTCTTGTTTGTCACATGAGGATCATGATTGGATATTTGTACTATTTCTAGTGCTTTTTTTTTGCATAATTGTGGAATCTGGTACATTCTTCCTGAGGTAACGGCTCTGGGAACGACATAATTGAGACTAATAGGAGTGTATACATGATTTAAAAATAACCAGGATTAGAGGTAGACAGTGTTATTCTCTGCGAAAACAGTGACTGTTGTTTAATCTGAAAGGGAGAATAAGTTCATCTAAGGCCATGAAGAAAATTTGGTCAAAGAAACGATTCCAGGTGAGTCGAAAGCATTCTATCCAGAGTAATACACTTCAGAAACTATACAAATTGACTTTTTAAGATTTCTCTTTTACTTAGCAAATCACAGTCATAATGTAGCAATGTAAAATAAGTGATATAGTTCTGTTATAGTTCCTTTTTTATGTACTCCCTGTACAATGACTTTAAAACAAATAGAACTGATGGCACTGTGGACATTGTTATTGTTGTTATTTCATGTCATTCATAGTATATTTTTTGTAATTTTAAAATGATGAATAATAGACTCTAGATTTCTCAGGCACAAAAAAAAAAGACTATGCCCATAGGAACAACTACATTACCTAGTTGCCTTGGTAGCAATGTAGGAGTGCATTTGAAATTCTGCAAGCTAGCATGAGAATTGACAAAGGAGGAAAAAATCACTCATCATGTAGGAATTCTGTTTAATGTAGTTGTCAACCCTGTGTCATCATAAATATGTATAGACTGTATATTGTTGAATCAAATTATTTACACCACTGGCATAACCCTAAAGATGCAACAAACAGGCTAAGAAAAAAATCTTTACTATTTAGTACGTCTCAAAATTAACAGACAGCTTTTTGTTTATTTTTTGTCTTTCCAGAGAGCTGGGCATTCTAGCTGGACGTTTGGGAGATTCACTCATGGTGTGTTTTGCTTACGACAAAACTGTAGAAAGTCCAAAATCTCAAGCCATGTTGTAAAAAATAAAATTAAACTGCGCACAACTTGCAGAATAATCTTGGTGTTGATGGTTAAACAGGCTTTAAAATAGCTGTAGACTATTTTTACATGTTGACAACACAAATTGTTAGATAACCCCAAGGAATTGACTGTGACACTGATTAAGGCTGAAATTTAGCCTGTATTGTGTATATGTGTGTGTGTGTGTGTGTGTGTGTGTGTGTGTGTGTGTGTGTGTGTGTGTGTGTGTGTGTGTGTGTGTGTGTGTGTGTGTGTGTGTGTGTGTGTGTGTACTTGTTTACATTACATTGTGGGGACCAATAAGGATGGATCCCCATAAGGATAGTAAAACCTGAGATCACCTATATTGTGAGATCACCTATACTTTTCAAAAGGCTTATAAATCACACAGGATGAGTTTTTTTTTTTAAGTAAAAATGCAGAATGTTTCCTGTGATGGGTGGGTTTAGGGCCAGGGGCAGTTTAGGGGTATAGAATGTACAGTTTGTACAGTATAAAAACCATTAATTCTATGGAGAGTCCACACAAAGATAGTGAACCAGGTGTGTGTGTGTGTGTTTGTGTATGTGTGTGTGTGTATGTGTGTGTGTGTGTGTGTGTGTGTGTGTGTGTGTGTGTGTGTGTGTGTGTGGACTGGTAATCCCTACGGTATGGGGACAAAATGTCCCCACAAAGATGGCAATATCCAAATTTTTGTCCTTGTGGGGACATTTTTTTGGTCCCCATGAGGAAAACATCTTATAAATCACACTAAGTGATGTTTTTTGAAAAAGTAAAAATGCAGAATGTCTCCTGTGATGGGTAGGTTTAGGGGCAGGGGCAGTGTAGGGGGATAGAAAATACGGTTTGTACAGTATAAAATGCATTACGCCTATGGAATGTCCCCACAAAACATGGAAACACAACATGTGTGTGTGTGTGTGTGTGTGTGTGTGTGTGTGTGTGTGTGTGTGTGTGTGTGTGTGTGTGGACTGGTAATCCCTACGGTATGGGGACAAAATGTCCCCAAAGATGGCAATATCCAAATTTTTGTCCTCGTGGGGACATTTTTTTGGTCCCCATGAGGAAAACATCTTATAAATCACACTAAGTGATGTTTTTGAAAAAGTAAAAATGCAGCATGTCTCCTGTGATGGGTAGGTTTAGGGGCAGGGGCAGTGTAGGGGGATAGAAAATACGGTTTGTACAGTATAAAATGCATTACGCCTATGGAATGTCCCCATAAAACATGGAAACACAACATGAGTGTGTGTGTGTGTGTGTGTGTGTGTGTGTGTGTGTGTGTGTGTCTCTGTGTGTGTATGTGTGTGTGTGTGTGTGTGTGTGTGTGTGTGTGTGTGTGTGTGTGTGTGTGTGTGTGTGTGTGTGTGTGTGTGTGTGTGTGTGTGTGTGTATGGACGTGCAAGCATGTGTGTGTTATGTTTATGCTCCCACACAAGTACATGTCTGCAGACATTGGTTTCTATAGTAACAGTCTTTTCTTGTCCACCTCTGCTTGCTGCCGTTATGGAAGTGAAGTTTTTCGCTTGTGCAGGAAGCAAAGCAATGGTAATTGTTGTTATCCATGTCTAAAATCCTCACCTTTCAGTACTGGGCTCTTGGAATAGGTTTATTTTATTTTTTATTTTTTTTTAATTTTTTGCAGCCATGCAATATTATACACAGAACTGTAAAATATAGGTTTTCATTTGGAGCTCTAGTTTCAGTTTGATTTAATTTCATAAATTTAATTTCTACGTTATTTATTTTGCGAAGAGTAAAGCTTGTTCTGCAGCATGGTTTCTTTCTTTCTTTCTTTCTTTTAAAACCCCCAGTAATGTGTTTTAATCCAAGAATTTCAAATTAGGGATTGTGTAAGATTTCTTCATATGTCATAGCATAACTTTTTCAAAAATGTCAGAGATTTCCTGCAGCTAGGTCATTACAAGAGCATCTATGTTCATTATCTACTGTATGTTTTGTGTAAAAATTCACATTTCAACATGCCTTACCCATTCCTGTAGACTCAAACAGTACAGAAGATGAAAGTGCCGAGCCTCAGGTCTCCATGGAGATGAAGGAACAGTTCATGGCTCCTCAGGGGGAAGCTATCAACAGTCAACCGACGGGTAAGAACATTTCAAGTGACTTTTTTTTCTCTTCAGCAATATTCAGGTTATAGCATCAATTTTAACTTTTGGCCCCAAAGCATAACAAGGTGTTTTAACATTCACAATACTCTAACAATGGGGATGCCTTTTCAGAATAATTTATTACAAGAAAAACTAAAATTGTCATGGGTAAACCCTCCAACAAAGCTTAGAATTCAAAATGGTTTTGAATGAATCCACTCATCTAATTAACCAATTGACAGTATCATTATGTATTTTCAGGCAGGGGGAGAGCAATGCTTTCCCAAATCCCGAGTGATGGTCTAGTAGTGGAGAGGGAAATGCGGATCCTGGGCTCTAGGGCTCCTGGTCTTGAGGATCCTTTGTCACCTGGAAGGCAAGCAAATACTGGGTGTGTTGAGAGCCCTCCGGTCAGACACCTGGGGATTGAAGCTCTTGTGCGGGCCTCACAAATAAGTGTGTACTACGTGGCAGTGGGGTCAGAGGAGAGTATGTCCTTAGCCAGTGACTACTATGGAAGTGTTTTGAGTCTCTATCGAAGAAGGACCTTTTCCATTTACAGTGTTCAAGAATGATTGCCGGCATGCCGGATTTGAAAAGGCACAAATAACTTGAATTATGGGGGGCAAAAAAAAAAAAAAAATTCAATTTAGTTTAGAATGGGTCTAAAGGAACATTTTGAAAATAATTTCCATTACCATATTCTTCATTTATTGTGGCCATTTTATTTATTTTTTCTTGATTTCCACTTTCCTTTGACTCCACTGTATTTATAATGCTGTGATAATGTTTGCCATGGCATTTTTTTGTACAAACCTTTTACTTTTTGATTTATTCACTTTAGATTTATTCATCTTCCATCATCGTTTACATGGTTCAACGTGTTTTTCAGTGCATGCTGTGTTTGACTATTTGGATTTATTTTACTTTGTCATTTTATTACTTTTATTTTCTTTCATAACAAAATATTTTCCACAATCACCCTCATTTCAGGGACCTATTGGACTTTAAAACAAGGGAAGCTTCTCCATTTGTCCATTCCCAGCCATTCCAAAAAGCTCAAAACCCCAAAACCCTAAGTGGTGTAGATCCAACCACTGCCCACAGTGGCACCAAAACAGCCATGAACGGAGCTGAACTCCCTGTTAAGACATCAAAAAGCTCAGCTTCATCGCAAAGCAGTGGATCCCAAGATGCATCCTCTGTCCAAACTCCCAAAGTGACACAGCCAAGTTCCAAAATCTTAGACAAAGTGAGAGTTTTTGAGGAACAAAGACATAGCAGTAACATTCCAAAGGTGTCTTCTTCAAGACTGTCATGGGGTTTCAATCGAGCATCATCCTGCAATTCTGAGGATGGGAGGATTAAAACAGGGAAGCCCCAAGACAACTCCATGAGTGAAGTAGCACTCAAGAGGTCTTTCTTCAAACAAAAAGCATCCTCTCTGGAGGAACAGTCATCCTATGTAGAGAAAAGTTTTCAGAGTAAACTCTCAGAAGAGCTTCACCGAATAAAGAAACTTGTTGGAAAGTCTAACATCAAGAAAGCCTTTTCAATGGATCAGATCACCCAGACTGACAAACAGTCTACTGGAAACATTGAGTCAGTTCCAGCCCAGGTAATTCAGAAGGTGGAAGACGCAAGAGAGAAAAAATGTACTAATTCAAATGATTTACCAAAGGCAAAAAAACAATGGTCAACCTTGCCAAAGGAAGAATCACCAGAACTACTAAAAAAGAAACTGCCAGAGGACTCAGTACAAAATGAAAGGAGAGCACCCCCTGATATTACAGAAAACCAGTGCAGGAAAAATTCTAAGCCCAGGCAATTTTTAGACAAAAAAGTCATCAATGAAAAGGTCGCTTTCAGTAAAATACCAGGACACTGTTCACCAAGGGTACCTAGGACAAATGCATCATGCAAATTAACAAAATCACCTGTAGAAATACCATCTGCCCAACCCAAAATTCAAGCGGGTTTGGTGAAAGCACCTCTAAAACCTCCAAGGTTGTTTGATTCAGTTTCCACGCTTCCAAAGTCATTTAAGGAGAGAGAGGAGAAAAAAGACTCATCACTTGCACCTAAAGTGACCATACCTACTATTGTGGTTGAAAATAAGCCTGTGGATGAAGAGGCAGATAAAGCAGAGAGTGTTCAAAAGGAAGCTAATAAAAATGAAGAAAAAACATCCAGAAGAAACAGAGGTAAAGCTTCTTCCAGTCAGACACTTCTTCAAAAGTTAACCAGGTACAGTAGGTTCAAATATAACAGTCGGGTTCCAGAAGTAAAAACTCCATTCAAAACTCCTATTTAATGATAACTTACAAACCTTAAAGACAGCCTTACTTTGAGCTACGAGGTTGGTAATTGATAGTATTTGTTGCTGTTGAAGCTGTCAGCCCACATCATTTCACATTATTTCATAGTTTTAAAATAATTGCGTTTAACAGCAGAATTTGTGGTGGAAAGAAACATTACATTACCCATGATGCTGTGCAGAAAATTCCACCAATCACAGGCGTCAAAAGATATCCCGTCTACTCCCATGAAGCACTGCAAATGACATAGTTGTCTCCCTACACTCTCAAAATATTTAAAGGGTTAGTTCACCCAAAAATTCTGTCATTAATTACTCAACCTCATGTTGTTCCAAACCTGTAAGACTTCTGTCCATCTACAGAACATAGTGAAGATCTTTTTGATGAAATCTGAGAGCTTTCTGTTCCTCCATAGACAGCTATGCAACTGAAACTTTGATGATTCAAAAAGTACATAAAGACATTTGCAAAACTAATCGATTGCTTAATTTATACGATGAACAGATTACATTTTTTTTATTTTAACATATAAACATTGATCAGTGAACATAAACAGAAACCCAACAGAACCTGCTTGAAACACAAGAAAAAACCTCTTGTGGAAGCTCAAACGTATAACACAATTTACACTGATTTTTTTTGTATGTTTTTGGTGCTACCTCAAGATTTTGCTGTGGCCTCCTCTGGCCACCCCTATTAACATTTTCTGGGGGCGCCACTGCGCAACACATGAGAATTAGGGTGCATCTCAATCAGCTCCCTAGTTCAGTAGTCAGGGCACTGATCAGGAAGTCAGCCCATTGACTTATGCCCAGACTACTGAACTAGGGAGCTGATTGAGACGCACCCTTAATCTCACTGGTTCTCGCACGACAAGCGAACATGGTGCTTCTTTTGTTTTACCACAAGTGATGTGTGAGTTGATTAATGTTTTTTGTGAATAAATCCATGAATTCAATCTGTTCATCATATTGTGATGAACATCAAAAATTATTAACTAAATTGCTCAATTCATATGGATTAGTTTTCTCTTTTTCGGTTGCGTCTATGGAGGGACAGAAAGCTCTTGGATTTCATCAAAAAGATCTTCACTTGTGTTCCGAAGATGAATGAAAGTCTTACTGGTTTGGAACGACATGAGGGTGAGTAAATAATGACAGAATTTTCCTTTTTAATATTTCAATACATCTGGTTTGCAATAAACTTAAAATACTGTATATTCTTTATATAGGTTATATATAATCAACATTTTTAAATGCACAGTTTTGCAATGGAATATGAACATGGAATATCCAGGAAACAGACTTTAATCACAAAACCTTCGAAAACAGGATAAAACAACACTACTTTAAATGAGAACGGACAGAGACTAAAGGGAGAATATAAATGCAGTGACCAAACAAGGGGAACTAATGAGATAATTGAAAGATAACAGGTGAATAAAATGACTAATTAACAACATATAAACTAAGTCAAGAAACATAAAAGAAATCGAGCATAGGCTACATGTAACATTTATATTTCTCTATTGTTTTTAATTTGATTCTGCTGTTTGCAATGCTTCATGGGATTGGAGTTCTTTCCTCACTAAAGCCATCAATCGTGTCCTTTTGTATTTTTGTTTGATTTTCAAATACTTTTTTGCTTCAAATCAAAGTTTGTAATGACATGATTCGCCTCGTAGATGATTGACTTGGTTCATGACATTTATTGCTTTAACGAAGACTTTAAAAAGACTGAAAAAGTGGGCAGGCACTAATGCACTATTTGAGGGTTTTAAGGTTTTGACTATGTTGTCATGGCAACAAAGTTGTAAAATTTTATATAGTTTTACACAGAAAATGTAAGTAAGCTATTTTTTTATTTATTTTATTTGATTCATTTTTGTGGTAAGCTAATCAACATGCCACAAATGCTGTCTATTGATCTTAACTTGTATTGAATGCTAAATATTCATTTAAAACTCAAAGATCTGACACATCCTATTTTACTGCATTACATGAATAGATTAAAATAGTTTTTGAGCATAATGTTTAAATTTAGATCACTACAGTTATTTGTAACCATGCAGATATAAATGATTACACATTGTGAGGTTGTAATGAGTTGTACACTTGATCTTTGTGTAACCGTTGCCCAATCCCCCCAGAAGACCCATCAGACGACTCCTGCATGTCTGTGGATGAGGACCCCGCAGGGACCCCCATGTCTGAACTTCCTCTTAAGGATTCCATGGAAGCCACTGGATCAGAGATAATGCTTCAGAGTGTCATCAAGGGAAACCCTGGCCCCAGAGGTAAGATATCTCAGACCTAAACTACAGTATTATTTAAATGCTTATCATCTGGGTCTTTAAAATTATCTTAGGATCTCTTTGCATCTACATCTTCATGGTCTTTTCATGTAGGACTATCATAACAAAATACAGTGGTGACACTCTCAGTAATTACAACAAATTAGCACCCACCAAATGCGGGGGGAAATCAACCATTTTGGGAAACGCTTTGAACTCACTTGCCAATTTGATGAGTAACGATTCATTGATTAAATTCTATTAGACAAACCATCTCTACGAAATAGACACCATTAGTGTCTTGTAAAAACCCCAATAGAGGAAAGTTAGTGTAAAAGATCTGCAGATTCAGCAGAAATGCTCAAAAATCATGATGTATAATTTTGTGCAGCATCTGCACAGATCTGTCTTACATCAGCATGACCATTACTAGGCGACAAATGCCTCATATGCTGGTTGATTTCTTTCATTTGAGAAGAGTTTCATAAATACAGGCCTATATACTATACAGTATAGAAAGTGCCCTTCAAATACAAATACCCAAGTTAAGGGTTTTTAGAAATATCAGCATAAATTCAGCAAAAAATCAAAAAATGTCATTGCATAATAATTGCATATGAACACATCACAGCATGCCCCTTTCGTATCTATCATGCTTCACCATTTAACTTATCGAGTGTTTATAATCAACAGAGAATAAATTAATTGACTTCTCTGAAAACCAACTTAAAAGTCATTACTGTCCAGCAATCTTGCAACTATTCCTCTAAGTACTTCTGTTATCTTTGAGTAGTGGAGAAGCCTTCAGTGTTTCCTTACAAAGTACACAACACATTTATAGTGTTCCTAATTCCTTTAAATAATTGAAGCCTGTTTTATTGCCTTGTGTAATATTATTATTTGGAATTGGCTTGAAAATTTATGTAATATAGTTCCACAAACAAATGAAGTCATTCCCTTTCAGTTCGTTATTGAAAATGTATTTCATGTGGGCATTTGAACTGTAGTAAGTGCTGAAAAGACAAAAGAGAGCTACAACAAGCATGTAAAGCTATTATCATGTGAAACCATAACTACAAGAAAAGTATTAGCAAATCATCTTACAATGGCACAGAAGCAGCTTTCCTTCTCAGCAAAGACCAGAGACAATAATTTCATAACACTGCAAATAAAAATTGAGGATTTTGTTTATTTTTATTAATTTTATTAAAAAAAGTAAGGAAAAAGAAAAAGGCAGTGAACTTAACATCCAGCACATATTTAAAAAAATTTAACCTAGCTGTTACACTGCTGTGACACCTTTCAACAAAGGAATGTGCCTGGAAATTTCCATGAAGCCACAGTGTCTTTTTTGGTGCTGAGGTCGCTGCCTATCATAAGTGGAAAAAATTTGATTGGATCAGGGACAACAAGGTAAATCTATTATCTCCCCAGCTGGGGTCACTTAGAAATCTCACTCAGAGCCATCTGCTTTTGTTCATTGGCCAAGATCCTCTGCAGTTTTTCTCTTCTGTTGCCAACCATTACACTGTCATGACAACATTATTTGGAAGGAAATTGAAACCCAAGTGCCGTAATAAACTGTGAAAGACAGAGTGGGTGGAATTAAATTACTGCCATTAAATACAATTAATTTTATTGTGATGTTGTTTATAGCAAATTAATAATATATAATAATGGCCGCATTAATTATTATCTTTTTTTTTTAAATAATGGGACCAATTTTAAGACCAATGCATTATTTAAACGTCAAAAGTTGTGTAGACGTCAAAAACAATTTTTTTTGGTTTAAATTAGGATGGATTGTGTTGGCATGGCATCAAACTTTCAATCACGCCAAGTTTTTGTTGTAAATGAAAAATCAACTGAGATAATTGGATACAAGCCAGACCCAATGTATTAATTTTAAGACAAAACTAACAAACTTTACATTCTTAGTGAAACTAAAATTCACAAATGTTTGATGCTAACCCTAACCTAACCCTAATGAGGCATGAATGATCAAAATAAACTTTTATTGTAACACTTTTAAAGAACCTGCAAGAGGTGGATTCACCAAACATTCTGGAGATTCATTTGACAAAATTGTAGAACAAAATATGAAAATATCTCAAGCTTGTGTTACCCATATACCTTATTTTAGGCATTTAACCAAAAACCCATTCACAAAACTTGTTGACTTCGGGTTGACTGTAAAATATGCATCCTCATTTCTAGGGTTTATGACTCATTCCTGCAGCACTATACTTGTAATCAACCTGTGGATACAAAAGTGAAAAGATAACCATTCACTTCTGAAATTACAATACAAATTAATTACATGATATAATGGTTAATTAATCAAATTCAAACAACCACATGTATCCATTTTGCTTGGAAAAGTCTCAAAATAAAAATATCCATTCAATGACATTACAAGATTGTGACACTTGAGTAAAGCATTGAGTATGGACTGCAGGCACCCACCAGCAGAAGCATAAATCGGCTCCTATGGTCAACAGAATGTTCAAATGGGACCATCAAAATAAACCAGTTACCAGTTTATTACTTAATTACTTATTACAATGTTTTCCCTACCACAGACAGAGCACCCATTACTCTGACGAAGCAACATGCCACTAATTCTGGGCATAACATTTTTTTAAACAGAGTACCTAAAATGTTTTTAATAAAATTATTACAAATGGAAATGTATTACTGATTAATTAGTGAATTAGTATTTTAGCATAAAGCAAAACTAAAAATCAAGGTTAAATTTTGGTTAGTTACAGCTGTCGGGGAGGCAATGGCATTTCCAGTGGGGTTTTGCTCCAGGACTGAGTCCAGTGTGAGTTAGAAAACAAGGTATGCTGCAGCAATTTGACAAGTTATATTTAACTCAATTTTATATTTGTAGACAAAACTATAGATCATACTCTCATCGTCTTGTGATGCAGCTAAGTAAAATGTCTCTGTTACGTATGTAACCCTCATTCCATGAGGAGGAAACGGAGACGTAACATCAGTGACTGAGGAATGGGGGTTTCGCTTAGAATCCTATCAACTTCGAGATCTAGTAAACGGCCAATGGCAGTGCCAAAGCCATGGGCATGCGGAAATTGCATAGTGGACTCCGCCCCACCGCATGGGTACACTGGCAAGATTGCATTATGTTTACCTGCTGAAGACTGAATTGCCAAGACTGAACTCCCGTTCCAGCAGTACAGCGAATGTGGCAGAGGGACGTTATGTCTCCGTTCCCTCCTCAGGGATGGAGGGTTGCGTACGTAACCGAGACGTTCCCTTTCGTTCAGTCACTCCGAGTAACGTCAGTGACTGACAAGTGGGGGTCCCAAAATAATCACGCCACTCGGCTATCTTCCAGTGCCCTGCGTAAGTGCGAGCTCCCTGTCTCTGCGTAAGAATACGGATGAAGGACTCCCATTTAACACAGGAATACCAAGGTACACTGGGAAGCATAGTCCCGGAGGAAAATGTTCCAGACGCCTACCCGTAGGAGGACTTAAGAATACACATATGACCCGCTAAGGGCTGCATATGGAAGATTTTTAACCCCAGGGGTGGCAAGGGCTTGCCAGGGCTTGCCAAGGGAAAGACACCTGCTCGAGGAGGCTTACGGTGGAAATACACATGTGGGGGTCGCCCAAAGGGGGAACCATGCACATGGAGGCATCTGGCCTGACCCGGAATTTCACAAGTATCCAGTCCATGGAGTGGAATGGCGAGCAAGCAAAGACACCTGAGCCTAGTCCATTACCGGCCACTTGTAGAGGCGAGTAAATAGTCGGACACAGGCTCAACTCAGAGATTGTAGAATCTGGTGAATGTGTTCAGTGTCGCCCAGCCTGCAGCTCTGCAGATGTCTGTTAGCGGAGCACCATGTGCTAGAGCCGAAGAGGAGGCCACACTCCGGGTGGAGTGTACCCTGACCCCAAGGGGGCATGGGCGCCCCTGCTGCTGGTAAGCCAAAACAATGGTGTCCACTTTTCAGTGAGACAGCCTTTGCTTTGAGAGAGCCTTTCTCTTCAGCTTCCCACCATAACAGACAAAGCATTGGTCTGAGGTCCTGAAACACTGCGTTCTGTCAATGTAAGCAACGAAGGGCGCATACTGGACAGAGCAGTGCCAAGGCTGGGTCTGCCTCCCCCAAAGGCAGCGCTTGCAGGTCCACCACCTGATCTCTAAACGGTGTGGTGGGAACCTTGGACACATATACAGGCCGGGGTCTCGGGATCACGTGAGAATTAGCTGGCCTGAATTCCAGGCACGCTTCGTCAACCGAAAATGCCTGCAAGAACTTAAGATCAACTGACCGCAATGGCTCGAAGGGAGGCCTCTGCAGAGCAACTAAAACTACTTCGAGGTCCCAAGAGGGCACGAGGGGAGTGCGAGGAGGAATTAGTATCCTTGCTCCCCTCAGGAACCTGATGACCAGGTCAAGCTAATTTACCTGGACAGATATTGCGGCCACATATACTTTAAGGGTGGAAGGAGATAAGCCTTCATTCCAACACTTCTTGGAGAAACAAGAGAACCGTAGGTGGTAGCGTACTCAAACCTGCCACGTCCCATCCAGGAGCCACACGTGGAGGTTCCAAAGATCAGGACGCGGGTGCCATAGGGTGCCCCGTCTCTGAGATAGAAGGTCCTTCCTCAGAGGAATAGGCCAGGGAGGGGCTGTCACAAGGAGTAAGAGTTCCGGGAACCAGGTCCGGTCATGCCAGTACGGGGGCGACCAGAAGGACCTGCATATTTGCGCAGGCCCCGGGGCCAGCTGTGTGCCAGTGCATCTGTGCCGAGCGTGTGTTCTGTCAGAGAATAGAACAGGCAGTATTGGGAAGAGTCGTGGGAGGCAAACAGATCTACATGTGCGTTGCCGAACTGTTCCCAAATCAGCTGGACCATCTGGGGATGGAGTCTCCATTCTGACTCCATAGAACGAGATGGCGGGCGAGTTGAGACATACAGCGGGAGCGTAGACCACCCTGATGGTTGATGTACGCTACTGTGGCCATGTTGTCCATCCTGACTAGCGCGTGTTGACCCTTGAGCAACGCTTGGAAACGTTGCAGGGCGAACCTTACTGCCAGCAACTCAAGGCAAATGACATGCAGGAGGCGCTGGAGTCCTGTCCAGGAGCCCACGCCCATTGCACATGGCACCCCAGTCCGTGGCAGAGGAATCTGTTGACACAACAATATGCCTGGAAATTCATTCTAAGGGCCTGTAGAAAGGTCTGAAGGCAGGCCCAAGTCATTTGGACCAAGAGCTTACCCGTCTGCCATGCCCATCTCGGGACTCGATTGCGAAGCCAGTCCTGAAGCGGTCTCATATGAAGCAATCCGAGTGGCGTTACCGCGGCTGCAGATGCCATATGCCCCAGGAGCCTCTGAAATAGTTTCAGTGGAACTGCACTCTTTTTCTCGATTTGATGGAGGCAGGTCAGCAGTGACTGTGAGCGCTCACTCGTAAGGTGCTCATACATTGCGACCGAGTCAATCTCCATACCGAGAAAAGAGGACAGAGATAGCCCAAATGGGAGGGCCGCGTACTGATATGTCTGCCCCTTGAAGGCAAACCGTAGGAACGGTCTGTGTCGAGGTAGGATGAGACATGGAAGTAGGCGTCCTTCAGGTCGATCGCTGCAAACCAATCGGCTGGACGAACACATTCGAAAAGGCGTTTCGCTGTCAACATCCTGAACGGAAGCCTGTGAAAGGATCGGTTCAGCACGTGCAGATCCAGGATTGGTCGTAACCCACCGGTTTTCTTGGGTACAATGAAGTAGTGGCTGTAAAGCCGGACCTCATCTCAGCTGGAGGGACAGGCTCAATCGCACCCTTCGCCAGTAGGGTGGCAACCTCCGTGCGTATGAAAGGGGCGTTGGCCTCCACCATGGTGTATCGGACTCCCCGGAAGCGGGGAGGAGCCTGCACGAACTGAATCTCGTAGCCAAGCCTGATAGTCTTTTCGCGACCCAGCGGGACAATCCCGGAAGCTGAAGCCAGGCTCCCAGGAACTGCACCAGCGGGGTCATTCGGACTACAGGTGTACCCTGGGTGGGGCAGCGAGGCAGCGTAACCGGCCCAGACGTGGGCGTAGCGTCCCGGTGTGGGGGCACGGTTAACAGCTGTATCCTGACAGAGGAGACCAGGGAAGGACGTGCATTCCACTGGGGTCTGCTCTGAGAGGAGGCTGGCGACAGAGAGGGACGAGAGTGGCGGGACCCTGGGGTGGCGCGCACTGTTATCACTGGTCTCTGTGTGCTCAGGGATGGGATTGTCAGTTCTTTCTTTAACCACATTGGGGTGCTGCTGACCCGGGGCCAGCAGCTGAACAAAAGATTCTCCCCAAGGCCTCCACTGGGGGAAGGAGTGGTCCTGCTGCCATCTCCTGGAAAGAACAGCCCATCCTTGAGCTGTCCACGTCAGGAGCGCCGCTTAGCCTGGCGTTTCTTCGCAGGCTGCAGGGCTGGAGCGGACTGGGGTGCTTTCCCACGTCTTACTTGGCACAGCCCTGGTGAAGGCTGCTGCTGGGGTGGCGCACGAGGGGTGGGAGCCGCTATAGGGCGCCCTCAGCGGCGAGCAGACTGAATTGACTGCGTGGGCGGCCGGGTGGAGGCAGCAGCTGGCCGCCGGGGCAGTATGTGCTTAATAGCCTCAGTCTGCTTCTGGGCAGCTGAGAACTGTTGGGCGAAGCTCTCTTGGGGCGGTGGCTCAGTGGTTCATGTAGATTGTCTGCAAACCGGAAGGTTGGTGGTTCGATCCCGGTTCCACCTGACCAAGTGTCGAGGTGTCCATGAGCAAGACACCTAACCCCAGCTGCTCCCGACGAGCTGGATGGTGCCTTGCATGGCTGACACCGCCCGTCGGTGTATGAATGAGTGAGTGAATGGGTGAATGTGAGGCAATATGTAAAGCGCTTTGGATGGCCATTGGTCTGTTAAAAGCGCTATATAAATGCAGTCCATTTACCATTTACCATTTACCACGCCGCCGAATACCCCATCATGGGATATGGGATCGCCGATGATCCGGGTCCACTCGCCAAACACGCATATCGCCAGGTTGAGCCAGAGGTGTATCTCCGCATGCCCATGGCTTTGGCACTGCCATTGGCCGTTTTCTAGATCTCAGAGTTGATAGGCTTCTAAGCGAAACCCTCATTACTCGGAGTGACTGAACGAAAGGGAACTTAAAGTACTTTAAGCTAGGTGGGAAATGGTGCCAATTCAACAATACATTGCTGACAGTGCTAGCTCGCTATGTCCCACAAAAAATAAAACCACATACCTACTTTACATATCTATACATATTCATGCAAAATAGATACACAATACCAGCTGTGCTTTTCGCACACTCATTTCTCGGACAGTGACTTGTCCCAAACAAAAAAACCCTCCCCTCACTCACTTGTTTCATTTGTTCCCAATGAATATTGTTGGTGTTACAGGGCTTGAATTTTGGCATGGGATTGTGCATATTGTGCATAATTTTACTAATTTGTGCTCACACCCAAAGTACATACACATAAAGCTATTTTGAGTTTTTTTTTGTGAATGTTAATCTTGTGGCGTTTAGCAGACATTGGGTTTTGGTTACTTAAAGTCCTGACTTTTAAAACCAACAAAATATCAATGTCTAATGATATAATTCGACATTGTGTGGATGATACTCTTATGTTGTTCAGCAGACATTGGCTTTTGGTAACTTAATACCATGACTTAAGACCAACAAAATATCAATGTCTTATAATGCTATAATTTGAGGACATTAATTTTACAACGTTTAGCAGATGTTGGGTTTTGGTTAATTAATACAACGTCAAAAAAAGTGACGGAAATTTGACGTTGTCTGGGTGTTAATCTTGTGACATTTAGGAGACATTGGGATTTGGTCAGCTAATACCATAACTTAAAACCAACAAAATATCAATGACTAATGATACTATCATTTGACGTTGTGTGGACGTTATTGTTGTGACATTTTGCAGAAGTTGGATTTTGGTTACTTAAAACCCTGTCTTAAAACCAACACAAAAATCAACGTCAGATGTCCTCATATTCTACATAAAATTGACATTGACAATAGACCATTGACTCTAGGGTTGCCAACTCTCACGCATTTTGGTGTGATACTTTCGCTTTCAGGCTCTGTCTCACGCTCTCACACTGGCCAAGTCAATCTCACGCCAAATTACCAAACCTGCTTTTGATATGAAACAATGTTTAAGCTTTTAAATTTTTTAAGTTTTAACACAAAATTCTAACAATGAATAGTGTTTTGGCGCACTTAATGTGGCAAAACTTAATGTGGTACTTAATTAAAGCCAGAGCCGTGACATGCGTTCATCTCGCGGTGGCGCGGGCGGTCACATGGATCATGGTGCTCTCAATAGTTTCAAACAAACAGCTTCACTATGCAGGTATTTAATCTAGCATCCGGAAAGTGTTCCTTCCATAGGGGCAGCCATTGCTAACCAAGCCATCACCTGATGTTAGCATTCCATTGACTTCCATTCATTTTGGTGGGCCTTACTTTGACAGTGAATAACTTTACATCTGAGGCGTTTAAAGACCCCATTTGTCCATTGTTTATTTCTAAAGAAACACGACAATGTATACAAGGCTCCATTACCTTGTATCTTACACTATCACCCTGTAGAAGCATAGACAGTAAAAGGAATGGACACAGCGACCCCATAGACGTCAACAGAGGTGTCAAGTAACGAAGTACAAATACGTTACCTTACTTAAGTAGAAATTTTGGGTATCTATACTTTATTGGAGTAATTATTTTTCAGCCTACTTTTTACTTCTACTCCTTACATTTTTGCGCAATTATCTGTACTTTCTACTCCTTACTTTTTAAAATAGCCTCGTTACTCCTTTTTCTTAGCTTGTTTGTTAAAAAAACTATGCAGATAAATCGCGTCATTCGGATAGTGTGAATTTGACTGTGGTTGGATGAGAAGAAGTGTAAACATATACCATTCCAACACCCTATTGGTTACTACGAGATCCATCCGCAAATGGTTCAGAGCACAAATCACTCACGGTGTTGCCAGATTGGGCGGGTTCCGCGGATGAGCACGCACGTTCAGCCAATCAGCGATCAGCAGGCAGACGCGCTCATTCAGTTCATGACAGCCAGGTTTTTAGCGCGATAACTCCGTATAGCTGACTGTATATTCAAGAGATCGCTATGCTAAAGTGGCATATATATATAAGTAGGCTACAGTAAGCTGTATCTACAGTAAAGAGTGGGAGAGTGAACCAACTCTCAAACGAGGATTACACCTGTGACTCGAAGACTCTGTATAAATATAATCATGACCTGTCCATCATCATATACACACTCAGGACATCTGCAACCCCAACAGCTGCTGAAAGAGGTTAGAATCAACAATTCATCAGCTTTGACTGGGCTAAGTGTTCTACTTCACGAATGTACTGTCATTTTGTCAGAGCAAAGCTAAGCGCATTGTTGTTATTTTTTATTTGCGGATTATTGTACAGTATCGCACATTTTGGCAGTGGTGTGTTAATAACGTGTGAAATGCCTGTCAATTACGGTGCTTTTTCCGATCTTTTATATTAGGCACTTTTTGCACTTAAAGTGGCTAATTCAATGATATTACATTATTTTCCCAGTTAAAGTTTTTTTTTTTTTTTTTGAGCGGGCTGATTTTGGTGAGCTTTGAGCCCTGCACGGGCTTCAGTTCTAGGCCCTAGCCCGGCCCGAGTCCGACTGTGGCCCGTGTTATAGTTTGTTTTTTGAATCCTCCTTATGACACACTGCTGCAGTCATTGAAACAGTTCAGCTTTGTTTTTAATGTCAAAGTAGTTATATTTCGTTTCGTTTCTTTATTAAGTTCATTTAGAAAAATGTTTGGATATTTTTTTAGTTTTTTTAAATTAAAGTTTTTATTTTTTTAAAGTGACAACCAAGCAGTTAGCGGTCGACAGTGAGTTACACAATCTAAACAAATAAAATAAAAATAAAACATGCTGGTTGTCTTACCTTACACCTCTCCGGGAAATGAATAGCTATAAATCGATGCGAGTTCACCAAATGATATGAGCTGCATTTTATTCATAATCATCTCATTTCAAGATCAAAGACCGCAATATGACAAAAAGCGAGCTAAGCACTAGTAAGATCATTTAGTCTCATTCATTTTATTGAAGATGATTATGAGTGTGTCTCAATCTGCTCCCTAGTTCAGTAGTCAGGGCACTGATCTGGGATCAGCCTATTGACTTATGTCCTGATCAGTGCCCTGACTACTGAACTAGGGAGCTGATTGAGACGCACACCATGTGTTTTTGAGCATCTAAGACTTATTTTTAGTTTCACTATGGCCGTTTGAGTGTTGAGTGTAGGCTACTCATTTGTGGCGACGCATGTTGCACTAACGCCGTCGGATCTGGCTACAAAAAGCCTATAACACGCTCTCACTCGTTTATCTTTTAACAATTTGCCAGGAGTGAAATTTACATATGTGGTTTAAACAACCAGATGCATTTATACTTGTCCAGTTTTGTCTGAAATGTTTTGTAGACCACCTTCTGAATTGGTTTGTTTGAGTGAACGCTCCTGATACTGCTGCTGGCGCAGCCCGGACTCTGAACACTGTGTTAGTCAGTTTTGACAATCGCCTATATCGCCTAATAATGGCCTAATAGCCTATCATGGTCTCATGCTGTTTCCACCAGCGCAGCACATCTCTCACTGTTTCTTTTAATTACTAAAATAAATATAAAATGAAGGAGAAGCCTAAAAAGGGCCCGAAGCCAGGCCCGCGTTTGAGGTATGACATGAAAATTGGCCTGAAGCCCGGCCATAGGGGCGTAAAATAGAGACAGTCCGTCGGGATGATTGATATTGGTTGATATTTTGATATAGGTTGATATTTTATTACAACATTATAGTAATTATGGCCTTTAGAAAAATGCTTTTTGAGGAGGTGGGGTAGTGCACTATAGACCCCTGTCTGTAATGCACTGTAGGCCCCTGCGGCCTAAGCTTTTGTCCTTAATGGCATTTGTTCTCCTTACATTACTTTTACTTTTATACTTTAAGTAGTTTTAAAACCAGTACTTTTATACTTTTACTTAAGTAAAAAGCTTGAGTTGATACTTCAACTTCTTTAGAAGTATTTTTAAACCCTAGTATCTATACTTCTACTTGAGTAATGAATGCAGTACTTTTGACACCTCTGGGCGTCATCGGTGAAAACCGAAGTCAGTTAGAAGCACTCACTTCCTGATGGCTGAATTTGTTACTCTGCGAGAGAGAGACGCGTGGTTATGACGCAATCGTTAGCCTATTTTTACAAAAACAGCTTCTACAGGGCGATAGTGTAAGATACAAGGTAATGGAGCCTTTTATACATTTTCATGTTTCTTTAGAAATAAACAATGGACAAACAGAGTCTTTAAACGCCTCAGATGTTAAGTTATTCTCTGTCAAAGTGATGCCAAAATGAATGGGAGTCAATGGAATGCATACAGCAGGTGATGGCTTGGTTAGCAATGGCTGCCCCTATGGAAGGTACGCTTTCCTGTGGCTGGATTACCCCCTTGTATAGAAGCCATTTTTGTGAAAATAGGCTAACGATTGCGTCATACCCACGCGACTGTCGCACAGTAGTAAAATTACTGTATAGACAGGAGGAGAAGCTCGCAGGCAATCTTTTACTGTCTATGAGGCAAACGGGGAGACGTGGAGGCATAAAGTCTGATAAAGTCAAGGGAGAAGTATGGGGAGAAGCCCATAGAGAGCGAAAAACAATGGGACAAAATATCTAAACAATGTGATTCAGATTTCACTTTGTACAACTGGAGCAGTACTCTCAGCCATCAGGAAGTGAGTGCTTCTAATTGACTTCACTTATCTCTGTTGAACTCTACGGGGTCGTTGTGTCCATTTCTTTTACTGTCTATGGGTATTTGCAGCAATTTTGGTGAACAGCATAGAGTGCATTGATTATTACGTCAACAACATTTACAGTATCATTTTAGTATGGAGAGTAATGGAGATGCCACATTGTTAACATTAATGTAATGTTTTTTTTTTTTTTGTATTTAGCCCTCATGTATTCCTTGGTCAAACACTCATACTCATATACATTGACCATACACCTTAACTATTTTTCAATTAAATAAATGTTTTAGTTCAATAATATTTATTGAATATTTTGAGGAGATCTTTTGGTACTAAATACTATTTGTGCAATAATTATGGCCACTTAAAATATTTTTCCTCTAATATTTTTTATTATTTATATTACAGTTATAATAGTAATTAAGGTTAAAATAGATAACTCCAATGCAAAGAGGCAAAATCGAGTCATTTTGTGGCTGGATTATTATTTTATTTATTTTTCATTTGTAATGCCATCACCCACTAGGTGACTTATTAATCCTTATACAGTAGCCTATATACATATGAATTGAAATACTTTAGTATATTGATACTAAATCAACCAACTCTCCATAATAAAAAAATGCTTGTTGTGCATCAATATGCATAAGAGCTTATAGGTAATACTCACAAAGTGACAGAACGTCTGTTACAGTATCTACTGTATTGACTAGCACAATCAAGAAGCTAACATGATCAGTGTTTTTAAGTGACCCAGATAATCTGTTCTTCATTTTACATCAATTGTTTTTATTTATTTTCAGATTTAAATAGAAACAATCCCAGTTTTTCAATGTCTTAGACCAGTGGTTCCCAACCACATTCCTGGAGGCCCCCCAACAGTGCACCTTTTGCATGTCTCCTTTGTCTGACACACCCACGTTATGGCTGGATCCTAAATCGCCCCCTATACCCTTAAATTGGGCACTATTTGAGGGGACAGTCATTTGTAGTGGTGTCCGAAACTATAGTGGACGTTATTGAGTGAACTCATTTTATCCCACAATGCACCGCAATTACGAGTATGGGCTACAGCCGATGTACACACAACGGCTGTTCGAATTCACTCACTAGTTTTCATTCACTACTTCAAGTGAACTATATTAGTGGACTAACGTAGGGAATAGTGAATGAGGGTTTAGAGGGCAATTTCGGATTCAGCCCAGGTCTTGGAGTCGATACTAATGAGATGACCTGAATCAAGTGTGTTTGATTGAGGAGACATGCAAAATATGCACTGTTTGGGAGCCTCCAGGAACATGGTTGGGAACCACTGTCTTAGACATTTGAACTCCGCTGTATCTTATTATTGTCAATAATTGTTAATATTTCTTCAAGTAATTCTGTTTCAAGCTAAGGCTTAAACATTGGGTGGTACATGACTTGTAACTGTTCTTCTCTGCCTAGCAGCTCCTGCTGAGTCATCTCTGACAATTACCAGACCAATGCAGGACGTGAAGGTCAAGGCAGGAGAGATAGCTTTGTTTGAATGTTTCATAACTGGGCCAAAGGCTGTGGATGTTGATTGGCTGGCCAATGGGAAGTTGATACAGCCAGCGCAATTTGATTGTAAGATGCAATTTGATGGACAACGATGCCGTCTTCAGTTAAAATCTGCACATGAAGACTACAGTGGAATCTATACTTGCAAAGTCAGTTCAGCAAAAGGTAGGAGACTAGGATTCATAACAACTGTGAAAAGTGAGCATAGCTGTGTTTCATCATATATGCATCAATAAAAGGCTACCTATTCTTTAATATATCATATCGTAATATATCATATCATAGTGTTCTCCAGTACTGCTTATAAGCTCCCAATACTTCTGATAAATTTTAACTGTGCTTATTTTTCCTACTTGTATGGTGCAGAAAAGCTCACTTGTACAGCTAATCTTCTGGTGATTCCATCTAAGGAGCCAGTCTTTACACAGAAATTGGAGGTACTGGAGGCTACTGAGGGCTGGTCTGCACAATTTGATTGCAAAGTCAGTGGATCTCCACCTCCTGAAGTCACCTGGATTCATTGTGGTAAAAAATAAAGAGCCACCTGCAGAAGTCATTTTCTGAAATAACTCTGCTTGGAATAAAAGCAACAAAGACATTTGTCAACATTGATTGAAAATACCTATTTTGTGTCCTAGAACAACCTGTGGTGGAGACAGATAATATTCACATTCTCAAAGTAAATGGGCACCATTCTTTGATCATCACTTATGTCAACAAGGAGAGTGAGGGATTGTACACAGTAATTGCTCGAAATGTTCATGGAGAAGCAGAGAGCTCAGCTGAACTCTATATACAGGAACCTCGACCGGCCATATCTACTCACATGTAAGAAGACAGACTCTTCTTATCAATGTTTAATTAAGTATATATATATATATATATATAGAGGTGCTGGTCATATAATTATAATATCATCAAAAAGTTGATTTATTTCACTAATTCCATTCAAAAAGTGAAATTATATTCATTCATTACACACAGACTGATACATTTCAAATGTTTATTTCTTTTAATTTTGATGATTATAACTAAGGAAAATCCCAAATTTAGAATTGAGAAAATTTGAATATTACTTGAGACCAATACAAAAAAAGAATTTTTAGAAATCTCAGCCAACTGAAAAGTATGAACAGGAAAAGTATGAGCATGTACAGCACTCAATACTTAGTTGGGGCCTTTTGCCTGAACTACAGCAGCAATGCAATCGATCAGTATGGCACTGCTCAGGTGTTATGAGAGCCCAGGTTGGTCTGATAGTGGCCTTCAGCTCTTCTGCATTGTTGGGTCTGACATATCGCATCTTCCTCTTCACAGTACCCCATAGATTTTCTATGGGGTTAAGGTCAGGCAAGTTTGCTGGCAAATTAAGAACAGGGATACCATGGTCCTTAAACCAGGTACTCGTTGCTTTGGCACTGTGTGCAGGTGCTGTTGGAAAATGAAAACTGCATCTCCATAAAGTTGGTCAGCAGCAGGAAGCATGAAATGCTCAAAAAATTCCTTGAATATGGCTGCGTTGACCTTGAACCTCAGAAAACACAGTGGACTAACACCAGCAGATGACATGGCCTCCCAAACCATCACTGACTGTGGAAACTTTACACTGGACCTCAAGCAACGTGGATTGTGTGCCTCTTTAGTCGCTTCTGACACTGTCTGTTGTTCAAGAGTGGGTTGACATAAGGAATGCGACAGCTGAAACCCATGTCTTGTATATGTCTGTGCGTAGTGATTCTTGAAGCACTGACTCCAGCTGCAGTCCACTCTTTGTGAATCTCCCCCACATTTTTGAATGGGTTTTGTTTCACAATCCTCTCCAGGGTGCAGTTATCCCTATTGCTTGTAAATGTTTTCTACCACATCTTTTCCTTCCCTCGCCTCTCAATTAATGTGCTTAGACACAGAGCTCTGTGAACAGCCAGCCTCTTTTGCAATGACCTTTTGTGTCTTGCCCTCCTTGTGCAAGTTGTCAATGGCCGTCTTTTGGACAACTGTTAAGTCAGCAGTCTACCCCATGAATGTGTAGCCTACAAAACTAGACTGAGAGACCATTTAAAGTCCTTTGCAGGTGTTTTGAGTTAATTAGCTGATTAGAGTGTGGCACCAGGTGTCTTCAATATTGAACCTTTTCACAATATTCAAATTTTCTTTGGGAATTTGGGATTTTTGGGGGTTGTCAGTTATAATCATCAAAATTAAAAGAAATAAACATTTGAAATGTATCAGTCTGTGATCATTCTGTAATGAATGAATATAATATACAAGTTTCACTTTTTGAATGGAATTTGGACCTTTTGGAATGATGATATTCTAATTATATGACCAGCACCTGTATATTCTTTTTCTGTCTCATTGTATCATTTGTCTGTTAATTTTGCACTTCTCAGGTCAAGGTTAGAAAAGATGCCATCAATCCCTGAGGAGCCTGAGATGTCTGAGGGAGAGGTGGAACACAAGGCAATGCCAGTCTTTATAAAACCTTTTAGTGACCTGGAAGTAGTAGAAGGGAAAGAAGCAGTATTGAAGTGCACGGTAACAGGTCTGCCATATCCCAAAATCATTTGGTACCACAATGGCAAGAAGATAGAGAGCACTGATGACAGAAAGATGATACAGTGTAAGTCCACAGAAATATTGTCAAAAGGGTATTTTAAAGGATATTTGTGGCCCATCTATAGTCTAACAATGCCTTGAATTCTAACTGGGAGGTTCTCCCGAATACATGTTCTTTTTAATTATATCATATCATATGTACCTCTTCTAGACAGGGATGTTCACAGTCTGGTCATTAATTCTGTGTGTCATGGCCACAGTGGTGTGTATAAATGTGTCATCTCCAATAAAGTGGGAAAGGCTGCCTGCTATGCTCATTTATATGTTGCAGGTAAGATGGATCTTCCTCTCATAGTAGTATTGTAACATTCATATGTGTCTGCATCACTAACATTGTAGCTTCTTGACAGTTAGCCTTCCTGAGCCACCTGATGGTCCTCCGGTAATTGAATCTGTAACTGGGAGAACAGTCTTGTTGAGCTGGAAAAGACCAAAAAACCTGGACCCATCCATAGGTAAATTTGTCTACGTCTTTTCTTAAAGGGTATAACACACACAGTTTCTTCCAATCTCATGTTAATCTTGAGTACCGTAGTATTGCATCCTCCATACCTCCGAAGAGTCTTTAGTGTTATCACATTTATAAAAGATACGCTGTACCGATTTTTTCCAAAACATACACACACACACGCACGCACGCACGCACGCACACACACACACACACACACACGTCTGGTTCACTATCTTTGTGGAGACTCACCATAGACGTAATGGTTTTTATACAGTACAAACTGTACATTCTATACCCCTACACTGCCCCAGCCCCTTAACCTACCCATAAAAAAACATTCTGCATTTTTACTTTCTCAAAAAAAACTCATCCTGTGTGATTTATTAACCTTTTGAAAAGTGGGGACCGCTGGCTGGTCCCCACAATGTAGGTGATCTCAGGCTTTACTATCCTTATGGTCCCCACAATGTAATATGAGCAAGGACACACACACACACAATACATCATTGCATTATCCCTGGATAACTTTTGATTCATGATATGTTTGTTTTGTTTACATTATGCACTTATGTGCTGATTTCCAACAAAACACAGACATTCCTGCGGTTTCAACTTCAAACAATTTGCAAATTCAGCGTTGAACTGGGCCTTGCTTATAAAACATTTGTCACCGAAATGCCGGGTACAAACAAACACACTTGCACAATTGCTGCTTCAGAAAAACAAACTGAGTACTTTTTCCTTAATGCTGAATTCCTTTGGAAGCTGAACAAGATTATCTTTCCCTCACAACCAAAAACACACTTGTTTAGTGACAATGTTGATTTCAAGGTCTAAAAACAAAATGATGGCTTCTGTAACCTGAACAATGCATGATGATGGATGTGCTCTTGCTCTCGCTCTGGTTGATGTGCGCACACGCTCATCCTGGAGAAATGCCCATTCAAGGAATTCTTTATGACATAATACAAGGCCAAAAAAAATAAAACCTTTAAAAAAATTATATTGAGTTAAATGTGTATCCTGAAGGAGTGGACAAAATCTTTTTTTTTTTTTTTAAGTTTAGCATGAGAATCCAACTCATTAACAGTGTAAATAAGCCAGAATGCATGACATAGCATTAGACATCCCTTTAAACTATCCTGGCATGATAGTTCGTGATATTTTTTTTAAAGTTAGTTTAAAGTTAGTTTATTATGTTTTATAATATGTGATTAATTAATCAACAAATAGGGGAGAGTGAGGTAAGATGTGTCAGTGTGTAAATTCTGCCACCACCTCTACTCTTTCCGCCAGTGTTTTATTATTTGCTGCAAGCCAGCGCCAGCATTTTTTATAATTTTCACAAACCTTTCATGCCCCCCAGAATATTTTGTTGTATGAATATTTGAACATACAATATACTATATATATATATATATATATATATATATATATATATATATATATATATATATATATATATATATATATATATAAATGAAGGACAGAGCCTCTGCTTTTAAACAAAAATTATATATTTTTTTATTTTTATCCACACTTGAATGTAGGTATAAGCAATATTTTGAACAAAAAGCTGAGAAAATCATCAACATATGCATAAGCAGTGCTTTTCTGCTTCTTTTTCACCTGTGTTTTGATCTGGAGGTTCTCTTTCAGAAGATGCATAATAGCTTACCATACCCTACCATATAACATTGAAAATATGGATTGCCGGGATATATTGGCAGTGTATATATATATATATATATATATATATATACACTGAACACTATATGTACACATACACAATTCCGTCAAAAGTTTGAGAACAGGACAATTTTTTTAAATGTTTTTATTTTTAAAGAAGTCTCTTCTGCTCACCAATGCTGCATTTATGTTATAAAAAAAACAGTAATATTGTGAAATATTATTAAAATCTAAAATAACTGTTTTCTATTTGAATATATTTTAAAATGTAATTTATTCCTGTGATGGCAAAGCTCAATTTTGAGCATCACTATCCCAGTGTTCAGTGTCACACGATCCTTCAAAAATCATTCTAATATGCTTTATAGCAATATTTATGATTATTATCAATGTTAAAAGCAGTTGTATAATTTTTCATTTATTTATTTCTTAGGATTATTTGATGAATAGAAAGTTAAAAAGAAAAGCATTTATCTGAAATAGAAAACTTTTGTAACATTGTACTATACTGTTCAAAAGTTTTGGGTCACCATTTTTATTAATTTATTTTTTGGGAAAGAACTTAAAGAAATGAATACATTTATTCAGCAAGGATGCATTAAATTGATCTAGTGACAGTATAGACATTTATAATGTTGCAAAGGCTTTATATTTCAGATAAATGCTGTTCTTTTGAACTTTTTATTCATTAAATAATCCTGAAAAAAAAAATCAACAATTATAATAATAATAAATGTTTCTTGAGCAGCACATCAGCATATTAGAATGATTTCTGAAGCATCATGTGACTCTGAAGACTGGAGTAATTATGGTGAAATTAATTACATAAATAAATTTAATTTTAAAATATATTCAAATAGAAAAAGTTATTTTAAATTGTAAAAATAATTCACAATAATACTGTTTTTGCTGTATTTTTATGATCACATAAATGCAGCCTTGTTGAGCAGAAGAGACTTCTTTAAAAACATAAAAAAATTGTCCTGTTCTCAAACTTTTGACTGGTAGTGTATATATCTGTTCCATTTAGCCACTTATTAGTAACCATCTTTTTTTCAAGATAAGTAAAAGCTTTAAAGGGAGGGTTAGTGATGTATGTTATGTCATAGAATAAAACATGCTAATATCTGGAGCTTAACCACAGATGTAATTTCAGTAATTTAACCAAAAATTCATAAAAAATAAAAAACAACAACCAATGACTTCTCAGTCATCTAATTCAAAGTATACCTGTTTACCCTGCCCTCCCATATAGCATTTTCCTGTCCTTCATTCATTTCAGATCCTGCTTCACTCATGTATATTGTTCAACAACAAGCTTTGGGCTCCACCCAGTGGACAACCATTGCCTCCAGCCTCAGAGACACTTCTTATACAGTGCCCTCACTTTCTAAGGGAGTGTGTTATTCCTTCAGAGTCCTCAGAGCTACTGGAAAAGCATTCAGCAAACCCTCTCAACCCACTGACCTGGTCCAGCTCATTGATAGAGGTATAGAAATGTGCTCAAATTCTCTGTACCCACAATAGATAAATGTGGAGATATTTGATGTTTCTTTTTTATGACATTTGCATGCTGCTCCTGATGACACATACATTATCTAGTATTCACTTTTAATTGCACTTTTAATTAATGCAATTGTAATAGCTATAACCTTACTTAACTGCAGATCATCTCAGTGGGCCAAAACATACCCTCATGAACCTTTTTGCCTAGGAAATGCTGACTGGTGCATGCACATTGCATGTAGACATGTTGAAATCATGTTTTCACTGTTTTTCCATATCACAGGACAGTATTTACACAAAGCTCCTGTCATCCTGGACAAACCTGATATTGTGTATGTAGTTGAGAACCAACCTGTCACCATCACAATAACCCTTAATCATGTCCAAGCAACAGGCACGTGGAAAAGGTTAGTGTTAAATGCAAATCAAACATTCAAACTACAATATAAATTGTGAATATTAAGTATGCCATTGTTTACCAGAAGGGGACTGGAGCTTGTCAACAAACCTGGTGCATTAGAGATGACCATGCCTGATGATGACCAGCATGCCCTCCACATTTCCAAAGTGAAAAGCACGGATGTAGGGCAACTTATCTTCATGGCAAACAACCAGTATGGCAGTGACCTCTGCACTCTGCAGCTGGCCATGGCAGGTGAAGGCTCACTCATTATTTTCAACTTCAGTATAAATATTAGCTCCACATATATTAGCAACAATGCCTGGCAGAGCAGTAAAAAAAATGCTACACTTATAGCACATATACATCACGCAGGCAACTATTCATTGTGAAGATTTGTTACATTTTTAAGAGTGTTTTGCTAATCTATAATATGCCTCTAATCTACAATGTTTCCTGTCTGATATCATAATGACATTTTCATGATGTTTATGTAATACTGTATGTAAATCTTTTCTTTCTGAGATGTTATTTGAGAAGGATCTGTCGGCACAAACCATGCACCTGCATATACACCTCTCTCAAAGAAACAAAAAAATAAGTTGTTTAATTAGTATACTTCTTTTAAATAAAAATAAGAATACTTTCAGTTTACTTTTTATGTACGACTCAGAAATATATAAGAGTACAGAATCTCTGGATCAAAACACGGGCAAGGAAGCAGAAACAAGTGGTAGACACATTGTCTATGCACATGTAAAATATTAAACATTATGATCATCAAACATTATCTAAATCCAAACTGCCTAATGTTACCGAATAAAATGTCGAACCCACAAAGAGGTAGAGGACTGTACAGTTTTGGGGGTGTTGATGGACACAATCCACTGTCTATGTTTTAATCATCGTTCTGAATCCGATCCGGACAAAGGGCCCTATTTTAACGATCTAAGTGCATGGTCTAAAGCGCATAGCACAAGTGCACTTAGGGTGTGTCCGAATCCACTTTTGCTAGTTTATCAATGGGAAAAATGGTCGGTGCGTATGGTTTATAAGGATCACCCAATTCTCTTAATGAGTAATGGATGTGTTTTGGGCATAACGTGAAATAAACCAATCAGAGTCTCATTTCCCATTCCCTTTAAGTTGCGTACGCCCGAGTGTTCACACATTGTGCACCCGCCTATAGGCGCATATTACTAAACGCCATTTAAATAACACAAAAAATATTGTGCCATTGACTTTAGATCAGGTTTTTGTTTGTCAATAGCACAGTCTATTTCAGTTTCCTCAAAATAGCAGCGTACCGTCTTGGTTACGTATGTAACCCTCGTTCCCTGAGGAGGGAACGGAGACGTAACGTCAGTGACTGACGAATGGGGGCTTCGCTTAGAAGCCTATCAACTTCGAGATCTAGAAAGCGCCCAATGGCAGTGCCAATGCCATGGGCATGCGGATTTTGCATAGCGGACTCCACCCCACTGCGTGGGTATATCAGGAAGAACGCTGGCATGATCGCATTAAGTTACCTGCTGAGGAGCCAAGACCGAACTCCCGGCCATTTCAGCGGTACAGCGGATGTGGCAGTGGGACGTTACGTCTCCGTTCCCTCCTCAGGGAACGAGGGTTACATACGTAACCGAGACCGTACGCTGCTATTTTGAGGAAACTGAAATAGACTGTGCTATTGACCAACAAAAACCTGATCTAAAGTCAATGGCACAATATTTTTGTGTTAAATGGCGTTTAGTAATGTTAGTGACTGACGAATGGGGGTCACGCCACTCGGCTGTCTTCCAGTGCCCTGCGTAAGTGCAAGCTCCCTGTCGTAAGACTAGTACAGATGAAGGACTCCCATTTAACACAGGAATACCAAGCTACACTGGTAAGCATATTCCAGGTGGAAGTATGCGCCAAGCTGCCTTCCCATAGGAAGGACTTAAGAAACACATATGACCGGAGGGGCTGCATATGGAAAAACTCTGGGGTACCAGCTGAAGGTGGACTTTTAACCCCAGGTGGGGCAAGGCTTGCCAAGCCTGCCAAGGGAAAGACACCCGCTCAGGAGGCTTACGGTGGAAATACACATGTGGGGGTCTCCCAGAGGGGGAACCATGCACACGGAGGCACCTGGCCGGACACGAGGGTCTGGGCTCGAAAGGGCAGACTTACTGGTGTCGGCGTAGACAGTACTGGAGGAGCTCAGGGCTTCCGGGGAAGCTCACCTGAGAATATATCACACGTATCCAGTCCGTGGAGTGGAATGGCGAGCAGGCGAAGACACCTGAGCCTAGTCCTTACCGGCCACTTGTAGAGGCAACTACATAATCGGACACAGGGTCCACTCGGAGATTGTAGAATCTGGCGAATATGTTCGGTGTCGCCCAGCCTGCAGCTCTGCAGATGTCTGTTAGCGGAGCGCCATGCGCTAGAGCCCAAGAGGAGGCCACACTCCGGGTGGAGTGAGCCCTGACCCCAAGGGGGCATGGGCGCCCCTGCTGCTGGTACTCCAAAACAATGGTGCAGGTTCACCACCTGGTCTCTGAACGGAGTGGTGGGAACCTTGGGCACATATCCAGGCCGGGGTCTTAGGATCACATGAGAGTTAGCCGGCCCGAATTCCAGGCACGCTTCGTTAACCGAAAATGCCTGCAGGTCCCCTACCCTCTTGATGGAGGCCAACGCGGTCAGGAGCGCCGTCTTTATAGACAGGAACTTAAGCTCCACTTAAGTTCCTTAAGATGCTTCTGACTCCATAGGACGAGATGGCGGGCGAGTTGAGACATCCGGCGGGAGCGTAGACCCCCCTGGTGGTTGATGTATGCTACTGTGGCCGTGTTGTCTGTCCTGACTAGCACATGTTGACCCTTGAGCAATGCTCGGAAGCAGGCTTGAGTCACTTGGACCCGGAGTGTACCTGTCTGCCATACCCATCTCGGGACTCGATCGCGAAGCCAATGCTGTAGCAGTCTCATATGAAGCAATCCGAGCGGCGTTACCACAGCTGCAGATGCCATATGCCCCAGGAGCCTCTGAAATAGTTTCAGTGGAACCGCGCTCTTGCTCTCGATTTGACGGAGGCCAGTCAGCAGTGACTGCGCGCGCTCGCTCGTAAGCTGCGCGTACATGGCGACCGAGTCGATCTCCATACCGAAAAAAGAGATCCTCTGCGTGGGGCAGAGTTTGCTCTTCTCCCAGTTGACCCGAAGGCCCAGACGGGCTAGATGCTGGAGAACAAGATCTCTGTGTTCGCACACCTGCTCTTGAGAGTAGCCCAGTATGAGCCAGTCGTCGAGGTAGTTCAGGATGCGAACCCCGTGCTGCCTGATTGGCGCAAGGGCTGCCTCGACGCCCGTGAAGACGCGAGGACAGAGATAGCCCGAATGGGAGAACCGCGTACTGATATGCCCGCCCCTCGAAAGTGTCGAGGTAGGATGGACACATGGAAGTAGGCGTCCTTCAGGTTGAACAGAAGCCTGTGGAGGGATAGGTTCAGGATGCGCAGGTCCAGGATTGGTCGTAACCCGCCTGTTTTCTTGGGTACAATGAAGTAAATGAAAAAGGGGCTGTAGAAGCCGGACTCCATCTTGGCTGGAGGGACAGGCTCGATCGCACCCTTCGCCAGCAGGGTGGCAACCTCGGCACGCATGACTGGGGCATTGGAGCCCACCATGGTATAGCGGACTCCCCGAAAGCGGGCAGGAGCCTGTGCGAACTGAATCACGTAGCCGAACCTGATGGTCCTCGTGAAGCCAGGCTCCCAGGTACTGCACCAGCGGGGTCATTCGGACGACAGGCGTACCCCGGTTGGGGCAGCGGGGCAGTGTTACCGGCCCGGACATGGGAGGCGTAGCGTCCCGGTGTGGGGGCACGGGTAACAGCTGCGTCCTGACAGAGGAGACCAGGGAAGGACTGGCGTTCCACGGGGGTCTGCTCTGCCAGGGGGCTGGCGACAGAGAGGGATGTGAGTGGCGGGACCCGGGGGTGGAGTACACTGTCATCGCCGGTCTCTGGCTGCTCAGGGATGGATTCGTCGGTTCTTTCTGGTTGCCGCTGACCCGAGGGCCAACAGCTGAACAAAAGATTCTCCCCCGGCCCTCCACCAGGGGAAGGAGTGGCCCTGCCGCCATCTCCTGGAAAGAACTACCCATCCCTGAGCTGTCCGCGTCAGGAGCGCCGCTTAGCCTGGCGTTTGTTCGTGGGCTGCAGGGCTGGAGCGGACTGGGGCGCCTTCCTGTGGCTTCCTCGGAGTGGCCCCGGTGAAGGCTGCTGCTGGGGTGGCGCACGAGGGGTGGGAGCCGCTGGAGGGCGCCCTCGGCGGCAAGCAGACTGAGACTGCGCAGGCGGCAGGGTGGAGGCAGCAGCTGGCCGCCGGGGCAGTAAATGCTTTATAGCCTCAGTCTGCTCTTGGGCGGCTGAGAACTGTTGGGCGAAGCTCTCAACCGCGCCGCCGAATAGCCCAGTCTGGGATATGAGGCGTCGAGAACGGGTCAGCGTCACGCGGCCAGACTGAGCCACAGGTGTCTCTTCTGGACCACAGCTGTGGACATCACCTGACCCAGTGAGCGTGCGGTCACCTTCATCGCCCGGAGAGCAAGGTCGGCGGCGAAACGCAACTCATTTGTGAGTCCTGGGTCAGCCCCACCCTCGTGCATGTCGCAAAGCAACTTGGCCTGGCAGGCCTGAAGAGCCGCCATGGCATGCAAAGAGGCGGCAGCCTGCCCCGCCGCTCTGTAGGATTTCGCCACCAAGGTTGATGTGAATCTACAGGCTTTGGAGGGGTGCTTAGGGTCACCACACCAAGTCGAAAAACTCTGCGGGCACAGTTGCATCGCAACGGAGCGCTCGACTGGGGGAACCCCAGTGTACCCTTTGGCCACGGCCCCATCGAGGGTAGTGAAGGTGGAGGAGATCGCGAAACGGTCACGGGAAGCCCACGGGGACTCCCAGGACCGTGCGAGCTCCTCATGCACCTCTGGGAAGAAAAGTAACGGGGGGACGGGTGTCTGCACCCGCCGACCCCAAAAAACAATCATCCAGCCTTGAGCGCTCAGGTCGGGGCGGAGGGTTCCACTCCAACCCAAGACTCGCGGCTGCCCGGGAAAGCACGTCATCATCCTCAGAGGACTCCATCCCACCTTGTGATGCGGCGATCGACATCTCCTCGTCTTCCCTGCCCCCACGCGAGACAATCGGGACGGCCGGCCGCGATGTACCCGCATGAAAGGACGGCGGGTCCGGTACATGAGAGGGGGGTGTGGGCCGAGGCATGAGCGTCAGAGCTTTATTCCACACCATCACCCTCAGATCACCCTGGCCACCAGCCAAAGTGCCGCCTCTCGCGGAGACCGCAGATTGGGGTGTGGCAGAGGGGACTCTCACCCCGGCGGCTGCATGGAGATCATTGAGTCTCAACCGTAACACCGAAATGGGCATGTTCCCGCAATGGAAACATTACTCATCCACGAGCGCTGCCTGCGCGTGCCGTAAGCCCAAGCACGTCAGACAGTGCTTGTGCCCAACAGAAGGCTGCAGAGACTGACCGCACCCAGAAGCACACGGGCGAGACATCCTGACAAGGACGAGCCGCGTGTGAGCTCTTTTAGTGAGAGGAAAACCTGCAGTTGATGCGGCGCCCAGGGAAACACACACCAGCTGGATGCAGACCACTGCACAGATCAGCAGGCAGGAAGTATGCGGTCGCTGGAACTCGCCGTAACACCAACACCGACTGGAAGGCTGCTCGCCTCGAAGAAACTGACGATAATCTCAGAGGGCTTGAGGAGTGAAGAGTGTATGTGCTCTTGGCTCCGAAGCAGAAACATAATGCGATCATGCCAGCGTTCTTCCTGATATACCCACGCGGTGGCGAGTCCGCTATGCAAAATCCGCATGCCCATGGCATTGGCACTGCCATTGTGCGCTTTCTAGATCTCGAAGTTGATAGGCTTCTAAGCGAAACTCCCATTCGTCAGTCACTGACGTTACTCGGAGTGACTGAACGAAAGGGAACAACAATGTGTCTGTCTTTTTTAGACCAGCACACCCATGGGCGTACAAATGCATTTGATATTTAAAAAATGTGGAGCAGGACATAAAACTAGCAAAAAAACACTATCACTGAATTTACTTAAGCTGGACTATGACACTATTTTCTTCTAGATCTACTGTACAGCTGGAACAAACTTGGTTTCTGTTATCACTGTTAAGCTGCTTTGAAACAATCTGTATTATAAAAAGCGCTATGTAAATAAAGGTATAGTATAGATAAATTGTTTTCTGGTGGCCATTTCAGTGTCCCCTACATTTGAGATCATCATGGAGGACTTGGATGTGTGTGTGGGGGAAACGACTCGTTTAGCTGTTGTTGTAGATGGAAAACCTGACCCTGATATCCTCTGGTTCAAGGTACTTTAACACTCTTGAATATGGCTATAGTCTTGAGAATGTTAATGTCTATAATTGAAATTTCACTAGAGAATGTCATGGTGTCCTTGGTGATTTATTCTGTTTGACTTTCAGGATAGTATTCTTCTTGCAGAGAGCAGTCATTTTACCTTTGTGTATGATGACAGAGAGTGCTCGCTTGTTATTCTCAATGCTCAGCCTGAGGATATAGGGGTCTACACTTGCACTGCTAAGAACATGGCTGGGTCAGTGTCCTGTAAGGCTGAGCTTACTGTCCATACTGGTAAGTTATACAAATTAGTTTGACTATGGCTAGCCAAAAGGAGTTCTTGTGAATAATGTAATGTTTTCTCAGTAGAAACTAGTTTTGTAGGTTTGATATAGTTAACAGGATTATGTAATTATATATTCACAGCCAAAAATGTGGAGGAAGAAGAAGAGCAAATGGAAGATGAAGGCACAATTCTACGGAGGATGCGTAGGCTGACTGATTACTATGACATACACAAAGAGATTGGCAGGTCAGATACCATACTAGAAGAGCACTGCTGTTTATGAGAACACTGTATATATTTGAATCTGACAGGCATGTAATGTTTCCGTTCACAGAGGGGCGTTTTCATATGTCAAGCGAGTGACACAAAAAAAAGGTCAATCATTTGCAGCAAAATTCATTTCTGTGCGGGCAAAAAGAAAGACATGTTCCCTGAGAGAGATGACCCTCTTGTCAGAGTTAGACCATGAGAAGGTCATCCACTTCCATGATGCTTTTGAAAAGAGGCGTGTAGTGGTCATTATTACTGAACTGTATCCTTTTCCTATGATTAATTATCATAGGAATTTCTTTAAAAGAAGCTGTTTGCTTGCATCATTATCCTTAATGATTATAAAGGTGCCACGAAGAGCTTTTGGAAAGAATAACAAAAAGAACAACCATCTTTGAATCTGAGGTTGGTGTTTTAACTGTGTTCAGTAAAATCAGTTGCTGCTGCATGATTCTGAAACAAAATAAGTAAATTACTGGCACATTAATATATTCCATATAATTAATGTTTTTGTTTTATGTGCAGGTTCAGTCTATCATACGGCAGCTACTTGAGGGTATCACCTATCTTCACCATAATGACATAATTCACCTTGATATAAAGGTCAACATAAAGCAGTATTATTTACTAAACACTTTACTATTCATTTTCAGAGACAAGTAATTATATATGTGTGTATTTCAGCCTGAAAACATTCTCATGGCAGACCAAAAAAGTGATCACATTCGTATTTGCGATTTTGGCAATGCTCTGAAAGTCAAACCAAACGAAGAATTGTACTGCAAATACGGCACACCAGAATTCATTGCTCCTGAGATTGTTAACCAGTCACCCATCTCTAAATCTACAGACATTTGGTAAAATATCATCACTTTACCTTACTCTTTGACAGTTGGTTAAACATTTTTATTCTTTGTATTTTCTAAAACTACCTTTCTCTCCATAGGCCAGTGGGTGTCATAACTTATTTATGGTATGTATATTTGAACTCTCCACTGACAGAATTTAGAATTCAACAGGTATAACATGTCTTTATCATTCACATAATTTACAGCCTAACAGGAGTTTCCCCATTTGCTGGGGAAAATGACCGTGACACTCTGCTGAACATCAGGAATTATAATGTTGCATTTGAGGAAAGCATGTTCAAAAATCTTTGCAGAGATGCAAAAGGGTTCATCATAAAGCTCCTTGTAGCAAACAAACTGTAAGTGTTTATTGCACCACAATCTTTGTGGTAAATATGTCTAACTGTTGTAATTGTCATGAAGTTATGCTCTCTTGAATTTAATGTTCAACTATCTGTACTTCAGGAGACCAGATGCCACACAATGTCTTCTTCATCCTTGGTTCAAGGTATGATATAATATTAACAAACAGGCTACAGTGCTGATTAATGCAGCAAACAAAGAAAATATTCATACACACTTCAGTTCATCCTTTTTTCCTATCTACAGAAGCTGTGTAGCTGTGTCTTGAAATATCTAATACCTTAATGTAATCTGCTAGCAATCACATCATCACTATATGGCACAAGTAATTGCATCTGCAGCCAATGAGCTTGCTTGCTTAACATTTAAATAGTTTGGTTTGCAGTTTGTTGTAAGCAAGTCTTGCAGTATGTTATCAGAAACCCAACACCTCCCCCAGTTACACCCCTATGGGTAGTCATATATGCTATTTTCTATATGTATGTCTTACATGCTTATAGCAGCTTGGCTGTGGAGGAATTGACAATAGCAAATTTCTGTACTTACTCTGCAGCAGCAGCATAGCAGATCTATTCTGCAAAGACCAACTACATTATGCATTACCATGTTAAACTATTCCAAGAGTTGTCATGATTGAAATGTATGTTTAGAGCACATCATTCTAATTGTCATATTTCACTTAGTCACTGTCAAAGGGAAAAAGCTTCACCACGACATTACATAGGCAAGTGCTAGCAAGACGAAAATGGCAGGTAAGCAATAAAATTAAAAAAAAAAAAAAATCTTAACATAAAAAAATGTTTATTACCTAACAGGTCTTTTTTTGCCATTCCAGTGTTCACTCATTAGATACAAGTCTAAAATGGTGATGAGATCCATTTCAGAATTGCTGGATGACTCTTCTAGCCATGTGTCCCTTGCTGTGCCAAGAAACCTTAAAGACTGCTCACCACCCCCATCATCGTCCTCCGACTCAGATGAGGACACTGATGAACTTCCTTTCATCCCTATGCCCCACACAATGATGTTCTCTGGTTCACGGATGTCTCTGACTGAGATCCATGAGGATGAAGATAATGTCATTAGAGGATCCAATGATTCCTACCAAAAAAACATGAATCAGCTCGAAGACATCACTGAATGTCAGCAAACTGATCGACAGGAGAATGTAGACGACCTGGAGATTACAGAAAGGACTAGACACTTGAAAGAATCCTTGCAAAGGGGTGCCAGTGTAGAAGCCGAACAGGTAGCAGGCAGGTCCAGAAGAGAGCTAATGCGAAGAGGGAGTTCTGCTGACAGTGCGCTTCTTCTGCAGATCACACCTGAAGATAGTAATGTGAATGATAATACAGAGGAAAGCCAAAAGCTTATGAAAAGGGCAGTTTCCATGGAGCTTCCACACAGGAGCAGTAGTCCAAAGACAGGCAAGCTGAGCAAGGAAGACTATGCTCTAAAACTTGATCTTATGAGGCAGAGGTTGCTAAGAGGGGGTACTGTTGACAAGAATATGAGTGGTCTTCGTGGCCCTCTGCTTGAGACACTGGGTGTTGATGATGACAGGCGAACTTCCTCTTTGGATCGTAACTTCAGACGTGCCAGATTGAGTGCTTCAGGAGTTTCTCCGTCATTCTCCACTGACAGTCCTGAAGATACAAAAACTGTATCCAGGAGGGGGTCTTATTTAAGGGACGGAAATTCAGAGTCAATTTCACTACATAGGAGATCTGGAGCCCCACTAGAGATCCCCTCCATTATTCTGGATGCCACATCTAATATCACAAATCAAGCCAAGGCTTGCCTGCCACCTGTGTTTCCAAGAGAAATTTCTTCCAAGCCACCAACTCCAGACTTAGAATATAAACAAGTGTCTAAAGGAGCAGAATCTATTGATAATGTCCATGTTCTAAATACCTTTCAGCCTGGGTCTATATTAGATGACACGGATAAGAAGTTAGAAAAGTTGGAAGAATACACATTATCTCAAGGCAGTGTGCAAGGAAATATTAATAAAAGTACTGAATCTTCTCTTGATATACTTCCACATGACATATCCTCAAATTATTTCAGTAAAGTGCAGGTAAATGGCAAAAAAGCATCATCTGTCACAGTGTTACCCACCCCTATCTTGAAAATCTCCCAGCCAGATACCCAACATACCACTGGACTTGCATACCAGCCAACACTTAGAACGGATATCAAAGATATTGATTCAGAGGAAATTTTTGAGTCAAGGTTTAAGAAAAGGGATTCATCTTTGACACATGGCCTGAAACGATTCACAAGGGCAAAGTCTGAAGAAAACTCACCAGTTCTCCCACGGAAATCAGATGAAGAGGTTTATCGGCCTGGCCCTGTAGGTGCCCCATTGGAGTTTGGGCCTAGAAGATTACAGGAAAAATCTAAGTCTGTCCAAGACCTTAGGGAGGTGGAGAAGGAATCTGGGCTTGGACTTTTTGGAAGATTCTCTTTGCGTGCAAGGAGATTGCAACCCATTCATAAAAAAGGGAAAGATGAGACCTCAGAATCTGTAGGTAACAGACGGCGAGTTACCTGGGCAATGGGCCGTAGCAAGTCCCTGGACAAAAAAGAAGTTGAGACTGGAAGCTTTGATAACACTATAGATACAAAGAAAGAAAATCTTGAGAAAGATAGTAAGAAGGTTGCTGAATCACCGGTCCTTGCTGTGCGACATAAATTCGAATCTAATGTTTCAGGAATATTTGATAGAGTGCATAGTAAGTCAAAAGACAGAAAGGACAAGGAAACTAAACCACACGTTGATGCAGAAACTCTAAAAGAAGAGAAGCTAGACATCAAGAAAATAAATGATTCACCAGTTTTTGCATTGCGAAAAAAGTTTGAGTCAAAGGTATCTGGATTTTCAGTAAGAAAACTAAGTCAGCCTGAGAAGAGAGAGGGAGATAAGGAATCTAGAAATGAAGAGCAGAGAGCACCTTTGCCCTCCTGTCATCGCCGTTCTCAGTCTGAAGGGCTCATTCACAAGAATGTGGACATTCCAGAGAACCAGCTTCCCTCGCAAACTGCTACTACATCATCCAAAGAGACACTGAACTACACTTCTAGTTCACAGTCTGTAGAGTCCCTTAAGAGTATGTATTATTTAGTTTATACAATGCATTTTATTATAGCTATCCAAAACTATTTCTGCAATTGCTTCTAAGTATGTAAGTTGTTGCTAAGTATTAGTTAGATACTGTAACTTTACGAGTTAAGCTTTTGAAACTAATTTATGCAAATTAAAACACATTAATTGAAAATTTTTTGACAGCTCCTGAAACTGACATAAGGTCTAGGTGGGACAGATGGGGTTTGTCCAGAAGTAAGAGAGACAGGACACCATCTAAATCAAGTGCACCTGCAACTCCAACGGAAGGTGAAATAACAACTGCATTGCAATTGCATTCCTTCTACTCCTGGAATGCCAAGTGCCACAGTTTTGATCAATAATTTCAATTAACAGTTCATCAATTTTTTTTTTTTTTCAGATTTTCCTGCAGTTTTCCATATAACACTAAAGGACCATGTTCTTCTTGAAGGAAATCCAGTCACCCTTAGTTGTCTTCCAGCTGGTAACCCTGAGCCTAAAATATTATGGATGAAAGGTATTTTTCATTCATTGGTTTACTTTGAAATATGAAAAAGGTAGTTCTCCAGCCATTTTTTAACTATTCTCCATTTCTATTCATAGATAAGAAACCTTTGGAGATTCATGACAGAATGAGCTTAGTGGCCTGCCCAGATGGAAGACAACTTTTGATGATCATGAAGACCTCTAAGAAGGATGCTGGAATCTATGAATGTGTAGCCACTAATAACCTGGCCTCTGCAACTACTTCTTGTATACTGTCCTTAGCCTGTAAGCTCTGGAAGATTGCTTACTATTTAGTATCCACCTTTTTCATACACCCCATGACGCTTTGCGTGAGTTATGGGAGTAGTGTCCATTAAACTGTAAACAATCAGTGAAAGGTTCGCTACCAAGGCAAGGCAAGTTTATTTATATAGCACATTTCATTCACAATGGGTTTTTTTCTAGTTCTACTCAGAATCCTGGCAGCAGCGTTCTGTATGAGCTGCAGCTGTCTAATTATATTTTTGGGAAGGCCAATGAGGAGACCATTACAATAGTCCAGCCTGCTGGTGATGACAAGTCTTTTCTGGAAACAAAGTATCTAATTCTTGCAATATTTTTGAGATGATAGTATACTGATTTAGTTATTGATTTGACATGACTACTAAACTAAGGTCTGACTCCAAAACCACGCCAAGATTCCTGACTTGATTTTTAGTTGTTTTACCCCTAGCTTAAAGGTATGCATTCAACTTGAGACCGTTATCTTTGTTTCCAAACGCAATGACTTCAGTTTTGTCTTTGTTTAACTGAAGAAAGTTTTGGCACATCCAACTGTTAACATCAGCAATGCATTGGCACAGGGAGTCAATGGGGCTGTAGTCATTAGGCAATAGGGCTAAGTAGATCTGGGTGTCATCTGCATAGCTTTGGTAAGCAATTTAATTATTTCTCATTATTTGGCTCAGTGGCAGCATAAACAGGTTGAACAAGCATGGTACAGTTTTTACCACAATCTTATAATTTAAAAATGATTTATTCTTTTTGAGTGGAAATTTCCTAAACCGGATGTGCCTCCCATAATTCAAAACGCAGTAAGTGCATCATGGAAAAGGTGGAAAGCATTATTGCCAAACAGATGTTTGGGTGTTTTCACATTTTATTCATTATATGCTTGCACAAATTATTTTCTGATGCTCATATATTGTTTATCACATTTTAAGGTGTTCCAAAGCCGCCAGGAACCCCTGAGATCCCACAGATATACAATAACACTGCTTTAGTGCAATGGAAACCATCAGACACCAAAGTTCCTTGCACATACATACTTGAGAGACAATTTGATGGTAGGGATTGTCTAATACATCATGCATATACTGATCTATTATGTTTCATAATGGTATGGATTTTCCAACAAACTTCAAACAAACTAACAAGATTAAAATATTACTACTGTGTGTTAAATATTATTATTGTTGCTTTTCTTGTTATTATTTCTTTGTCATTGATTGTGTTTTTTTTTACGTTTTATCTGTAGGTGATGATAAGTGGTTGACTGAAGCTACAGGAGTGTCTGATTGTTTCTACAATTCTTCTAAACTTCCAATTGGTTCTACCGTCCGATTCCGTGTGGCATGTGTAAATAAAGCTGGACAAGGTCCATACAGTAATGTATCAGAGGGAGTAAGCGTTAACGGTAAAGGTACTAAGCATGATATTCAGTTGTACTTAAATAATTAGTCTTAAAACGGCAATTTACATTATAAGATTTTTCAAATTTTAATTAACTGGTTAATGTAATTTCATATTTACTTTCTGGATTAGCTAAATACATTTATGTGTACATCAATCCTACCTCTGTTTTGCAGTGGCACTACTCAATAAGCCTGCTGAAATGAAGACACATCCTTCAGCCTCTTTCCCTGTTGTGACCACTGCTGTGACGACATCTGCTTTTACATTAGCACAGCCAAGTGTGTTTAGTCAGTCTATTAGTCCTATTAGTGCACAGTCTGGTGAAGTCACAAATACTTCCTCTGAAGTCTCTGTTTCTCACTCTTGCCCAAAGACGTCCATGACTCCTCTTGTTCTCCCCAAGCCAACAAGCACTATAAACATGGTTCCCCCTATTAAGCAAGCCCAGACTGTATCTCCAAGGTCATGCACAGCTCCACCCTCAATAGGCAGATCAATATCCCCAGTCCCTACATATGTTCCAGCCACTTGCTCAGTTGCTCCCACCCCTGTCTCTCCCCCTGTGATTTTGGCCAGCAGTATCAGTCCAATAGGAGGAGCAAGCTCACCCACACCAGAGACACCTACAGGACGAGTGGTATCCTGCACCAAAACTGAGACCACTTTGAGGCAAGGAGTTCCTCAGAAGCCATACAGCTTTTTGGATGAGAAATCTAGGTGAGAAATAAAAAAAATTAGTCCCTTTATTTATACAAATAATTCTCCATCTATTTATACAGTTTACAAATCTGCAAGCACAAAACACATTTGTTTTTGACAGGGGTCGTTTTGGGGTGATAAGAGATTGCAGAGAAAACGCAACAGGGAAAATGTTCATAGCAAAGATAGTTCCCTATGATCAGCAGACTAAGCAAACAGTCATAAAGGAGTATGAGATCCTGAAGTCCCTCCATTGTGAAAGAATCATGGCCCTACATGAAGCTTATATCACACCTCGCTACCTTGTACTCATAACAGAGTACTGCACAGGCAAGGAGATCCTGTACAGTCTCATTGATAGGTACGCATGAGCCTTTTCAGATTGTAGTCAATTTTTATAGATTATTATATTTTAAATAGATTGTGAAAATTAAGTTCAGTGTCTTCAGATGAGTCTTGTTTTCTCTTCTAGATTCTGTTACTCTGAAGATGATGTGGTGGGTTTAATTGTCCAGATCCTTCAAGGTTTAGAATATCTCCACAACTGCCGGGTTCTTCATCTGGACATTAAGCCAGACAATATCATGGTCAACAACCTCAATGTGATAAAAATCATAGATTTTGGCAGTGCTCAAAGGTTTAACCCTCTCTCACTCCAGCAATACAGCCGAGATCTTGGGACTCTGGAGTACATGGGTATGCACGTTGTGCAGTTCATATCCTGTAATGTTTCTCTACATAAGGATTTAAAATACCCAACCATATTTTATTGACATTAATGACATTTCTTGTCTTCTTCAAGCTCCAGAAATACTGAAAGGGGATCTAGTAGGACCACCAGCAGACATTTGGAGCTTGGGAGTTCTTTCCTACATTATGTAAGTCATCTATAAAGGAATTAAAGTCGGCATGAAACAGAAGTTGCAACCAACTTTACTATTTGGTGTATTTCTGAGAGAAACAGCTTGTTGTTTTATTGTTTCATTTTATGTCACTTTGTTTATTCTGAAGGCTCAGCGGAAGACATCCTTTCCAAGACAAAGACCCAAAACTGACAGAGACCAAAATCCATGCAGCAAAGTTTGACTCATCTAAGCTCTACCCAAAGGTGTCCCAAAGTGCCTCCATATTTTTAAAGAAGATATTAAATGGCTATCAATGGTGAGTATCAATTACACAGGCAGGAACCAGTTGCAACTTGAATTAAAAAAAAACTTAAGTGTGGGGTTTTCAAACTGTTCCTGTAGCCTCCACAGCATTTTTTTTAGATCAGGGGTAGTCAACCCTGCTTCTAGAGGGTTGCCTTCCTGCAGAGTTGCTACTTCAAACTTCCAGGCAGGTGTATTGGGGCAGGTTTGTGCTAAATTTAGTAGGACATTGGAGGAGCAGGATTGGACACTTCTATTATATAAGGAGATACCAACTTCCATGGCTCTACCATTGGAGAGTGCAACTTCAGTCAAATGTGCCTCAAAAAACGATCACATTATAGCCTTGATGACATTGAATCGCTTTCTGACTCAATCACTGTTTATGTATACCATAGAAATAAATGAGCAGTTCATTAAACAAAATGTTCATGTTCGCTTTCCTTTTCATGGATTTTTAGTTTGTATTCGTTATTTACTGTTTCAATTCGCCATGATGATTTATAAGTAGGTGTTTCATAGCGTTATTCCTGCTCAATTGCAGGGTCCACTTCACAAACATATTTGATTTGGCACGGATGCCCTTCCTGACACAACACAGCACTAGTGCTGGGGCACATTCACACAAACACAACAATTTGGCATATCCAATCCACCAAACCTGCATGTCTTTGGACTGTGAGGGAACAAATGCCAAACATCCAAATTCCACGAATAAAGGAATTTGTCTCCTGGTGACAGTTCTACCCACCCCGCTACCCCGCTATCCCGCTACGCCACCGCGTCACCCTGCCATCGCGCCATCCCATTGGTTTCATTGCTTTATTTGCTTGAACACAGCAAAACCATACAAGTCAAACACATCTGAAATCTACAGTGGTCAGATGGTACAGCGGTCACATAGTACAAGGCGTAGCTCTCAGAAAATTAAACGTTTACACGTTGTAAAAGCATGCTGATTGTCTGGTGTTGTTTGTGTTCATGCACACTGTTACGTTGCACTTCGCCTGTTTGGATTATTTTCATTTTGGATCTGCTATGTCTCACAATCTCCCTTCAACCATCTATGACAGGAAAACTATCTGTCGCAAAATTGTCCATGACTTCTGTTACAACTTTAGTTGTAAAATCCAAATATAGCTCAGTCCAAAATAAAAATTGAATGACAAACACGTTGAAGAATAGCGAACAGACTGTAAGTTCATTAAGGAATAAGCTGATTTCTCACAAACATAGTTTATTTAGCATACTGAAGTCTTTCATTATGTTTTTTTGTTTTTTTACTTGAACGACTATATGAAGAGCTCTTTTCCAAAACGCGATAAACGCCAAATTAAAAGAAAATGAGTTTGTCATGCCATCAAGCTGTGTACTGAACCTATTCTCTGCTCTATCAATCTTAAATGCCAAATCGTTATATTTCCTTGTTTAAATGTACTGCAAGATGCAGTTTTTTTCCAAACCGCTATAAGCGCCAAGCCTGTTTTTAGCCTAAACGCGATATATCCTCTCGTCCCGTCTCAATCCACTGCCCCTTTGAAAGTGAAAGTGCCCTTTTCGATCGCGCTGCGGTGTTCCATAAGCGCGTTCCCGGCGGAACAAAATCCCACCTGGAGCGCAATTCTTACCGGCAATCTCGACACCCTGTCCACGGGCGTGATTCGCAATCTACGACACCCCTCCCCACAGGAACGCGATTCTTACCGGCAATATATGACACCCAACCCCCCGATTACGGTTGTAATCGCAATCGTTTTGACCCCTGATGTTATATGCTTAATGTGACATGAGTTGCGTTGTTGTTTTTGTTGTTGCTTTTACAGACATAAACCAACTAGGCCTACATATAAAAAAAGGATGGATTTGTAGCGTTTTGAAACAAAAAAATAATGACTTTGAATTTATAATCAACAATATTGTTGTTTCATTTAACAATCATTGTGTAACATGTTCAGACTGAGCCAATAGACCATTTTAACAGGATAAATCGAATATTAAAAAAATGTATGGGTGTAGGTAAAAAAATGATCTTTTCATGAAAACTATTAAAATGGATTTATAGCGTTTTGGAAAAGAGCTCCTCATATATAGTAGCTAGATGTTATGTGAAATACAAATTTTGAATTACTCTATGAAGAGTAATATGAGTAACCATGAAATATTCAGATTTTATGGAATTTCCACAGGTGCCGACCCACTATTAAGGACTGCCTCAATCATTCATGGCTTCATGACACATATTTAAAGAAGTTACGTCGACAGACCTTGACTTTCACTACCACACGGCTCAAAGAATTCCTGGGGGAGCACCAGCGCAGATGTGCAGAGTCAGCTACTAAACATGAGGTCCTGCTCAGAGTCTACCAGAGTGGGCCTTCATCCCCAGCCTCATCTACCAAGCCTAGCTCACCAAGCACACCTATCAGTGAAGAAATACAAGGACTTTGAACAAAACAAGGAAATTGAATTTTTCAGAGCAGGTAAATGTCTGGAAATTCTACCCAGGAGTTTCCTTGATGACAAATAATATGAGTTGAAGAACAAACTGTACTCTATCTCAAGAAAAGAGAGAGAGAGAGAGAGAGAGATGCATGGTGATGCATCCTTTTGAACTTGAATTGAGTAATTTAAGGATTGAACATTTTAAGAATTGCAGACGAAAGTAATAAGAGATGTCCATGAAGAAGAATACAGTAATAGCTACTGTTTTCTACATTTACTGAGAACAGATTTTCTTTTGAGAATTCTTTAAATGCAGTTGTCTGCAGTGTAAAATGCTGATTTGTCAGTGTTTTAAATATATAGTCAACATACTATACTTTTAATTGTAGAAAAAGATTACGCTCTAAGATTCTATGAAGTTTATTTATGAATGCCATTACTGTAAATCCAGGAATGATAATGTTCTCATTGCTCATTGTCACTACTTCTGTGTAAATCTTCTAGATGTATGTTTACATTTGGTTTTATATTTCAAACTCTATATTATACTGTGTTTGGCATGTCTTTCAGTACATTCAATTTCAGTATAGAATTTTTGCTGTTTTGGTTTTGGGTAACACTTTATAATAACTACACGCTATGAAGCATTAGTTAAGCATTAGTAAATAGTCAATTCATCATTTATAAAGCATTAGTAGACATTAGTAAGCGGTTTATAACTACAGTTGTAAATGCTTTGTTCTTGATGTATAAGCATATGTAGAATTAGTAAATAATCAATTCATCATTTATAAATCATTAGTAAGCAGTTTATAAATACAGTCGTAAATGCTTTGTTCTTGATTTATAAGCATATCTATAATGCGTTTAATAATTGTATTTTCATACTTTATTAATGATCAATTTATCATTTCTAAATTAAGTATTTGATTATTTACAAACCAGTTATTTAGGAGTTGTCAGCGGTTCATAAGATCATCTAGAAAGTGTAAGTACATGATTAATAAACTATCTAAATGTACATTTGTACATCTTATTTTTTGAGACATATAGTAATAGTTACTCAGTGTGTTAATAAATGCTTTATTTACATGTATTCCTATTGTAGTTTATGATTAATTCAGGTAGTTATAAAACATTTAGTAGTTGTCAGTTAACTATTTTTGTGAGCTCATCTAAAGTGAGGACTGTATGCCTTGTAAAGCATTTACAAAGGAGATTTAAAGGCTCAGTTCTCTTCTAAACAGAAAAGGGAAATGAACAATGCAGAGGGTTAGAACATAGATATATTTATTTCAGGAGGTAAAAAAACTGTACACTTGATATAAAATGAAAAAAAAAAACATCTGCAGTATCAAAAATAAAATAACAATGAACTAAATAAACAACAAGATTAACAAAAAATAACAAAATAAGCAATAAAGTAAATATAATTAATAAGCAACAAAAATAATATACGTAAATAAATTAAGCAGCAAAACAAAACAAAAAAGCAATAGAATGAATAAAATAAGCAATATTTTGGTGTGGTAAGGCTTTCTGGTTTCTGATAGTGTCGCAAAATCCATTTCAAACTGAAGACTTACAATTAGCTGAGATAGAAAAAAAATATATACTAAACAGATAATCAAACAATTTATGAAATGTACGTTATATCAATTCTTGCCATCTCTCAACATTGGTTACAATATGACTATAAAAAAACATAGCTGATTACAGGATAAAACAAATAAATAAAATACAACATTTTTTCTCTGTAATATTCTTTGTTTTTCTATCTCAGCTAATTGTAAGTCTTCAGTTTGAAATGGATTTTGCGACACTAACAGAAACCAGAAAGCCTTACCAGGCTTTTAAAAAAAAATTTCCTCCTGAAATAAATATATCTATGTTCTAACCCTCTGCATTGTTCATTTCAGTTTTCTGAAGAGAACTGAGCCTTTAAATCTCCTTTGTAAATGCTTTACAAGGCATGCATAGTCCTCACTTTAGATGAGCTCACAAAAATAGTGGTAACACTTTACAATAAGGTTGTATTAGTTAACATTAGTTAATGCATTAATTAACATAAACTAACCATGAACAACACCTCTGTTTAGCATTAGTTCATCTTTGTTAACATTAGTTAATAAAAATACAGCTGTTCATGTTAGTTCACAGTGCATTAACTAATGTCAACAAGATTTTATTCATGCATTAGTAAATGTTGAAATTAACATTAACAAAGATAAATAAATGCTTTATAAGTGCAGTTCATCGTTAGTTAATGTTAACTAATGCATTAACTAATACAACCTTATTGTAAAGTTCTACCAAAATAGTTAACTGACAACTACTAAATGTTTTATAACTACCTGAATTAATCATAAACTACAATAGGAATACATGTTAATAAAGCATTTATTAACACACTGAGTAACTATTACTATATGTCTAAATAATAAGATGTACAAATGTACATTTAGATAGTTTATTAATCATGTACTTACACTTTCTAAATGATCTTATGAACCGCTGACAACTCCTAAATAACTGGTTTGTAAATAATCAAATACTTAATTTAGAAATGATAAATTGATAATTAATAAAGTATGAAAATACAATTATTAAACGCATTATAGATATGTTTATATATATAGATATATACAAATGTAGTTATAAACCGCGTACTAATGTCTACTAATGCTTTATAAATGATTAATTGACTATTTACTAATGCTTAACTAATGCTTCATAGTGGTAGTTATTATAAAGTGTTACCTGGCTTTGTTGTTTTTGTAATAAAAAATAAATAAATCAATAAATAAAAATGTGTATGGTACTATAATAACAGGTCTAATATATTTACTAGTGCTGTCAAATCAATTAATCGCATCTAACAAAAGTTTGTGTTCATATAATTGTGTGTGTGTGTGTGTGTGTGTGTGTGTGTGTGTGTGTGTGTGTGTGTGTGTGTGTGTGTGTGTGTGTGTGTGTGTGTGTGTGTGTGTGTGTGTGTGTGTGTGTGTGTGTGTGTGTGTGTGTGTGTGTGTGTGTGTGTGTGTGTGTGTGTGTTATACTACTGTATGTTAGATGTGATTAATTGATTTGACAGCATTAATATTTACATATGTTTCCCATTTTATAAGAAAGTATTATTTCAACAGATTTAAAAATAAAACATTTATAAAATTGACCTTTTTTGATCTTCTGACTTCTTTTATTTATTTTTTATTATTATTTTCACATTATTACTATCACATTTACAGCAGCATCGTTCGTATGGTTTCATATAACATCAGCTTTGATATCAGTGCTGCTTTCATTGAACAAAATACAGAATTTTTTTCATTTTAAACATCACATTTTTTTTGCATCTATAAAATAAAACCTTTTTTTTTTCACTGTCAGTTCTGTTATTATATTCTGTAAAATATTAAATATTATAAATACTATAAAAAGTATTAAATCCACATAGAACACAACATACTTTCTTCTCTTAATCAACATTCATGAGAGAGTTGTTACATTCATAAATGATTGTGGTTCTAAAAAAATTAAAAAAAATTGACATAAAGAGGAAATCCTCATGTTTTAATCCCTGTGCATCTTCATACACTTTCAAAAACCACACTAAGTTTGCAATGACACTTGCTTCATATCACATTCTGTTCTGACTCCATACAGACAATCATCAGATTTAAATTAGACTTTTTCTCATACCAATCCACACAATGTGTGCAGTGGCCAGTCTATATCTCTTTCGATATCACCATTACATTTAGAATTTTGAAGTAAACAAGGTTAAAAGACAAAGAGCATTACTTTAATTTGCTGGATATGATCACATCCATTTGTATATGCTATACTTCCCTCTCTCTTATGCTGTCCTCATGTTCGTGACCTTTGATAAGTCACTAAAGCACTGTCAGTTTGGCACTAGTCTTGGCCTTCCCCGTGGTAAACTTGACTGTCCCACTCATGTCAGAGCTGGTGATTTTGAATGTCAGTTTGTGGACAGTCCCTTGGTTCTCTATTCGAACATTGGGCCCTGACTGCAAGTTCTCTCCATTTAATGTCCAGATAGGAGGCTTGATGAGGGTCACCGACACTTCACACTGGAAGCAAGCTGTTTCAGGAGCGCTCACTTCCACATCCTCTATATTCTTCAACACTAGGATAGACTGGGCTATGGAGTAAAAAAAAAAAAAAAAACAGTTTGAACCATGACATTTAATGCCATGCATTTCTCAAATCAAATGACATTAAATATTGTCTAAATATTTTTTCCTATCCTATAGCATACTGAAATAATTCAGATATATACAGTAGAGATCAAAATAAGATAACAACATACAATTAATTGCTAATTAATTTTAAATTAGGTTTGTGCTGCAATGGTTATTGTTCTCTAATTTTGATCACTGTGTTTTCCACAAAATAAAGGTTTTTGTTGAAGTACCTTGGTATTTTGTAAAACATGCCAGTAGAACAATAGTATACCCACAGCTAATCTTCCTTCAAATTTCAAGCAATAAAGATTAACAATATTTCTGAAAAAAAAAATGTCTTTCTAAATCGTTCTCTAATTTTGATCTTCACAGTATAAAGTCATTTCAATTCAAACAATTCTCACCTTCAACCATCAGCTTGGCTGTGGATGTGTGCTCCCCAACCTCAATACTGTAGGTTCCTTCATCCTCCAGTGCCACCTGGTGGATTACAAGTTTATGGTAACAGCCTTCTTGTATTATCTCCATGTGTTCTGTGGATTCCAGCTCTTCGTCCCCTTTGTACCAGGTGACGTCACAATTTGGGGATGATGCAGTGCATTCTAGAATGACTCGATGTTTTTCCAATGCTGTTCGATCTCTAAGGGGACGGACAATGCTAACAGGAAGCTCTGTAAAAGTAGGTATTGACAAAGGATTTTTGGGATCAGATAATCTGTAAAACTTCAATATAGGGTCTCATTTGTTAACAATAGTTAATGCATTAGTTTTATGAGCAATACATACTAACTATGAGCAATATATTTGTTTACAGCATTAATTATATAAATTGTTCATTATATAAATTGTTCATTGTTTGCTTATGTCAAATACAATTTAAAAATGTATTAGTAAATGTAGAAATTAACATTAACTACGATTAATGTTCTTAAGAAACCATCTTAACAAATAAAAACCTTATTGTAAAGCATTACCAAATAATCTTTTAAATAACTATGAATGCAGGATTAAATTCAATTAATGTACATATTTTATACAGTACCTTCAACCTCAAGATAACCAACTGACTCCACTTGTTTGGAAACAAATTTGATTTCTCCAGAATCCTCAGCCTTGACATTGCATATAAGCAGGAAGTGCTTTGTGCCTATTTAAATGGTAAAAGAACAATAACTTTCTCAAATTAAATTTAAAGGCTGATATAGAAATAATTCCTGAGTACAGAAAAACAATAAAGGATCAATTGTACAGTATGTATATTTACAGCATTAGTTCAGTTTATCCTCACCCTCTGTACGAGTCTTGATGGTTGAAGTGGGACGTATCCTGCTGCCATTTTTGTACCATTCCCCAGGCATTTCTTCCATAGACAGCTCACACATAAAGACAGCATTCTGATCCTCCTTAATCCAAAGATCTTCCAAGCCAGTTATGATCTCTAACTCATGTTCTGAAAACAATGTGGAGAAAATGATTGTGTATTTCACTGTTTGATTATTACAAGCTTGGAATAATATTTAAGTGGTTAGATATTTAAGGCACAGATTATCTGACAAGCAATTGCATAAAAAAACACTGACACATATCACTGACATAGAAGTGACATTGATAAAGGACAAAAAAAAAAAAAAAAAAAAATATATATATATATATATATATATATATATATATATATATATATATATATATATATATATATATATATATATATATATATATATATATATATGCACAAAAGCTACTACAACCTTGGAACAACAATTTTAAAAAAATTCAAGAGTTACAACTATTAGTACAGCTGTGGGCCCCAGTGTCGGCGCTGTGGTGGGGCATTCGAGGGCCATGCCCCCAGCGGTCATTGATGCCCTCCTACCAGCCATGGCGTGTACACAAAAATATCCCTTTTTGTTATTCTTTTAATATTAAATGTACAAACTGTAACTTAAATGAAATAAAATGAAATAAACGGGGACAACGCATAATTTTGGTTGTTCATGAAATGAGGCTTGGTCATCATTGGCCAATGCTTATTGGTCGCTGAGTAAACTTGTCACATTTGATTTGTAGTCCGTTGCACGCAAAATCAATTTCAGTTCGTCCGTCTATATCATAGTCAGTTAGCACTAACTGTTAGCCTAATTATCGACAAAAAATTGATTTACGAAAATGGTTTAGACCTCCTCAGCCTCTTCCATCAGCAGACTCTGAAACTGCAGCCACCACAACCAGTAGCCTACCATGGTCTCCGAGAGCCGAGCTGGTAAAACGACATTGTGTGTAGAAGGTTGTGCTCACTTTTCATAATATGAATGTCATATATATATATATATATATATAAATATATATATATATATATATATATATATAAATATATATATATATATATATATATATATATATATATATATTATAGGCTAATATTTAAACATAGAAAAAGTACAAAAGTACAAAAGTAAATAGGCTACGTGTTCTTTAACCCTCTGTCCGATGAAGGCCTCTGCGCATTCTAATGTATTTTTTTTCCCCTTTATGACAGCGGAAACTCCCACACCAATACTCCATAATTTTTAGCCATACAGATAAGTGCAAGACATAATTATAAACTATAAACTGTTTACTTTTATTTGTGTACACTCACAATAACAATTGGATTAAAGGAATGGATTATTTTGCACTCCAAACGCTGTCTTCATTTTTTTTTTTTTTTTATTAAATGCAAAGTTTTTAATTTCAAAAGCATTTCTAAGTTCATATTTCCAACAAACGAAATTTCAAGCCAAAATAATGAAATGGTAAAACAAAACAAAAACTTACTGAGTTACCAAATGTTAAACATTTCGCTCTTTTAATTTTAATTAATGCTTGAATAACGCCTATGTCTCCTTTCCATTACAAATAATGGCTATTGCGGTGACTGGGATACACATATGTAGCATAATTTTTGGAATGACTTATCACAAAAAAAAAAAATGTTTTAGTCGCATAACAACTGTTAATGGAAACGCCGTCATTTCGCAATAGTTTTTTTATCGACATTTAGGACATTTTGCAAAAAGTTTTGTGCAAATCTGTAATGGAAACGTGGCTTCAGTGACATGATATGGAAATTAACAACAACAAGAATAAACTAAATTCGCAAATAATAATTAATAATAGCTAATAAAAATAATGAGAATTTTTTTTTAGCTTTTTTATTGCATTTCTGCTGTGTTGGACTATATTTTGTCGCCACTGCGTCAAATTATTTCTCAAACAGCAATGCCCCCCCACCGATGACCCAATGCCCCTCCAGTAGATCTGCTCTGGCGCCGACTCTGGTGGGCCCTCCCTTACACAGGACATGATCTTATTAAAGTTTGCATGAAACACAAATTGCGACCAATTCTATATAATTATTATATTATGAATTCTAAGTCAAATGGCTTATTGAACATGGAAAATCCATCGGTTGTGGATTGTATTGTGAAAAATGAGCATTGCATACTGGAATGAAAGCAGATCTGAATGTGATTGGCTTAATTGCAGTATTTTTCATAAATGGCAAGGGAGCCATATCATAAAACTAGAAAGTTATGACTTTTTATGAGGCCAAATATATTTATAAAGAAAACATTAAGAGTTCAGATGCAAAAGCCTCTAAGTCCGTCTGACATTTTTCTTTAAAATAAGCATTTTTGATAGGCTCCTATGAAAAGGTTTCTACCTAAGTAACCGTACTTCTGAATGGGCTGAGGCTGGGATTTAGTGGGTTTGAAGTGAAAGTATTTTATGAACGTATACTATATGCAGAGAGCATTCACTCAATATCGTTATATCAATTTTGAAATGGCTTTTAGAGGCTTTTGCATCTAAACTCTTCAGATATACACAGATTAATGATTTACAGAGACCATTAATATGTTTGGATTTCATGCCAATTTGAACTCTAGCTAACCTTCATGATAATAAAGCATTAGCAAAAGTAGTGAGCCTTTCTTTGACTGTCTATCTTGAATTTTGAGTAGAAACTGAAGCAACCAGAAAATGTCTTGTCTCAACTAAAATCAGGACAATTTCACTGCTAGTGTGCATTTTCTCAAAGTTTCCAATAAGCAACAAGGTGGAAAATGTGATGAAGACTAAAGTAATATATGCTTACCATAGACCTCAAGTTTACAGGAAGTGCTGAGGTCACCTATTTCACAAGTGTAAAGGCCTGAGTCACTGACGCTGCATTCCAATATCTGTAAACAGCGTTTACGCCCCATGGAATAAATCCTTAAAGTCTTACTGGATTTCAGCTCCAACCCATTCTGCCAATCAAACCATAGAGAGTTCAGTGAGAAAAAGTGAAAACATATTTAGGAAGGTACAGTGCATTTTTAGCAGTACCTTCTGCCATCTGACATCCACATTTGGTCTAGACAGCTCAAACTCCAAAACGACTGAAGATTCCTCCTCAACTCTGACATCGGACAGCTTCTTAATGATCATAACTGGTGTTTCTAAGAATTTGAAGCACAATGTTTGTTATTTTTGGCAATTATGTGACAAATATTAGGACCCTCTCAACTTAAAAAACTGTTAGTTTTTGTTGAATCCCAAGCATAAATGTTTCTTTCAAATACCCACCTTTAACTACCAGTCTTGCAGTAGTTCTCAGACCTTCTGCAGAGAAGACAATGCTACCCGTGTCCTCTAATGTGAGGTTGGAGAGAGTGAGGCCATGTACTCGTCCATTGGAACTAACACGCCAGTTGTTATTGGGTTTGACACGCAGACCATCTTTTTGCCACACACCCTCCACATCAGCATGAGAAAGTTCCACCTCAAAGGACGCTGTCTCTCTCTCAAATGTCTCAGTGTCCATCAGCCCCGTGCGTATGACAATCTTCCTTGCTTTAAATAGTAACATAGCTTATTTAGAATTAAATAATGCTACTAATAAAAGCTAAATAAAAATGTTACATCATGTACAGACAATTTCAGAACTGTCAGGCCAAGGACCAGAATTAGCTTATGCTTCTATTCAAATGCCTGCCAAGTTCTTACATGCATTATTTTATTTAATATTACCAATGGATTGTATACTATTTCAGCAGAATTACATTTACTTAAGCTAAAACTCCAAATGCCCCCGCCCTTAAGTAATTCATTGTGGCTTTGATCATTTCTTTTTCACATTCAAAAGACACATTCAGAGTTTCCACTTGTGACACAAGGTTATGAATGCTCTTGGGCACTTACGCTCCACATTAAGCTTGACCTGCGCACGGTCATGGAGGGTCTCACAGCGGTAGGTCCCTCGATCAGACAGATTGAGGTTACTGATGGTCAAGATACGTTTACAGCCATTCTGGGTGAGTTGATGTCTGGGTCCTTGCTGGATCACCACCCCCTGTCTCATCCACTGCACCTCTCCAGACTCCAGACTCACTTCTGTCTCTAATGTAGCCTCTCCAAATTCCTCAGCCATCACTGCCTCCATTCTCTTTGTAAACAATACCTGTGCCTCTGAATGTAAATGTAAAAGATTATGAAGTTACAAAGTCGTAAATTTACAAAAAAAAAAAAATGTGTTCCTGAATATTAGAAAAAAAAATAAAAAACTTTATTTCCATTGGAATTACACTTTCAAACAATCTTGAGAAATAATCATAAACACTGAGAGTATTATATTAAAACACTGATAAATACTTCATCCAAAAATGTGATCATTATTTTGTTATCATAAAAGAAAATATTTTAGAATTTTCAATTCAATTTATTTTTAAAGCACATTTAAATACAACACACTTTGTTTCAAAATTCTGTACATGCTCAATAAACCATTAAAGGGTTACTTCAGCGATTAGCATTAAGCTTTGTATCAGTAGAAACCCGGGAGTATATTAAAATGATCATACTTTCCCCCCTCATATGACCCTGAGACGAGAGAATTATGTATTTTATTTCTGGAAAAATTCCTCCGATGACGCAAATATCGTTATTTTGTGTCATCGGAGGAGTGTTTTCAACATCGCACTCACAGCACTCGGCTCGGGAGCTGAGGAGATTCATGTAAATGGAGCGGTGGAGAGCAAAGTGAGTGTTTCAACTTTTCAAATGAATTCCTATGAAAGTTAAGCTTCCAAAGACATGGACTGAAAATGCGCCAGACTGTTCACGCGCTGTGAATGTATGCGGCCGCGAATCCCGCGATTACCTCAGCTCAGCTCATGTGATGAATGTAATCCGATCCTGCTGAGTTTGTGCCGTGACACTCAATTGGCTCACTCACAATATATTGAACAGACACGTTCAGTTTTTAATTGTACTGTCTAACTGAACCTGATTTTATGAAAATGAACGCGGTGGGCAATTGATCCAGTAATCCAGTGGCCGTGCCTAGCGTAGGGCAGCGAAGTGCATTCTGGGAATTGTTGTTTTTCATCCCCATGAGACAAAAATACATTTTCTGTTTTCTCAGTCTAGAAGGCACCAAATTCAAAAATTATTTCACATTTCTACTTCAATAATGACTCAGTTTAAAAACAGATTCATCTTCCCAGCGCTGAAGTACCCCTTTTAAAATAAAACAAATTCACAAAACATCAATCAATTATAAAATTCAGGACCCTAGAAACTATTAAATGCTATAGACCCCTTAAAAGTTTGTAAACACTGCAACGTTTCATGTTGGGTGGGGCTTAGCTGTAGGCAAAAAAGGCGCTGGACTTAATGTTGACGAGCGCATTTTTAGAGGGATTTTTTAAACATGGATGCAGAAGAAGGTTCGGAACGGTCGGAATATGCAGTCACTGACTCTGCGGGACCGTGACAGCTATTTTTGTAAATTTAGCTAAACCTGGTGTAGTTCTTGTATCTTGTTCTCATTAGAAACAATTTAACCAGGCTTTGGATATTTCCAAGACAACATATGAATTACTTTTGGGTGGTTTGGGGATTTTTGTCAAAGCTTATTGTTTAATGTAACCTATCGCTGGGCTAAGTAGGATTAGCAATGTGGATTATTTTAAGAGACCATTCAAAGGATGGCACGCACATCTATCGCTGTATGTTTGTTTAACATTTAAGCTAGCTAACGTTAGTGCGCTGAAGGTTGACTTTTCACCCATAAAACAGAAATTTGCTTATTTACTAGATAAAACCAACACACCAGTACATATGCATTGATTATTTTGCCTGATATGAAGCGTGCACTGCAAACACGAGCATTATTTATGATTGTCTCCGTCCAGTCTGTGCGCCGCATTGCATTCAACCAATTGTCTTCTTGATTTCTGTGATGGGATGTCTGCCGGGATCCGGTAAAACTTTAGTTTTGAACCAAAAGTGCTGTTCCTTCTATTCTGGCAGCCAAAAACACAACAAGACAACATTTTAAAGTCAAAACCTCAAACTTTTAGCGCGCCTGCTATGAGTTCTTCCTTGTGTTTTGCCTCCAGCTAGAGCGGTGCCGTCACAGTGATGTAGGCGATTAAGGGGTCTATGGACTAATAGTATATTTTAAGAACTGATTTATATGGAAGCTTGTTCCGCCACAGAATTAAAACAATCAAACTGAAATTGCTATTTTTGTTTGTCTCACAGTTCTGACATTTTTTCTCACAATTTCGAGTTTATATCTCATAATTCTGATTTATCATTTAAAAAAAATGCAATTAAAAAGCTTGCAATTTCAAGTTATAAAGTCCAATTCTGAGGAAAAAAAAGACTACTTTTACATTTAATATCTATATCTCACAATTCTAAATGTATAACTCGCAATAGCAACTTTGGCTACGTCTACATTAATCCGGATAGATTTGAAAACTGAGTTTTCATTTAAAAACGCTCTCTGTCCACACTAACGTTTTCCAAAAGTTTCTCTTCCATCGTCAGTAAACGCTAAATTCAAATTACTGAGCATGCGTAAAACCTCATAAAGCTCACTGAGATACATTATAAAGTTATCACACAATTCTTCTGGAAGGATCATTTTATTTAGCCAAATACTGTATATCACCATTAACCGATACGTCCAGGTCGCACTCGATCAGCAATATTATGTTTGATGAAAAATGCTACCCCACTTGTGTTTTGCCACAGGACAGCAAATGCAAGTACATTTTCTGTAATCCTTGCAGGACTGTGATATGTAGCGTGCAAAGTAACATATTTTAGCAGAACTGTGTGAAAGTGAATAGCACATAACTGGCACAATAGTGGTTTAAACATACATATCTATTGGTACAATATGCGTCACATGACTAAACATGCGTCATAATTTTCAAATACCTCCGTCTTCACATTCCACACTACAACGCCAAGACGACATTTTATCTGCTTTGGCGAGCGTTTTCAAAAAGCTACGTTTTCGTTGACATAAAAACGCTGTCTCAGTTTGGAAGGAAGGCCAAAACGGAGAGAAAAATATGCGTTTTCAAACGAAAACTTATTAGTGTGGACATGGCCTTTATATTACGCAATTATGAGAAAAAGTAAGAATTCCGAGATGTAGACTAACAATTAACTTTTCTTTTTTTAATTCCATTGTGGAAACAAGCTTTCATGGATTTAAAATTAGACAGAGAAGAAGCAGACCTAAAGTGTAATGGGAGACTGTTCCACAAACTTGGGGCCACAACCACAAAAGCTCAGTCTCCCTTAAGCCCCTTTCATAAAGAGCGTTGATCCCAGAAAATTGCAATGAAATTGTTAGAGCGCCTTCTGTGTGAAAGTAAACACGTCCTGGGATTGATCCCGGGATGGGGACCTAGTAACATGGCTGGGATCAGTCTCAAAATATGCCCTGTGTGAACAATAGGCAGGACCAATGCCATAAGAGGTGTGTTGTAGTGAGGATGTTGAAGCTGAGATAGTTTGCCAGCTTAGTGAAACGATACGCAATGCATTGGTTTATGAACAAATCAGAAAAAAAAACTGCGCAAGCGTGGTTTCGAGACAGAAATTACAGACCATAAGCAAACTTAAGATGCGATGTGAAGAGTCCTCTTTAAATAAAACTCAAAAAGTAACAGATTAAAAAAATATATTTCTCTTTGTATACACTGGCATTGGCTCTGTAAGTCGACTAAGACATCTTTTTGGTTGTTTCTCTATTTAATATTATTTCCCTTATTTAGAGCATTGGACATTTTGCTAAATATATTCTTTAGTGTTCCATGACTTGTTTTCGAAACATATGAGTGTGATTAAATGATGACATAACCTTCTTTTTAGGCAATCTAACCATCAAAAAAATTTTTTTTGCTTTTTTTACTTACCCTGGACCTTGAGACTAGCTTTAGAAATGATGCCCTCGGCCTCTGCAGTGATCCGGGAGGAATCCAGCAGCTGGACCTTTCGGATGATCAGAGTATGGCAGAGGCTGTTCTGTTCGATATGGAAGTGATCACTGGGTTTGATGGGCTCTCCATCCATGAGCCAGACCAGCTGAACATCATCAGGGGAGACCACACACTTAAAGGTAGCATCCTCACCCTCCATGACTGTGGTATTGTGAAGCTCTGTGAGGAATTCCACCACACGAGGCACTGCAGAGGGAAAGCAGATGGAGCTTATTGACTTAGTAAGATGACTAATTGTGTTGTTTAGTATCTTCCAACAAGTAACTTTTTTCACACTTACATTCCACCCTTACTCTGGCGCTGCTGCAGTCATCTTTGGACTCACAAGCATACTCTCCGGCATCTTCTTTGGTGATACGATGGATTGTGAGACTCCTTTCCGTCTCGTTGGCACGGATAGTGAAGCGACGGCTGGGAATGATCTCCACCCCATCCTTTTTCCACTGGACATCTGCTTTGGCTTTGCATAGCTCACAGCAGAGTGTGATCATACCATCTTTATGGGCCACTGTGTCAACCAGTGGCTTCACAAATTTAATACGCATATCTGTAACGCACACAGGTTACATGGTTATTATTATGCGTTGTGTGAGTTGCAATGTTACTATGACTTTGAATTCTTTTTCAAACTGAGTATCTGTTCATGTCACAAGTAAAAGCCTGATTCCAGATACCAACCTTTGACCAGGAGACTGAAGTGCATCTCATCCGTGTTTGCATCACATGTGTACTCTCCACTGTCAAGCCTCTTTAATGGGTCAATGGTGAAAGTGCGGGTCAGGCCCAGGCTGGCTATGTGGAAACGTTCTCCATTGACTGGAGTCCAGTCTTTAAGCCACCGCACTTGGGCATTGGGTCTGGAAACCATGGCAGTAAGAGTGACAGCCTCTGCTTCATAACCAGTGACCAAGTTCACCTCTTCTTTGTTGAGGAACTCAATGGGAGGCTCTGGAGAAAAATTCAACACGTAAGGCACATAAAGTCTTATTGTGTTTTGCATTTAAATGGGACAATGACAGAAAGTGTCTATGGTAAGGAAAAATCTAGTTTAAAACACACATGCTAAAAAATGTATTTATGCTGGTTTTATATGTTTTTGAAATACTTCAATACCATTTTCAATTTTTTTTTTTAAATGAAATGTTTTAATAAAATGTCATGTCGTGTAACCATCAAGCAAAAAGTAATAGCACGTTTCTCTTTATCATTTACTTTTTTTAAGGTAGAAAGTATTTTTATAAATACCATTAATTATAAATTATAATTATGAATTATCATTCATAATCATTAGGCTTTTAGGTGAGTCAGACCACATTACATTTTAATGATCATAATTTCCAAAAATAAATGTAATGTAATGTTTAATATAATTGTAATGAATGTAAAAAAAAATCATGTGTAAGAATCATTGTATTTGTAACAAATGTATTTTTTAGGTAAATTAATAGACAGAACAAAACATGAGCATTAAAGCAATGTATTCATAAATCAGATTAAATAAATATTAATTAGCTCCTTGTACTTAAACACAATTATTGTATTAAAAAAAGAAAACGAATACAGTACCTTGAACTTTAACAACAGTTATCATTCTGTCATCAACAGCATCACACATGTATTTCCCAGAGTCAGAAAGGAGGATGTTGGATAAGGTCAGTTTCCGGAGTGTCCCATGGCTTTCAATAAACGTGCGCTCATCAGGGACCAGTTGTTTGTCGTTGAATAGCCACTTAACTGGTGCGTTGGCTCGAGAAACCTCACAAGCTAAGATGAGGTCATCTCCTGTCACCATCTCCTGATAATCAGATTCACCAGAATTGCCAATGATCTTCACTGATGGCTCTGGAGGAGAAAGAACGATTCAAAAGTCTGTGTCATCATACCATTTGTTTGCTTTAGGGCTTATGCACAGGTTCATCAACACTTTTTACCTTGTACTGTGACATGAAATGATATTGTATCATTTTTAGCATCAATGAAATATTCTCCAGAGTCCTGCAACTCAGCACAGAGAATGACCAAGGATCTGAAGGTCCCTTCCTCCTCAAAACAGAAGCGCTCATTCTCCTCAATAGGGCTGCCATTTTTATACCAATTGACTACACCATTGGCCGCAGACAGCTCACACTCCAATACAACGTCATCATATAACACAACCTTGTGCTCTTTCTTGATCTGATCTTTATTCTGGATTGTTACTAGTGCCTCTGGGTGAGAAAAAGATTCTTTAGCAACAACAAAAAAAAAAACTAAACATACTTATATATAACTTTAAAAAAATAGACCTGTAATTAAGATGGTAGTAGTGGTTTATTATCATACCAGTAATTTTGACTTTAAAATCCATTGTGTCATCAATGGCATTGCAGGTGTATATCCCAGAATCCTCCTGGGCTGGAAAATGAATAGTTAGCTTGCGAATGAGGCCATTCTCAGTAATTGTGATGTTGCTGCTCTCTTCCACTTTCACTCCATCTTTCATCCAGCACACCTCTGCATTATCACGAGAAACCTCAAGCTCTAGGACTACAGGATCACCAGCAATACTCTCTGTAATGCTGCCTGTGTCCTTGGAGCAAGAAAGTTTAACCGGGGGCTCTGTGGAGAAAAAAGACTCATCAACAAAACTTTGTCTTTAGCAATGTCATTGATACATACGTATATTTATATATATAACTCAATTAGGGCAGTTAGCTATAAAACCAAATGAATAAAATATAAAAGTGTCTCTAAATAATGTCACATCTAAATATCATAAGACAACATCACTCTGAATATATTTTACTATCTCTACTACTGCAGTACTACTGAATTGAATTTTCCTAATTTCAATGTTTTCAGATCAATTTCAAATTTTGGGTAAGAGAGACAAAATGACCTTCTATTTTCACCCAAAATGTGACAGAGTCATCTGCAGTCTCGCACACGTATTCCGCAGAATCCTCTATTGTAGCACAGGGAATCACCAGCCTGTGGTAAATCCCATCATCCTCCAGTTTCAAGTTATCATTTTCATCCACCTCCATTCCATCACAAAACCAGCAGACTTCTGCGTCCACTTTTGAGATCTCACAGCTCAGGACCAGCCTCTCAGAACCCATTATACACACCTCTACCTCTGACTCACTGGGAGACACAATGCGGACTGGAGCCTCTGGGTTAAAGAGAGGAAACAGTGTGTAATAGTTGACAAAACATTAATACATACATGCTTTAGATTTTTTTTTAGGATTTGGTTATAGGTTAGGTTTATATATATATATATATATATATATATATATATATATATATATATATATATATAACAAATAATAGTTTTTAATAACTAAATTAATTACTATATTGATTACTATTTAATAAATAGCCATTCTATTACTTAATTTATAATTAATAAATAATTATTCATAATTAAATTAATAATTAAATTAATAATGAAATAAAAAAATAATCTAGAAATGAAGCATAATACATTAGGGAAAAAAAGTTAAAATCTATGCTTTAATACTTACCCGTAATAATGAGCTGAAAGAAAATCGAGTCACCTCCAGTGTCACACACATACTCTCCAGCATCCCGCTTGGAAGCGCAGAGAATGGTTACCCTTCTGTACGGGCCTTCAGCACTGATTCGGATGTTCTCACTTTCCTGGAGTTTTAGGCCATCTTTAAACCAGTGAGCCTCTCCATTAGACCGAGAGAGCTCACAGTTCAGGACTATCTCCTCAGAGACATAACGGTCCATATGGATGTCATCTTTTGGGTCCACAATTGTAACCAGAGGTTCTAGATGCAAGTAAGACATCATCATTAGATCAATTTTTTTTATTGTTGTCATTTAGTGTGAATCATTTAGTGTGATTCACCTTAAATTGTATGATGACATATTAACATATTAATAACATATCTTATATACAATCTGATTTTAATGCAAAATGTAATAGTTAAATAGCCCCATTCTTTTAACTTTACCTTTAATGTTGACAGAAAACGTCATGGATTGATCGCCTGCTTGGCAAGTATATATCCCAGCATCTACCAGCTCTGCTGAACGGATTATAAGTCTTTTCATGGTGCCTTCAGACTGGATAGTGATGTTTTCTGACTGAAGAATTGCAACTCCATCTTTAAACCAGCAGGCAGGTGCATCTGGTTGGGAAAGTTCACACGTCAGGACCACAGGGTCCAGTTCCATAGCGCTTTTCTGCCTCTCATCCTGCGTAATCTCTTTAAATGACACAAGGGGGGCTGATGGAAAAAGAAGAGCATTTTAATTATTTAAATTAACAATAAAATACAATACACAAAATATCTGGCACATAATATTCAGTGTAATGCTGCATACACGCAGGGCCGGTTCTAGACATTTGGAGGCCCTAGGCAAAAGTGCTTACGGGGAGCCCGATCCTGAATCCTGGAAACACCAATTACACCACGTCTTTCAGCTGACAGACCAATCACAACCTCCCTCATATATAACGCTTTAAGTGGTGCCCACTTCATTCTCAGCATATCTCTTCTCCGTGCCACTGCAAGGAGGGAAGTGTGGTGAGATACCTCACTCATATTATCAGAGAACCAGGGTTACATGAGTATCCTAAAGTTCTCTTTCAAACATTCACTAGGTATCTCACTATGGGATATATACGACTCCTGTATTGCAGATATGCTGTCCGAAGCAGGCACGTCGTCAACAAACTCAGTGATGTATGTAACAAACACAACACCTGTAACTATTCTCTGAATAGAACAGGAATATATGTGAACAAAAAGCAAAACACTGTGCGACAAATGTGTGAGACGTCCTTAAATAGTGCTCATGAGGTAGCCATACCTCTGGGCGAATGAACCCTGAGCCCTTAGCCCTTCCGGAAGACAGAGACCAATGCAAATATAATAGCTTTCACTACCCAGCGGGACAGGCGCTGATTAGAAATAGTTTTACCCTTATGAGAATCAGCCCATGAAACAAAAAACTGATTACTCTTCCTTAGTGCTTTCATTCTGCCCGCATAGTGAAGCAACGAATGGAAAGAGCACATGCAACAAAGCCACTGTGGATAGAAAGCCAGTAAATCGACCAGTTTACAGTCGAAAGCTGACTCACTTACTTTAGGCACAAATGCTGGATTAGATTTGAGACCCTTGAGTAATCCACAGCGAACCGCATACAGGAGTTATGAACCGACAAAGCATGAAGTTCACAAACCCACTTTGCGGTCGAAATAGCCAATAATAAAGCAGCCTTTAGTGAAAGGATCTTTATATCAATAATATCTATAGGCTCAAAAGGGGAACGAGAGCATTAAGGATCACAGACATATCCCACAGTGGAAATGCCATGCACCTCTCATAAACCTGCACATGAGTGGGTGTTGACCTAAGATAAACCTTAACAGTTGAAAAGGCTCTGCTCTTATACAAACGTTCCAGCAGAAAACATACAGTAACACATCCGCAACAGAACAGAGAAAAAGGACGATGTGTCTGTGTGCGCACCATCGCTCAAACACATTCCATTGCGATCATATGCAAAGCACGTTGAAGCTGCTCTCGCATTCTGAATAGTCTCAATCACTCTCACAGGAAAAATTGTAACACTCAAGTTTAACCTCTCATGGGCCAGGCCCAAAGAGCCACTTTGTCCCTGCGTGCAAGTTTTATAAATGAGACAATAATTCTTGTCTCTCTCTCTGCCTGCTGCCATGATGGAGCACACAGCAGTAGATCACCCAAATATGCTGACGCTCTTAGACCTATTATTCTCAGTGAAGTGAGCGCTGCTTCTACACACTTGCTGAATACCACTGGAGCTAATGATAGCCCGAAGGGAACTGTCAAAAATTTGGGGACTGTTTCTCGATAGACAAACATTATGAATTTGCTTATGTGCCAGGTAGGTGCTTATGTGAAAATATTTAGGATGAATAAATTGTGATAACTTTAACGTCAACATCATTTTGAACTTGTATTTTCTGAGGTGTTATTACAACCACATAAACTCCTCGAATCCAGTAAAAAAAAATTGTGTGTATTCCGATTGTGACGTTCGATTGTGACAAAAGTCTGAAGGTCTAGGACCACTCCGAATCTTCATCTTCAGATTGGGAATTATGCGTGTCTATGGCAACACTATCAATGATCTGAAAATGAATCTCTTCCCATCATATAAATCTCTCTCTGTGCCCTGGCCCTCCTGTTGTGATGGCCAGTCGATAGAGATTTTAGCAGCTGCTCTCCTCTGGAAGAGAGATTAGGAGGGATAATTGCATCATCTTCATCTTCCTCCAAATCTTCTTCCAAGAGATGACAAATGAGATGTCTCATCTTCCTCCTCCTCTTTATCCACCGCCAAGGGTCCGATTCGGGGGTGGGGGGTATTCAGGAGAGATTGTCCATTAATATCCATCAAATTGACCCATGAGGGGAGGATTTGTTACTATTTGTATTGCAACTGCATAACCACTTGCATTCCAAGTTCGAGTGCAACAAAAGTCCTAAGGTCTAGGACCACTCAGATGAACTTTCAATTTTTTAAAATGAAAAGAAAATGAGTTTCACTTCAAAATGACCCGAGGCTAGGATGAGGCATCCATACCTATCCCTAAACCTACCCTTAAAACAATGCAAATATGATGTTGGTAGCACAAACTGATAGATAGCATTATTCGGCAGAACGGTGTGTCATTTAACGTTCTCGTCAGAGAGGTTCACATCCTTGGAATGGGAATCATGGGTTTTTTATGGCAACAATATCTATGACTAAATTAACCCGCAGCAGTCAGGTGGTAGAGCTCTCCCCGGTTTTCAAGTTGTATTTACAAGAATGAGGATGTGAAATCAAGTTTACAAATTATATTTTTACAAGTCATAATCTTGTAATTAGAGTAATTATGACATGGCATGAACACACCTTAACAACGGAAGTGTCAAATTTAAATGACACGGCCATGTATGCCTATTAATAATGACATTAATAATTGTAGGGTTAGGATGGTTCACCAGCTAATTGATTCCATGGTTCCAGAAAAGGCTATGAAGGGGAAAAAACTGACAGTTGTCAGGATAATATTTCAGTATTTCAGTTGTCAAGCCTTGGTGTTAGATTGTTATTTGACAAGAGTCTATGAGATGTTGTAAGGAGAAAAGATAAACATTGAATAATGAAAAGTCAAATGAATCAGGAAGTTTTTAGAAACCATTGCTGTTAATTTTGCAGTCACACAAAATTGGGGTGTGATGTTTGGGGTGCTTTGTGCATATATTCCATTATTCAAATGATGATCAAATTATGGGGAAGAGCACAATATAACCAGATATATGTCCAGAAGAATGGTATATTCTAGTGCAAATTGCATTTTGCACTAATTTATACCATTGTCTGGTTTGCATAATTCCATTATTAGCAAATGATAATAAAGTGGGTACAATTCTGTCAAGGTCAATTCCTTATTGTTATGTTTAACGTTACAATGTTCCAGCAGACAATTTACAATGTCCCAAATTACTGTTTTCTTGGAATGTGACTACTGCCACTGTCAAAAATATTGTGTGTTTGCATATAGTTATGTTTTTACCTTCAACATTCACATTAAATGTGAGCATGTCATTGCTTGATTGGCAGGTGTACACTCCAGAATGAGAGTACTCTGCTGATTGAATGACAATCCTCCTCATGTTGCCATCTGATTGGATATTCAGACCCTCCTCTATATGTAGTGCCTGTCCGTCTTTGAACCAATGGACGGTGGCTGTGGGGTGGGACACCTCACAGTACAGCACAATGGGATTTCCAACCTCAGTGCTCTTCTTGGTGTCCATCTCTGACAGTGGTAAGAATGTCACCTCATGTACTGCAAAATACAACATTAAGTATTTTTCTGTGAGAAGGTGAGTCTGTCAATGTCATAAATCTTAAAAAGAATGCAATTAAGTATTAGCTAGAAATATGTGTGCCTCTATCTGAGCATTATATAAACTTAAGTCGGCTTGAAGGATTCATTTATTCTTGATTTATTGATAGATAGATAGATAGATAGATAGATAGATAGATAGATAGATAGATAGATAGATAGATAGATAGATAGATAGATAGATAGATAGATTGATTGATTGATTGATTGATTGATTGATTGATTGATTGATTGATTGATTGATTCATCCATCCATCCATTCATTCATTCATTCATTCATTCATTCATTCATTCATCCATTCATTATCAATGATTTTCCGGTTTATCATTTCCTTCTGTAGACGAATGCCCGACTTCTCTAGTCATGTATCATTGAATCCCACCCTTTTATTATAATCGACTGCAACCTTTTATTCACATCTGCCTCTGACCACTTGGACAGAACCCAGCAATTTGTTTTTCTTTTGTGATAAACTGTTTCACTTGTTACTATATGAAAAAAAACACACTATATGTCACGTCCTTGTAACAAACTGGAAGAACTTCATGATGGGTATGATGTCGGTCAACATTTGAATATAAATATTTAGTTAATTATGGTGGCTGAAACCTAAATGTAACCTCCCATGTAAGTTCTGACCTTTAATTTGTAGGCCCGCTGAATCTCGTACGCCAGTGGCAATAAAGGTGATTTCAGCTCCATCATACACATTTGGCACATGGTGAATCCGTAGTATGTGTTGGTTCTTTGACTGAGTCATAGAGAACCGTTCATTGTCCTGCAGCTGCTGGCTATTTAGGAACCATGTGCCAATCAAGTTAGCAGAGAGCTCAATGGAGAACACAGCATCCTCCCCCTCAGTAACCACAGCATTCTTCAGGGGGGTTTTGATCTTTGGACCTGGGACTGCAGACAATAGAGTCGTTATCATATGTTTTTTTAACACTTTGTTTTAGGGTCCAATTCTCACTATTAACTAGTTGCTTATTAGCTTGCATATTAGTATATTGGCTGTTTATTAGTACTTATAAAGCACATATGAATGCCTATTAGCTGTGTTTTGTTTATGTGAGTTTTAGGGGAGTGGAATAATCAAAATATTATTCCTGCATTATTTGTTTTATTCCTACATCAGTTTAGTGTTTCCATAAGGGTCTTTTTGGTAAGTAGTACCAAATATCCATCAGTATACCTTTAGTTGTGTGTTTGTAATGCAAATAATTCTTGATAGCTTAGTATTACAGAAAGTTTGTGAAATTTCCATTCTTACCCAGATGTACTACTTTGGGGAATTCCACATGTCCACTTCTGCCATATTTATTAACACAGCATATACGGAAACGGTAATCACCCTCACATGGCACACTGTCACCCAGAACTTCAGCAGAAGTGCCTGTCTCTGTTGTCAGGCATCGCTGCCATTCCTGAGAGCCCACTTCCTGTCGTTCTAGCACATACACTGACTTAGTGGAGTTTTGTAAGTTGGGTGAGGGTGACCAGGAAAGGACGGCACCATTTAAACTGTCAGTGTTCATTTGGACACTCACAGGGCAGATGGGTGGGCAGTGTCGAGCAGCTGGATGAAAAGAAAGTCAAATTCTAAATATTAAGTAAAATATTTTCAAAAAGATCTCGTGGAAATATATAGTTTTTTTTATAATACAATAATATATAATTTTTTTGAATTGTTCAACTAATGCATCACAAAGCCAAGTGTGTGTTTCTCACTTTTGACTCTGAGTTTGGAACTTGTTGTTGATCTGCCTGCCATAAAGGTGATTGTGCCAGAGTCTTGATATGATGTATTGACAAAGACCAGGATGTGGGTTTTGCCAAAAGACTTGATAATGGTTTGATGTGTTTCTTTCAACTGCAATCCATCTTTAAACCAGCAGATCTCCATCTCATCTTGTTCCACCTCCACAAAGAAAGCTGCATTCTCTCCTTCCATCACCTCTAACCTCCGTGGAAGTTTCTTTACGATTGTACCTACCAGAAAAACAATTAAATCATATGTACTGTATATCACACTACAATCCGAACTCATAAGTAACTACATAAGTAACATTATTTTTATTTTTTATTTTTTTATGATACTTTTTCATTTTATTTTAAAAGAAACTGAAATGAATTGCTGTTGAACAACACTTATTATTGTTATCGTTTTTATTGTTAATTATTTTGAATGCTTTTGGTTGTTTTGCTGGTGTTAAACTTGATTATTACACAGCTCTGTGGAATACTTGATTTTGATTGGTCAATCTCGCATTACAGTGGTATGTTATTCCCAGATAACAACCACCAAAGTGAATAACACATTGCTCATCTGTTACTACAAGTTATCTTGACCGGTACTACTTATACGCCATCTTGTGACTGAAAAACATTTAACAACCACAGGATACAAATGGAAGCCTTCAAGGGTTAGTTCACCCAAAAATGAAAATTAGCCCATGATTTACTCACCCTCAAGTCATCTTAAAGGTGTAAATGACATTCTTCTTTCAGACGAATAAAATCTGAGTTATATTTTTAAAAAAGTCCTGGCTAATCCAAACTTTATAATGGCAGTGATTGTTGTTCTGTTTTAGAAGTCCTTAAAATGCATGTGTCCATCAGATAACATGCTCCACATAGTTCTGTGGGGTTAGTAAAGGCCTTCTGAAGCGAATCAATGAGTTTGTGTAAGAAAAATATCCATATTTAAAACTTTATAAAGTACAGTTTCAGCCAATCACCACGGAAGGCGATCCACCGAAACTTTACTTTATAAGGTAAAGAAAAAAATTTTACTTTGGAAAGTTTTAAATATGGATATTTTTCTTACACAAACGCATTGATTCATTTCAGAAGGCCTTTATTAACCCCCAGAGTCAGGCCTACTGCTATTATAAAGCTTGGATTAGCCAGGACTTTTTTTAATATAACTCAAAATTTGTCTGAAAGTAGAAAGTCATATACACCTAGGATGACTTGAGGGTGAGTAAATCATGGGCTAATATTTATTATTATATGAACTATCCCTTTCAACATTAATTTCAACATATATGGTAAAAACAAATCTTTTCAGCAATAGATAAAGGATTAAAGCAGTTTGGAACTGTTATTTTTTGCTTAAGAGCTAATAAAATATTTCAACTCAAGCCAATATTTTGTGTGTCATTTAGAAAAGTAGCCATGTAATAAGCGCGATAATGTACATCCAGCCGGTTGTTATCGCAGAATAAAGCCCTTCAGAGTAACGCAAGACTCTGTTGGGGTTTATTCTGCGATAACAACCGGCTGAATGTACATTATCCCTAACTTAACTGAAGGCGTTAACCTTTTTACTATGAAAGCCCTAATAAGGCTTAATCGTTACATACTGTACCTTTAACTGCCAATTCTGCAATAGTCTTTCCACCATCAGGCATCTCACACAGATAAACTCCATCATCATCTGCCCCAACATTTTGTATGGTTAGTCTTCTCCGTGTGCCCTTCTGTTCCATGTTATACTTATTTCCTTTCTGCAGCCTCTGATCCTCGAGGTACCACGCTGTGGATATGGACTCTTCTGGAACCTCACATTCCAGAACAGCAATATCCCTCTCCTTGACCTCTGCATCTTGTAGAGCTCGCTTAAACCTGACTGGAGGCCCTATAAATGTAAATGTGATTTACCATAAAAAATGCGCTCATTTTTACAATTTGCCCAGTGATCAAAACATGTCACACTGCAGATGGTACAGATAATCAGATTGCACTGTGAAACAACATAAATTGTCCATAGTCCAACACTTTCAAACTCCACAATACCCCAGTTGGGTTGTGGCAGGCCAAAAACAGTTCTTAAAAAAAGTTGTGGTCATGCCACAAAGAAAGAACATAATCCTACAGGCTTAATTGCACCCTGCAAAATGTAAGCTATGCCCAATTGCATTGTTGATAAGATTGCAGTGATGCTGTCACTCAGGAATTCACTGAGCCACATTGACCATTGGACAGTGTTATCGAATACATTGCTCAGTGCATGACTTTATTACTAAATATAGCTACTCAGAAAAGTTAGACAAACACTGTTATTTTATTGTGATAGAGCTTTTCACATTACACTTTATTAAATAATAAGAATATATATATAAATGAAATACCAGTTTAAAACTAGTATACTATTATATACCTGTTTGACACTTTACTTTCACTTTTTGAATATTTGATTAATTTCTTATTTAAAATAAAAGTCTCTCCGAGCTGATATGCCATAGGAAAAGAGATAAGAATGAGTTCCGAAAAAGGTGGATTGGAACTGGGTCGGTCGAATCAAAAACTAATGCCACACTCCTTTCTTTTTCACAACACTGCTCCTGTTATCAGACTGTTTTTACGGTTTTACAGCAACATAGCTGCCAAAGCAAACAACTCAAATATTTTAGGGTCATATTTTAGTTGCAAGATCCTTAGAGCAGAACGTTTTGATTGTGGTGTATTTTGTTACAATCCTTTGTATCACAAAAATACCCATTTATAAATTAAAGTTGTTTTAGCTTTGATAGTTAATACAATTAATAAAACACAATTAAAACTGAATTACCTTTAACTGACAGTTGCACAGCACTCAGTGTGTTTCCCAGTGCGTTTGAAGCAGCACATATGTAGAGTCCTGTATCCTGCTGCTTACAGTACATTACTTTCAGGGTGTAATATCCCTCTCTGTCCTCAAAAATAAGATGTCTCCGAGTCGGCACAATAATCTCTCCATTTTTCTTCCATACAATCTCTGGCTTAGGCTTTCCTGTGACATAGCAACGGAATTTGGCATGTTTGCCTTCAGTGACAATAAACTTCTTAGCTTTCGATACATTCAGGTGAGGCTCTTTTGAGTGTTTGGCCCTCGAATGCTGTGGTGAGTAATGACCATTGGTGTAGCCATTTGTCATGCTTCCCTCTCTTTGTTCAGGAATGGGCTCTACCAGAAGCACTGCCCCAGTCATCGCTTCTCCATGCTTGTTGACTGCTTTGCACATGTAGACACCTCCATCTGGGGCTCTTGTTCTGAAAATCTTCAGCTGGAACCAGCCACCATCTTGCTGGCCCACATGGTAATGGGCACTCTCATAGATCTCATTCAACTGTTTACCATCTTTCTCCCAAACCACCTGAGGCAAAGGCTCACCTGACAGCTTGCAGGAGAAGGCAGCATCTTCTCCTCTGTCTACTCTTAGAGAAAGAGGTTTGATAAGAAAACGAGGCTTGTTGTCTTGAAATAGGTCTGCTTTCTGTACCAGCCCATCCTGTATCATCGTTTTGATTTGTTGTTCTGGTGGAATCACTTCAACTTCATTTTGTTGTGGTGGTGGGAGTGGCTGTGTTTGTTGGAGCTCTTGAGGATCTTCTTCCACTTTAAGGGTAGCAGCTGCATAGGTTTCCCCAATATTGTTCTTGGCTCTGCAAATATACTGTCCAGCATCTTCCATTGTCACCCCAGTGATGTACAGGGTGTACAGCTTGTCATCTTGGGTAATACGGCAACGGCCCTCAGGAAAAATAGGCTCATTTTTCCGTTCCCAAATTACATCTGGTTGAGGATCTCCACCAATCTGACATTTAAGCACAGCATCTGCTCCACATTTCACCAGAACTGGACGTGGGTAACCAAGCACACGTGGAGCACCTCCAAAAATATCCATATCTTTTACTGCCTGGTAATCACTTATTCTTCGTTATTATTGGAATTAGGAATGGCACAAATTTCAGTGGCACATACCCAGCTCTGGAAAAAAAATCAATTTTCGACACTGGTCATTATTTTTCAATCTGACTTTTGTAGAATTCTTGTCATTGAGTTATGGGTTTAATCTGGGAATTTGCAGCTCAATAAATCACACTAAAGACATTTGACAGATAGATATAATCAGGCCTGAAGTTGTAAAAAATTATAAAACAAATACATAACATTTTGGCTAACAATAAAAACAGTGTGAGGACATGTAACTTTCACAACAACATAATTCCGCTTTTTAATGCTCTAGATTATGTTGTAGCTTTTAACGTTGATGTTCTAAAGAATACAAATACAATTGTACTACAGTACTACTAGTACTTGAACTACAGTTACTTGTTTTGTATGGGTACAATACTACGTCCATTGTAAACTTTATATGGGATAGTGAAACATTCCTTGCATAAAGGAAGTTCTCTTACAACAGTCAAGATAACTCCAGTCCCATCCCTTACTTAAGACCAGACAGCTGGTGCTGTATATCAGGAGGAAGCTTTTTAAAATAGTCTGTCCAAATAAAGACACTGGAGAGTTGGGCATGTGAAACACAAGACAAAGCGTGTTCAGATGAACGACTGACAAACACTCATAGCATCAGAATTCATCACTTTTCTCTATCAGGAACCATCAAAATACCTGTTAAATCACTGTTATGAAATTTAAATGTATATGTAAATTACATTTCACACTATGGCTGTTTTTCAGTGGTTTCTATCTAAATCAGTAGATAATGTTTTCTACTGTTTAAAAGGCATTCACACATAATGTGTTTTTAATTGTTGGTTAATTTACACATGCACCGATATCTTTGTTTGTTCCATCACACCTTACTCTTTTTAATATCTCGCACCTGTGCCAAGCAAAAAGTATAGATCAATTTTATGAACAAATATTGTGACCTGTGTTCTGTTCAGTACCAATTCAGATAGTGGGCCTTAAGAATTTGTCTATCTAAATCCATGATGACTGCCATATTAGTCAGTGCAGCATAGAAGATTACTGATTCTGTACCTTAAAGATAAATATTAGGGTCATGCAAATATTATTTGGGTCAGGCTTGGTCAGTTTTCCAGGAGCATCCAGTCAAGTAATATTAACCATGTCCTAATAATATTGCTCTTTATTTGTCAGATGAATAGTATACACTTGTGCCAAAATAATGTTGATGTAGTTAATATACAAGACAAAAGACTTCCCTAACAGTAGGATTTTTAAATTACAGCATACAGGCTGTAAATAAAAATGTGTGGTAAATTATGTGTTTAATAATACATTAACAATTATACAGTATAAAATAGTATATAATGTTTAATCATAAATTCAGATTGTTGTGATGATCATGGAAGTTTTATATATATTTATATACTTTTTTTTTATGTGGACCTACTAATCTGCTAAGCATTATATGATGTTTCTTCATGATGAATAATGAAAGTTATTATAAATGTTACCACATACTTTTGTTTATGTTCATAGTGATGGCCGCAGTCAATTAAAATATCTTGAATTTAAATGTTTATCTGTAAATATGTCTTTGTCTTATATCAAATAGCCTATATATGCTTATGAATTATCTAATTCCTTTCTCTAATTATCAGTTCCCAGTGCCTGCTTGTTGTATATGTTGTACTTTGATACATGAATATTACAAGAGCTTAAAATATTTTGACCCTGCACCAAAGTTTTTTTATTTATTTATTTTGTTATTATTAATGTTAGCAGAGCCCTGGTATACAAGATTTTCAGTTGTCTTGTTCTTTTTTCTCTCTCTATTTTTGTTGCGTTTAGGGATTATTGACTTTATTCTAGTAATGTATGTCTTATGGGATATTACTACAAGGATGATACAGGTTATAAATGTATTAGTTTTAACTGTTAGTTTTTGTTTTTGTTTGTTTTTTAACTAATATTATGAAGGATAAAAATGAACAGTCCCATAATTAAAATATTTAGTAACATATACATTTTTGAAACATAGAGATTAAATGTAACAACATTATTTTTATGATACTGCAGCATTTTAGTTGCAAAAGAAGACAAAACACCATTGTAAAAAAGTAAACATCTCAAATGTAAACTCACGTGTCAACAGGAGTATTAAATTAGCATTTAGGACCAGCCAAAACACTAATCTTCAGAACCTCTTCTTTAGACTAAGAGGATATTGACCCTGATGTCAGCTTTTCTTCTTTTAAGAAATGACCTTTGAATCCTGTGTTTGTTATGATTTTGAAAAAAATCATATAATTAGTCAGGGAAAATATTCCACACGACAGGAGCTTCTATCTTCTTAATATTGATGTTAATCCACTCAGGTTGATCTCCAATTCTTCCTTCTGGTGTGGTTTGTTGCTTGAGCCTTCTGAGTCTGTGTGTGCATATACATGTGCTTCTCATATGTGCCTTTCAGTATGACTAAGCTCATCTCTTTTTCACTTCCACCAAACAATGTATGTGTCACAGTACTGGAGCCTGTGTCGTTGGCAGCTCTAGCCAATAAATGCTTTCACAGCTGCCACATCATACTAAAAATAGCTAAGCTATCATCATTTGGGGAGCAGTGGGCTGCAAAGGTTAAATTTAGACTGCCAAATCACTTGACCTCTTCCACTAAGGCTATTTTGGCAGGGTCTGAGTCTGTTCGAAAATCTAAAAAAAAAAAAAAAAAACACGTTAAAAGATTAACTCCTTTTCTTTTCTATGTTACCATACACAAAATTACAAGTTACAAAATACAAGTCACTCAAATTATGTCATTCTGCTAAGCTGTAGATGGAAAAAGCAAACCTTTGAGCTTTAATTAAAAAGTATAAATGTTTAAAGAAATATAGCACAGAACACTTTTTAGACAATTTAACAAAATAAAGTTGGTTACATGTTAAAACATGAAGCAATAGATATGTGTTTCTGGTCGTCAATCTGTAGGACAAGTTTTGCTGTGAAAATGGACTACAGTGTGAAATATTAACTATGACTTTTGCCTAAATTAACTTCATTACTGCTTATTAATAGTTAGTAAGGTAGTTGTTAAATTTAGTTATTGGGTAGGATTAAGGGATGCAGTATGGTGCAAAATAAGGCATTCATATGTGCTTTATAAGTACAAATAAACAGCCAATATCCTATTAACATGCATGCTAATATAGAAGTCGACCCTAAACTAAAGTGTTACCCCAATGAGGAAACAGGAGAAGCAGCTGCCTTACAAAAACATATACAAAGACTGAAACACGGGGGTATATACACAGGCAAGCAAGAGGAACAGGTGTAGGTAATGTAAACAAAGGTAATTTCTCAATACCATGTACACAAACGTCTGACTTGCATTTAGTTCAGACTTGCCAAGTTCGACTCGGGAGAACGAACTCCCGAGGACGGGAGGCCACAAGTCTGGTATACTCTGTTAATGGAACAGCAGCATTCTTGATAGTGCCACTCAGCTCACTCTCACTCCTGTATGTATATTTCAGGCAATAATAAAACTAAATATATGTCATAAAACACCAATCTGCCTCTTTTTTTTTTTTTAATTCAACAAAATATTATAGTCCAGCCTGGTCTCATCGTTAATACGTAGGTATTAATACGTTACTTTCAAAGACACAAAACGTTCTTCTTAGTACGTTTGGAGAAGAGCTAAAATGTACAATATAGACGTATTTGCAACATTTAAACGTAGTATTATTACATTTTTACAGCTAAAAAACCTAAAATAATTACGAATCCATCATCAAACCTTTTTTTTTTAAAGAATACAAAACTTTATACTGGTAATATATATATATATATATATATATATATATATATATATATATATATATATATATATTTGTTATATCATAAAGATATCAATATAATTTCCCTTTGACCATTTTATTGATTAATGTAAGATCCCTTAACACTACCCCAAACCTAAACATACCAATTTAATACAGAATATAAAGAGAATAACAGGTAAAACTTTGGAAAATGACGATTTTGGTAACAATATAGCATTAAAAAAATATTTTGAACGGCTAATCCTACACCTTCACCTACCCCTAAACCTACCCATTAGCATTTATTAAAACAACGAACTGCTATAAATAAAAGCATAACAGACAGACCAGTGTAATCACGATCATTGATTTATTGCAAAAATGTCAAAAGCGGTACCAAAAGTAGTTCAAATGAAGATATGTTGCAGTCACAGTCCTCTCTGGTGGTATATAATAGTTTTGTATGAGGTACAGAGCAGAATGCAAGTTATTAATAAATGAAAATATTAATACGGCTTCTCTCCGTGAAGTTGCGCGTTTCCCATTTCAAATACAAATCAACTGAAACACGGCATGTCAAAATCTGTGACGAAGCAGGCGAGAGCCAATGAGCGTTCGATGCCACTGCCGTAAATCATGTCGTAACGCTTCATGAGGGCGCGTTTTTTTAATTCGAATTCATAACGATCGCGAGATTTGATGTTTACGGTCGCGCTACTGAGAGGAGATGAAGACTAATGGAAGGCTAATGGAGATGAAGATCACTGGATAAAGAGCTCAATTTGGATTTATTTCTCACAAACATATGGATTCTAACGATTTGGATTACAGCGAACGAATAAAGTGTTGTGTTTTGTGAATTGATGTTGTGTTTTGGTGTATCTTGTGATCGCCAGTTGCTGAATAGGAGAAAACGCCTTTTTATGTCTCACGGCAAACAAAAAGCTAAATACTACAAAATGGTTGGCAAGAAGGTTATTCATCTTAAGGTTTTAAAATGCAGTCTTCTTTTAACATTATCTAGTCATCCGAAATGAGTTTGTAGCAGAAGTCACGAACAGAGCAAAATGTTATTTTATATTAGGTAGATTAACTTAGTAAAATGGATTTAATAAATGCGACTGAAAACAAAATAAACAATATTAATGCCACGATTATGATATTAATGCATGGGAGCCGGTGGCTGGTAACACGTTCACGAAAATAATTACATTTTAGTGCTGTCAATACGTCAATATTGTACATTTTAGTGCTGTCAATACGTCAATATTGTACATTTTAGTGCTGTCAATAAGTCAGTATTGTACGTTTTATTGTGTGTGAAAACGTAAGTAAATGTACGTGTAGTAGAATCACACTTTACGTAAAAATACTCACGTATTTTAGTGAGATCACGTTGCATAGTCAGACAAATGTGGTTCAGGCAACACATACCTTAATTATCTACACTACTTGTATATTTATAGCTAACAAAACGAAATATAAAACACAACCCTGCCTGTTTTTGTTTACATATTAATGTCTGGTTCAGACAATAAGTTTGCATATATATGATTATCACTGTAAAAAAGTTAAATATGACATAAAACACAACCCAGTCTCTTTTTGTTAAATGCCCGTTTATGTGTGATCAGTAATAGCCATTATAAAAGTATAAGTAAAAGATATAAGAAGCTAAACAATAAATAAGGCAAACAAAGTCAGCGCTAGTAGGCTACAATGGTAAAGTTAAGTAGCCTAAAAAATAAAATTATGACACTACACTTTGCCCTCAGCCAAAACTATTTGGCAGGGAACAAATTATAGATTCATGAGACCAAAGATCGCCCGTTAGATCTACACAAGACAAATTATGCCTCATGTTAAACCACTTCAGCTACATCAGAGCCAATGGCAAACGTCAGAAGGACTAGAACTCCAAAAACAGCAGATCAAATTTTCAAATAGGTGCTCTCTTTAAAAATAAACCACAGATTTGAGCTTTAACAATTACATTCTTGCCTGAAAAAGTTAAAAACTACATTTTGTGACACATTAACAGTAGTATTTTTAAATTACGGGGGGTTCTCATCCGCTATTGACGCTTGCTTGTTGGTGCAAGATGCATTCTGGGATACCGGTCTGTCTGAAGTCCACACAAGTTCCCTCTCGATGCATCCTTGATAAAAGGGGCAAATCAAGGACACATCCGGGGATTTGACCTGTACTTGGCTAGATGTGAACTTTGAATTGGAACAGTACTTGGGCAGCAACTGATGACGTTTCACAAGTCCACGAGAACACAAGTACAGACAAGAACG